>JAWWEU010000158.1:37278180-37310833 GCA_035583155.1 Acropternis orthonyx | reverse complement strand
ATTCTCTGCATTAGCATCCACATTCCATTTACGACAAGAATCTTTCCATACTTTCAATGGTGCATTGACTACTACAGGTTGCTGCAGTGATAGTTTGGTGTCAAAAGGCAACATTTGAAGAACAAAGCAAACCAAATTACAGCAGGATAGCACTCCTCAATTGGCAACATTTCCATCTCTCTACCTGCAAAAGGCCCTTCTTGAGACTGGACAGGCACTGAGAGGTTTTCCAAAGGAGTATTTCCATACAGTATTTCTAGCAGTGCTTTAAGACAGTGTTCTCTCACAAAGAGTTTCAATTCTTGTCCAAATTCCACTCAGCTGAGCAGCAGAAGGAACTATTATGGTAATGTCCCTGATTTAGGCTGATAAGACTGTGGCATTAAAGTAGCAAAGGAGCTTCTCTAACATATAACACCAGCATAACAAAGGCCATTAGGAGTGGCAAGTCAGTGAAGTGTAACAGCATATGCAGTTCTGCCCCAGCTCCCGTTGACTGTACCAGTGCATGGACACCCACCCTCTCTGCTCTGTCATATCCCAGGGGTTCCTGGCACAGGTGCTGCCTTCACAAAGGGAGTGGTTCCTGCCAACCACTTTGAACACAGTCCATCCACTTGGTCCCTCTGGAGGGCCACTAAGAGCTGGACTGGGTAGCCCTTGCAGTATGGAGCACTTTCACGGGAGTCTTGAGGACCAGCCCTGGGAAGAAGCATGCCTCAGGTGGGGCAGAGCCGTGCAACCCAGCTCCCAGGGGGTGGGCTAATTGAGGGCTAGCAGATGGCAAGCGACAGGAAGCAGCAGTTGCTGTAGCTAATGGAGTTCAAGCAGGCATTAACAAACAAGTACTCTTAAGATCATTTTTACCCATGGCTCTCTTTCAGGAATGAGTTTGTTTTCCTCATGAGCAATGCTAAGTGTTGCATAGGAAATTCTATGTAATGCCTCCAAAAATCTACTAGGTAAGTTAGAACATTTTTCTACTACTAATCCAATACACAAAATATAATTTCTCCCAAAAATAAAAGGTGTCTGTACAGATTTTGCTGTTTACGTTGATTCTACTTCAGCCTCAGAGAACCTAACCTGCTCTCCCTGACAACTCCTGTGTCTAGTCTCACTGGAAAATGTGTAGCAAACACAGTGAAGGGAACCAGAGGTTGTCACTCAGACAGTAAAAGCTCTGCATGGGCTGACAGACTAGTGCCATGGAGTTTAGGCCTGGACGTGAGCTCTCCAAGGCGCTGGGGAAGCAGGTTCCCAGAGACAGGTTCCCAGACAGTGTAACACTGGAGTGCAGAGGCTGTTCCCTGTTAAAGCAAAGCCCAGCCTTTAACATCTAGAAAGTATTTTTCTTGCATCACTGACTATATGGTGGTTGCTGCAGACATGAACTAAGAGGAAACCAGAACTGACACAGTGAGTGTTGCTGCCTGGAACTAATGGTGAGATTCCTGATAGGAAAAGAAATCACTAGAAATATGATTTGTTCTTTGATTTCAAGTAAATTGTCTTTCTACTTCCTTACCTGTTATTAGTGACCCTTTTTCTTTGTGCTCCATTCAAAATGAAAAAGTGTTTACACTGATTAAATTCTGCCAGCAACAAATTTGCATACAGGAAATACTTGAGGCCACCTTTCACTTGTCACTTCAGTGGAGTTTTTTCTCCAGCATTCAGAGAGATGTTCAGCCTTACCATACTATCATTATGAATACTGTAATCATAAATATGTATGTCTACATATGCATACATAGCTTTTGTTTTATGTATAAAATTACTGAATGGAATTTTATTTTTAAAAGACAGCTTTAGCTTTCATTTGCAGTGAAGCCTTCTAACACACCTGGTACATAAAGGGAAAGAACAGGAAACTTAAAAACAATCTGTAGTACATTCAAAGCTACAATAGATGACTCTATGTTAATGGATGTGCTGTGTGTATAGAGCTATATATATATTTATATGCACACATACTGTATATGTATTGTATTGGAATATATAAATATATTAGCATAAAGAAGTTTATGAATGCTAAATGGTCACCAGGTATTTACTTAGATATGCATGATTATGATGAGAATCTTTAAATAACATTTATGACAATTAACAGACAAATTGTACTAATTAATGTCTCTCTCATCTCTAAGTGAATGGCAGCTTTATTTCATGCTATCTTACACTTAAATTGCACATTTCCAATGTAGTTTTGTATAGCTTTATATTTATTTACTTAATGCATTTAAGAGTAAACTATAATTCTTCCCCTGCATTTGAAATGCAAAGATTTTAGTGGGAGTCAAATATTATTGTGACGTTGTGATTAAAAATTGACATTAATGACTGTTCACCTCTAGGAAAGAAGTTCATACAGTTGATTTGTTCTCCCCTGCACAGTAATGCTCTTATTTTATCTGACATTCACTAAAAATAAATGTGTGTGAATGAAGGATTTAGGTCACCTAGTGACATTACCGACGGGAGAAGAATATTCAAGAAAAAAGTTTATAGTGGTGCACACCGAGGAGTGGGGTTTCATGCACTAAAATGACAGGAGGGCCGCAGTAATTGGCTCCATTCTGGAGCAGAGCAAGGGATGCCATGGTTACTGGCAGCAGCCGTCCCTGCAAGCAGGCACTGCCCTGCACCCAGGGTGCAGCACCGTGGTGTATTTGCTGCCCTGAGGCTGTGATGGCCTTGGGCATTGGCAGGGAAGGACGCCGGGCTCACAGCCAGCTTTCTGCCCTGCCAAGCTGCCCAGGGTTGCGGCTGCTGGATACGCAGCACCCCTGCGGATGGCAGGACAGGGGTATGTGAGCCCTCACTCACAGCCCATGCAGGAGATTTGGACCCTAAAAACCCCTTTGTACTGCCCCAGGTGCTTTACCTGGTGAGAGAAAGGAGCCAAACTATGAACAGACGTCAGGACAGCAGTAACAGTGCACTTGCTTCTGTAACATCTCTTCACTCCTCAGCTTTTCAGCCAGCTCCATCTCAGCTTCAGAGCTTCCTGTCGAACCAGGAGCTGCACAAATCTGCACATCTTCTTTTCAGCAGACAAACCTAATACAGACAGTTTTCTTTATTTGGGGAAGCAAAGAATTCATCATACAAAACAACAAGCTGTTAGCTATGACACTGACTCCAGACAGGGAAATACTGAAGAGCCTTGATTTTCATATCTACGATGACTGAGAAGTATCTGAAGAGGGAGAGGAGGCCTGTTCCCTGAGTGCAACATATTTTTTAATAATCTTTGCCTCCTTACTCAACTGCTTTTTTATCATGACAACCTTCCCTGTGTTTGAGAAGCATCATTCCATTTGGTTTTCATTGTACTACACCTCCAAGACTACAATGACCTTCCTAAAAGACCAACATGTTCCCTGTGTAAAGCTCACACAAGTCCTTCTGAGTTAGGAAACAGGTTCAGGGCCTAAATCTAGTTTCCTGTAGATACTTCATGGCAAATGTTTTGGGGAAAACCCTTCCCAGTTGTATTGCTTGCAATGCTTTTGTAGACATCTCAGAATTTGTGCCATCATATTCATCAAAGCTGATCTACACTGAGTTTGTAGGTATGGTGGTAAAACAGCATACACTGATATCCCATGTTGCTAGAGCTGTTGTGCCAGCCACAATTGGCCCAGCTCATATGAAGCATTATACTGCCAGAAAACAGAGTAACCCAGAAAGACCACACATTCAGTAGCATTTATATAGCCATTTATACTGGATCTGAATTCAGTCCCATGCCTGTTTGATAAATGATGAGCTTTATATGACAGTGTTTGATTCACTGTTATGAGAGCCATGTACTGAAAACCTCCATGAGTCAAGAATCGTTCAGTGCAGTGAGGAAACATATTGATAATGAAAGAGCAAGGACAGGTCACTTGTAACAGCAATATGGGATTTCACAAACTGCAATCAGTATGCAGTGCTTTTGTCACAGTATAGAAGGGGCAGGGATCCTGTGTGTACAGTTTTGTACTCATTTTGTAGTGTAAGACCACCCCTTTCTTTAGGTATGGAACAAAAATGACTCATGAAGAAGTGGAAAGGACAGACATTCAGCAAGGAATTTTCTATTTTCTAGCTCTTACACTGTAGAAATCCAGAAGGAATTAAATCCACTCACCATGGGAATTGTACCAGCCAAATGACTGTGAGCAAGGCAAGAGAAATCTACACATGCAGATCTGCTTACCTAGATCTACCAAGTGGACAAAGGTGAAGAATCCTCCTCATGTCAGGGCTTTCCAGTCCCTTCCTCTTGAAAGCAACAAATTTCAGTGAATATACACCAACAGGTTTGGTCCTCCAACCCCCTTGTCAGGAATTTTACCAATGGGATGCAAAAGCAGCCTCAGAGGGTGCTTAAATCCACCTAAGCCTTCCCCCCTTGTTCCTGTCTGTGTGTTCCTAGACTTGCTGGAAAGGCAGATCTAACCACGAACTAATGACTTTCCTTGCAGGATCAGTTTTCATCACTCCTCTGAAATAACTTATTCTGCAACTACATAAGCACCAGGGCAAATATAGGGTTGGAGGTGAGGACAGGGTCTCAGCAGGTTCAGTCTATAGCCTGAGATGTTCTGGATGGGAATATTCATTATCTTCAGTTTCCCAACACTTTGAGAGGCAAAATCATAATCCATCTCAAAGAAAATTTTGTCAGTTGTTGTAATACACAATTCTTCATATAACTGATCAGTGCTCAGACACATTAATTATTCTGAGACTGTTCTCAAAAAGTGAGTGTATTTATGGGGCTGGCTGTCTAATGAAGCTTGCATAAAATTAATAAAAATGGCAAATACATACTTATCACAAAGTTGACTTACTTTTGCAGAAGAATCTAATTTCTTTGGCCATAGCAAACTTAACATGGTTCCCGGCCAACTTTATTTGTGCTTCAGCTCTATGCACAGTGATCTTTTCATAGCACAGCAGCTGCCATGCTGACACGTGCAAATACCCTGACCACCAAAATGACTGTCTGTCCTACTAAAATGCTCTGATTGGCTCTGATTTGCTGTGAACGGTTCATTGAATTTTGATGACACAAGATTTTATTGTGATCCTGATGGACTGTTGATAGTTTTGTTTTGTTTTTCACAGAGGTGAAATCTCCAACTGAAATCCTATTCTGAACCTCGGATAGATAACAGCAAAAAATCTGTAGTGAGATGTTATATTTGACAAAACTGAAGACTGTAAAAATACGGTTTTAGAATCCTTCTCTCAGGCATATAAATACCTGCCTGCAGTTTTGTTTTAATTTTAGTGATCTAGTTTCCAAAATAAGGAGAAAGCTGAAAACAGAGAGCTTCTGTTTAATACTGTAGGACTTTTTTATATGCAGCTGCTAAAACAATGGCAAATATCATCCCTGTCCATTAAGATAAATTTTCTGGACCTAACATTTTAACTTTCAATACTTAAATTGTTAGGTATTTGGTATGAGTGAAGAAAGAACACCAGAGCAACAGGAGCAGAGACAGAGGGCATGAGGCCTTTCAGAGAAGAGGCATTATGCATTTTAATGTATCCTGGCTAAGGAGAGGGAAAGCTTTACTGAGTGACAAAAATTTTTACAAAGTTTAGCTTTCTGGAAATAAATTACTACTGTGCTTCACTTTAAATGGGTGTATAAAGTTTACAAGGATGTTTTAGGGTACCTTGTTCTTTATTTCCTGTGGCTGTAAATGCCACTTCAAGAACCAGAAAGTAAAAAAAAAAATTCTAGGTAATTTTGCCTAAGGAAACACTGCTTTTTATCCAGCACACCACTAGAGATGAATTTAGTAATTTCTACTGTACTTTAATAGTACATAGGCAGAGGTACAGCTGTGAGAGGCTTTTTTAACCAGTGCATACATTTAAAACTAGATTTGCCAGAAGCCTTTAAATGCAGATGTCTAAATGGAAGCATCTAACGTCACATGGAGTCACTTCTACAAAGCTGAAGATCCCTGGCAAGTCCAGCTAAAGGGACATAGCCTTCTCACTGTTCAGCAGTGCTCTGCAAAAATAAAACCCAAAAAACCCAAAGCCTAATGAAGCATCTGCCTTGTGGCTAAGGACCCATGGCACTGCTTTGCACAAGTGGCTAAGCAGCCTGCAAAGCTTCACCCCAGAGCAGAGGAGGGAAGAGACCTCCTCCTGCAGATCAAGAAGCCACAAAGCGGCTCCTACGCCCTGTCCTGCCTTGCCTCTCTTCCCTCTTCGCCAAGGGAGGAGCTCTCCCAGTGTGCACAGGGAGGGAACTGCTTCCCAGAAGCAGAGGGTCTTGGCAGCAGGGTCAGCCCCTGCCATAAGGGACCAGAGGGCACACGGATAGTTTGTGTCACTGCTCAGATGCAGAGTGTTGTGTCCAAGCTGTGGCCTCCGTCTCTCAGATACACGTGCATAGGTTTCACATATTTCATCTGGTTTGCCTTTTATGAGATGGGTTGAACCCCACTGAAAAATGTGTGGTTTGGGGTTTGCATTGAGGATAATATAATTTCAGCTTTTGAGAAGTCAAGATGAGGACAGAGAAATTTAATCTGTATCCACACAATTCATACATGAGTGCATACAGATCTGATACAGCATGCTGACACCAAATGTCAACATTTAGCTAGTCCATTTATGAGAGAAAGCAAACCTCTTTCAAACACGCAAAAATCGCCTTTACAAGCTTGTATTTTCTTTTTTATTATCCAATTAAAGAAGGGATCAAATATATTTTCTTTCCATACTCTCTTCCTTTTCAAGAACTGTCCTTATTACCAGCATTTCTCATTATTAGAACAGACATGAAGGAAGCACTGTGAATAAACTGAAGGGAATTTGGACTCCAGGACACACTTTACCGCAGGCTTTTAGCATGCAATATAGTTTGCTAGAAGGCATCTTCGATGCCACTGTTCTTTCCCCAAAGACATTCCTCATTACTGAATGCTACATGTTGCCCTGTTGGTCTGGAAGAAACATTTCATTAACTACAATATCACTATAGATTGCATCTAGTTGCCATAGAAACTTTAGAGAAGAAGCTTGGGTTTAACCCTTGGAATAGACTGAATTTTTCATCCTTACAGCATTATAACTTAAAATCATACCATGTCTTTTATTGCCCTTTATCTTTCAGTATAAAAACTGACAGCTACTGATAATTCATACAGGGTTGATGACTGTGACATATTTTTATTACAATATTTACTACTTAACTGGGACAGTGCATTGAGGGACAAAATTGCTGTTGACTTCACTGCAACTGTGATTTCAACCTCAGCCATTCAAAGACAAAGGCTGCTGTAAAATCAACATAGAAAACTGGTGTGTTCTGGGAGCAGAGAGAGGGAGCCAGCAAATATGGGTGCTGGGCACAGCTTTGCCACAGCTTCTGTTGGTCACAATCTGTTTGTCAAACGGGTGTAAGGACACTGCCTATGTTTGGGGTGCTTAGAGATCCTCAGGTAGAAAGTGACTGCTTATGGAGACTGGTTTCTTTTCTTCATGCACTAGAAGATACCTAAACAGAATTTTTCCTTTTGCAAGTGAAAACAGGGTTTCAGCCCAAGACTATAGATTAATCCATACATTAGGCTTAGCAGCTCCCCAGGCAGCAGCACTGCTACTAAAATGGTGCTTTCTTTTAACTGGGACTCCTTCCTAGCGTGCATGGAGAGACTAAACTTGATGGTGTTTCCATACTGGAGTAATGCACTGCTCTGCTCCAGATCACACTACTTGCTCTGACAGCTAAATAGCTTGCTCAGTGAAGAAACATCAGCTGAAACTGGAGCCACAATCCCATATCTGTCTTCACTTCAGACTTGAGTAACAAAGCATTTTTTCTTTACTGGTTTCACTCCTGTAAAATGAAAAGCCTGCAGATTATGGCACTATCCCATTCACATAAGGGTAAATTGTGCAGTGTACGCTATTATCACTCAATAAAGAGTTCCCTCTGCCTTGCCAGGCTACATAAAAATGTGAAAAGCCTAGTCTCCAAAAGGTCTCAAGTTCTCCATCTCCCTTTTTCTTGCGTTCCCGTTTCCTCTCTTATAAGAAATACATCAACATCAACAAATGATAGTTTAAGGTTACAGCAGTGGAAGGGCCTGGCTTCCTCTCCTGCCAACATTCTTTGCAGGGTGGCTTCTGCACACTAGCACTTTTGTTCTTTTTGCTACAAGCTCCTTTCAGTTTGTAAAACTCAGGCTCTAGTTACAGCTGGTTTTGTTCTGAAAGAAAAACTGGAGGGGGATGTGTGTGTATGTGCGGGGATGGGAGAGCTTGCACCCATGCAGTTTTGTGACTATTCTAAGGCAGGGTTGTGGTGAGGGTTTTATTTAACTTGGTAACAGAGGGTTTGCTATTAAGATCCCTTTAACTACATTGCACAGCCCTTACTCATGTTGGTGGACCAAGTAGTATCACTGAAGTCAATGGGGCTGTGGCGCTTTATTATTTCAAATCACATAATGATCACTGAAATAGGAACAATCATAATGAAACACTTTCATCGTGAAGTCAGTGGGTCTATTTGTGCAAATGTTCACAAACATGAATGAGAATTGCACAGTTCAGGCCAATACATACCCTTTTCTGACAAATTCAGTATCTTTTCTTGATAAAAACTCCATGAATAGTACTGTCTCACATGTGCAAACTACACAATGAACCTGGTTCTGCTTTGAATATCTAATTTGTCTCAGTGGCATTGCTCCAGAGGAATGTATTTAACCCTTTGGAGCCACTAGATTAGGACAAATCTGATGCTTTTAGCAGATTGACTAGGGATGATTCAAAATAAAGGATTGTCTGTCCTTGAGAAGCACAGGCTTAAAATAGAACTATTCCATTTGAAATGTCTTGCAGCTGAAGTTGGGTCTTAAAATGGTGCACCTGTGGAAATTCACATGAAGGAAATAAGATTCAGTATGAGAATTCCTATTAGAGGACAATTATATAGCTTGAAATAATGAGGTACCACAGTGAAAACCAACCAGTGAATACAGAATTCATTCACAAGTAGTTTCATATTTAACTAGCATTCAGTGTTTTGAGATAGTAAGACAGCCTTCTACCCAATTGTACATTCAAATTTAGGATTACAAACACCAGTAAACCCAGTAAGCACAGGAATTCTATAGGGACCTATCCCATTGAACGCAGTCCCATCAGCACACGCAGGTAAAAAGTTTAATTTGGCTGCAAAACTCTAAACAGAGAGCTGCTTATCAAACATCCTGCTCCAGATGAGGCAGGTTCTCAGGTTGTGGTAAACATGCACCTGATTTTTCTGACAGCATTTGCCATTACTCATTGGATAATTAAAAGCTGTATTTCCTTTCTCCTTTTCTACTAGCAGCTAAATTTCATTTCCATCTCTTTTACTTGCTCCTAAAATGACACAACTTGAACAGAAACTCATAGTTTCAAAAGGAAAGGATGAATCATTGCAACAGTCTTCATGCTTTAGGCAAATAACCACCTGAAGGAGACTGAGGCAGCTTCACACCTGGCCTGGCTGGAGTGTGAGTGTATGACCCAGGGAGTTTAGACCACAGAGGAGCAAGCCCTTCCACACCAGTTAGGGGGATTCCTTCTTTTGCTACAATGTGGGGTACAGTGGCCCTGTTTGCTGTGGAAAGATAGCAGCATCAGTCCATACATAAAACAATGGCATTCCTTCTGAAGGCAATGCCTGCAAAGAGGTTCAAAAGGCATGAGGAAACCACATTGCTTCTTTCACAGGATAAGCCACAATCTAACTCTTTGTCTGGCTGTTGTATGTCTGAGTTACTCTGGACATGTCTGGATGTAAGATGAGGACTCAGTCTATTTTAATGGATATCTGGTATCCTGGTTGGAGCATATAAGAACTAAACATGATCAGGTTGACTCTAAATGTATGCCAAGTAAGACTGACATATCCAAAAGTTGAATTTGTGGCACATGAATGACATAATGAATGCACACAAATGTTTTCCTTGTGGAAATCCTGATCAGAAGTATGAGAACCCTGCATTTTTGAAAGAGGCATGTTCTGTAGGGTAAAACTTTTAATATCTGAAAAATTGAAAACACTCCAGTGGTCAGTAGATACCAAAAATAACAAGTTCAGTATTTGTTGAAACTGTCTGATTCAGATACACAAGTATTCTCTAAACTAATGGAAGTCCATCCCATTATCTCACTGTATTATCCTAGTAGGACAAGGCAATGAGGATAAGCACGGTTGTGATCTTTCCCATATTCATCCATCCCTACAAACTCACCAACAAACCCTGGAGTGAGTAATCTCATAACCAGGCAACTGTAAGTCTAAGTATCTCTAATACTGCTCCTCTGGCTCAGATCTCCAATTTGTCTGTGACTTGAGTCTCGTAGAAAATGGTTCAGATTCTCCAGAACTGCTACATTAATGCTGAGATTAGTCTGCTGTTGTACTTTCAAGATGCAGCAGAAACATCTAAGAGAAAAATCTGACATGAAAAGTCCCTAAATTCTCACACTCAGTAGGATGTGTGTTTAATACCAGTCAGGATTTGTGAGCATATAAATCTGTTGCCTGCCACAACTCTAAAATTTTGTATACTTAAATTATCTAACAGATGTATTTCTACAGCAATTCTACCTGCAGACATCTTGCCTCAGAGAGCCCAGATGTCAGTTCAACATCAGAAGGAATATCTCTGAGCCTCAGAAGAGCAAATAGTTCTTACACAAAAAAGGAAGAACATCTGTCTAAACAGTCTTATCAAAACACTACAGCATTCTAGAAAAAATAACCCAAAAACATGTAGCAACACTTACTGCATTTACAGAATTCTACTACAGAATCTCAGAGGCTTTTACTTTCAAGTTACTACTGTTTGAGTTTTCTAAAACCTGCACCATTTGAAACATACTGAGGCATCTTTCCACAGAGTCAGTGCTCATATCCATTAAAGCCTGATACCCAAAACTGATATCAACCAAAATCAAGACATTTGTGAAAATCAATGTTATTTTCCTCTAGGATAAGATTATATTGATGTACATGTGTATTTAAACTGATTTGAATAATAAATCAATAGTTACCTCTAAGATACGACAGAAGAGCTCATATGTAGATATTTTAATTGAATTTATGAACAATATATACACTACTGACACTGAACAGTGTAGTCCAGTACCTGTTAGATGGTGGGGGGTAGATTGGTAGGTGTGCCTGCTGTACAACAGAAGGCACTCCAATCTGTACTCCCATTCCTGTGCAAAATGGGAGTAGGTTTAACTAGGCATACTCACTGATGTGCATGAATGAGATGATACAAATGAAAACCTTCCATAAAAATGGAGTGCTTTAGAACTAAAATTATATTAGTGATGTTAAATTGAATCAGTGAGGGGTTTTTTTTCACTCTAGATATCCCCAAGTATAGAACAGGTATCTTTGTCTCACTCCACCTTTAGACTTGGACTCTGAGAGCTACACAGGACAAGTCCCTCAAAGAGGAATATTAAGGACTTGGTAATAAATACTAAGGGATGCAAATTCCTCAGAAATGGGAACATATGTGTATTTTCTTAGAAACTGAAAAATGAATGGTTAAAATTGAATCCTCTTTCATTTGCCTTTCGTTAAAATCTCTTCTTGTTGACTAATTTGCACAGCATAGACACCCAACTGTTGTTTGTAAATAAACAGTTAAAGGATTAGAAGCATACAGCAGTAACTCTGCCAGACTTATTGATGAGTTCTGAAACATACAAGGCCTTGGAGAAGGATTTAAGCAAACAAAACACATTATGATCTATAGAGATTGAGACATAAGCTAATTGCACTTGCTGGACTGCAAACAGTAATGTAAAGAGCAAATAAATAGGAGCTTAATTTCTAAAGGTGGATCAGGTTCAACATCTTAACCATCCTGCTGCCTAGTGAGTCCAGGTCCTAAGCCCACAGTTTCATGTTTCATAGAGAAAAAAAGGTGCTAAAGAATGGGGTTCACAGATATCAGTGGGCAGATCAGGCAGCAGCCTCAGCTTTCCAGCAAGAAACACTAATGCAAAGGCTGGAACTTGAGAGCTTGAGCACTCAGACTGTCAAAAAGACTCACAGTTAGTGAGTCTTCTAGACATCACTGTCCATGTCACATCACTCCTGTCTTGCAAAACAGAGCATAAAACTGATCAGGCTCTCTGAAACTTCACAGCCTGGCTGAGGTTGGGTGAGCAGTCAGCAATCCAGGAGGAGCAACCAGGGCAAGGGGAAAGGCTCTCCCTTGCTTTTCCCTCTTCCCTCCACCGCACACTCTTCATTACAAGCTCTGGCCAAACAGTACATTGAGAAGGGAACAGGTGAGGGAAAAAAAGTATTCTGAGAAATAGGAGTAGCTTCCACCTACTTTTTGCTACTACCTACACTAACTACCTTCTTCCTTCTCAAAGCCTTCCCTGGCTGTTTAGAAGAGCCACTTCCTGCTGCTAGAGGAGATTGAATGAAATAGTCTGGATAAAGCACTGGATAAATATTCAGTGGGGCAAAGATCTTAAAAGAACAGTCTAATAGCCTTAGTAAGGACACATCCTGGGAAAAAATAGGCTTCAGTTTCTCCTCCAATGTGGGTATTTATACGTAGGAAAGCAGTGTTCAAAGGAAAGTTCAACAGGTCTGTCTTGGACTACAAACATATGGACAATTTACAATCACTCCATGCTTCTTCACAAGCCAAAAGAAGCCACAAAAATTAATGGACAGATTAAGCAATCTCCTGAAGTTTATCTACATGCTGAAAGATTGCACTGAAACCCTGTCAGAGATGTACAATGTCCCTTTGGAGGTTTTCACTGCAGCAAGAAGAGCTCATCCTGACTGCACCTGCAGGCTGTCATCTCCTGACGGAGATTGTTTTCCAAGTACATCAACACTGTCACACTGTCCTTGCTCTAAGCAGCACACTGGCTTGGTCGAATAGCTAGCAGGGAACAGTCATGCCTCAAGTGCTGGCAAGCAGTATCCTGTAGGAGAGCTCAGTGAGACCCCACCATGAATTTCCTGTTCTCGTTAGTACAGAGGACTCCAGAAATTACAGGCTTGTTGGTTTCCCTTCCCTGGTAAAGTTATGGAGAAGATTATTCTGGAAAATATTGAAACACACCTGAAAGACAACGCAGTCATTTGTCACAGCCAGCATGGCTTCAGCAGAGGAAAGTCTGATTTCCTTCTATGACAAGGTAACCTGCCCAGCTGATCAAGGGAAGCCAGTCGATGTAATCTTTTTAGATTTCAGTAAAGTTTTTGATATCGTCTCTCACAGGACCCCTCTGGACAAACTGTCCAACACACAGATGGATAAACACATGCAGTGGGTCAAGCACAGAGGGTAACAGTGAATGGGGTGACATCAGACTGGTGACCTGTCACTGGTGGGGTTCCACAGGGCTCCATCTTAGGCCCTGTGCTCTTCAACATCTTCATGAATGGCTTGAATGCAGGACTGGAAGGGATACTGAGCAAGTTTGCAGGTGACACAAAACTGGGAGGAGCTGTTGACTTCCTCAAAGGCAGGGAGGCCCTGCAGAGAGACCTCAACAAATCAGAGGGCTCGGCAATAACCAACCATATGAAGTTCAACAAGGCAAAGTGCCGGATTCTGTACCTGGGATGGAGCAACCCTGGATGCTTGTACAGACTGGGAAATGAGACGCTGGAAAGCAGTGCCATGGAAAGGGACCTGGGGGTCCTGGTCAATGGCAAGGTGAATCTGAGTCATCAGTGCCCTGGCAACCAGGAGGGCCAACCGTGTCCTGGGGGGCATCAGGTAAAGCATCACCAGCCGGTCGAGGGAGGCGATTGTCCCGCTCTGCTCTGCACTGGAGCAGCCTCACCTTGGATATTGTGGGCAATATAAGAAAGATATTAAGCTCTTAGAGAGCAACCAAAGGAGGGCAATGAAGATGATGAGGGGAAGCCGTATGAGGAGTGGCTGAGGGCACTTGGTCTGTTCAGCCTGGAGAAGAGGAGACTGAGGGGAGACCTCACTGCAGTTACAACTTCCTCATGAAGGGAAGAGGAGGGGCAGGCACTGATCTCCTCCTCTGTGGTGACCAGTGACAGGACCTGAGGGAATAACCTAAAGTTGTGTCACAGGAGGTTTAGGTTAGATATTAGAAAAAAGTTCTTCCCCCAGAGGGTGGTTGGGCACTGAACAAGCTCCCCAGGGCAGTGGTCACATCACCAAGCCCGACAGAGTTCAAGAAGCATTTGGATGATACTCTCAGGCACATGGTGTGACTCCTGGAGATGGTCCTGCACAGAGCTAAGGGTTGGGTTCAATGGTCCTTGTGGGTCCCTTCCAACTCAGCATATCCTGTGATTCCATGATTCTACAGTTAAGGTTTTCAATTAACTGTTCAATCAACTGAATGTCTTCCTGGTTTAATTGCTAGGCTTTGGAAAGAGGCCGAGCACCCAGGCCCTGACAGGAGTGCAGCTATGCAATATCCAGCTGGCTACTGTCCCAAACCAGTCAGAGCAGCCACTGGAGAGAGATTTACACGCCTGTGGGATGAAATACTTGTAGCTTCTCTTGCAGGGCTATGCTATCCCCTGCTACTGTAATTTGCACTTCCCAAGTGATGAGGGTGGGGGGTTTTTGCATAGTTTTGACCCTGGAAGTCTTGCCAAGCCTTGGGAGAGCTGGATGGGCAGCTGGCTGCTGTGTCAGTCTGAAAGTGCTGCTGGAGGGCTGGATGATGCTGGGAACTGCCCTACATGCAGCTTTGTTTCAGCCTGATTGAAAAATCTTTGCAGCTGAGTTTGTTCATGAGGAAGGGTGCTAGAGAATAACAGTTTCTGATTTTCTTTTGTTTAAACAAAGTATTTCCACTATTACTAATGCATAGGCTTCACTTGTTAATCTAAAGGCAGAAAAAAAAAATTTCACTTCTTATTAACAGCAATGTGATGGCTAATGTGAACTCATTCAACTTGATTATGATGGTGGTATAAAGCCCCTGTTATTCTTTTCATATTGTCCTTTTATAGGCACAAGGCTCAATTTTACCTCCAGCTCATTTGATTACTGCTATTTCACTCCTAAGCTGAGACTGAAGTAATTATTAGCCACCATCTTTTGACAAATGCTCAGAAATGGCAGTCTTCTCTGGATTGTTTTGGCTCTCCTGGTACTGGAGGGGTGACAGAGAGAATCAATAATTCAAGTGAAAAGGCTGCAGCACACTCAGATATGCCTCTGTAGTGCATCCAGGGCTGTTGTGCCAATGTTATCCATGTCCTCCTGGCTGCCATTGCACTGCCTCATTTCCTGTGTGCTTTCCTGTGGAGTTCTCAGGGAGCTACTTGCATCCCAAGGTAAGAAAATTCTCCTATGCAAACTGTGCTGAGTACAGATCCCAGTTGTAAAACTCAGACCCTAGTGATGCACACCCACTCCGAACCACCCCACTGGTTTATGCACAGACTTCTGCACAGTTATGACAGCAATCCATCAGGTACAGTGATGGCCCCACTTTTTCTGGGGGCCAGCTCCATAATTTTCCTGGCACTTGTATGGCTTGTGACTATTTCCCAGAGCTGTTTTGACAAAAAAATCTGCTTGATTTTTATCACAGTGAGAGGGCAAGAAGAGTTAACATCAGGTGACTTAAGTCAGAAGAAGCTCTGGACTGTACGTTGGCATTTTGGATGTGGGACTGAGACCAGACCCTCACAACACTACATCTGTTGTTCAGCCATGCAACAAACCCATTTGCCTAAGCCAGGATGCCTTTTCTCCAATGGGCAAGGTAGTCTTTCAGCCCTCAGAGAGCTAGAGGCCCTTATTCAGGGAGTCTGACCTTCTCTTCAAAGCCAGTATGAATGGAAAAGCACAGGGGGGTCAGTGCTAAACTCCTCAGTTTGCTTGGGAAACAGCTGTAGCAGTTCAAGAAAATATGTCACAGCTGCTCCAGACAGTAAATTCCTGGTGCTTCAAAGTGATGGAAGCTGAAGATGAAGGCAGGAAACCTCTTAAAGATGTTTCACTACAAACTTTAACCATTACCAAAATGACTTAACTTGATCTGTCTGACTTGGCACTGGAAGGGGTCAGGAGGACTAACCCAATCAGCCCGAACTGCTCCTCAGCTGAAGACCAGGAACATGTTGCTGAGCATTCAAGGACACAGCTACAAGGTAGCTGCAGTCCTTACAGTATGCCCTGGAGATTCTGAAACCCAAGCTCTGGACTTGGGTTGTTCCTTTAACCCTGTGTTGCTCTGTGTTTCAAAGGATGATGGGAACAGATGTGGGGTGTTAAAAGGCTCGCTTATGCCAACAGCCCTAATCCCAGACCTATAGACACAAAAATGGCTTTAGGTTTTTCAGTTTAATGTCTTTTAAAGGCCCTTGTCCAGGTGATTAATTAGCCTGCAAGGTTAAAATATATCACAACTGAAGGCTAGGCTTTTGAAAGAAATCATATTGAACTTAACATCTTGGGCTTTATTGAGCGAATTATCTGACATCCAGGCAAAACATGGATATGACCCAAGTAGGCTTAGGGCTATCTGCTGTTTGCTGTGTATGTTTTTTCTGATGAGAAGAGACATCCAGAAATTCCTTCAAAGAACATGGAGTGGGAATGAAATAGAGATCTTGTTCACCACAAGTCACCTTAATGGCTGAAGACACCTCTGGTGAATGTTGCCAAAGAAAAAGGCAGGGCAGATTATACTGAGACACAAGATGTCCCAGGGAAAATACTGAGAGGTGGACACTCAAAGTTTTAGAGACAGAGCAGAAGCAAGGCAGAGGAGCATGGCTTGCTATTTGTGCATTACTGATTTTGAAAAGCAACTTCATGACTTTTTTTTGCAGGCCACATTGTTGCAGTCTGTTACCCTGACCCTTAGAAAGCCGGGTAACTCAATGAAATGCCACTGCAAATTATGTTTTTGTCAGCTCTCAAGAACATTGCATTCTTAAAACAGGAACTGGCAGAGTTCAACGTGCAGTTAGTGTGGGGGAGGGCAGAAGCACTGTCCAGAAGGGAAAGGTCTTGAGGCACTAATTCCAGGGAAGAGCCTGATAGATTGTAAGAACAGAAAGCAAAACAAAGTGCACCAAAAGAGTAAAGCTCTAGGCAATGCCTGCCAGGAGACAGATCTCTACTGCTGAAATACAGGCTTTCTGCACCACTGAAGGAAGGTATTCCTCATTTTATCCCATGGCTGCTCTCTCAGAGAAACAGCTATAGATAAACCAACATACATGCACAGGAAGGAGAAACTTGGGTTCCACCTTGGAATATTTATCCTTTGGCTTTGCTGCAAAGTCTTTTATTTGGTGGCAACATAACTGCAGTGCAATATTTAAATTTACTGGGAAAAGGAAAACCTCTGGACAAAGTCTCAGAACATTTCCAGAGAAATTTTACCCCTGTTAACCCAGCTGATTGTTCCTCATCAACACACTAGAGGAACAGTGGTTTACATTTTGCCTAGCTGGATTTAAAATGTGCACAGAGTGAATATATCATATATGTTACTATTTCAGCAGCTGTGTGTCAAATAACTGTAAGCTGAATTACCTGGGGCACATCAGGAAAACAAGAAAGGGTTGGAAGGGGAAGCTTAGAGAGAGATAGTCAGTGCCTGAGGAGGCAGAGTGACCAAAACCCAACCGCATACAAAAAATATATTCAGGAATATTTAAAGATATACTGCTTTGGGAAGGGATGGGACAAGAGAAATAGGATAGTATCACTGAAGAAGGGAAGTGGGGATGCTTTTCTTATAGTGTTTGGCTTTCATGGAGAGCAGTGATTAAAGATGTATGGTCAGGGGATCCTGTGTTTCTTCCAGCTAAACAAGGTGATTAAGTATAATTAAACACCCACTAAGAACAAATACAGCTGACTATACTGAGAAGTTATGAAAATAAGGAGTGAATCGGGCAGCCAACTAGAAGGCAGTTAATCTCATTCATGCACAAGCCGAAATACATGATAAATGAGCCTCCATGAAAGGGAAGCAGCTGAGCAACATGTAGTGCAATATAGACTGCAGTGTTCAGTGATAAGAAAGCACAAGCACGCAGGATATACACAACTCATGGGGAATGTCTGTGATATGATAATAAGTTTGGCAGCTCTGCACATCACTGAAAAAAAGAAGTTTCTCTTGTTCCTACTACAGCTTGTGCAGTTAACACATTCCAGGACTCATAGTGGGCCAATTCCTTAGGAAAATGGACACTATTTGCAGGTAGTGTTTGTGCCTCATCACTTTTGTCATTTATTTAACTCTGATCACTTCTGAAGTAGATGGCCAAGATTCTCCAGAAAGGCAGTTCCCAGTGACCCTCTGATTTGTGTGCTGACATACTCATTTCCTTGGTGAGAAAAATGTTTCTTATGGTGACCTTTTGCTCTCCCCATTACATCTAATGCACGCAGGGTCCAGAAGCTCGGACTATTAATGCAGCTCATCAAATCAGATCAATCAAGTTAACATAGCCTTGATGTGATGTGTACATTCAATGCTTTGGCACCAAGACAGCTGCATCCCTGTTATAACTGAAACATGACCGGACACAAATCATGTGCACGTATTTATTACTAGTCACAGGCTGTAATATTTCACATTGTTCTTTCCCTTGCCTGCAGTAAATAGTAAGAGACTGCAAAAAGGGGCATGTAAAGCATTGTTGCAGAGGCAATCTGGATTAGAGCTTTGCTTTACCTTCCTTATCTTTGCCCTTAACTGAGAGACAAGGTTTTATCTACAAGATGGTTCTGAAGAAGATTAAGAAAAATGTCTGTTCGCTCTGTGACTACTACATTATTATATACCATTCTTTCATTAAATATGTGTTCACTATTATTTTAAAATATAAAGTTTAAACCAGAATGTAAATATTTACATAAATAGGACAATGTCTAAAAAGAAAAGTCATTTGAGTCTTCCCTATTCAGTAGCATCTACAATCATTGTCTGTAGGAAAACAGCCTTGTGTTCATTTCACAAATCATCTCACATTTCTACAAGTTAGTAAAAGAATGAGACTATATATTGAGCAAATCTTTTTAAAAGTGTTTATATAACATATTTCTAATCTTCAGTCAAAATATATTTGTTTTTCCTGTATTAAAAGTTTTTAATATGTTTTTATTGAAAGTCTAAGAAAAAATAATTTTTTTTATTTCTTTATATTATTTATAAAAGTGGACAACATCGTGTTCCTCTGCTCAGCTTTCTCAGATGTTAAATTGTCGACAATTATGTTCTTGCAATGAACATAAAGTCTGCCAGTTTTGATGCTGACTTCACTGTAGGCAGGATAACATGTTTGAGCCTGTTTTCATGAAAGACAGTAGAGAAAACTGCCCTGAATTTTCATGGCACGGTATGAAGATTTTTAAGGATGATCCATATTGAGTGGGAGTTAAACAGATCTTTATTCATTAGTCTCCCAAAGTTCGAAATGAACTGATTTGCTTGGCTTGAATCAATTCATTAGCATGTTTTCCAGCCAAAGCATATACTCATCTAGGATGATGAGATCTCTTGAAGGATGCAAATGTTTTCCAGTGACCAACTAACGGTTAACACTGCAAACGGTTAACACCTTAAATATCACATGATCCAGACAGCTCATAAAGAATACAGAGTGTGTAGCAGCTTTCTCATTTAGATCTTCTAATGGCAGCACATTACAGGGTTGTTTGCTTCAGGTTTTGTGTTTGTTTCCTAATTGCTGCTGCAGGTACTAAGTCCTGCTGCTGGGCCTGAATGTGAAGAACTGCTGTGTCCAAGGGGAGAGAAATTCCAGTTGAGAGAGTAACAGTGGCAGGGCACTTGGATTCATGTGCATTATTTTAGTGAATTCCAGCCTTACAACAAAGGCACATCAGCTAACAATTGAAGGGGGAAAGCAGCTATGCAGTTTAAGTGCAGTTATTATAGGCAACATTTGTAAAAGTACAAACATTAACATCTCTTGTGGAACTTAACTTATCTGTTATCAACACTTATTCCTGTTGATAAGACAAAGGAAAAGTCTTATTAATATAATGAAAGCAAAAATGAAAGCTTGGCATTGCTCACACCCTGTAACACTTTTCTGCTCTTCAGGCAAAGGAGTGATCCAAAGGATTTTTACTGATAAAATTCAAGATGGTAGCAAAGTGGAAGTAGAGCAACCGTGCTAGAGAAGCAAGTCCAGTCACATATTGGTTTCTGGATTATGCAAAAACCAAGAAAAAGTGAAATCTACTCCTAAGCACCCTAAGACATCTGCTCACAGACAGCTAATTAAGAGCAGATACCTTATGTAATCACAGCAATCAACCTAAAGAAATAAGAGATTCGAAGGGAACAATAGAATGTACAACAGCTGTGAGCCTAGGCAAACTTGGCAAAATCATCTATTGCCAGTAATTCACTGTAAGGTAAAGAAAGCACCAATTCCACTGAGGAAGAAAATCTCCGTATTGCCTACTGGCTCTCAGCATGCTGGTTACTGGTTGGCAGATCCTTATGGACAGACCAGGAAAAGCCAGTACAGATGACAACTTTGAAGTGGAGTAGTTGTTTAGTTTACTGTATGTCCCTCTAAATGCAATCCAGTCTTTTTTTCCATCAAGTGAACTCATCACTGTCAAGTCTAAGAGTTAGTAACTTGTCTAGTCCATAAAGAGTGCTGCCATGAATAATCACAGAAAAACAATTTTAATTCACATTCTTATTCACTCCTAAAAATCTCAGTTTATGCAAATTTTTACTGAATTTAATAGGACTTTCCCCCAGGTAAAGGCTGAAGGTACAAAGAGATCATAAATCTGCTTAATATCAAGCCATTATTCTATTCTGGTTTTATTTGAATGCCCATAAACCTGCAGAAGCTGGATAAAAAATTGTGCTTGACAGGCCACAGACACAAAACTCCTGTACTGCTACCTGGAGTTGAGGTGTCTGAAGCTGAAAGCCTGCCAACACACACCTCACACCACCTCAGGCTGCAGCTAGCCCAGGGGCAGAAGTTGCACTACTACTGTGAAAATGGGCAATTGTCTTCTGCTGTATCGTGGTACCTTCCTGGGTGCTTTGGCTGCAGCTGCACAAACAGATTCTCAGAAGTGACCTGAAAGACCATCCACTGACACGAGTGAAAAGCCTTCCTCTCTTTGCAATTGTTCTTCTCTTGTCCTTTCTGCAGAGAGAAAATCAAGGCAACTTCCTCCACAGAACTGCTGCCTTCTTTATGTGAAAAGATAGTGTCAGTGGGAATGTGGTATTTCAATGTAACCTCTAGCCAGGGTGTTAGCAGTCCTATTCTACCAGGAGGAAAAAGGAAGAAAGCTTTTTTTCCTGGCTCCCATCAGAAGTCATGCCTGAAATAGAAATTATCAGCATTGTGCTTTTCTGTATTGCTTCTTGTTGATTTCAAAGGTGGTCCTGTTTTTTCCCCCCAGTTTCTTGGTATTATTAAATTCTATAGTATTCATATAAGGGTTTTCCATTCCTCTGTGCATACAGTAATTTTCTATTTGGAAAGCTTCCTTATCTTTTCAGAAGTCCTAGAGATTCTCCTGAGTTGCCTCATCTGTGATGTTCACTCTCAGCCCTGTGCCCTGGTCTTTTCTGACAGAACAAAGTTGAGGGTCCCTTAGGAGACTCAGAACTGAACATCAGTGACTGAAAACAATCAATGCTGGGTAAAGAAGGGCTCCACAAAAGGGAAATATAGCACTTCCAAGGTTCCTGCAAACCTCCCAGGTTGATGATAGGGCATAATATCATGCACTGCATTTCCATGTGCGAATGGCCAGGTGCAAGTTTGGGTGAATCAACTGGTGTGCATTCCTTCTGCACTGGGAATTGCTCTCATCCTGAACTAAAAGTAGTTTTCACTGGTGTATTTACAAGAATGCAAGAATGAAGTCTCCAGGCATGAAGGTGGGAACAGTAACTAAGGAAAATAATGGTAATGAAGAGAAATATCTCCAAAGAAGGAGGTTTGCACATATTAGCTTTAATGCAGAAGCCTAGAGCCATGAGAACACACTGCATTGCCTCCTTCCTCTCTCAGTTTGTTCTTGGTTTGTTATTTTTCCCAACTGCTGCTGCATCAAAGCACTCACAGTGAAAAGGGCCTGGCATGACATGTCAGGAACAAGATTGTGTTCAGGCATGAGGCTTTGATCTTGAAGATTCTTCAGCTGCATACAGTGCACAAAAGTGCAGCCTTGGTACAAATCAGCAGAGGGAAAAAATTCCAGTGGGGAGTTTTACCTGGTGAGTGAAGTTAATGCAGGTCTAATAAATGCTGCGTGTGCAGTTTTTCCTTGCTGATGCAGTTTTAAAACACTGAGCATATGCAGAGGAAGTCCCCGCACAGTGGTAAGTTGCTGCATGCACTTTTTTTTAATCTTTCTATGTGTTTTTAGATATGTACAAGAAATTAAATCTTCAACCAGCAGGAAGTGTGCAAAGAACTTTCATTGCAATGTGTGTTTGTATATCAAATCAAATATATAGAGAGGAATAAATAGGCAAGAGGTAAAGAAAAATGTTTATATTTTTTCAGACTCTTACATATATTAATATCCAAATCACCCCAAGAAAATATTCTTTACTCACGGTTTTAGTATTTAGTGCTTTCCATACTTCTTTGATCTCTTGATTTACAGCCATAGGGATGAAAACCAAAGAAGTACTTTTCCTTTGTTTTTTAAAACTGCATGCTTTGTTCCATTTTAAAAACTGACCTGACAGGCTTTTATAACACAGAGGGAAAAAAAAGGAGAAACAATGTACTGTGAACTTCTGTAAGGATAGGTGATACTTCCGTGAAATAAACAAGCACACACACCCCAGGGGGGTGCAGTATATTTAGGAAAGGAAGAAACCTCACAGAGAATTTTTCAGTAGTAGTAGTATGATGCTGTGAGTGAAATCTGGCATAATTTTTTTCTTCTTTTAATCTTCTGGTCAAGGATGGAGAGAACCTCAACAGGTGTTTTTAGACCGTCATCAAGAAACTAAACTAAAATGCAGTTACAAATGTCAGCATGCAAATCAGATGAATGTTGTCAAAAGCAGATATTTATAGAGAACCATATAGGTTAATCACACAGCATGCAGAATTGGGCCTAGAACAATTAACTCCATAAAGGCCAAAACACGTATCTTAACACTCAGAATAGGATTTTAAAGGGTAAGGCATCATTCTACCTTTGAGTTGGGTAATTTCCACCTTTACAGTTACAGATATATAGTGACACTTTTTCTGGATTAAAAAAACATTTTTCAAGTTTGAAAAAAAGTGAGTATAGCTGATAGAAGTGACAGTGTGTTAAGGTGGACATCTGATGAATACAAAATGCTTGTTGCTAAAATACATTAGATCACAGCAGCAGCAAAATGCAGCAGTGAGACGCCACCATCATCATTTCAACGTCTGTTCCATATAATTGCAGAGTGACTGTGAGCTAGCAGGGAAAGCTATCTGTCTTTGAGAGTCTTGTAAATGACTTGCTATTTAAAATAAAACATCAAGACTGAAAAAACATTCAGAGGCTTTTCGACATCTATTGAATTGTGTACAGTCTTTGTGGAACATCGTAAGTGCATTTCTCAGAGGAAGTAAATCGTTATCTGAAGACACATTGCTACCAATGCCATTAACACAACTCATCAGCTAACAAGAGCACATTCATCTGTCTAGACAGAGATGATATTAGAAGAGCAATCACTATGGATCATATTCACATCCCAGCCCTGAAGGAGCTTTGTGTGGTTTCGTTCTGTACCTGCCCTGGCCCACAGTACCAAATGCAGCCGTCCCCACTCACAGCATTACCTACCTGAGTTCTGCACGAGCAGCAGAGCTCCTGCTGTCCCCACCTGCTGGAGTATCTGTCTGGTGCAGATAAACAGAGACCTCATTGCTGAACCAAAGCTTGAAAATGCCAAGGAAATAGCTCCTTGTCTCTCCTTTCCCCCTCTCCCCCCATCACGACACAAAATGTTTAGATTAGATTAAACATACAGCTTTTTGAGAGGTAAAAAAAAAGGACATGATTTTCATTCAAGCTGTTAAAATTCTGGTCAAATAAACAAGCACAAATACTTGGTTTTATATATAATGCTCTGTTAATCATAATGCTCTGGTTTTTATATAATGCTTTGTTACCATAACGCTCTGTCATTCATCATTGTATTCAAGCAATATATTCATCCTGAAATTGGTTTGTATGTTTAATACACTTCTTAATTTTTTTCTAAATTCTGCACTTGAAAATTACTTTGTTTAAGAGTCTTAAAATCACACTGCACCTTGGTAAAAAAGTATTAGTTTTGATCTGTTGTTTTGACATCTTCCCCTTTGCCAGTGCTGTCTAGTAAATGTAATTTCTGCTTAGTGATCTTTGGGACAGCATGAATACAATTTTGGCCAGTTTTCTTGATTTTGTTATGTAAAGGACATCATCCATACAGAGCACATTTGTCCTGCTTTGCTATATAATGTAGCAGAGTCACAAGTGGAAACAGTCCAAGTGTCCTCTTGAAATTGAATCTCTAATATGGTCAGTAGGGCACTATCTTTGTTTCTATCAAATGCACATTATAGAAAGAGCAAAGACTCAGAAATTAATTCAAATTTATTGAGGACTATAAGTTGGCCTTTATGACTGTGAGCTTAGCCTAAGGACAGGACCCTTGGAAGATTTATAAGCAAAAATCTAGAGATAGAAATTATGGTACTTAAGCAGCTTCATGTAACCAGCAAGTTGAATGAAAACTTCAATTAATTTTGCTCAAATAAGAGAAATAATTGTCTCAGGGTCTGCTTGAGACACTGTAATGATTTTGGGATACCCAGTCTGTGAAATATCTGTCACAAAGGTTGGTAAAACATATGTTCATCCTATTACAGATTAGAAAAATACATTATATTATGTCTGTATGTCTTCAAACATTGTGCCAGATATGTGAAAATGTAATAATGGTTCTAGTGATTATTTGTTTCAGCATAGCTCTGTATGATAGCAGACTGAGGTAAATTCTAATGCCATATGAATGTCAAACATGAATCGTACTGGGTAGTGCCTTTTCAGTTGCCAAGTCTTATACTGGCCATGAATATCTATGCAATGGTCAGAGTATATTTCATAACAGTCTCCTGCCAGTTTTGGTTTGAAAGCACAAGTAGCATCTTATATATTTGGAATTTATGTAGCCTTTCATTTTTCTTAAGACTCACCGTTTTTTTCCCCCAGACGTTATTTCTGTAGTATTTTGAGAGGCAAAATATTTCCAGTTGAAAGTTTTGGTTTCACTTAAATCATGTAGCTCTGTAAATAAGTATGGCACAATTTAGTAACACTTCCATAACAGGGTTGGAGCACAAGCAGAGGATGATTTTGACACCTACATTTTTAACATCCACAAGGTGAATATATCAAGTGAGTTACTGTAGAGAATTATTTTAAAATACGGGCAATAGAAGTTGCTAAAAAAATTCTGCTTGTTTACTCCAAGTGTGGAAAAATAACCATAAAGTTTAAACAGACCATAGTGCTTGGGGTGATTTTGTGTCTACTGAGTCACTGCAACAAAAAGAGAACAAGATGTTTGGAAAACAGCAGAATGGCTCCTCAGCAAAGTTCCACATTCACAGCTGCTGACAGATAATGTAGTTTGCTCTCAATTGAGATTCAGAGAGATGGATGCAAAAAAATGTACTCTTAAAATCTACATTTTATAAAAGAGAAGAAAAAGGTCAGTATAGATGACAAAACAAATCCAAACTAAATTAAAACATGTGTTAAATAATTTTTTTTCTTTGGGAGAATTCAAAAACAGTATTCAAAAGGTACCACTGCTATGCTATCCAGATCACAGTGCCCCATGCAGAAGTTGGTAAGCCAAGGTATCCAGTCCAATATGAAAGTCTGAGATCCAGGAGCAGAACTAATCAAAGATGAAAGTATAGATTCCACGCTCAGTGATTCTGTTATCACATGAACCAGTCCATGAGTCACTCTGCCAAAAGACTCTGCCTTTGTATAGGGAAGGAGAACTGAGACCCAGGATAGTCCTTCAGCTTCATCACATGGTCAATAGGTCATTTCACAACTCTACTCAAGACCTCAGTAAAATAAGAGTGCTATGACTCTCCATTCAAAACAGGTAAAAGTACCAGAGCTCTTGTGAGAACAGGAAGTTAAAGAAATCAATAACCGATTAATAACCTCATTACTACCCCAGAAAGAGCCTGCACCTGTTCTCATAACATATCCCACAGATTTGCCACTCTCCTGCATGCAAGAGTCTAGACAGCTATGTCTATCCTTTTTATCCAGAACAGCATCCTCTTAAATCACAAGGATTTTTCCAAAACAGTAGAAAAATTAAGAAAAAAATAGAAGTGGTTCCAGGTAGCCAGACTTTGAGTACTACAGAAACATTTTTCTGGCAGACAGCACAAAACATCATGAACTAAACTTGAGAGTGAGCACCAAGTCTGCCCCCAGCAGCATTGATCTCATTAGCAAACACACACAGCTGCCTCTGGTTCAGTGCCAGCACAAGCTGCACATGTGCCCAAAGTTATTTAGTACATCACAGACCAGAGAGTAGACAAAGATGGACAATACTGTATTCACCTCATCAGACACCAGATTTCAGTAAGGCACCCCAGATGAAACCAGCTTCATTACAGATCATTTATTTCAAAGTAGATATCAGGACATAAGTATATCCACAGGTAAAGAAACTCTGATTCTTTTTGCAATGTTAGTAAAGAGACCGGGTTTGTCACCTTTATAGATGTCAAGTAAACAGAAGCAACTGAGTTGCCAAAGTTCCTCTCCTCCTTCATGCCCTAAGATTAGTAAAGGCATCCAAGATTCAGGTGCTACATGCAGTCCTGCTGTGCTCCTGATTTCACAAAAGAAAAAGATGCCAGGATGGACCTCACAGCAGACCTTATCACTAGTGCAGCTTCCAGGCCTCTGGTAATAAGAATCCCAGTTCCACCAGTGATCCCAGTTCCACCACAATAACCTTGTAGGCACTGGCTCACTCTCAGACTATTAACAGACACTGCAGCCAAGAGCACCTGCTAATCTCCTGCCATTTTCCACCTTTGCCTGTTACATGCTGGGTTTTCCCAGCTTCCACATGGATTTTCACAGTTTTCTGACCTCTGGATAAACAAGAAACGTGAAATGTGAGACAGAGAAGAATGACAGAGAAAAATGAAGACTGATAGAAACAAGCTGAAAGATAAAAGATGCCTCCAACTTCATCCTGCAGCTTTCCTGCAAGGTGAGAGAGTCTCCAGTTCTCTGGTGTTGCAGCCTGATGTCAGTTCCTAGAGCTCCTTTGAAGTGATAAATCATATCATCAGTCTCAAATAACAACATGCAGCAAAGCGGGATCTTACCTGCTGCACAAACCAACCACTTCATTGTACAGATTACATGTAGCTCAGGAAAACTTTCTCTAACTCTAGTTCTGCTGAACCTGTGTCTACATGCACATCTGAATTTCTATGTGGTCTTATATTTACACATCTCATGTATCTATTAAATATTCAGAATACCTAAGTATAAGGTGGCGCTCATCTCCTCATCTGTCTGTATCATAAGCTCCTAAAGACAAGAAGGAAACATACTTGAAAGTGTAAAGCTAGGTCACAGAAAAATGGATATAAAATAAAGGTGGGGCAAAATCAGAAAAGGACTGAATGAAATACAACTCAGGAGAAATATCCCAGGCAACAAGAGTGTATTTCTATAAACAGGTTACTAGTAAAAAGAAGACCAAGAAAAGAGTTGGTTTGCTACTTACAGGGGAAGAAAGCTGTCAGTAGGTATGTAAGAGGCCAAAGAATCGAATCCATATAGTCAGTTTGCTGACACTAGTAGTACTAGCCACAGGTGGGTTAATAAATCTGCCTAGAAGACTGAAAAAGGAATTAGAGAGTAGCTGGATGTTTTCAGTTCAGCTGGTCAGGCTAATTTCATCATGGGATACTTCAAGAAGTAGTGAAAGAATGTCAGGAGCATTAGCAGTTATCTCTCAGAGCTCATGGACAGCGAATGATGAGGTCTAGGAAAAGAGGTGAATGGAGAGGCTACTGGATTTCAGACCAGTCTGTATAAATACTATAGCAGCAGCATGTTGTAGCTGAGACAGTGTAGAGATACACACCAGAAAGGGTTAATAGGGAGACATAATGAATTTCATTAAGATACCTGATACTCTGATATTCAGAGATGGTTTCAGGAGCAAAAACCCTTTTAAAGTAGTCAGGAAAAATAGCAAATAAAAAACCTATTTCAAAGACCTTAGAAGAAGAAGGAGAGGGGGAGAGATATGAGTAAAAGCCAATAATGGATTTGCCAAGAACAAGTCATGTCAAGCTTCTCTGTCAAAGAAGCAGACATGGCAGATAGAAAAGAATAAAAGCATGTCAGATATCTTGACTTATTAAGGCTTTTGACACTGTCTCTCATGACATTCCCTAGCACAAACAGGCTAAGGAAATACAGCCTAGATGAAACTATTGGAAGATGGGTGAAGAACTGGTTGGGAAAAGAACTACACACTCAAATACAGCAGAATGTCACTGTCAAAGTGAAGGATACAGAGGCTGGGTAGTGAGATCTGCACCGTGGATTTATATGTTTGAGGTTACTCTGGGTTCAAAGAAAACTGTAAAACATACAGGGAGCATTGCAAGAGGGTAGATTTTGGGTAGCTGGAGAAGGGCAAGGGAAGAGGAAGAGGAAGAGGAAGAGAAAAATCAACTCAACTGTATTTATAGAGGTAGTTTTTCTTGTCCTATCCCAGCTGAGAGGTATGATGGAGCCCTTCATTAGAAACTGAATAGCAAAGAATACACTGCAGACCAAACACAGCTTATTTGCTCTTATATATGCAAAAACATATAGCCATTATTTTTAAAGTATTTTCATTCATCTGCTGAAAGATATAACCCAGCCTCTGTTTATCAAGCAATCAAGCTTTGCTTACCAATGCTTCAGCTGAGCTTTAAAAGAGAAATAACACAGAAAGAATTTACCTCCACTAAAAGTTGAGCAGGGGTGCTTATCTTTCAAGTATACATAATTTTATTACCATTATTGAACTGCTGCATTACCTGCAGCATTTACTACCCAGAATTGACTGCTTCCCACAAATGAACAGTAAACACCACTAACATCGATGCGTGCATTTTGCACTGGATTTGGTGCTATGAAGCAAATGAATGAAGCTAACCAAGTCACCACCCTTAAGATTGTTTTTACAGTTCACATCCAGCTGAGTTTACAGCGTAGCAGCAAGCAAAGGGCATAACAAAAGTGTTTCACACAGGCAATTTGAAAATGTAATTGGTTTAAGTCATTATCAATGCCAACGGGGGCACAAGTTTATAGGACAACTGGTAACAGAACACAAATACTACTTGTATGAAAGCTACTGTGCGTTTAAGTACATGGAAATTAGCGTGTAGTGGCAGGCTAACAACACAGCAAGTACCATATCATTACAAGATTATAGCCTTCTGAACCACAAGGCAAGAATACAGGTTATATGGTAATTAGTTTGGGATCTACTAAAAGTAATTACATGGTAATCTCCACGTAGTTACATGGTATTTAATAGGAAACCCTATTAACTAATCATATAATTAAAGCATAATTGCAAGATACTCCTTCCCTGTGACATGCATTGGTGGCCAGATAAATTAAAAGTGATAGAATTTCACAGCATAACCTGTTCCTGTTATCAGACTTCAGGGCACTATCGTGCCTCTCAAGACAGTGAAGTAACCAGGAAAATGTACCAAAAGTCAGGGTGCTTATTGCTCTCTCAATACACAGAAAACAGCACCTGATACCCAGGGCCACTGTTTTCACAAAATTACTAGGAAGGGAATCTTGCCATGTTCTTTGCTTTTTTCCTCACTTGATTTTCCTCTTTCCTTTCCCCCCCTACCTTTCTCTATTGTTTCAGTTTCTGTAGCTTCTCAATCACAGCCATCCTGTCTTTTCTGTCAGCATGTTTAAGACAACATGGAGTCACCTCTTGCTCCTTTATCTGCACTTTTTTTCCCTTTTCTTCCTCTAACAAGGTTTTCAGTAATCTTGCTACTTTTTTTTTTCCTTAATGTGAAAACTCAATCAACTTTTTCTCTATTTCCTTTATTGTCTCTGCTTTCTTTTCCCAGGGACTCTCATTGTCTCCTCTTACTTTTTGCAGAGGACACTGCCATGCAAATAATAAACAGAGGTACTGAAACTCTCCCCTCAAACCTTCCAAGCCAGAACTGCAGCCAGTGAGGCTCTTTCATCTTCCTTCCATTAGCCAGGCATCCTTTCTGCCTGGCTGCAGCAGAAGTTGCTCACTGCTGCCACAGTCTTTTCTCCAGACTGATACTTAGACAACCTTTCCAGTGATTCCTGACAGGTCACACCACCAACCACAGCAAAATTTGCAGAGCACAGCCAGCTGGAAAGAGGCAGATGAGCAGCACAGACCAGCACACAGTGCTCGCCAACTTCAGAATGTCTCTCGTGTGAATTGCTGAAGTTGCAAAAATCGTTTCATTCCAGAGTGGACTGAAAAATTGGAATTTCCTACAAAGCTGCATTAAAAATCCAGTAAATTAAAACATTTCATTCTTGTTTTCACTTTTTTTTTTAATCTTGTACCAACTAAATCAGAGTTATATAATAGCATCATCTACAACAAAATGCAAGTGCAAATAAAAATCAAGCTCAGTGCCCCCTGCACAACTCAATTTCAACGAATAAGCATTTTCCAAAAGAAAAACATCTGTCCAGAAGTTTCCAACCATACTCAATACTAAGCCTGTTTCTGGGACTTCCCTAACCTGTTGGGGATGCAGAAATTACCATTCAAAAATATGAAAGCAAGTGAAACGTCAGACTAATAAACTGCTAAGAGCACAATGTGCAATCATCCCTGAACTGTGAAAGGACTTTGGACTCTGCTTAGTTTTAAAATACCAAGGCCCATTCACTGCCCTAATGAAGCCCAAGCTTTAAAATGTTTCTGAGAATCCCCAGGAAGGAAAGAAATGCTCCCCACCTTTTTTTTTTTTTTCTTTTTTCCCCTGACAGATCTCATTCTACCTAACCATAGCACAGCACCACGAGTGCATTCTGCTCCATCCTCAGCAGTGGGGAACAAACTAAAGATGGGTGTGAATACTAAAGAGAAGGAAAGCTCCTGCAAGCTTCACCAGGGTAGAACCTAACTAAAGGTAAGAAAGCTATGGGTTAGTGCAATGCTACAGGAACATTGTGAGAGAGAATTAATAATACTGTCCATAAAAAAAGAGTAGACAAAAAAGAGCAAAAGTGATGACAGATGTGATTCAATACAACTAATGCCCTGTTCTCACCTTTCACTTTATTATTTCACATTTGTTCACTCTTTGCTTTTTATAAAGGTCTAGAGTTGGATTTACCCAACAATAACCAAGGACCCTGGGGAGTCTGCTGTTACTCTTCAACTGCCCTCTGCAGTCAGAAGAGTGAGCTGTGCTGAGAGGGAAGAGAGACCAGGTAAGTGCCCAGGAAATATATAAATTTGGTCTTTCTAGCATGCTGAGCTTCTCTGACACCTTAGTGGGAAGATACAGCTGCTTCCGTCCTCTCACCTAAGGGGCTTTGAAGGAATGTGACAGACTCGATCTGCTCCCTTGTGCCAGTGAACCAGTGATGCTAGGAAGCACCATTTCTATCAGTAAACTTGGCCTGCAACTTCTAATTTTGTAGCTCTCAGCAGGAAAAATTTACTGCCTGTAAAGTTAAAAGGTAGAGGTAACATCTGTTGTTAGACCAGCTAGTAGAGTTGGAAAGGCTGGACAAGATTTTGGGTTTCTTCACTACTACAGCAGTATAGCAAAATCAGTATGGTGAGTTTAAACTGGAGCTTCTGTTCCTTGAATGGCTTGATCAGTTTTTTCCAGCACTCCCAACTGATCTCCCGAGACATTTCCTCCACCTGCAAACTTCACATTGCTTGTATTGTTGGTCTATCACAACTGCAATAAAGTACAGCCTCAAGCAGGGGCAGCCTCACATTGCACTGCTGTTACTGACAGCCTGAGATAGCTGTATGTGCAGGCTGGTACCTGATCACGCTCAGTGAAACCCCTTGGTTACACCCCACTGTGAATTACAGGTCACAGGGGAGAGTGTTTTATTTTGTGTGACCATATCATACTCACAGCATTGCACTGTTAGCATGACAAATGATACCATCTGCCTTAAAACAATTTGGGGTTTCTGCATATCTTTTTTGGCTTAATATATCTGTATTTTAGTCCTATGTCTGCTAGTACAGTCTTCCAAAATACAGGTTCAGTGGCCACTGTGAAGCTAAAGGGAAGAGGAGGGACAGGGGGCATCCCCTGGCTTTCATGGCCATTGCTACCTTGGCATTGGAAGGGCAGGGAGGCAGCGGACAGGCCGTGCAAAGCCACCCCCCCCAAGTCTCAGGGCAGGTTTTACTTCCTGCATCTCTGAGCACCTCATTATGAGAAATAAATAGGCGGGTTTATTACAAGCAAATGAATTAAACAAAGAACACTAACCCAGGGGTATACTTT
>JAWWEU010000158.1:37235059-37278080 GCA_035583155.1 Acropternis orthonyx | reverse complement strand
CAAGGCACCCAACACGTGTTGTAAGTAAATTTTTCCTACTTGTTATTTTTCTTTGCTCCACGGACTCTGTCATTTTCTTAAATTTAATAAAAGAGAAATTTTTCTCACATCATGGTCATTCAAAACGAAGGAAACAAAAGCCTGGGTGTGTCAGGAGGGTTCCCTGAAAGGGAATGTGACACTGAAACATTATGTCTGATTGTGAAGCATTTTGGCACCGAAACAAGTCTGCTGGGCGAGCATATTCACACCACACAGCCGCTCCCACGTGCCCAGCATTAAATGGGCAGCTTGCTAACTAACAGTCCCATAAGAGCAGGGGAACATATTAGCATATGGACTTGTCATCTAGGTTAGTCAGTGCTGAGTCAAATGTCTGGACAATTAAGTAAAGCTAAGCAGGAAGCACGAGTAGCTCATAGGATTATTTCAATTTAGAGATAACAAGGACTTATTAATTAAGAGCAGTGATTACTCGAGTAAAAAAAGGCTATGAACTCTTTTTTTCACTATGGAAGTCTGTATAGAAGTCTGCATACTGTGCTGATATTGACACTTTCAGAAATGCAATTCAATTTTATTAGCATACAGAAATAAGCCTCCAAAGCGGATTATGGCTTATCAAAAGACACTGGAGCACAGAGATGATTCTCCCTATCACTGGTTCTCTTTCCACCACCATTGGGAGCATTATGCCCCAGTCTCACAACACCCACTTCAGCCCCAAAGTTGTCACAGCAGTGCCTTCTTTCTCCTCACCCTGTGCAGGTCTGGGTCACTGCATTTAGCAGCTGTGGAGCTGTTGGAAAGCACCCCAGGTCTATTATCCCGGATGAAACCTGGGAGGGAGCTGAGGAGGGGAGCAGCACTGCTCCTCACAGGCACAGAGCAAGTGATTCTATGTTCCCAAAACAACCTTAACTCATTGACCTGCTCAGTTTCAAATATCCATTATCTCACAGTTTATGACATAGTTACAAAACCTTCAGAAACCCTGGGAATATGTGACTGAGGAGTAGCCAGGGATTGGTGACATGTAACAAGTATGGTCAAAACTAGGTGCACCACAGACTAATAGAAATGAAAACCTGCTGGAGATTCGCAAAACTGGTGCTTTCCTTGTCGGTGTGAATAGTCAGTCACCCTGGGATCTCAGGACGGAAGGGACACCTGGCACATGCAACAATACAAGAACATAATGATGAACTTTAAGAACTGTCACTTGCCACACACAGTAATTTTGGGCCATACCTCTGTATTTATACAGAAAGCACACTCGCTCAGCTGACAACTGTGATCACAACATTTTAGTTGGCCAGAAACACCAATCTTTATGTGTTTAGTAGGTACCAGTTGTTAATGCTCATGCTGTGAATATGCTTCCTGTGTGTCCTTTTCATCTCTCCCTCTATCCTCGATAGGAACACCTCACCTCTTTGCCCTTCACCAGACACTCAGGCTGTTGTTACTGAGGAGCTCTTTGTGCTAGCACTCTTTCATCAGACCAAGGAAGAACAAAGCACGAGGAGATAGAAATAGGAAAGCAATAGGTATGAAGGAAAAAAACCAAAAAGTAAAAAAAGTAAATTCATATGGATCATTCACTGCTTCACCCCTCTGGTTGCTTATGCACATTTTAGACTATGCCTGAGTCTGAGCACATTAGGAGCACTGTCATGATGAAGCATTCTAAGAGAAGGTAAAAAGCTCAGCAGAATTTACAAATATATATAATAAAATTTAATTTTTTTTTAATTTAAAGTATTTATAAGCCCAGCAGAAGCAAGGTCCAGGACCACGAAAACAAAGGCAGAAAGTCTGTTCAGTAAATATATTCAACTGAAAAAACTAATTAAACAGACAAATAAAAGGTAGACATAGAGGTTGTGTGTAAGCCATGTAAAGTAACTTCTTGGTCTCTGGGTAGGGTTTACTACCTGGACCTCTGAGCACTTGATGCCAGATTGGCAAGAAGCAGAGTTACAACTAAGAGATGCTACAGGCATGGGAAGATTGCAGCACTGACCACTGGCAGAACAAAATGAATAAAAAGGTAGGAAGGAGAGGAGGACAGAAGCTAGAAAGAGAAGGAAGAGAAATAGAAATTAGCATGTGAAGACTTGGTTTTAATCAGTCACCACTCATTGATGAAACACTATTTTCCAAAGGTTTCCCAACCAGCTGACCTGGTATCTGATGCATCAGGGATACAGCTTATTTCAGTCTCAATGTTATACGTACTGACCCACTTGGTACAAAAGAGCAGAAATCAGAGCAATTAGGTTATTGCATAGAGCCCTCACCAGCCATTTCATTCAAGCATCAGTAGGAAGTTAAATGGCAGTGCTGAGAACCATCACTCATCCAGCATCCTGCCCCTGGCTGGGACTCCCACAGTACCCACCCCGCCAAGGCAGGTTTGGGCCTCCTGAAAGGGCTTACAGTAAGGGGTGGCATCCCAGAAGGGCAATTTTCTGATGTCAGAGGGCGTGAGGATGCTTGCATCAATCAAAGTCACTCATATTTTTCAGTCTGGTCCACCTAATTCAGGAGATAGGTAAGCTCCTTCAAAGAGGCATTCTGTCTGAGATCGTCATTCATTTAATAGTTACAGTTTGTCACACTGCAGCCGCTGCCTGTTTGCTGCCACAGGACTTTCTCTTTCATTGATTAGCCCCATCTACAACCTTATTCATCCAATGGCCACTGCAGCTGCACTAGAACAGGGCTGTAGAAAGCTAATCCTTAATGTCAGTACCTAAGCAATAATTTAACAGCAATGGGGTTCTGTCCTGTATCTCCACAACCTGCAATTTTGCCAACTTTCACAATTTCATTAAAATACTATTTGTTTTCCCTTTATACTGCAGCTCTGGGAGTTTATGATGTTGACTTCCATTAAAACAAACTAGTACTGTTCTAGTCTGTGCAATTGCAGAAACCTGTGAACAGTCTCAAATAGAGCCGCAAAAAACCACAGGCAAACAAAAAGGCAGTTTTGGTTGGCTGGTTGCCTCACCACTTTTTTAGTTCTCCCTAACCAGATCATGAGTTTTATGCAGCCTGATGGTTTGTAAATTCAGGTTTGGCAGCATTGAACTTAAGATCTGAGTCAATATTATCTCTTGATTTTCTGCCCTCCACTTTTGTTTGCCTAGAATGGAATAGAGAAATACAAAGCTTGTGTTTTTAAAATAGTCACCTTCTTGATACCTTATGCTGGCTGTGTGTTAGCCACTCTGACCTCTTTCTCTCCTGGCAATAAAGCTAGAAAAGGCCAGTGATAACTGAATTCTCTCTTTATAGCATCAGTTGGTGCCAACTGAAGTCTCCGAGAGCTCTTTGAAAGCTGTCACAGGAGATCAACCTTTTGGAGTCAGAAGTCATCTGCTTTCAAGCTGTATAAAAGTGTTTTGCACTTCACAGTTGTTTCTCATTTCTTGCTTAGCTTTAATTGTCCCAACTTGTGCAAATACACCAAGAATTCACATGGTCAACTCCTTTGTAGCTCACTCAGATTTCTGTTTTGATAATGGTCCCTCTGCAATGCTGTTTAAATCAGTAGGTTAGAGAAGATACTTTGGGATTTAAAATTTTCCATTAATTCACATTATGTAGAAAAATCAATACTCAGCAAACATCCAGATACCCTGACAGGCCATACACAGACTGTGCCAACTTGATAATTTCTTCAGTAGATATGCCATGCATATAAGGAGGTATATGATGCATAAAAGCATATTGGAAACAGAGAGGGTGTAACTACCTCATCAAAGCTCCAAGTCACAAGGAAGTAACCTTGAAATACAAATCCAAGGAGTGAAAATGTAAGCTCAAACTAACCACATCTCAGTATGGAAAAAATATTGGTAACAGACATCATTAAAATCTGGATGACTGGACTGCTTCTTGGAGGCCAAGGCCATCATTGTAATTCAGTATCATAAAGCAAATCTGGATACTGGTTTTGAGTCTTTAAATTATTCACAGTCAGTGGTGACCTTCCAGGGTTGGGTTCCCTGTTCAGCATTTCACTCTCTCATTGTGTGGAAAAGACATTTTCCTTGACCTTCTCAAAGTTTCCCCTTCTGTATACTACCTGGTATCTTGACAGAAAATATAGATATCTTGAGCAGATACAAAGAGGAAAAAAAAAATCAAACTCCAAGCTATTTTTGCACTTCTCTAAAAAGAAAAAATATATACCTCAAATATAAATGCTTAATGATTTTTGCAAAAAAATTTAATGATTAAACAGCATGTGCTTATTAATAAATTACAAGGCAACCAGATGTAGAAGTCACTTTCAATGTGCTGTTGAAGGTGTTTATGTTAATGAGCACAAGCAGAAGAATTTTTAGATGTTTGTTTGCATGGGGTAAATACTAAAATAAGGCCATACTAAGCAACTTTGAAACTGAAGTGATGGATAGTTCCCTATTGTTCTTAAAGAACATCTGGCAGTATTTGTTCATACACACTCAAGGTCACCTTTCCTCATTAGAAGTGATTTCCACTCCCCAGTTTCCAAACTAATTGTTTAACAGTCCCTCATTCTGTAAAATTACAGGAGTCATACCTAGATAGTCGAATTGATACAAAGAGTATAATTTCAAAAGCAGAAGTATTTTAATGAAGACAATATTAAATCACAAACTTACTTCTTCTTTTACTACCTCTCACATATCAGAAAGAGTAACTGAGCACTCAACCCAACAGGAGCTCACCACTGTAATGGTGGTGAGAAAAGAAGAGTGCTCCTACCTAAAGGTATAGGAAAGTAGAATTCTTCAAAAACAATTAGTTTTGGCCTTGATTTGCTTATTTCAGCATAACAGCTGAAAAAGGTATCTCTAATCTTACAGGTCTTTTGGAAGGACAGTTTCTTCCCCAAGACAAACTCAGGGTTAACAGGTGAGAGACCACAGAAACTTCTGCCACACTCAAGCACAGGCAGTGACACCAGCAATGACCAAGTACTGGTATTTAGCATGGATGCACAGTCAGGCCTGTATGCAAAGCAAATATGAAAGCACAGAGGTTTCAGGTTGAGCATTACCCGGCACAGTACATACATAAAAGAACCAAGTATTGTGTCCTTACATAAAAGTAGCTACACAAATGCCTTATGCTGAAATTATAGACATGAAACAATCTCAGCTGAAAAATCTTCCAAATAATTTTGGTGGCATGGTTTGCATGCCTTCCTACAGGCAGGTTTACATCTCTTCACAGGCCTTCAGTCAGTTCAGACCTGTTTGTTGCCTGGAGCAGGGATTCTTTTGTAGCCCAAATTTGAGTACATGGGTTATTTTTGGTACAAATATTATACCTTCAAGATATGCAGGTATCAAGTATTCAGGATGCAAATGAAAATGGTATCTTCTGGTACAAACTGTATTCAAGGTAGTTGTATTGGAGATAATTTCACCCCTTCTCTGTAATTTTTTTAACATTATAAAATTGGGCTAAAGTCCAGTTTTCCTCCTCCAGGTGACAGTTACCTAATCCAAGCCGTGACCTGCATCATCTTCCTGTATTTCATTCTAGCAGTATAAGAGAGTGGATTTCTCAAGTGACACATCTACTTTGCCTCTGCTGCTCATATTTGTGACAAATCTGTTTATTTTGCAGATCTCGGAGGAAGACCCCAGGGGCATCTGATCAAGCCATCTCCAAACTGGACAAAAAGAACAGAGGTTGCAAGGCAGACCTCTTACTCAGTACCACACCAAGCCACACCAGCTGTGCTTTACAAAGGGGGAGGAGGATTGCTCCCTTTTCCTTTTTGAAATCCCAATATTAATATAAGCTGGGTCAAACTAATCTTATAAATGTAAATTGTTGTATATCCTGAAATATAAATTGCAAGCTTGTAGACAAGAACATTACAAAAACAGTCACAATCAATTAGTTGGCTTTAGAAGCAGTTGTATGTGGTATATATCCTATCATTATATACTTAGAAAAACATCTGAGGCAATTGCACACCTATTCATTTCTGTCATAGCATTTCAAATTCATGCACATAATTTTAACAATTGCCTGACATACAATAGCCTAAAATTTGGAATAAAAGTCCTTAAGAAATAAGTTGCAATTCATTCGCATTTGAAAATCAAAGCCTTCATAGTACCAATTCTCTTTCGAAAATGTAAAGAATGTATATGTATTTTAAAAGCACACATATAAGCCTTGAAAAAAGCTTATTTTAACATATTGTATGAGTAGGCATATAAATATGAAATTACCAAAGAACATAAGTTTCTTGGTATCTGTCATGAAAATAAAGCCAAGAAAAAAGGGTATTTTCTGGTAAAGAACTAAATTAATAGAATCTGCCTCAAATGACTACACTGCTTGGGTTGATGCATTCTGAAAGTCTTCACCCAAATGCTGCTGCCAGTTCCAAAGCTCCCTGCTATTTAGAACTTATACCAAAGGCATAGCTCAGTGTTCTCTGTGAATAACTGAGTCATTCAAAGAAAGCAGAAAAAAGTAAGAACCAGGGAGGTTTGGTTGGTTGTTTTTGTTGTTTTGTGTTTGTTTGGGTTTTTAATACTGAAAGGCAAAAGAAAAGTCAATGAAAAGAAAGTTACTGGCTTTTGGAAGGGAAATTCATTTATGAATAAAAGTGTTTGTTTCTCGTGTATCTGCCTCTCTGCGAATACAGTTCACATGTTTTTACATGGTTAGCTGCAAAGAAGCAAGAAACACTCCAGCAAATTTCTAAGAAATGTAATCTGATTTTTTAATCCTATTCCTATCAAAGATAATATAATCCAGAGCTAAACAGCTATGTGTTATTTCATTCTGTTATGGCCACTTAAGGAAACCACTGTGTTGATGGAGCAGAAGGACCAGGCAATGGTAGTCATCCCACCCCAAAACTGCTTGTGCAGAGCTGCTGAAGAGTTTAGCACCATGACTTCACTCTGAGGTTAAAAAGGTGACTCCACATGACACAGCAGCTCAACAACACAACTGTGATTTTGAAGATGTTTGCAATGCAGAACAAACCTTACAGGTAAAAAACCTGCCCCTAAGCCACTTACTTCCTTTTTTATTAGTAAAGGCTGTTATTTCATCCCCTAATGGAATAGTAAGATTAAAGTTATGAAAGGAAACATCTCATTTGGGGAATTTATGGCAGGAAGGGTAATCTTCATGGTCACTGTGAGAAAAAAAAGTGGATGTTTCTCTTTGGAAGAGAGGAACCAGGTCAGATTTCTAACTCAGAGAATTACTGCATTAGTTACATGTGTGAGAGCTTCCCTGTACAACTACAAATCCACACTTCTGCTGTCCCTCTTCCTTGCCTCCTAATGAAAACCACACAGCTGTGGGACATTTTTCTGTAAATAAAACCTGCACTGCAGTTAGTTTGCAAACACATACACAGACTCATATCTATCTCTGTATTTCCATGTACTCCCAGTACTCACCTTTGCATGCAGAGCTTCAGTTCCTGTTGAAACTGTCACCACCTTCCCCTTCCATCAGCTGTGGCACCCAAACAGATTATATCTGACACGTACATCTCTCCCCAGTCCCAAGGAAGGGGCAGGAAATGCTAGGCAGGACACAAAAGTGATCTGTAACACATGGATTTGATTTACAACCTCCAGAGAATTAGAGAGTGAAATCCATTAGGAAGTAGCAGGGCTGGGCCATGCCCTCACCAGGGGCTCTGGGAGATGAACCTTGCTCAGCCCATCCCTGAGCCCCAGGGCTGGCGGCCCATTCCCACAGCCTCCTCTGTCTCGCAGGGGGTCACTTGGTTGGGAAGATTCCTCATACCAAGAAATGCCTGGAAAAGCACCTCCATTTTATAGCTCCCTCAGTGAATTAAGGGAACTGTTTTGAGCCCCTCTAAGGCAAAGAAAGATGTTGGTCCAGAGCATGTATTAACAAACACCAACATATACACAATATTTCACAGTCCATAGGAGCTTCCCTTTAGCAGGACCATCTGAATCACTGCACCAGGCTGTGAGGAGCCCATGTGCTGCTGGGGGCCCAAAGTAGAGCAGCACCACTCCACGCTGGTTTTGTGTGAAGCTGGGCCAGTCACAGCACTAAGCAGCTGAAACAGCAGCATCAGTACCCCAGCAAACTGCACCATTAGGCTGGCACCTGGCCTGGTTTGCAGCATGGGTGTCCCCCACAAAGAGATGCTACTCTGCAGATCATCACTAACTGCTAGAAATACATTTCAATTGCATCTAACCCTCTGAAAGCACTGTGATTTTCTGCTACTGTCAGATCACTTGAGGTTGCTTACACCAAAACAACAGCTGAAGAAAACAAAATTACAAACACTGGTAATGAGCAGTTAATACAAGTTCCAGGATGAAGTAGCTTTGACAGTATTTCGGCTCTTGTGGAATCGCCGCTTCACAAGAGTATCTTCCAGTGTCACTTGTTAGACCATATGCAGCATTACTCAAATGGAAAGCAAAGCAAACTTCACAACCTGTAACAACTGCCAGGTCTAGACCAGATGCAGAACATGAACATGGTTCCTACGTATTACACAGCAACTGCCCCTCTACAGAGTATCAGCTACTAACAAATATTGACCAGTGCCAGTCCTGGCAGGGATACTGTACAGCCTGATAAGAAGCACTGACACATCATGGAGTAAACAGATCCCTGTTTTCCTGGGGAGAGTAGATCGCAATGTGAAGAACAAACATTTCAGTGAGTCACTTCCTGTGTTTAGGGACATGTGAACCTACAGTCTAAAGGTTCAACATTGACACAGTTCAGGGTGTGACTCTTCCCAGCAGCAAATCACAGAATCAGCTTGGAATTCACTTAAGAGGCAATAACTTCTGTTTGAATGTTGCTGGCTCCTCCAGGGCCAGCACATGCACATGCTGCACCAGAAAACCTGGGTTCAGCACGTGTATTTTCATGATCCTTAACCATGACCATCAACTCGTGATTTTCAAAGCAAAGGATTACATTTTATCTACCACAGTTTTTTATTTTTTCCATGCCAATGACAAAAGACATTCATACACTCAAAAAAAGAAAAAAAAAGAGCTTCATGTTGTTTTTGTCTGTATTCTCAAGATATGGCTAGCACCTTGTTAGAAGAGTTCCAATGTGAATATCCAAAATTATGTCCAATTGGTATCTTATCTTCTGGTGCCTATAGTTCTCAAAAACTAAACAGAAAATAAAGAACAACCCTATTGTTGACCATTCTGTTTTGAAGAAAATGATATAATCTAATGTCATAACATGAAATTCCCTCTAGCAGCCCTTGTATTTAATCCCTTTATGTGAAAAATCAACAGTAGTAAAGTGCTGGAAATAGAAACAGGAAACACTTTGTACAGAAAAAAATGACCAGAATAAAATGAAACTTCCAGTTAGTGCATACTAAGCTCAAGTACAATAATTCAGTACAGTATTTAGAATCTTCCTGACACTTGGTATCACCTGAGTGTCAGGAAAAGTACTTTGCAGAGGATATGTATCTTGTTATTGCATTCAACTTCAGCTAGTGCAATAAAGACAGCTAAAATGCTAACTTTAACAAATGACCACGCTGGGATGGCACGTTGTCTGATGTAAAGCAGGCTGACCAAGAACTGAGACATCTCATTCCTCAGGTAACCTTCTGTAGCAACTGCATTCACCTATTCACTTGTGAATACATTTTTCAATTGCTTCCCTAAGGTGCAGGAATCATGTCATAAATGAGGGCTCCTGATGATCTGCTGAGTCCTGTCACCTTTCTGAAGCACTAGAATCAACACATCCCCAGTGTGCCAGGCACCCCAGGTCACATGGCTGTACATTTCTGGAAGAAGTTGGAAAGATACATTTCCCATTTTATTTCTGACAGTACAATGTTTTATTTTCTTCCACATGCCAGTTGCATTTACCAGCTAATAAGACATTCCCTAGTTTGCCCTGACCCATCTGCCTTCCCTAAAAATATAACCCTGCTTGTATTTCTGCTGTGCCAAACAAATTCCTATTGCTTCCTGGCACGAGGTCATTCCAGGCAAATACTGACACATCATCTTTCTTCCCTCCTGTCACCTGCTACTGCAGATTCATACTTAGGATTCTGTACACAGGCACTGATATATAATCATACATAACTTGTCTGAGTCATATTCTCTGTGAAAATGGCAGACCTTTTCAGGCAGTGGAAAGCAATCCATTTCAACAGCAAAGAGCTCGTCCAAATGTCTTTAATACTACTACTTTCTTACAAACACATATTTTAAAAGTTTTAAATGGGAGTATTTTAAATAAATTACTCTAGAGAGTACTGTTTTCAACATTCATGAGATACAAGCTCTAAATAATCAAAAGGCATTTTATCAGTAGTTTCCTTTTGTTTTAATGGAGATATATTTCCCATCAAGGTAGCAAAACCAGCAACATTCACCAAGACAACAACTTCCTATATTAACCCAACAGGGAAGAAGGTATTCAGCATCAAACAGTCCCGTCATTTCTTTCCCTAGAGGAGTAACTTTCTAGATGTGTTACTAATAGCCAAGGAAAACTGCTTTACAAAAGGCAGTTTATTTACACTGCTGAGAAGTTAAGTCAAAAGTGAAGTAGCACTGTGTTAATAAGAAATGCATTTGTAAAACACTCATTTATTAAAAAGTGCAAACAAGCCACAATTCACAGGCTTCCTAAATGCTTAGGATATTAAGGCATTACAAAAGAGATGCCAGTAGTGCTGGTGCTCACAAATCAATGTGAGGTTATTAGACTAAGTTTTCAAAGCCTAGATGCTTACCAAGTGCATTCTTCCAGCCCTTTAACACTTATTCTAAAAAGTAACTCTCCAAAATAGCCATTGGCCCCTACTGTCCTACAGGCAGAAGTGTGAAGTGCAAACCCAAGATCTCCCTACTCCATCTGAAATGTAATTAATTAGGGATCTCAAGTTATCACAGACAAAAGCCTGTTTAGATGGAAATTCCTTCTCTAAGAAGAGACAGGTAGAAGCTTCCTGACTCAGCAGATAAATCACTGCAGAAAACAGCTTACCGACAGATCTCACATCACCCTCAAATGCTTACTGGGGAGCAGGAGAGTGTCCTGAACTTTAGTTCATTTAACCCTTTCCCTTAATGAGATGAAAAATATTTGCAACATTTACACAGTGGATGAACACTCCCAAATTATACCTACAGAATGTGGGTTTGGCTGTTTGTTACTGTTAAATATGCAGTCAAACTGGGTTTTAAAAATATGTTATAGTACTTATTCCATATTAATCTGGAGAAAGAAATAGTCCCTAAAAAGTAAAAGTACCATTAGAAAGTAATTTTTTTATAAGCTAACACTTTTCAGAAAAAGTGACCGGAAATTTTTATCTTTAAAACAGACCTTGTTTAGTAACAGGAAGCATACACAGAGGAGGCAAGTGTGGGGAGTCTCCTGCCTTTCTCTCAAGGAAAAGAGAAAAACTGTGGACCACAGGAAATAACACAAGTTTTAGAAAATCCCAGTGGTATGAGTGAAAACACTTCAAATAAATCTGTAAGCCCTCAAAACAATGTTAAAGGACAACAGATGTTCTTCCCCCCCACTAGCTTGTTCGAAAACTCATGCACTCCCTAGGAGAAGTCATTTATTTGCATTGACTAAAGTGGATATTCAGATCCAGACTCATACAAACAGAGAAAATTAGAGGAAAAGGTGCATAAGAAAGCACAGGCTGTGCCTGTCCTCTTCTTGCTGGAAAACATGAAAACCCTCTCTGAATATGCAAAGATAATGGAAAAATACAGACCTTTGAATATACCTTTTCTTCAGACTTAGTATCTTTATAATGTAAAACAGAGCCTGCAAAAAAAAAAAAAAAACCAAAAACAAACAAAACAAAACAAAAAAAAACCCGAGTCTTAAATTTAGGCTGAAAACCACTTTGGGAATTCATTTTTTCTTTTGCTGTGTTTTTTGTGATAGGTGGCTGACATACTGGTGCCTTGGCTGATATGCTGCCAAAATAAAATACAATTATCCTTGTAACTCCTGCCATTATAAGTCAATTCTGAAATTAAATCAGCAATTCACATTCATCTTATGGTCAAGTGTTCTTAAGCTGGAGCCTTTCCCCCTCACCATCTCCACTAGGCAGCATTCCTGTTAAATAAAAATGATGACAACAATATAGGCCCAGATGTGGCCATGAGAAATTAAAATGACACGTGGGTATCAAAATCCCAAAAGCAAAACCCCAGAGCCTTATCTCAAATCTGCAAGCACCTAAAAATGCCAGGCATTAGCCTAAGAATCGATAATTTTATTCAGTCTCATTAGGTAAAAGACATCAATAAGGCTGGGAGCAAGATCAAAGCCTAGCACAAGTCATTAGGCTAAAAAATAATTAGCTGTGTTTAGGACTATGTTCCTTACTTCTGCCAAAAGTGATACAGCTTTATCAGAAGTGCTGAACGTTCCATGATGGTCCTTAGCAAAGACTAAGCCAGGTGGCTGAGGACCTATGAGGAGCTATGGATTTGAATCTTTAGCCAAAGGCAGGTGTAGAACAAGTTTCTTGCACCTTAGACAACTACTGCAAACTATGTGGAAAAGTAAGCATGGAGATCCTATCCCCACGAACAACATCTGGAAGGATGGGAGCATTGCCTGTGACTTGGGTACTGAGCTCACATATCAGGGCTGGGGATGCTCAGCCTGAGTAAGTATCGACATCCCCTTTAAACTGTTGCACAGCATCTTAACTTTTGCAAATCAGTTCTGTAGCCCACAGAGTCTCTCACAGCATTTTAATCTTTCACCTAAGCAACAGAAGGGTTTTTCTTTCTTGCTGCTCTTCTGCTGTTATTCTTCCACATACATTCTTGCACCTGCAAGCCCTGTAATGGCAGGCTCTCTAGAACCTGGAGATGCTCCCACTGGCATAAGAGTCACCCCTTCTTTATGCCCTTTTCCCCTCACCTTGACTGCAGCCTTTGGTTTACATTAGGGGGTCCTGAACATAGTTTGCCAACAAGCCAGTAGGCAGCTGCTGCCTCACATCGAAGCCTTTTCAAGTCAGCACCAACTGCATCCATCACAAACAGGAAAAACTCAACAGGGAGTTTGAGTAGGTCAAGATGAAAACCACACTTACCAAGGGAAAAGTACTATAGAGGGTTTCACCTGCTGAACTGGATCCAAGTGAGTCCAATTATTTGAAGAAAATTCAGAATTACATGTGTTTTTTGTCGATATTTTGAAGATGACCTCCTTGTGCCATTTCTTCTCTGCATCAATGTTAATTCATAACCATGATCACCAATCAGAGCATCTAAAATGGGTTGTAGTTTGAACTTGAATTAGTAGAAAAAAACTGACTTGCAAACTACTTTTCTCTCATAACTTGAAGTAACAACCAAAACTTTTTTGTTGTGAGAAATTTCTGTCCCCACTTCTGGCTGTTTGGTCCTGTGCCTCCCTATCCCTCCTCTTGCTCTCTTTCCCTTTCTCTGGGGGATTTTCCCGTGTGTAACTGCAGCTCTCAGTGCTACAGACTTTAATCATTCTGTGCCAGTAAAGCATGATCCCTGCAATTTTGCAGGAAGTCTCCACTGCTCCTGAGCAAAGAGAACCTACCCATACAGCTCAGGAAAGCCAGACCCTCTTGTTCGGATTAGCATTTTTAGAAAAAAATGTACTAGTACACTAGGAAGCATCACTGAGATTGAAGTAAAATACTGGAGTTGGAAAGAGTAAACAGCACTGTGTATCAAGTCTGTGACCTATATTTATAAACTACAGCTAAATACCACTTTCTCCTGCTAAACCACCCCCACAACAACTCATGTTAATGATTTTATGAGCTACAACTTCAAAGGCAGTATGTCAATTAGAATTCATGAATAAGTATTTAACATATATACCTGTAATATAAAAAAATATTAATTTCTATAACATTAAGCAGCAGTAACACTGTCAATGCCCTTCATTTACTTCGCAGGAAAAGGGCTAGGAAACAGTTTTTCACTCATGAGAATAAGGGAAGTAAAGGAAATACGTTCTCATTTTAAATTTGGTTTGACCATAGCTACCGTTAAACACAGAACTGTCCTACCAACTCTATAGAATTATATATATATATTTAAAATTACTTACAATTTTCGATCAATAAATCATTGTGCAATCCTTCCACAAAACTGTTAACTAAATATGACTTTTCAGACTGGCACAGAAACTATGTTTAATCATTATAACTAGTTTCTTGATAAAGGCATTCAAAATAGTTCTGCAGTTGAAAGATTCAACAGAGCAAAACCACAGTACTTAATTAAAAGGGAGAAAAAAAAGGACAAAAAGGAGTAAAAATAAAAGGACACTTGAAAGCAAATTTCATCCTTCAACTAACCAAAGAAATAATGAGAAAGAAACAAAAGGGAAAACAAAGAACCATCTATCTGTATACTGATTGTTCACCCAGTCTTAACATAACCTGCATGTCAGAGACATTCAAAAACTTTTTAACAGAACAAAAATAACAAATCCTAACATTCAGACTATATCACTGTCTTTTGACAAAGAACAGCCAGAAAACCCAGTTTTCCCACTGAAATTTATGATTATACTATGCCAAAACCCCAGGATTACTTACAGACATGTATGTTGAAAATTATGATATGTAAAGCAAAGTGAATAAATATGTAGAGCTAAAATTTAATTTTAAAAAATGTTATTAATAAAGTATGAAGGGGCAAAACACAAAGCCAGCTTTAATTTTTGTAAAATATATCAGACAACTAAAAGGGAGTACTTTTGTCAATTTACAGGCCTGGGATAATATACCACTGAAATAGCTCACCACTGATATGAGATCTCATGGGGGAGGCTGTAGTTGAAGATGTTCAGAATACTGACTTGAAGTAAAAAAAAAAATCAATAGTTTTGGACTATATAATTTACATATTTACAAAATCACCTAAGCTTCAAATTCAACTCATCATTTGTGTCTAGATTTTCCATGTAAATTCTGAGTACATATTATTTAAATATTCTTAATGTAAACATATACCAACTTGTTATGTAGTATCACTTCAATAAATAAAAATGACTATAACCAAAATCTCGAACAAGTATTCGGACTACGGGGAAAACCATGGTGCCTCAGAGGTCAACAGCAGAACTCCCTAGTATGTTTAAATTCACAGTATGGTGTGGTTAAGATGTATGTTTAAGATATCCATATTTGACTGTGTAAATGAAAAAGTCTAAATGTCAACTCAAACATCTAATTGTAAATGGAAACTCATTCCCTGAAGGCATAATCTTTCACTTCCACACAGCAACACAAAAATAAAGATCAAAGGCAAGGAAAAAACAAACCAAAAAGGCCACACAGTTTGAACACCAAATATTTCTTTACTTCAAAAATACATCTTTATATTCAAATTCCAAGTTGCTGCACTGTAATAGAAATATACAATCATAAATTTAATTTACCTCGATCATTTGCATTCCCTGGCAAACTGAGCTCAGGCAAAACATCTGGTTTTCAGTGAAGACCTTGTTACCTGGTCTTCTGTCTGGGTTCATTATAATGCAAAACAGATGAGAAACAAGCCTCAGGGTCATGTAATCCATTCTCCACTAAACTGTGAATTGCCTCACGATTGAACTTTATCTGATAATGAATAAATTTGATCATCATCCATCACAGAAATTCTTCAAGCATATGTGGAATTTTTTTAATTTTCTTGTAAGATGAACACAGAGAAGTATAGCAGTTGCATAACTGATTTTGCTTCTTAAAATCTTGAAGAACTTAAGGTCAGTTTGATAGCCAAAATTGAAAGAAATTAAGAGTATTGAAAAACTATTTTTTTAAGCAGGATTAATGCCTTGGCATACCTCTCGTCATTCTCCTTGACCGGAGAGGCTGTTTTCATTCTTTGCCTTAAAATAGCGCATGTGAAAAATGCTTAGTGATGTTAAAATTCAGCAGTTAAATATTGCCTATCATTGTTTGCATACTTCAATCCATTTGGACATGGCCAAACAATGATTTGAAAAATGGTAAATGTCACAATCATAATTCAACCTCTGGTAAATTAACTCCTAAATAAGTTCTTAGAACTAAGATACAGCTCCCACGTTATTAGGTAGCAGGACTCTTCTGCATTGGTTGCACCAAAGATCACTTCTTTTGGTAAGTTTCAGTGGTAAATACTTCAAGCAGGAGGTACTGGTAGTCTTCTTACTATTTCCATAGCTATCTTTAGATAAGCTTTAGCCTGTAAAAACAGAAACATATATTTAGCAACTTTCATTTTCGATAAAAAAGAATCTTTTACATCTTGTTAGGTATGTGGTCTTTTGCACACCTTCAAAGAAAAGCAAAGATGTTTAAATAGATCAGTTCAATTCAGCTTATGTACTGGAAAAATGATGCACTAATACATAAAATTAATACAATCATTATTTAAAATATTGGGGCAGAGGGTTATTTGTAAAATTTAACTTAGGTATTATTCTAAGAATAATGCTTGACTGAATAATTTGTCTTTAAGAGCAAACAGAGTCAATAGTCTTCTGGAAGAAAAGTGTTGAGGAGAAAGTAGACTTTTTAGTGCCACAGGTACTATTAAGGATAAATGTCTCTCACCATGACAACCAACAGGGACCATGCACAGGACAGAAAATCAGAGAAAACAACAACATTCCAAAAGCATTTTTTTGAGACAATTAATTCATTACAGACTAGACTACACTACAGAATTTCCTATTCAAACATTTAAAATTAAAGTGTTTAAAAAAAAGACATCTTTCCTAAAGACTGAAGAAAGAACTAATTCTGCAACTCTAGGATCCACACAGTTAAATCACTCTTCCACACCAGCCTGTGGCATCCAGTCAGACACCTTCAGCTGGAGGGCACAGTAGCACAGAACCGCAGGACTGTGGAGAGCAACCCAAGTAAGCATACTTATGTTAACATCTCTAACAACCGTGACACAGCTAGGACCATGATCAGTCTAACATCAAATGTATGTATGGCCAGACTTCGCGAACGAAGATCTTGGGAAGGGCTCTCCCCACGTGGGTGTGCCCTTCCAGCCTGTGCAGTGGATTTTTCAGGTGAGGCACAGCGTGCGTAGAACTGGCCCCACTGTTTAAGTCCTAAGGTCCATTTGCCACGGCCGAGTGAGCTCAGACAGTGACAGTGAAATCCTCAGGACTGGGTACAGCACCCGGTACTAACCGGGGCTGACCCTGCTGAGCATCCGAGATCTGACAGGATCGGATGGCAGGTAGGCATTTAACTGCCCAGGGCACAGTCCCATTGAGACTTGAACTCAGGTCCTTGAAATTCAGAGTCCAGAGTGCTCTCCCTTAGGCCACAGGACCAACCCTCCAACATCAAATATTAATAAATTTTATGTCAAGAGACACATATGAAAACACTGCATAAAGTCCAGCACAGAACAAACCAGAAGATTAAACCAGATAATTCCTGTACCAGGCTCAACAAATTGTAGTCAAAATAGAACATGTCTTTTAAAAATATCTCAATCTTGATATAAAGGTTTTTACTAAAAGAGTATCTTGGGGTGTGTGTATATATATACACATTGTACACTGTTCCTGAAGTTGATTACTTCCATTGTTAGAAATGTATACCTTATCTATAATTTGAATTTGTCATGATTCAATTTCTGGCTGGTGCATCACATTCTGTGTCTGTCAGTACACAGCAAAGTCCCCTACTCAAGTTTGCACTTACTCCATTAGACTGTAACCAACCTACTTCTCCACCTTCTCAAGTAAGTCTGCATACAGGGCCCATGTTGTCAACCTTCCCTGTTTTACTAGAAATCCCCACAATAATCCCTACTGCTCTGATCCTTCCTGCCCCATGCAGCACTCTCAGATGGCTCTAACCATGAATTAGACCTTGTATCCCTGATGAGCCTTTAAAATAGCAAACAAACTGACACATGCCAGAGGCCAGAGCTTGTGGGGCAGGAAGGGAAGGTCTGTCTGTCACAGCAGGGCCACTAGCATCCACTGCCACTGGTCTGAACCAGGTGTCAGCCTTCTGCAGGGCCACGCACGACTCAGGTGTCTCCTCTTTTCAGGGCATGTAGGGTTCTCTTTTCTGGCACTCCCAGTCTCAGAGTCTCAGCGCTCACATCACCTTAAAGGTAAAGCCGTGTAATTTTCTGAGTTTGCAAGGAATGCAGACAACCAAGGCAGAATTGTCTTCTACGCGCATGACTTTGTGGCAAAAACTATACAATGAACTACAGAACTTAATTCACAAGCATGAAATTCAAACTTCTAGGGCCACAACTGCAACACCCACATCACTTAGCTACTAATTCCCTGGGTGGTCCAGCTACTCCCCTCCCAACTGCTTGCCTAGATGAGATAATGGACTAACTTGAAATAAGGTGATTGAAGTCAAACTGCCTTTGCAGTTCAGTATTTGACTGATTGGTGTAGGAGCACTCCAGGTCAGAATTCTGAATTCTCTTGAATAGTCCTGCAGGCAGCTCCCACTTTGCATAAATCAATTCATGTGTTTTAATGAGTCAATCAACAACCTCCACGGAAAATACCATAAACACACTTGATTGCTTGTGTAAATGTTAGCCTATGTCAAGATCCCAATAAATTTAAGATTATTTTTCCCCAAAAATGTTGTTAAATGAGTGTCTGAGTAACAAATTCCCAGTGTACACTGACTCTTATTTGCCAAGCAGCTGATCTGCTGGTTTGCAACAGAAGGTTCCTGGTGCAATTCCTTGCAGCCAGCATGCTAGTATTACCTAGCCCTAGAGTTAGTTACCAACAGTTGGTCTTATCTGCTAATCATCCCTTTTTTTTGTTTTCCTAGACCACTACTTTTCTGTTTAACAGACCCAGTATCTCATAAATGTCCTTAGAGAACTCTACCAGTAACCTGGCTTTGACAAAAATCAGCTGTTTTGAGCCTTATTTTCCTACTTTGAACGAATCCTTTAGCTATGAGTGAGGGCTTGTCTATCAATCAACACACTTGAAAGGTCTAAATGGAATCTTAGTGACTATCAATATGCATTACATAAAAATAACCCTACGTGTATTGAATCATTTCTCCTATTCATGACCTTTTCAATGTCACATCTGTAGACAAGAGAGTACAAATCAGCTATTTACTCCATCATTACTAAGCAAAAGAAGTTGGGTTGCAACTGAAAATGGATGGGGTTTATTTCCTTTCTGCGTGGAAAAGAGAAAAGAAAAAGTAAAGGATGAGTTCTTATTCATCACTCTCCATTTTCATTTTAATAGGATAAAAGCAAACTTCACAGGTCAGTAATTTGCTTTATGTTTGAAAGCTCTAAAGGAATGGTTTACAGACTTTCTGAAAACCATTTTTTTGTTGATGGACAACTTTATATTCAACAATAACACAATGGTTATCATTCTCCCTGCTTCATGGGGATGAAGAAGCACGCAGGAAGACAGAATACCCTAAAACCAGACCAGACTTGTTTATTATACTGTCTGGATGGGGTCTGAGAGGAGCACAGGGAAGGGCAGAGGCAGAGGTGGAAGGTGACGCTCAGAGTCAAAAGAGCTGGGTAACAGCCATATGAGAGACTGTTCACCTCTCAAACACTGGTACAAACACTGCCAGAAGTGCACAGTTCTTAGGACCGCAAGGGCACAGCTGATGATGGAGTGAATAATGGCAGTATAGATGGTGGAGTAGGAAATAGAGAACTTGCAATAATGTTCACCAGGAAACAGACTGAAAAATCCTACTTAGCCTAAATAATCAGAACATTCTGATTCATTACTCAGTTATGTATCTGTATTATCATGGGATAATAGATGTGGGGTAGATTTAAACTGCAAGACTTTTTTTTTAGTTCATCTAATTAAGTCCTACAGTAATCTTAGAGAAATATGAGCCTTTCAGTTACGGCATTTCATTCTCCCTAAAAATCTTATCTGTGAGGGAATTATGCATCACTGCTAAGATTACTGTGAACAGATTGCACAGGTCACAGCTGACCTGTTCTCATAGATCAGATTGGATTGGTTTGACCTGCAGGTTTGCCCTCCACTGATGTGCAGATCTTAGCCTGCAAACACCTCACTACAGTGGCTTCCAGTCTCTGGGGCAATAGCCACACAAACAAAGCATGCAATTCACAAAGTCAAAACACATAGGAGCTGATACCACATTTGCCTTCACCCAAACTACTGCATATGAACAACTTCAGAGCAGCACTGAGAAAAAGCATACTGATACCAGCACTCAGTTGCAGGCCTAGTGCACCACAGAGTATAAATCCCAGTACTGACATGGTTTCTATTTGTGATTACAAGACTCCAAGACTATTAAGATGCTTTATCTAGACCAGCAATCCAAAGGAGAATCTATGCAAGTCCTGAAGGTCTGGAATATCCAATGCTGTAGATACTACTATACTTGTAAAGAAGGAAAGGGAATTTAAATCTGCTCAACTGAGCTGTTAGGGCTTATAGTTTATTCATTGCTAAAGGAAGCTAGTAACCATGAGCAACTAATTAAATAATGATTATTACAAGGACAAATGCTAGACTTAGCTGCCATCTACATGAAAATAATCACAACTGAGAGCTTTTGTTCTTATTAGCACTCTCTGCTCAACCACAGTCCATGTTCCAGTTCAATCAGATTTTTAAATAGCTTTAACTTCCATGGAAATTGCTTGCTACTTTGACACAACTCCAGTCTTTAGTGTGTGACTGGAGCTGCCCTCTAGTATCTGTATTTTACCGTGGTCAACTCAGAAGGCACTAAAAGCATGATGATAAACACAGCTTTAAATGAGCTTCCACTTCAGATAAAAGCTTCATGTCACCCAGAGAAATCTTGATGGCTGCAAGAGGTCCAGAGCCTTTCCCACTCTGTCCTCCTCTGGGGCAGTTCTACCGTAAGATTCTTCTTTGCATGTACTGGCCAGTCCTGCCAAGCTGCCGTGAAGTCTCAGCTCAGGAGAGGAGACTTCATGAAACAATGAGAGTCAATCCACACATTTTAACATGAAGTGAAAGAGATGGGTAAGTAAGCTGGATTTATGAAACTAAAATCTTAAAGAAAAATCACTAAATGCTCATGGGAAATTTCCTGTTAATCCTATATAACAGCAGCTGCAACAGCCAAGCCACTGTCAGAGGGAGCCTCAGCTGGATAATACTGATATCCCAAGGTGCCATTATGCATGTACATCACTCAGATGCCATTACAGACATCTAAAAAGACATCCTGTCCAGAAAACGTGGCTAAGTAGAACACTGCAAACCAAATGCAGCACAGTAACATCCTTCAAACACACTAACATACAACTCAGAATTTTCTTCAGCAGAGAGAAGCATAAATGAAGGTCTGATGATGCAGTGTACTATCTATACCCTGAATGAAAGATTTGAACCTACACATACCAAATGTTACTGTGATCATTCAAAAGAAGCCTTGAGGATATGGCATATTACAAATCATATTATGCAACCCTCTTAGGGGTTTGCTTTTCTTTTGAAAATAATACACCCTGGATTGACCACTCATTAAATGGAATTATTGATGACAGCTAAACAACACTAAACATGATTTGATGATTATTTGTTACCAATACTTCAACTTTTCTCCAACTATTTCTTGCAAGCTTTAACAGGCTGTACACTTTCCTCCTACTTACACATAACCCTTTCATAAAATTGTACAGGAAAACTGCTTCTGAATACAAATTTCACCTGTCTCTTTAGATGACACCACAGTAAGGTTTATAACATTATGCTTTAATTGAAAAGGGATTTTAACCAGACTTACTTTTCTCTGTTATGTCAGACTGCTGATGCCTCATGTCCCTGCTTTCCACCTGACTGGGCTTTTCCTCTCCCCTTATAGAGCAGCGTGCAATTTATTGGACTAAAAATTCTTCACCAATATATAGGAATATCCAGCATCTGCAAGTCTGCTGAATATACTCCACATTGTTAAGTGCGTGCTAGATAGTAACAGAACCTCCCTCAAGAAGTATGTGAGGTCTATATCATACACTGGTCTTTATCACAAGCTGGATATGATGACATTAAGAATGTCTTTCAGTCATAGGTTCTGGTTTCCTTGCTCCAGGACAAGTTTAGCTGTTCTACCCAAATGATAAATTCCTCACCACTCTGCACGTAAGTTTGTGCATACCTACAAAGGGCTGTGCAATCTGGGGATTCCAATACTCTAAACTATGTATGATTCACCAGCTTTGCTCCTTTCTGTCTTTCCCTGCTTTCCCAATACATCTACTTGATTTTTACGGAACAAGAGGGTGAACTCAGTATTTTTCCTTAACAGATTCCAAATGTTTTCCATAACACCATGTGGGAAGAAAACACTAAGGAACTGACTATTACATGTTTCCTGGAATTTGGGGTTTTCTTCCCAAAAGCAGCCATCCTCTCTATACTTTGTCATGAGGTGTCACTAACCAATAACAAAGAAGGGAAAAAAGATGAAATCTAAACTTCATTCTTTCATGATTCTCTGCTGTCTTGAATCCCAAACCATAGAGGTATATCCTCTCTCCTCTCCTTTTTTTTTTATCCTCTCATTCCCCAGGCAAGAAGATGAGAGACAACACCTACCACTTGCATTAGCCTCCAGCATGTCTCTTCCCTGAAATGTCTATCCCAATAAGGCTCCTTGGCTTTTAGGATGTGGACACACTGGTACAGCAAATGCATTTCATACTTGATTGAGCTGCTTCTTCAATCTTAAGACAGGTGGGAGTTTGGTGCTCAACAATCAAAGACAGCCTGCCTGTTCTACCAAGGTATTAATAAACCCACTGTGCCATCATGGTTGTGATACACCCAAAAGCTACTAGCAGTAATTCCTCACAAGATAACCACCAACCATAACGCTCTGGGTTTTGCACTCACAGATGGAAGAGCTCTTAGGAACCTCTACTTAGCTCTTTTCCCAGCGTTGATGGATAATTCACTGGGCATTTAAACAACTCATTTGGTGGAAGAATGACTGCACAGCAATTAATCATATTCTATATCTCTTATCTGCAGGCTTCAGGATGCCTTTTCCAAACACCTGTTTGGCCACTGGCTCCTTCCCATGGTCCACAGGAGGTTTCCCTACATCTGAGCATAATCAATTTCACCTGGTTTTGGCAATTCCTCATTTGTTTTCCCTACTCTACCTTTTACCCTACTTTTTGCCCCTATTCTACCACTTTGGCATCACTCCTGATTTTCCTTTACTAGTTTTCACTGTTTAGCAACTCTTTCATATGTTTGAGTGAGCAAAAAAATGAAGCCTTAGTCAGCCAATCCACCTCCACAGCCTGATAGAGGAGAAAAATGCTCAATTAATCTCCAGAAGGGTCTGGTAAATCCTCGCTGTTGACTAAACTAAGAAATTACTAGCTTCTTGTAGAGGATCTTGGGTCACTCCCAACTGTTGCATTAGGCTGACATGTGAGTACAGCAATATTAAATTTCTACAGCATGTAACAAGGTTTTGTCAGCAAAGAGTATTAAGAAAAAGCCACAGTTTAAACAACTAAGCTGACAGAAACACTAGCATAGACAATATTATACTAAGAGCAAAATCATTTTACCAGCACTGTTTATTTCTCCCTGAGAACTGCCTCGAGCTTTACCAGAACAGAACTCCAGCCCTTAAAGCTTCATATCCTTTAGCTATATTGTCAGCCCTTTCCATAAGTAGATTAGTCCTGTGTATTCTGTGCCTTCCCTGAGGAAGAACTTTCTAAGTTCAAACATGCACAATTTTACAAGTAATTTTCTTTTTTGTTTGTTAGCAATTTCCTTGTCATTTGTGAAAAGGAAACCCCCTTTCCACCAACTACACCTAAGGTTTAAAATAACGAATTTAGACAGGTTTGCTTACACATTTTGAAATTCTAGAGTAGAATCAGAGTTATACTTCTATATATCTGCAAGGCAAGTTGAACCCCATAGCAGACATGTAAGCAAAAAAAGTATTAACTAGCGTATTTTATAAACACCCTTTATTCTAGGCTTGACAGAGCTTAAAAGGTGTGACAGCATGCTGGGTTTCTAAGTCAATCAGCATCCATATTCCTTACTGTTTGAATCTGCTAGGTGTTATTTCAGGTCTGTGATTCTGTATTTGATTTGTGTGTTCTAACAAAATCAGCTCAGAATTTTGTATTAAAATCCCCTGCACATTTATGAGACAAGAGCAGAGATAATTTCAGCAGATATTGTTCTCTGAAGACTTGCAATTGTTCATGCATGAATAGCCACAATTTTAGTTTATTTGAGAAACATGGTGATGAGTGTCATGTATTAAAGATTAGAATCTGACTTTATATGACCTCTTCCACCATCAGTTATGTACTAAGAATTTAATTTTTCTTTTAAAATATAAGAGAACAACAATATTTTTTCCTGTCTTTAAGAAACAAACCAGGGTTAAAGGGAAATTATTTTTTATTCTGTAGAGATTAGTGACATTTAAGAAAACCCTCACTCTCCGAGGAGAATGATTATCTCACAGACACAATGGCAGAGAAGGATATTAAGAGTTTTCCCCAGAGTCACACATCTTTGTAAATCTTTATTCTTCTTCATATTTAACTTAATTGCCACAAATTGTGATTATAACCCATTCTTTTGTCATCAAGAACATAGTACAAGGACGAACAGATGGCAAGACAACAGCCTTTCTTGCCTTTTTTTACCTTCAGAGTGCTCTCCCCCCTGTCTGAATTTTTAGATCAATAGTCCATCAGGCTACAGACCCTGGGCTATTACAGATTTCTGATGCTGTGAGCCTTCCATCTTAGTTTGCTCAGCTGTTTTATTTCAACTCTGACCAAAGCCATGCATCCAATTGAACCTTCACACTGCTGATCAAACTTCCCAGAGAGAAACTACCACATGGATTATACGGATTCCTTTCCACAAAGACCTGAACTCAAGATCACATTATTCCACAGCATGGACCTTACCCAAGCCTAGCAAAAATACTGCATTCAATTAGAAATCAACATGCCATAATGCTGCCACTTCTCTATCAAAACAAAATGATGTATTACAATTTTAAGACTGTCACTGTTCCTCCAGAATCCTGATCAGTATATTAATAACACTGGATTAACGATGTTAATCCCATCCTCCCTTTTTTTTAAATCCTCTAAAATACTGGGAAGGAAAAAAGCGTTTCAGTATACCCCTAACAATCATGATATTAAGAAAGTTACCAATATTAGAATGTACCTGTCTACCTTATCTCGAATTGATCCTACCATCTATTATAATCATTAATCACTTTTTTCACTATAACATCTAAGCAGCAGTCAAGAGTGAGGCTGCATCATGCCATATACTGTGCAGAGCACCCTGCCCTACAGAACCTGGAAGACAAACTGCAGGAGAGGAGAAGGAAAATACCAGACAGGAAAATCTTACTCTATCAGCATTAATGAAGTTCTACACATACAACTGCTTTTCTTTAGAGACTTGCATATTTGGCTCCCACCACCTCACCAATTCCTTCCACAGGCAATAAAATAGTACAGTAAATGCATCATCCTGTGTGTATATTGCTCCACTTCCTGCTGCAAACAACCCAGGTACTGACAAGATGCAGGTTTTGTTCCAAACATCTTTGGATAGGGCCCTTTGACAGTTTCCAGGCTCAGCTACCAAAGGCTCAACTGACAGTTTTAGAGGATCTACATTAGCTGCAAGGTCTCATGAGGCCTGACACTGACCTTCCTCCTCCTGGCATGCCAGGACCTGGATCAAATATTCGTTATGCTGAATGATTCAGCCTAATTAAACAAAACCAAACCCACAGAAGCAGAACAGATGACCAGCATTCCAAAATCAAGGGCCTGAGTTACTTAACTTCTTTTACCTTATTTCCTTAAGTTCCATTCAGATACACATTCTTGAAAGAGCAATACCAAGAAGCACTCTCCATTCACTTTTGGAGGAGGGCTTTTTGTTGTTTTAAGTGCAGTGCACCGAACTTACAGCATCACTTTCAGGCTGAGAGATCACAACAGGCTGTCCTGAATCACATGTCTCCCGTATGTTAACCTGCAGTGGAATGTCTCCTGCATCAAAGACACCAAGATACACATATGTTAAGACCTAACATTTTTTAAGTGTTTCTTTAAAGTAGCCCTAAAAAACAACTTCATATCAAATTCCAGTTCAGTATACTCTTTGAATTACTTAGTATCCAAAAATTAGCATTTAAAATTAAAATTGGCTGCAGTACAATTTCCTTACATCCATAATGAATAATGCCAAACTGTTTTGGACATCTCATTCTCTGAATAGGAAGGACCATGCTTTGCAGTCATTTATTAGAGAAGGCAGGGCTTTTTTGCCTCAAATACACAGAGAAACACAGGCTGAGATATCAATTATTTTGCGTACATTAAATAAATTGCCTGAGTGTTAGGCAAATGCTCATCATGCAACTTACTCTTCAGCCTATCTCCTCATTGTATTCTTTTCAGTGCTGTTTTAAGATTTTAATCGCTGTTCAAAGACTTCTTTGAATACTTAATTTCCAAATAATAGCATTTGTTATTGTCCTTATTAGGCCTTGGATCCAATTCAAAGGTGGACAACTATTCAGTTCATTCTTCTATCCAACAGAAATCTTCTTTATATTCTGCTTTTATAATGAGCAGGGAACTGTCAGAGAGGAAAGGAACATTCTAAAGGAGAATCAATTAGCAGCCCTATTCCATTCTGAAACATACTTTCTGAAACAGAGATTTCAGCACTACAAAAAACTTGGAGGTTCCTATGTTTAGTTCACTGCTATATAAATAATTATAAAGTGAATTGAAGACCAACTTTCTTTAATGGAAGACACAGCTACATTTTACATCATGGATGGATGCAGACAGAACAGCCTACCTGAGTTCAGCTGTGACTGATGTCAGAAACTGTATCAGTTTAATTCATACACTTTAACAACATTTATTTAAATCAAGACAGTGTAAATTACTGACATTCAATGTATTCAGGCAAAGAAACATTAAAAAAACTGTATGAAAATTGAAAAAGTTCAAGGGAGAAAACAACAGGAACCAAAGCAAGCAGGAATACAAACAAAACACAATTATGGCCACCAAACGTCAGAAAAAAAGAAATTCAGAGGCAGGGCGAGAAAAATCAGCAGCACGAAGTCTTTCACACAAACCTTGTCAGTTTCCTTTAGGGAACAATAATAAGACAATCAGAAGTATATAAAATAATGAACTACATTTGAAGGTGTCCTGCCAACTGCTAACTGCCTTCTGTCATAAACAAAAATTAATGAAGCATTCAATAATATTAATGGCAGCCAACTCTGAGCGAGCAGAAGGAAAATACTCTTCAATCCTGCTCATTGTTACCTTGCAGAATTTGTCAGATGATAGCTTGTCGGGTTTCAAAGGAGGACTAGGTGCTTATTGAAACAAGTGGAATAGCCACAGGTGTTGCAAACTATAAGCAAAATACATTCAGAAATACTAATTTTAAATATATACATTTTCTAGATATATATGTAAAAAGTTCTCAGTGCTTGGGGGCAGAATTCAAATAACATGGAGATAAAACTTCCGCTTGGGATAAATTAATGTAAAATCTGTAAGCAGTAATTATTACAATACCATATGGTATTATTATATAATGGTCATCCCTGGAAGGAGAAGTGTACTAATCAGATCAAGCACTGTAATTCTAAACTTAAGCCCTGGGGCATTATTCTTAATCTTAGTCAGATCCTTCACTGACAGTTTGAAGTTAAACTTCATTCTGATTTTCTTCGTACATCTATCTCCTGCTAAATCTGAACCTCTCTCACCTCAGTCCTAATTAAATACAATCACAATCAGTTCTGCCCTCTTGGGAACTAACACAAACCACCTATGGAACCAATGGAATGGTACATCATCTGTGTCTGTGTATCTAAATGCAGGTTTGATTCAACTGCTTGCACACCATTTGCATCCATCCACATAACCAGGACTGTAGAAGCCCCCTTGGGCCCTCATCATAACTCATTATATATTCAGAAAACTAAAAGATAGCCCAAAAGCATGTCTTTAATTATGTGTTGCCTTGCTATCTTATGTCTATGTCAGACCTTGATGTTTCTGTGTTGATCTTTCTAAGTGAGCTTCGTGGTTCGTTTTAATGAATTAGCTATGGAAAATCATTGAGATAATTACAGCAATACATGGAAACACATCATTAGCACACGCAATTATCCCATTTACCGACTTAATTACGCTGTGTTACATTCTTTACTTACATCACAGGTTGAACCATGCTTTTTCAAAATAGTAATGTATATTTTAAAGAACCATGTATATTTTAGCTTATAGGTATACCAGATGGCTAATCATAGAATCATGGAATGGTTTAAGTTGGAAGGAAACTTAAAGAACATCTAGTTCCAAACCCCCTGCCACAGACAGGAACACTGTCCACTAGACCAGGCAGCTGAGAGTCTCATCCAGTCTGGCTTTGAGCACTTCCAGGAATGGGGCATCCACATCTTCTCTAGACAATCTGTGCCAGTGCCTCACCATCCTCAGAGTAAAGAATTTCTTCCTAATATCTAATCTAAATCTACCCTCCTTCAGTTAAAAGTAACTCCCCCTTGTCCTATCATTGCTTGCCCTTGCAAAAAGTCTCCAGCTTTCTTGTAAGCCCCCTTTAGGTACTGGAAGGCTGCCATAAGGTCTCCACTGAGTCAGTATGTAACAACTCATTTAATTTAAAGGAAATAAATGAGAAAACATTTATTGACATTACTGGACAGAGTTTAGGTCTGTCCTAAGACCAAAGAGAAGTCTTCGTTGTTTGTGAGAATTGCTGTATAATCAATAACATAATGAATTCCAGATAATATAGCATGTTGATATCAAAACAATTCATGTTCTGGATTGTTTGTAAATACAAAGACATTTAAGATACAATTCAAGAATCAACACTGTCATTACAAGAATGACAAGGAACAGAGCATATTACTTATTAGTTCTATTAGATCTGAACACTGTCTGAATATGGAGTAATCTAGGATTATGCAGTTCCATAGTTCATCCTTCATGCACACCATTAAATTTTTCTTCAAAAATAAAACCATTTCCATATTCTTACCCAAAACATCCAAACCAAGGGTTTTTGCTAGATCTCTTACACCATCATCTCCGAAAATATGCATCTCATGCTTACATTTGGGACACTGGAAAACACTCATATTTTGAACCAGTCCTAAAACCTGTTAAAGTAAAGGAAAGGACATTCAAACCTGGCATTCAAGCACTGGTATTTCCACTATTCATCTCTGACAATAAAGAACAATAAAGATCAACTAAGAATCAACAGAGAGTACTCAATTAAAATAGGAATCAGACTCACTAACAGCATTATCAGCTCTTATTAGTCATCTCAGTTGCACCATCATTTGTGCATTATTTCGGTTTTATCACATTTATACCTCTCAAAGCCTACCAGACTTAATTGTAACAAGAAGCACCTCTTGCACCAGCCTATCTTGCTAAGAACTCTCCCCACCAGTATTTCATTTTCGCACTCTGAATACTGGAAGAATTTCCATGCTGTGTTTTACAGTTTTGTACTATGCAGTTTCAGGAAACACAAAATAAAAACACACCATTACAAGGAATTACACAATCAGGCATGCTTTTAAAGTATTTCTATAAGTTATCCTGTAGGGAAATGGTTTCAAAAAGAACCAGATTTGCTCTTGTTCTGAAGAGCAGAAACATGTTTTAAAGATCAAACGAAAGAAATAGTTATGTGAAACTAAGTGGCAAAAACCACAGCATAAAAATCTAATATACACTTCCTAGGTACCTTTCTGTTGATGCCAGGTGTTCAACATCATCCTTACAAAATATGCCAAATGAAAATTTGCCAAATCATTCACATAAAAAAAAAAAAAATTTCACAATGTACAATAATGCTAATGATAGCATGGATCTCATTTTATTCACCTACTAAACAAAATTCTTCATTGAGGCAGAACAGAATTTCCAGAAGTGATAAAAACAGCATTCAAATGCTACAGAGTAAAAGTTTCTACCCATCTGCTAATTAACATAAGACCTGCTTTAAAAGGTTCCATGTTACAATACTTCACTTTCAGATTTATGTTATCTCAATATGTCACACAAACTATAGCTAAGTTTTAAAAATATGACTATATATTTTACATTGATATTTCCTTTCTAGCACTTTGTACTTCTACATTTCCATGAGCCTTCTAATTTTGTGCTTGAAAAAGCTGGCCTAGTTATTAGAAAAGAAACCTAACCCCTACGCTAATAAGCGTATCTAAAAGGATAGTGTTCCATGCAACAAACAAACATAAAGTGAATGTACAACTTCTGGCACCAAACTTGAAAATAAAAAAGCATGTTATTTACAATACCCTAATAAAAATTTCCTTATCTATAAGATCAAGATTATCAAAAGACAGTCACCTGTTTTCTATACCACCATCAGGTACACTTTCTTTACTTATGTAAAACTCTCAGAGGGTTTAAAGTAAGGAACATTTTAAGAAACAGTAAGAATATAAAAGAAAAAAATAACCTGCTTTGGATTTAACACCACAAACTGACTTTCTTCATTTTCTACTCTCTCCCACAGACTGACAGAGGAGTAAGAGGAACAAGTTTCTATTTACTAGCACATTGTTACAGGTAATTTTCTCATCCAGTTCTTAAACTAGGGGAGACATGTCCAAGGGTACAAGGTGCAGGAACAGTAAAATGGGATCTCTATGACCACAGCTTTCTATGGATGACCTCTGAGCAGGCATTCATCCTTCTCCATGAAAGTCAAGTTACGGAATTTTACAATGTTGGTAAACTGGAGGACACTGGAAGGAGTATTACTTGACAAAAGAAAAATATTTTCACCAGAATACAGGGAAGCCATTTTTGAAGGACAGGGGGAAAAAAATATAATCTGAAATTTACACTTTAATTAACTCATTTTCAGGTATCCTGGGGTTTGAACTTTCTATTCTCTTCAAAGTATTCATACAACATTTATGATTCAGTGAATTTACAATCGAAGAAAAAGTTTTGTAGTCTACTCTTGTTTTGTGAACAGCTAAGGACTATTACAATTGTTTTGTTAATTCTTTGTTAACCTAACAACTAAGAAGTCCTTCTGCCACATTTAATGCAAATGCTGAGTTACAGCTGTATCTCCAATGCTGTATCAGTTTAAGAGGCCTTATTTACTGTCCTTTTTGTTTCCATTTCAACAAACATTACTAAAAGCAAATAATGTTTCGGCATTACACAATAATTTTTCCAGTGTTGGTCCTGTTTGCCAGACAATGAGTAGTGCATATTTATTAATACATAAATTATTCTTCTGGAGTATGAAGATTTTTTTTAATATTAAGATGCCAGTTAAAAAAACCTAAGTTTAATACAGAATTTGTGCAAATACACAACTCTCCCACTGAAGTGTATTTTTACCATGCATAATTCTGCACATATATTTACAGAACGAAGAGGGTTCACTTCAGAACTTTCCAATCTACAAAGTAATAGGTCTTGCTAATGAAGTTAGTAAAAACTCTCATTTCCCTGCTCAAATAATAGACTGGTAATAGCTTCAAAGCAGCTGTTTCTGTCTACACAAACTATCCTGGAAACATGTGTATACTGTTCTAGTCCTTGTGAGCGCCTTTTCCTGTACATTTCTTGTCAAACTTGGCTGAGGAATTACATGAAAACTAGTATTTAGGAGAGGAATCACAATGCAGGAGCTAAGCTATGGTAGCAGAGGAGAGTGTAGTTACAATGCACGTAACTGAATTTCATTTATTCAAATCATTATTTTAAATGGTGAAGAAACACCTATCAAGAAATAACAGGCAATTAAGACACCTTTCATTACGAATTATCTGCACACAGTTTCTGAATGTTTACATACTTCTTGTGCTCAACTAACATTTTGGTTACAAAATAAATCATGACTAAATCCAAATATACTACCTTCTAAGTTAAAGAAAGTACAGTGAGAAAATGAAAGCTCTCTCTGTTTACACCAGGAGACAATTCCTGAGAAACCCACTTAAGTAGTTCACTGTACTTAAGGACAGATGGTGCTGAGCTCTGACTTCAATCGGATGGGGACTGAAGGGGGTTACAGTTCCTCAGTCTGCCATCAACTTCCTATGTAATCATGAGTCAGTCACTTCACACTGTAGGGCTTCAAGTAAACATGAACCATATTTCTGTCTTCCTACCTTTCACCTTATAATGAGCAAGTTTTGGCTCTAACATCTTCTCCTAATATGAAGCCATAATCTTATCTGGATACTTTGGATCCTACAGAAATACTGGTAAGAACATAGCCAAACAAGCAATTTTAGTGTAAATCAGATGGAAATACAGAGCTGAGTTTATCTATGCAGTTTCCTGAAACCTAAAAAAATCCAGGACATAACCTCCCAATTCAAGTAAACTTCCAAAAAAGTTGCAGATTTAACTAAAACCCTGCCTTTTTCTTTCAGGGATATAACTCATGAGATAAACCAAACTGAGCTGAACTCAACTTTAGCAGGTGAAAATAGCAAACTTTTTCCCTAAATACTCAAAGTTACTCTGAGTCACCCTCTGGAAGGCAAAAAAAACATTGACCAAACTCACATAATGATCAAGAATCTTCAAAAACCTGTGTGGTAAGATCCGGCCCCACTTAGCAAACTCCTTCCTTAATGGAAGTGTAGGTGTGCTCCTCTGCACAAAAGATGACACTCCTCTTTTAATAACTGTGTCCCAAGACTGAAAATACTACTTTTGCACTGTAATCCTGGTTTTAACACTCTCACTGCCGGTTTTTCATCAGCTCCTTCAGTTATTCTACTTTGATTTTGATACCATGAAGGTCAAAGAAACAACATTAACAATTGTGACTTTACTGTGGTAATAGTACATGTGTCATCTGAGCCTTTGATAACTAATGACAGTAAGTATGAGAGGAAGGTGGTATATGTAACCCTATGCGTACACAAGAGAGACTGCAGTTCATTAAATATACAAAAGCATAGTTAAGCAACCTATGGACACTGCTTCTTTGAAAAGTATAATCTTTGCAAGCGCTTTTTTAAAGATGAAATATTTTTGAGATTAGAATTTTAAAGATCAGTCAATTATATAATCAGGATACGTAATTTTAGCACAGTCTCACAGGTTCCACCTCTTGACGTAAACATCAGGTTTGAAGTTGTCCATCAAAAATTATGTAACTACACTTTCTTTAGATCCTCAGATTTAGCTGACACTTAGAAATGCAATACATAGGCAGGAGTCACTTTAAAACTGAAGTAAATGACACATCTATAATCATGTACATACAAGGGTAGAATAAAATGAAGCAGCATCATGAAATAGGCAAGACCTGATGACGGGTTCAAGCACATTCAAACTCAACATCTGGCAGAACAGCTTTACTGGGACTTTTTATTTGATTTAACAAGATCTGAAAACTCCAGTGAACCAAAACAGATCTTACTTAATACCTTATCTACCACTAGTCAAATTAATATTAGCCAAGCCTATCCTAGAATGCATGACTTTCTTAGAGGCCATTCGCTTCAAAAGTATTGAAAAAAACAGAAAGAAATCTTGGTTATGTCTCATTAAAGCAAAAGGAAAATTCAGCAAAGTGTTAATTTGAACACAATTTAAATTGAAGAAAAATAATTTTATATAATTTCAGCAAACCCAAACATAAAATCAAAACAAAACATTCCGCATGTTATTCTTTTTGTTTTCAAAAAGCAAATTACAAGTGCTACTATACTTTCATTTTGATGCAAATATGCTTAAGGAATAGTTAACAGCAAATTTATCACAGTATTTCTTTTGTTAAGATATTCTCTAAATCTGAAAAAAAAGGGAAAGCAGTCACTTCAACCTTTGGCTGCATTTTTTTAAATTAACAAAGCACTAGCCATAAGAGGCATCTCCTTTCTTAATAAAGAGTAGAAGGAACCTTCTCACAGGTAAGCAAGAAAACATCATTTTTTTCTTTATGGTTTATGATAAGGAAGGAATTCAGTTTCTATTTTCTCATTAACTGCCCATTTCAAAGGAAAAATTGATCCCTACATAAACATACTCTAGAGTATAACATTCAGTTACTTAGCAACTTGTAGAACATGGAAAATATGAAGTCAAATATGTCATCCTGCTTAATATTTTCTCCTAATTGTGGATATTCTTAAATTTTGCATTTCCCAAACAAGCAAGCTCAAATATAAGTTATAAACCTCATGAAAAACAGTGATTAAACAGCCTTCTACTTGCCATGATAGTCATGGAGCCCTTCAAATGGCAAAGAGACAGTTAGATACATGCATATCTCCCAAAAAACTTGAATTCATTCTTAAAATATACCAGTATGATTTTTGTACCTTTCAAGAAGTTTTAGGTTTTAAACTCCAATACAGACAGTGATGAACAGGACCTATAATGAGGTCATAGTAAGACAGTACAATTGAAAACCACACATTACTTCAAAAGATATTCTGTTCAGCAATCTGATCCATTCCACATGATTAAACAACCTGATTTTGAAGAAATCACGTATTATTATGACCTCAACCTGAGAAAAATCTTTCCTTTCTCTTAAAGCAAGTTCCTGATACAGATATAAGACAGATTCCAATCATTTTGCTTTAACAAGAATTTACTAAATTCAAGTGATTCCTGAATGTTCATCTATGGCCCTATATGGATTTTGCTTTATATTTTGGGATTAAAAAAAAAATCTACTGATATTTTTAATGCAGAGCCTTACAGGTACATGGACTTTTCTAAACATTTCAGCTCCTTTGCGTGCATCCAGTAAAGCCACGTCTTGCGGAGTGGAGATGATCACAGCTCCTAGGAAAAGAAAACATGAAATCTCATTAAAATGTGTATTATTAATCTTACTGCAAAATATTTTGATTACTTAGTACATGCTACTACTTCAAAGTATTCAGACATTTATATGCTTTGAAGGAAGAAAATTATGTCAGTTTTTTTATTATGAATGACCAAAATAACTGAGATATGATAATATGAAGTGATAAAAACGATTTGGACATTTCCATCATAGCTTTTTCTACGTAGAAACCAATTTTGTGTTTCTAAAGGAGAAAAACTACCTAGTGTCATACAACATTGGATAGAAGCAACATGGTCCACATGCTGACAGGTTGCAGAAGTGGTACTCTGGGAATATCTACACAGTAACTGTCGCATAAAAGCTTTTAATTTACCAATAAGCCTTATTCTAAAATCAACAGGCAGCTTCCAGTAATCAGACTGTTGCTCTCTGGACTTGCTACGCTTTCTGATACAAGCATTGACAGGCACGGTCTTGAAACACTGACCACAAGACACAGCACCAGTGCATTTGTAGGAATGATGCCACAAAGTAAGAGGCCAACTCATGCACACACACGCTAAATTTGAAAGAAGTGCTGCTGCTCACTGTTCAGACAGGGCTCCAGGTTACCTGATAATTAGTACTCTCAAGAGTTATTAAGCATATAAAACAGCTAAAGCTCTTTGACAAAGGTTAGATTCTAAAGTAAAGTAACCCTACAGGTTACTGTTATATACTGCATTACTTCTTGATTAACACAGTCTGCAAAACAAATAGAGACATTAGAATATTCCATATCACTTCACAAAGAGCATCTTTTTACATATGCTCAGGGGTCTCAAATATTATCTCCTCAAAACTTGCAACAACACACCTCTTCATCCTCTTGCCTATTTTAGAAAAATGTAACGTACAAGAGGACATTAGTGATCAATTGAGGAGCTTTGGTTTCCCTGTGATCATCTACGGTCAAAAGTATCTGTTACAAAAAAACGTAGAGTGACAATGCACATGAAATTCATGTCAAGCTTCACGCTAACAGCAGTTACAACAGATGATTTTAGATGCTGGAGGCAGGGTTTCCTACTGGACCTGCAGTTTCCAATCTTGGTGTACCCAGCAAAGGAAGAGGCGGGTAGATATCCAGAGGCAAGCAACCCTGGCATCGCTGGCAGGGGCCGGAGCATGAGAAGCCCTGGCATTCTGAGAGCACTCCTGGCTCCGGCAGCACTGTGACAGGGAGCCCCCTGTCCCTCACGCCATCTGCCTACTGCCAGGTGGCATCCTGCCTGCCTGACAGCCAGCCGCTTCCAAACACCACTTGACAGTGCCTTTGAATGTTTTCAACCAGCGTTCTTAACCTCTAATATGTGAAAGAAAAATACAGTCTGGCACCTCACTTCTGAAAAGCTGCCAATCTCTGCCTTGCATAGTACTATAAACAAGTCCAAAAACTGAACAGCCTATGTAATGTACCAAGCAAATGCCATTTCTCTATTGTTTGCTAAAACTCTGGCATCAAAATAATTTGCTGTTTTTGCCAAGACAACCTGCTTCCAATAGTATCATAAAGAATAATGTGGAAGTTGTTTGGTTACATCCAACTCACCTTAGCTCCTCATTTAATGCAGGGTTACACTTTTCAGCCAACACTGAAATGCACAGTTAATTCCACAAAATGAATACACCTTTCCCTAAAAGCACAAGCCACAAATAAATAATTTAGACTCAATGTCCTTGAGTTTTCTGTATATCTGTAAAACCATAATCTTTCAATACTTGGACAAAATGTTTATTACTGCTTTTTTCAAACAAAATTGAAAATTTGTGCCTTATGTATATACATTCATGTTAGTTGACTCACACTTTTATTCACACTCTTCTCTCAAGATGCTGGCTCAGCATTTCCTGGATCTTCACAAAGAAGATGATATCAAGTCAACAAGACTGAAGTCTACATTTTCTGGTTCACTTTTTTTTTTTTTTTTAACAATCTAGTAATTGGCATGGCACAAAGGATGAAGACTGTGTACAACAAAAACACCCACTAGAACCGCAAGCAGCTTAACCGAGAGTTGTTTTTGACTAACAAATTCTCATCCAAAGGGAAAAAAAAAAAATGCCAAAAAGACTCAGTGACACATTGCAGCATTTGGGCTGCCACAAATACCAACTCTCTGTACAAAAACTCTCTGGCTTCTGAAATAAATAAGTTAAAATTATGCTCATGGACAATTTGCATGGCTTCTTCCACAAATGAAAGCCAGCATGCTCAAGAAGCTGCTGCTGAGGGTGTAATGCATGTTTCTCTCCTACTTTCCTTTTCACTCTGAGCTGATTACAGACAAAATTTATTCACAGCAGCTTGTACTGACTTATACCAACACTGTGTAAAATAAGTATCTTTTCCCCTTCTATGGTACAACTGCTAGTCCAGCAAACCCAACCTGAAGTTCAAGAATTCAAATTACTTGCAGCATTATTTCCTTTCCTAGCAACTGAATATGAAAAATAAGGCTTTTCACTGTGCTCCCCTCCTTGAATAAGTTTGCATATGTTTAATTCAGAAAGTGATTAAAATGATAAGCAAGCAAGAACACAACGCACACTTTCCTTGCTATCAACTCTGCACTGTGAACAGGACCACCAAACAGTAAAGTTATTCTAACCAATAAGGTAATGAAGTATGACTGAATCTGTGCACACAGTATGACTCGAAGCAATACATGCAATGTTTACACAAGTCTCTCTCTGAATGAGAAAAACTAAGGCTGACAGATTGAATAGAGGAGTTGCAGAAACTATAATGCTATCACATTGCACATTAAAACGTACTACAAATTCTGTGTTTGCAGTTGTGTGTAGAAGAGTAATTTCTGTGCCGTAAGCATACAAAGGATATCTAAGTAGAGCACACTTATATTTAACTGACTTACCTACTTATTCATGCATTCCATTTATTTTTCTAATTTCACTATATTTCAGTTGACAAAAAGCTGACGCATGTTCACCAAATCACACAGCATCAGTGAATGGGTAAGGCTGGAAGGAACCACAGGTGGTCATCTAATCCAACTTCCCTGTTCAAGCAGGGTCCCTTAGAGCATGTCACTAAGAAGTTCTTCCTCTCATTCAGATTGAACTTCCTGTACTTCAGTTTCTGTCCATTGCTTTTCTTTGTATTTCTCAGCACCACCAAGAAGAGCCTGGTTTCTTCCTTTTGATGCCCTCCCTTCAGGTATCTATACACATTAATAAGATCCCCTCTCAGTCTTCTCCAGTCTAAAAATGCCCAGCTGCCTCGTAAGCCCTTCCTCATAAGTGACATGCTCCAGTACCCTAATCTTCTTCACAGACATTTGCTGGTCTAGCTCCAGGAGCTAAATGGCTCTTTTCTACTGAGGAGTCCACCACTGAACACAGCACTCCAGGTGAGACTGCATTAGCAAAAACTATGTTAACTGTATTTTTAATCCTCAGGACACATGACATATAGAGACAGAACTAACAGCACCTGTAACACTGATGTTTCCCTTCCTTCTTCAATCCCAGGTCCTGGGTCCCAGTAAAAGAAAGGTTGCACCTACAAAGCACACTGGTACTCACCCTTGGCGTGGACTGTTGTCCAGGAAATTACAAGCACTAAACAGCCTATAATTCCTGTGTATAGAAAATATCACCTATATTCACTGCATCAAAAAAGTTTGCATTATATGCTCTGAAAAGCGTAAGGTGAAATCTCACCAAGCCTTAGCTATAGTCAATTTGTACCCAAGCAAAAAACATAGAGGTCTAAAAAGCAGCTGATAAGCAGCAGCATAGAAGGTCTACCTTAGGATGAAAAGGATCCCTGTAATAAATTCTTTTTTCCCTCCACTATCTTCACAGACAGACTTCAGAACCAGGTTAGGTGCCTCTCATCCAGAGAGATGATTAAGGATGCCTCCACACACAAGTATTAGGCTGTCTTGTATCAATCACCCTCTTAGCACACAATGCCACCTCAAAAGCTGTAGAGTGAAGTGTAACTGACCAGGCAGACTGACAGAGTTCTGGAGAATAAAGACACAGAATAATGAGATCTGCTGACTGACAAGCATTGAAAGCTCTTGGCAAGAAACCACATGCAGGCCCCAGTGCAGCTGTAGATTGCCTGATCTGACCACACCATTCATGCACTTTTTGTAGCTTTTGCTACCTCTTCCACTGCATCAATTTCAAACTTCTAGGTGAGTCTTTCCAGTTATAAATTATGCCTGGGTAATCTGAATCATCTCTACTGTGGATCTCTTCAGAGTCCCTCTGACCTTCTGTTAAATTTCTTTTTACTTCATAGATAAAATGTGCCTGCAATTACACATACAGTTTGCACTTGAAGATGCAGAAAAAGGTCTTTCAAGAACAAAGACTTCCATCTTTGCTGCAATTTCAACTGGCAGTGATAACAGATAAACTAACATTAGAGAACTGTTCATCTCCTTCAATAAACCTTGTAAAGAAGTTCCTTTAGCTTTTGTGTATGACATCTCATTACAATTAGCAATTTAAAAGAACCATTAGTGTGATTTTGCATTACAGGGTCCTCACTTTAAACTCGTAAGATAGCTCAGAACTGTCCCAAAGGCTGGATACCTGGCTGTGTTACACTTCCAGCCTGCTTGCTACCTTTTTCTTGGAGGAGTCATTGAACAACTGTCCAGACAGTGTATGTTTTCCAACAGCCACACATCCTCTTCTGCCCAAGAACTAGCAAGCAGTTGGACATCAGGACACCACTACTGATTTGTCCATTAAAAGTGAACAGAAATCTTAGAGCAAGATTCTTCCTCCTGTTAAGTGGAACTGTCAGTGAAACCATTGAGCAGAGGAATATCAGAAGCTGGGTAAAGCTGTCACCCTAAAACTAAACTGCCCTCATCTAAACTGGTAAGCATTATAACATCTATTTCACACCACATCACATGCAGAAAGATGTGGTAAGACAACTCTCATTGTGTTAAAATGTTTGGGTTTGGTCATGGCAAACTGAATACATGTCACACTAATGCAATTTACAATGAAATATTTAGTGAAGCGAAAACACTGAAAACATTTGTAAGAACATCTGTGAATAAACACTGTCTGCAAAGTACAGGCATAAAATAAAAAGCTACTCCTTCACACACACTTTACAGTTTTCCGTAGCCACCTGAATTAGCACTTTTCTGCTCTACTCCATTCCACCTCCTGTTTTCAAGGGTATCTACCAATCATGTCCAGATTACTATGAGTACTGTACTAGGCATGAGCAAAGTCCAAACAGTCTCTCTGACAAATGAATATGACTTTTATTTTCTTTAAATGAGAGGTTCTAATCCAAAGAGGAGAACTGTGTAAAAGACTAATTCTACTGAAGAAAAAAAAGACAGGTATGAGACTACTTCAATCAGCTCCCCAAATCATTCTGTTCTTTACCTTTTTCCTCTGGAGGTGAGGATGGTAAGGAGCATATTTGAACATTTATTTTTTTAAAAGAAATTGCTAGAAGAGAGAATGCAGTGGTATTATTCATATGAATTTCTCTCAGCTTTAGGAATTGTCAGCTCGTTTGTTCTTCCTGTTCAGAACGATTGCTCTAAAAAAACCCGAGGTAATCGCAGCTCATCTAGTACTTAACATACATTTAGCCACTGTTGCCAGACCTCAGAGAGCCCCAGTTTCCAAAGCTTCTATACTTCACAGCTTTTTTCCTCAATACCTGGAAACTATTTTTCAGGAATAATAAAATTTAAAGAACTTGCACTGAATACACTATCACTTAAATGTCCACAGGCAGTGTGTGTTACGTCAATCTCCATGAGCCAAGAGTTAAATTTAAATTTATACTGAAAGAATATGAGGTATTAATGTGTAAACTCATACTGTACTCTGGTCTCTAAATTAAGTTTACAGAGTCTATTGAGTCTGGCAGTTCATAATGAAGTATCCAGGAGTGTCCAAAGCTAAGGTGACCCCGATGATAATTTGCATTTGTCAACTACATTTATTGTGACAACAGAAGCAAACTATTTCAGCATGCAAATTATATTTGGATGAATACAAGGAACTGTTCTAAAATACCCACTGGGGTGACAAAGGTTTTCTTTGTTTTTCAATCTATCCTAAACCTACAAGCCTTTTCTTTCCTGCAGCTATTTAAAATATCAAAATACAGCCCAAAACAAAGAGTAAATCTACATCAAAATCTGGTATTAAAAATATTTGCCATTCAAAATTAGATCAAGCAAATTTTACTATTACCCAGATGGTTCCCTTAAAATAACTTCAAAAAGTTACTGCAGAAACTAATTATGTACCATCACCACAGGGAAGAAAGCAAGCTCAGAAATGGAGAAAAACATTGTCTTTTACTGCCAAACTATAAGGAAAGAAGATCAGATGCCTTGCAACTGTGGTTTGCATCAAAGTAAGAGATATGCAACAAGGGGCAAACAAACACTTACACAAAGAGCAGTGACAGAATACAGATACACCTCTAATCTTAAACTGTACGTTACACACAACTTGTGCTGCAGCACTGGGCTTTTTTGATCATTTTTCTTTGCCAAAGATTAGAGATCAGCACCACACCTACTCAGTTTGCAATTTCAGATAATTAAAAAAGACATCTTTACCCAAATCACAATTCTTTTTCATGCTAAATCCCTCACAGTTTTATAAAACAAACAGTTGGGGGTTTTTAAGCTGATTTAAAATTCTCCTTTTACTGTTTTTAATGTTCATTTCTGAAGAGACAGTGTCCTCATCACCTGGAACTCCCTGTTCTTGTACATTATTATACATTGAGGCAGAATCTGCTTCTCTTGAGTGCACACACACTGCTATAAAATAGCTGTGCACAAGGCAACACATGGCCTGTGTGACACTGACATCAATATGAGTAAATAGTTTGGTTCACCAGTTTGGTGCATCACACTACATGAAGAATTTAAAAATGCCAAATGTCTTCAAATGGGTGGCATCCCTCTGCTCTTTCCTGTTCAATGTACATACTTGAACAGAAATATGATTTTTAATGTTTAATCAGTAGAGACAAAAATATGTTTTTTTTATTTAAAATCATCTATCAAAACACTGTCATCAAAAGAAATCCTATTAATTGCCATTCTTCGAAAATTCGTATTTGAAGTAACAAAAACCCCTCTAATAAGTATTTCAGCCTTACCTAAGAAAGGCATTCAGATCTACATATTGCTGAAAGATGAAAACATTCAGAAAGATTACACCATTTATAGGATGAGGCAATAAAAAGATGGTAGGAACTCTTGTGTTAAGTTGATTTTAAACCTGAAAGGTGACAAAAGTAATTCCTGATATGACTAGCAATGGCAATGCTTCTGCTTTTGTAGAACTTGAGAGAAACATAAAAAAGCATTCACTTTGTTTGACTAATTGTCTTTTTGATTAACAGCTCTTTTTAGAGTTCATTATTATAAGATTATAATAATATATGTTTTGTATGAAAAAAAATGTTACTTCAAAAAGATGGGAAAATTAAGAGCACAGAAATAAAACTAGAAACTTTTAACTTTTAGGTCTCCTCTATAAAGATAGTTCAGTTCAACACTCATTATTGTATTTATTAAAAGATTGCTCATTAAGATGTGAAACTATTACTTGCCTCAGTCAGCTTCCCACTGGACAGGTGTATACTTCTAATGGTTTTCACTGCCATGGCTTCTCAATATCCAAAGAAAATAGTGATATGACCAACTTCAGCAAATGAAACAATTCCAGCATTAACTTGGAGTTGGTTCTGTCAGTTGAGACAGTGTCAGTCTCCAGAGCTGTCAAGCTGTCACCCTTCACCAACACAGACCTCACTGTAACATTAATAGAGAAAGGGCAGTGGACAGCCTAATTTATGTAAGTCAGCCCCCAAAATGCAGCTTCCCCATTGTGATGGATTTGATAAATCCCAAAAAACTCAGATTAAGGTTTTAGTTTTAGACAGGCCCCAATTTCGTGGGTCATGTGGTTAGGGACAAGTATCAGCTGACTTAAGTGACCAGTGAGATATTTCATGCCA
>JAWWEU010000158.1:37132247-37234959 GCA_035583155.1 Acropternis orthonyx | reverse complement strand
CTTTGCTAGCTGTTTTACCCAGGAAATACTGGGGTGTTTCTCTGGGGTTCTGGGTGGTGGAATGTTTGTGTGTTGTTGAGAGGGAGGTTTCAATAAGCTATTGTTGGTTTGTCTTTTATATTTATACATATATATGTTGTAAATTTGTGTAAATATATGTGTGTGTGTATATATATCAGTTTCAGTTTTAAGGTTTTTTTCCCCCCACTTCTTTTAACTGAAACTCTGTGCGGCTCTGAGAGACTTGGCATTTTGCCAAGAGTCAAAGGAAACAGTAACACCCATGAGGCAGAAACACTTCTGAAGGGCGCTGAGACCCGCTCCTAAACACACAACTCTCACACTCTGAAGGGAGAGAATGATAAACTTCTCCCCAGTCTCTCAGGAGGCTAATTCTCCATCTCCAGTAATATTTATTAATTTTATTTATGGCTCCTTTAAACAACCAAACAAATGCACACAGATTTCTCAATTTACCAAGTTTTTTTCTTCATAGTATCATTAGTTCACACTGTATCTTGACATAAAACATTATAATGTCATCTGAAACCCTCTGATTTTAAAATGTTTTAAAAGCTAGAAAACATGTAAGGATGTTTCTAACTTTTCCAGGCATGCATGTTCCATACATGATAAAGAACCCCCTTATGTAAAAGATGAAACTGAAGAACAAAGTAGTACTAAATGCAAATCAAGTAACAATGGACATGAACAAAGCCTTTGTCTCCATACTGACCCTGGATTTCTATTTGGAAAGCAAACTGGCATCTGAAGAAAGCAATGGTGGTTGCACAGAAGTATGTCACATTTTCAAGTTATCATACCATTTCTCACCTACTGGGTTGTTGAACAACTGTAACATGAGCAAAGTTACAGATGAGTAAAGAATAATATGCTAAATAAGATACATCTTCTTGTAAGGTGACTAAGATTAATAAAATCAAAACCAAATCTCACAACAGTTCCCTTTTCCATCTTCTTTTAAAGAAGGAAAAGTGCCCATACAAAACTATCACTCCAGACAGAGTTGTGTGAGGCTGATACTCTCTTTAAAGACAACTGGAATCATAAGACATATCTTGTTGTGTTGCTTTTACCCATTAGGTATTGCTCTAGCCTCTTTTTGACTCAGGAAAGCTATGGAACCTGTGATGCAGAGGAAAAGAAGGTCTTGTAAAATTAAAACCCAATACCATTTCACACATCTTATCAGTCTGTCTCTTACTGTCAGAAATTGCAATGCTACAGTTTTTTATGCCCCACTGGGCAAACCCACCCCAAATGAAACATCTTTGCCACTGCTCTTTCTCACACTCACAGGAAAATCTCTAAGTGGCTGACAAAAAATATGGGTGCGGATTTTGTAAATTTATTTAGAGGCAAAATAAAAATATTCTACGCTGCCTATCCTTAGGAAGCCACAGATTAATAATGAAGAAACCATAATGCAAATACTGTATCTTGCATATGCATGCATGCAAATCAAAGAACAACTTTCATGCAAATTAGATAATGCCCTCTGAAATTTACTTAACTAAGACATATATGCTGTCTCTGAGGAAAACCAGAAAAATTATTCCACTAATACCATGACTGTCCAAGGCCTCTTCAAAGGATAAAGAAAGAACAAGAAAACTGGAGAGGGAACAGAATGGCACAACACCAAATACTTTCTGTAACAAAGTAAAAGACAACACAGGGCTTTAGAAAATATGAATTGCAAATGAAGATGGAGTCCCCAAACCAGCAGAATTCTGTAGACTGCTCCAAAGATACGATCATCAAGATCTGTAACACTATCTTCCATACCCTTGAAAGGAACAAGGTTGAAGAAAATAAAAGCACGCTATACAACACTAAGGACTGCCAAAGAGACAGAAACGAAGCAACAAGAGCAAACGAAGAAAGCACAGCTTTCAAGCTGTAATACACAAAAAAGAAGTCCTTCCAATGAGTGTGAAAAATAGCCAGAATAAACAACAGAGAAAATTCTTCATAAGTCACAAATTCATTGAGCCAGTAAGAACACAGAGAATTACAAATCTTAGCCCTCCTTGTCTGCTGTATTTCTCTTCATCAGAAGCAGAATAAATATATTTTTTTTAAAATTGCAAGAGTCAAACTCAGCATGCTCAACAAAACTGACTAATGGGAAAGACAAATGTAAAGTGATGCTATCATTCCTTATTTTATGATGGATTGACAAAGTAATAAGCTGAACAACTGCAAGAGCAATGTGAAGCCATTTCAGAATTTAAATCAAAATGCTGTCTTCAGTTAGGAAGTCTTAAAAGCCCATTCTTGTACAAATTTTAAAAAAATAAAAAAACCAAAACACTAAAAACTACACCAGGAAGCTATAGTGAAGAGTTTAAAAAAAAACATAGGCAAGAATATATCCCATTTTAAGGCACATCAAGAAAATCTGTGTTGCTTGCTGTTGTTTTAAACCTGTTTTCCTTCTCTTTTTAAAATCAACATCTTGTCTACTTTGACTTGCCTTAAAACCTGATTTAACAGGTATGAATACCACACGTTTCTGACAATCATACGGACAACTAATGAAAATACAGAATAAAAATTAGTTACTCTTAATTCTTCACTTTGTTAGACCTTCACGAGAATGAGGACACTGCTGTATTTAGCAAGAAAATCCAGCTTTTTTTAAACTTGTTTTGCTTTTGTTTTATCGCATTCTATGAAGACGTATTATAAAAAAAAATTAAAGTTTCTGTTTAGTGATATAGTATAGCAGTTAGAAAGATCTTGTGACCTTCTAAAATCAGACATCAGCAAAATTTAAAAGAAATACAGGATTAAAGTAATTTCCACCCATCACCCCTCTGTCCCAGAGGACCCAGTGCACCACCACAACCACTCACACTCCTTAGGGCAGTGTAGAGCCCTGCAGGGAAAGGGCACAACAACCTCTTAATGTCCTTTTCTGTTAAATCAGCACATTTAGGTTCACTGTAATAAAAGAAACTACCAATACCCACTGTACTTTAAAAATAACAAACAACATAATCCATAAAGTCACAACTGTTCTATTAATTTTACTGCCCTTACATACATGATTTAATGAAATTTTACCTCACCAAAAACTGCTGTTCCACTGTCACATTTCACCTTACTGCTTAAAACACTGTGAGTAGAAGGCCCTCCTGCTCTGCTGCTCACATATGCAACGTACTAAGCACCATATTTAAGAAAATGGGTACGAATCCTAGTTTGCTTTCTGTCATATGCTCCAGGTCATGTATAAGTTCAGGCACTAGAAGCCTCCTCTTCTACTTTTTCTGGGGAAAATTCATTGAATTCTTCCTCACAACAATGTTGATATGCTCCCTTCCACCACTCAACACAATCACGGGCAGCAGAGAGAACCTCCCGTGATTATTACCAATTTCAGGGCAATAATTACAGCCGAGCTAGCAGATGTCTGAACATTTGAGTTTTATATGCTGAAAGACTGAGGTTTTTCTGAACTTGACATCATGGAAGATCATGAGATACCACCACCACACAGCCTTGACACTAAATTTAGCTATTTCTCAAAAAATTTGTCTTCTGGATATGTAACTGTGGTCATCATGTTTGACTACCTGAAGCTGAGACACACCTGTGTTAAGGAAAAAGCTACAAGGTATGGCCTGATGGATAAAGGGCTCCTTTCAATTCTGTAGACATCGCTGTCCTGTTAAGGATTTTGCTACGAAAGCAGGATGTATGTCCCAAAACCCATTAGCTCTAGTCCCCTTATAGATGGGCCTGTCTTTTACCTATACCTCTTGCTCACTCTTTAATGCTACCCTATGACATTCCAGAGATACACAACTCTTTTTTAATTTAACTTATAGACAGTCTGACAAGTGAAACAGTTCTACCAATTTAATATTTGGTGGCTTCACTTCAGGGTGTTACTGCCATCACAGTGCAGAGACAAAGGAGTGTTGGGAGGGAAACACAGCCTGTGCACAAGCCAGTCTGCACTCAGAAAAGAATGAGAGCAGGAAAAGATGCTTACATTTCAAGTTTGTATTTACATATGTGTATGATACCATTAAAATTGAAGCAAGCAGTCCCACTGATGCCTTAACTCAGATTCACAGAAATTTTGGTTGAAAAAGGTGTCTGGAGGTCTTCTACTGCCAACACTAGATAGGGCCAGCTAGGGATTGATGTAGTATGATCTGGAAAACTGCCCAGAATGGAGATCTCACAGACTCGTCTCCTGGTGAAGAGCCACAGCAATTATTAAATTGTTCCTGAGACTGTAAGGATTGCTTTGTCTCTTTTACCACTGAGTTCCTAACATTGCTTATGTTGGCTACTAACAAATGCTTCTGTTGAAGTATGTCCGACAGGTAATAAACCATTAGAGTCTATCAGACCTCGGAAGATGCTCAAACTTTCTCTAAGAAGCAGTATTTTTAAGTCCTGCTGAAACCAACAAGATTAGAGGGCAGCCTGCATATGACAAGATTGATTTGTTGAAGTTTAAATCCTCTCCAAAAAGTCAAATTCATAACACAAGAGGAAAAAGAATGCATTAGTGGTTTACAGTGGCAAACAATTTATCTGAATAAATGTTGTGAATTAACAGCATTTTCAGTTTCTAACTAAAAAGCAATCATGAAGACAAACTATTTCATTGTATTAGCTTTACTATGTTGTAGGTACAGACAAAGAAAATTTTCCACTACAGAACTTACCAGTTTTTGGCATGACTGTGTTTCCTTCAAGAGCTATACTTGACTTCTTAATCTTTTCAAAACTTAGCTTAAAAGAAAGTAACACAACCATAATGCTAACACTTTAAAAATCACTGATAATGTTTCCATCATCACACAACAAGTTCTCAGCATGCCAGAAAGAAAATGAAGAGAATTTTTGACTGACATTTTAAAGTAAGATTTTTCTAAAGCTACCAAACTTAACTAACTTCAAATCTCTGAAACAGTCAAGCAATACACATACCTGCAATTGGAATATTCTGTGATACTGACAGCTGTACGTCTCCAGTCCCAGGTGGCATGTCAATTACTAAGTAGTCCAGTTGACCCCAGTCAACCTAGAAGACAACAATAAAAATGTATGTGGCGATTTAAGTGTTTTTATTTAAGGCACTTTGTGTTTTAGTGCAATCCTTGTTTCCTCTAATGTACAACAAGTGAAACGAGTATACCTCAAAAGAATGATACTCAGAGGCCCTCTTAGTCAAACTTTCAGCACAGGATCAAACATCATTTTTCTAAGAGACATAATCTTTGCTGATCACTTAAAACTGTGAGTGCAACTTTATTATTAACTTCACTGGCATAATTCTTACTGAATTATTTCCCCACAGAAAAGTATTGATACTTCAGCCTTTCACTTTGCAGGTGCTGTATCACAGGTTAGAAGCAAATGTTGGGTAAAATTCAGGCTCAAAATCAGGGTTTTGTGCAATATATATGGCTTAGGAATTGTTTCCATTAAATTAAAACTATGTTTGCTTCCTTCTTACCACTTGTTGAAACTACAGATAAGTATTTTGCCTTTCTTTTTTTTCTTTTCAGTTTTGTTGTTAGGAAGTCAGAGCTATCACTACCCATTTTTTCCCTAGGGAAAAAGAGGTGTTGGGAGAAAACACACAAATAAACTCACCCCAGCTTTGTTAAAATAAAATCACCAGGTATAATTATACAAACTTATACACAAGACATCACAAAATTAAAAAAAAAAAAGTTTAATGGTTGCTAGACATCAAGTGAGAGCAACCATTAAAGATATTAGACTCCATTCTGAGAATGCTGTGATTACTTATGTTCTTTACTAGGAGAGACTTCCAGGAGAGCCAAATAACTCTCTCTAGAGCATGGTGCACTGTGATAAATGTTCTCTTCATAAGAACAGAAACAGTCCTAGGCCTACTTTATATAATGTAAAGCCCAGGCAAAATACAGCAATGTATTTCACACGTTCCCTCAAGTGTCACCTGAACAGCAAAAAGCAACCAACATCTTGCCAGTGCCCCAGTTATTGTCATGGAGTACTAGACCCTGTCAGGGCAACACTCATTTGTTTTCATTCAGTTCTTGTATGGATGACGATCCAGGAAAGCAGAATGCGATGTGAAATCCAGATCACTAACCCAATGTGCACTCCAGTGAGAAATGGAATTTTTCAAGGCAGACTGATGAAGATGGAAGACTTCAGAGCACTTAGAAGAGTAGGGGGATGGGGAGTTAGGTGCAAATTCTAACTTCAGATGTCTAAATTAGGGACTCTCAGGCACACATCCCTTTCCTCATTTTCTACACAAAAGCTGCAGAACACTAAATGGTGCCTAAGACAGTCTAGCTAAACAGGAAATGCCACTTACGTTAACCACAGTAAATACTGCACTTTACGTTTTCACATTTAATATGGACCTATATCATCTATATGATCTACATTCTATCAATAGAAATTACATATGCCTAGCAGATTTCTAAAAGCAATTAGCATTTATAATCATATTGAGACTATATAACCCCAAAGAAAGATTACATATAGGTGCAAAAATATACATACTGAAACATAATCATGGGTTGCATAAGACAGTTTATCTAAAAATAAAAAAGTCTGTTTTATACTTCACTTTTCATAACTAATATTGCATACTTATAAATGCCAAAGCTGATGAATGCCTTTTTTTCAGGTAAAAATTATTTGGCTCACCTGAAGGCATGAACTTCAAATTTCTATGTTTCGTAATTAAAAATAATCCATTATAAAGGTGACAAATTGAAATTATATAGATGTTAAAAAGTAGCAGTTTGCAACATGAGTAAATCCACGTTCCCTGATCTTTCATAATAACCACAGCCATTTTGAAATGCTAGGTAAACAATTTCAGCTTTTAAAATGGATTATTTCAAAGTATCTTCTTCCTCCATGTCTTCATGAAGGCTAATCTTGTCATCTTTTGTTAAGTCCAAATGTACAAGTCCAGTAATCGTATTCTCCTTCCTTAAATGCTTCTACAGAATACAAATACAGCAAGATGCAGTCTGGAAACACAACCACGAGTGGCAGTGCACTCCTATCAGTCTGACAGTTTCTAATCACTTTGCCAAACATGCTTGGTTCTCAGATATATTCTTGGAAAAAACCCTTGCATGTTGAGTAGTTTTCAGCCCTTTTCTCCATGTGCTCAAATTCAAGTCCTTTTAGGTACAGCACTGCCTCATGGAGTAATGCAAGACAAGTCCAATCCCACCCTTATCAGAGCTAACTGGAATGAAAAATAAATACAAGTTACATCTTTGTGGTTTTGCATATACTTGCTGGCCCTAACTTTAAGCTAGCTCTTCTTGTGAAAAAAAGTGACTTTCTGGGCTTGACTTTTTTTTTTTCCACTCTTACCAGAGGTTTTTCTCCTCCAACCTCTTCAAGCATTAGTCTTCTTCATCAAGTTCCATGTGATCCTCCAACATACTAAGCATTACAGTTCCCCAAAGAAAACATCTAGACCTATTCCACTACTTTGTGCAATGCTAAGGAAGATGACCTCAAATGCCAGTGCTCATAGACTTTCTAGGCATTCAGTTTCATAGGGAAACACAAACTGTTGCCCAAAAAGTCACTTTCAAAATTTACTACATATAACTACAATGGGAGAAATGGTACAGAAATCAGAGGGCACCAGAGCCTTCTGCCTCAAGCTTTCTTAGTAAGTGACCCCATCCAAAAAGCACTGTCTGAATTGTCTTATGAGTAAAGATTTTTAATAAAGTTATAAAATCTTAAATACGTGGTGAATCTCATGGCAAATCTCATAGCTAGGCAACAGGAAAAATGCTCTGTAAACACATAGTGCAATTAAATTATAATGCTTTATTTAATTTATGGCACTGAAAACATCTTAATTCACATAGTTTCTTCAAATTCATAGACAGAAAAAAAATAAATGAGCAGTCTACCACATAAAGTGTGCTCCACTATAATACTTATAAATTTGAGCATAGAAAAATGGAAAACCTACACTATCCCAGCAGCAGTGAAGGGGATGTCTTGCCACTGTGCAGAGTAAGAAGATGATAGGCTTGTCATACAAGTTCAGAAAAGGCCCCAGTAAAGATGTCAAGGTACACAAGCATGCGTGTATAAGAGAACTACCCTTTCTGAGTCATGCCACTGCTGGGGAGCTGAACTGGTAAAGTCAGATGGCACACTAGATTGGAAAACCATTCCTCATTAAAACTAACCTTGATTTTGATTTGTTATACTCACAATTTCATTTTCTTCTTTTTCATATGTAATTCAGGGCAAGAAGGGACAGCTGCAGCACAACAATATAGCCATAACTTCTGAAAAGAACTGAGCTAGTGTTTTTACCCAGGGGTGAGCAGTATCCTCTAGATATGGATTTGCTCGGACTTAGGTTGGGGAACTCTGCACCACACCTCATTTCCCTCAGTGGATTTCCTCTTATTTGCTTCTATTCTGCAAGGAGTACATGATGAACACTGTACGGTTAAGTTTTTCCTCCACTACCCTCCCACAGAAATATAGCAGTATGACAATCTTTTATTGAACAAATTATTTAATGTAATTTGAATAATTTGTTATAGAAGAGTACATTTTATTTCACGGAAAAAGAAATTCCGAGTCTGTTACTAAATTTCAGCACAGGAGAAAAAAACAGGGGAAAGAGATTTTTAATTAAATTTAGAAGTGAAACATAAAACCAGAGGAGTGGCTTTTTTAAATCTACTATAGCCATTTATTCAACATTATTAAAATGGAAAGTATAATTAGGCTGTGATATAAAACACTAATTTGAATGCAAATCCTGTTTATATACAACAATTTTCCAAATCAGAACCACTAGTCCTCATGTTCTCAATCAGTTCCAAGAAGTGTGTCTGTATGCAAATGTGGTAAATGAGCTCAGATCAACAGCACATTACAGTAAACGAGTTCCCTTTGCAAGCAATAAGTGGACAGCAGCTACAAAACCCTGCCTTGGGGCATCTGAAGCCTGTCAGCACCTTTGTATGTACAGAGCCATTAATAGCGTTGCTCCTTTAATGTATACAGTATGTAGAGTATTTCAGACCATAGAAATGTAATTGCATTTTCCTTAAGTATAGCATTCATCTTTTTAAAAAAAGGTTAACTTGACATTTATTGTTAAGCAATGTAATTAAGCGCCACGTGCTTCTGTGTTTTTTCCCTTGCCCAGAAACACCACGAATTCTTTTATTTAAATTACTTTAATCAATCATTCTGTTTATGTGACAATACATAATCAAAACACCAGATATGCATTTTGAGTAAGGGTTCCAAATAGCAAGCTAAACCCAAGGTAGAGCACAGAGATAACACATGACATTTCTGCTGAGGAATGAAGCCTGAGTATCCCCTGTGCATGAGGCAGAAATGATGGAATATTATCACAGAAGAGGAATTGCTACTTGTGACTTTGAAATAACACTGGATTTGGTTGTCTGGTAAGTAACAGAAGACATTATTTACTTGTTCTTATTAAAAGGAACACATGCAGAGTTTCAATCAAGCATTATGCAGGTGCAAACTTGGCAGCAGCCTGCCAAACTCTGAACATCGGTATCAGAAAAGCATGAAGAGATACACTGCAGGCAGCCTGAGGTCTGTTCCTGCCAGATCCATCCTCCTAACTACTTCACATGTATATAAATGACTTAATCATGCCAAAAAGCTGAACAAAATAAAGGTAAGAAATTATGTTCTTAAATGAAGATTCGTATCACTGTTCACACATATCTGCATGTTAAGATAAAACACTTCTTTAAAATAAAAAGCACATATTAAAAAAAGAAAGACAACAAAACACATATTTGAAAATATTTCCTTGAAAAATTACTTAAAGATTCTGCTTAAACATACATGGACATTGCAAGCAACTAAGTAGTTTCACAACGTAAGAAAACAGATAATTTAGGAATAGTATAATGACACATGGCATTTTAATCAAAATTTCTTTATCTTTTTCACAAGTATTTGATAAAGAAAGAAGATGCTCCCCAGACACAATCCAGAAGATTTTTAGCCTCTATGGAAACTTTCTTCTGGTAGTATCATAGCAGGATATGCCAAAATGCTTAACACAACTCGACACTTTCTGAGCAAAGACAGCTGCCCCTTTGACTTGTCCTCTGATGCTTAACCAATTTCAAAGCCTTGCAATCTAACACCATGAAAAACAGATGCACTGCAACAGTTCAAATGCCCTCTAAGGCATTTCTGAGCAGTCTGTTCCACCAAGTTCAGAGAGAAATTGAGGTGAAGCATAAGAACAGTTTGCTACAAAGTTCTCCATAAGGAGAAGGAAATTCTCCTATTCATTCTCAATATAGGCTATGAGTAACTTTTAGACATAAGTGCCTAGGAAGAATACCAGAGTTCTGTTGAATTCAACAACTAATACAGATACTGGCCCCCTCCTCTTCCTTCCTGATGGCTTTTAATAATGTTAAGAACTGAAGGTAATTGCAGTAACCTGAAGTTTCTGTCACTTTCATTTGTATAACCTACAAAACTAAACAACTCCCAGAAGACAACAGCAAAGAGGTTATTCTCTGCAGGGCATTCCAGGGGATGGAGGGAAGGCACTCAGCATCGAGCTTCTTCAGAAAGCCCATTCAACATTGTGCCAGCTTGATGGGAAGATGAACATAACTGGGGGGCAATCTAGGACATCCACAAGAGCCTGGGGAAAATCCCCAGGGTTGACTGAAAACGAATACTTCTGATAAAGACTGTATTAGACTTTATAACAGGTATAAAAGGCTCTTCCACTAGGTTCAAGCTGTAACTACGAAGAGTTTTCATGAGATGTGATTCCCATTACTCAGAGTTTATTCTCTAAGAGGTGACAGTTTGAGTAGCAGACTTCTGTTATGCAGTCAGTCTTGAGATTGATCACTGGTCTACTGCTCTCTCTACCCTTGACCCACAGTCTGCCCTACGTAATTTGCAGAAACTTTTCTTCAGAAATACATCAGCTTTTTTTTTTTTTCAGGTTCTACAACACAGAACTATCTGCAGTTCAGCTACTCTTATATGACATCAGGAAAAGAAATATGGAAAGAGGCAAGTGTCCATTCTTATGTCTTTTTTGCAAGAAAATTAATAACAAAAGTAATATAATAGTAATCAAAGCAGAAGTAAGTAGGCTAGCATCCCATTGTCTAACTAAACCAAAACACATCATCTCGACTACAATTTCTTTTCAAGTTCTCCAAACTAATACAGAAAGGCAAAATCATTGTTTAGCTATCAAACACTAAGCCAACAACACATTTTCAGGCAGTATTACCATGACCCAATTTAAGTTCATAAAATCTATATAAGCTGCCTGATTCAGATTTTCCCTACAACAACAGAAGGAAACAGTACAAGTGTTGGCAACAAATATCAAAAAGGAGAAGCTTATTAAGTCCACTCCCCATATGTATTTCAGCCAATGTGTCTATAATGATGTTGAAAGCTGATACATAATTTAAGATAGAATGCTTGAGTGATGCAATGTTTCTAAATTTCTTCACAAGTTATTTAACTTTCTTAAGCTTCAGTTCATATTCTGGTACAATTAAAAAAATTTATAAAATCCTTATTGTGGTACCAACAGACTATTATAGGTACCACTTCATGCCAATCACTGAGAGGCTGACCTTAAATCAGAGCTTAAACTAAAAATCATTAGATTAAAAAGGTCAGAAAATTCTGTTTCTCAAACACAACATATAACACTTTTTTATACGGAAAAGGGAACTTTCACAGAGGCCAGTCTAATGCCTTCTGAAAAAGAATTACTGAGGAAAATAACATGATTGATTTTATTCAAGTCCCTTAAAATGTTGCTGAAGAAAACCCTCCAATACTACCATAAATAGTGCAACAAAAGCTGAAATAGAATCAATTAGATGTAGACCATTGAACTGAGGCCAAAAGACAGAAAATCTCAGTACAGGACTTGGTCTTCTGCATGGTGGCATGTTATCAGGTCTCAAAGTAAGTAGCCTTGGGGTGAAACATTAATTTTCAATAGCAAAATGGTGGTTTTCTTTTTTTTTTAAATAACTTTTTTTAAATAACTTGTTTTTCACAAATATGGATATTCATCCTCCAAAATTTGTGTACTTAAATACACAAGCAAATCCTCCTCAGTCACTGAATTCAAAATAGTCTCCCCCTGAAAATGAAACCAGCTTGAAGAGCCTGCTCAAAGCACAACAATCAATAATATCAACAAGAACTAACAACAATGCTGCACAAAACACAGAACCTTTCAACTATCCAGGAAGAGTCAAGAGGATGAGAGTGTGAAAAAAAAAATGTAAGCAGGAGCATGTGTGAGAACAAGGAGAGCAGATTCATGACCATGGGACTCTGACTGTGAAGTTGATATATGTTCTCTGTTTAAAAAAAACTGCCTTTAGGTCAGAAAGGAGCAAGAAAAATTGCATATACATTGTCCTTACCAAGAGTGGAACACAGAAAGTGCATTAAAGACACAGACAAAATGTAAAAATGAAAATATCAAGTCTAAATTGTACACATTTTGCAGTCACACATAAGTCACAATTTAAAGATGTGCTGAATGTATTAAGAGCCTTTACTATGAATTAGACCACAGACAATCTGTGAAAGCATCACACATAGATTGCCAAAATAATTACTGTGCCTACAGAACCATGCTTTTGCATTCACCAGTGTCCTCAGTTATGAAACTGCAACAATAAAGTGTTACTTGCATTTGAAACCCAATTAAAATAATTTGCTGAATGTGCTGATACCGTGGGTTTCAGGGACATACAGTGATTACTACCAAGCAAGTAGCCTTCATATTTTCATTCACTTCCTAGGTTTTTTTTATATAGCTCCAGTTCTTATTCAATGTTTTTTATACAGAATAAACTGTTTACATCTAGAAGAAAAAGTACTTTAAATGGGTATCCACTTTAGTTGCATAGTAAGAGCTGTATTCCAAAGGCAACATTCTGCTAGGAGAACATGATCCTTCTTTTAAAAGATACTAGAGATGGAGCAAATTATGCTAAGAGGAGAAACATCTTCTGCGGCTTCATAAATAGTAGGAAAAAAGGGTTTTTTTTTCTTTGTTAGGGAGGGGGGAAAAAAAACCCAACACTAATCTTTGGTACCTTAAGCACAATTACTTTACGTTTGTGTCAATCACTTGGGATGTGAGAAATAATCACTTTCTACAAAGAATACTGGTACAAACCCTGTTGCTATTCTTGGATATCTGCAGTTATTTTCTGGGAGCAAAAGAGATATAGGACAATAGTTTGAATGAAGGATCAATCTATCAGCTTCCAACAGTCAGAATGCAAGCTGGACTATTAAAAAGAAAAAAACAACTCTGCAATAATTGTAATATATACATATAAATTCTATAATAATTTTGAAAGCTGCTTATACAATTATATTTGCAGTTATTATATACTAAGTAAAATTAGTGTGTAATGCTAAACAATGTATTAACGTTCAAACAATGTTCAGGGGTGGGGACATTCCACTTCCGTTTTATCAAAAAGATGAAAAAAAAAAGCAGCTTCAGTGATCTTCATCTGTGCACTCAAAAGCAACCCTAAAAATTCTCCCAAAGATCTTGACTACTCAGGAAGTGAAACAGAAAATCTCCACTGAGCAGAAAATTTCAACCTGAAGCCCATTTGGGATCCACACACATTTGTGAGAAAAGAGCAAGTCTTACAAGCCCAATTTAGCAGGCATGATATAAATGCACCTGCTGCTGGTAACACTGAATCCAAGACAAAACTGAGCACTTGTGGCCATTAAAAAACAAAAGGCTTAAACTGAAAACAAAATCCCAAAGCCTGTGGTTCTGCTGTTATAATTGCTGCTGTTTAATATCATAATTAGAGAGAACCTACCTATTAATAGGAAAGTGTGAGTTTTAGTTTCCGAGGCGGGTGGCATTTCCATGGGCAACTGTATAAGCAAGAATGCAGAAGCCACAGAAGCAACCAGGACCCTATACAAGGCCCATAGCTGAGGTGTTCACCTGGAAAGCTAAAGCTTCAGATTAACTGAACTTGCTGCACAGATCTGGTCACACTCCCCCTTTCCTGTGTGTAGTGCTGGCCCCAGGAATCTTGTATCCCCAGCTGCAGTCATGGTTCAGGTTATGACTGCTGTGTGTGGTTTCAGGTCACTCTCCTGGGTAGTAGGCAATATAGCCTTAAAAGCTAAACCAAGAAACTGCCCGAACTTGCAGCTCCCATGCCCAGGCTTCCAAGGCTGTTATTATGAACAGAGAGTAAGTCTGTGAAGTTAAACTGAAAGAAAGGTCTTAGTACCTAACAGAAGATGCTCAATTTTGGCTTTAAATCTCCACTCCACATAGGTGTTCAATAAGGTCACATTTAGGTGCTGAGATCCATAACAGAGACAGGTGAGCCAGGGCCCATAGACTTTCCTAATAGCCCTCCTACATCTTCAGTACTGTTCATTTCCAGCTGGTGAACCTACCACCATTGACTTACACCACTAATATCCACATATTCCAGATCAAGCTCTAAACTTCAGCACTCCAAGACACAACACCTATTCTGCTAAGGCACTGCCAAAGAGCACAAAGGTACCTCCAGAAGGGGAAAGTAAGCCCCCAGCACCACTGGGAATGATAACTGATGTATTCTTACCACACAAGGTATGCACTGGCTTCAGGCTAGGCTTCAGTTTAACTTTTCATTCCTGCAGGCAGGGCACCTACCTCTTAGGTACAGCAGAGCAAGACCCATGCCTTTTTTGACATCTAACCTACAAGCCCTTTATTAATTGAGAACAGAGAAAGTGAAAGAGTGGCAATAGATGTCTTCTGGTTTTTTTTAACTTTCACATAAATAATGGAAGTTTCATTTAGACAAGAAAACAAGCAGTGCCTTCTCTTTTCCTAGCTCCTCTACCACCAATATTCCTATTTAGTAAACACTTCAGGTCCTGCTTAAATCATTACCTTTTTCTAAGAATGAAGCTGGATGCCATTTAGGCACAAAATTTGGCTCTTCGTTGTAGTGGAACCTTAAAACTCAAAACAGTTTCCTTTAAAACCTCAAGGGGAAAAAAAGAAAATAAACAAGATAAAAGAAAAAAAAGGAAAAAAAAAAATATAGCCCCAGCACTGCCATTTTAAGACACCACAAGCTCTCTGCCATTTCTTCCTGTCTAGTCAATGAACCTAGCAAAACAGTTGCATGGTTTGCATTTATCTTGTTTTATGCAAAGGAGGGCAGACACACGCATACCTGTGTAACCTGTGTGAGAGATGAGACTGGAAGCAGAGTAAAGAAAGCACTCACAGCCTGTTCCCACAGCAGCAGTAACTGCACAGTCATGACAGCTGAGGGACCAGGCCAAGAAATGTTTGCTGTAAATACATTCTCACTATGGCGTTAGGCTCTTTTTTTTTCTTTTTTATAATGATAGTTAAAATATATTTACTGCAAATGCTTCCAATTCAGCAGTAAGATGGTCGCTAATGGTTTTCTGTTTTTCTGGTTTTCCTAATGCTTCTATGATTGTCAATTCCTTTCAGAGACTATAATCCCTTTTCGTATCAGCTGCTAACACAAGCCAAGAAAGCAACAGAGATCCATGAGGATTCTGCTTCATTAAGGGAAGAAAGGCAAGCGAACAGGTTCTGTAGCTTCAGCTGGAAACAAAAAGAATCAAGCCCATATTCGTTCAGTCACACCCACCTCAAAACATGCAGGAACACTTAAGTCAAAGGGTGACAATAGGAGTACTCTAACTGGAGGGCAGAGGGGTGGAAAGAAGGAGCTTCCTGTCAACTCCCGCACTTCTGGCTGCAGTACATCTCTGCATCAATGTTTTGCTTCTGATCTCCAGAAACTACAATCATTTCCTTTAAACATGTATGTAGTGATTGGGACTGGTTAAGGCAGCTCTCTCTAGACAGACAGGACCTTTCCAGGTGATTATTAGCATTTGAGCACATTAGTGATGATTATACAAATTCCTGTAACAGGCTTTTCTAAACATCAACATCACAGCTGAAGCATGGTGTAGAAATTAGCATGAAGATTTCTACTGATTTCAGTCAGTTCCGAAGGAGAAGAAACTAGCTTATTTGTCCTTTAGTCTTAGCAAAATAAACGTAACAAAAAATGAGTCTAAGAACTTTATAACATTCTTTTATAAGGTATGAAGAGGCCATCTGCTTATCTTGCTCTTGAAACAGTTTTCTTAATTTCATTGATAAAACAAGGAATGAAAATTGACCTTCCTTGTTTTAAACAAAAGCTTATTAAAGACACGAGGAAAAAAAAGCTCACAAGCATTAGAGTTATTGTTTACCATCTCCCAGCTGTAGTTGCAGTCGCAGCAGCACATCAAAGTGCAGTTTTAGCACTGAAAGTTCAGTGTTGTTCCTTTTCAAAATATCCCCAATAGCAGATCTTGACTTTTCTGAACAGAACACATACATAATAAGAATGATTTTATGTGTAGGGATGAAATGTCTGGGTCTTTTCATTCTTGCACTTTGGATCACAAAACAAAAATGGAAAAGCATCCCAACTCCCTAAGATGCAACTGCTCTTACTGTTCTGAAGAATGGTGATGTCTCAACTTCTTTTTTTTTTTTTTTCCAAGATGAAAGGTGGCAGACTTTAGCCTGAATTAACAATCTCTATGCCACCTCAGGCTACAACAACTCATAACAGAAGAAGTATTTTTGTAATTGCTGAAACACTGGAAAATTTTTCACTGTGTGACACCTGGTGAGACTACTGTATTTTAGAATTATGCACTGCAAATACAAACACATCTTTGGAGTTTATAATATAACCACAGCTTTGTTTAGGTCTATGAAATGCAAACTGTAAATATCCTGCTACTGAAAGCTGCCTCAATTCCTCAATTACTTGCAGATTGGGTAAATACATGAATATTGTGAAACACATGTCAATTTTGAAATTAGCAAGTATCTTAAGACTAAACAGGTTGACAACACACAAAATATAGAAAAAGGAAAACAATATTAATCTGCATTAAGCATATACCCTTCTGGCACACATACTCTGTGGAGACACAAACGTGTGCATAGACTCTTAAATGTGTACTGAAAGACTAAAAGATTACAAAAGTTTAAAAAACAAACACTAAGGGCTGTTCATGTTTCTGACCCCCTTTGCTACAATTTCCCAATGCAGCATTTCACTGTTCTCCTGTCTTCAGAAGTTAGTGCCGTAATTAATTTGGCAAGTTAAATGCCTTCAATGTTAATCTCTTGATAGAGCGCCCTTCCTAAACCAAAAAGTGTTAAAAATAAAATCCACGCTAAAAAAAAAATAATCATCTGGCTTCACTGCAGTGCTCATTCTTCACTTACTCTTTACATTTACAATAAGAATCATTTTCAGCATTGATTCACTATTACTATTCTGGGCATCCTTTCAATTCACTTAAAAATGTAGCTACAAAAAAATCAGAGCCATCAACTTGTTATTGTTGTCTTCCTCCTTACCCTGTATGTGCCATCTCAGCTGAATCCCATTTCACTGCTCCCTCTCATCCACCAATACACGGTCTCACTAATTTTATACTGCTGAGACTCAGTTTTTTGCCCACACTAATAATACTTTCATCTTTGACATTTACCACATAAGTGACAAAACAGCAAAATTGGAACTTTTTGCCAATTTGCTCAAGAATGGATCTGAAGGATAACAAGTTTTTGCTATCCTTAAAATCTAAGGCTTGCACCTATTATCCTAAGACACTTACAAAGAATATGAAGGAGAGGAAAATAATCCCTCAGGTAATATCAGTGAGAATGACCAGTGATGTATTCCCACCAACCCAGGTATGCAGCAGCTCCAGCCTAGGCTTTGGTTTAACTTTCCATTTCTGCAACGCAGGGCACTTACCTCTTAGGCACTACAATATTCAGCACAGCAATACTGATACCCCTTTTTGCATCTAACCTACAGATGCTAGAAAGAAAGAACAGGCAGTCCTTTATTAGTGAAAAAAAATTGAAGAATGTCATTAGGTCTCTCCATATTTTGAAATTTGCCATGTAAGTAAGTTACACCAGTATTCCTGTTTAGCAAACACTTAAAAACATATCAAAGTCATATCTCTGGAGTCCACTCCAAAAATCATTCCTGCTTACCTTTCTTCTAAAAAAATTGGATATAAAAGATTTATTCTACACATGCAGCTTGTTACTTTAAGATGCTTTTTGCTGCCATCTACAAATTTTATTTTGTCCAATTCAGACTGTAAATTATGCAGTGCTGACAGTGATGGCAAGATTAAAAAAAAAAAAAAACCAACAAAAATCAACCTACAGTTCTCCATGCACTACAGAGGACGGCCAGATGTCTTAGACTGAGTTTCATAAAGGTCTGCATCCTAGGCAGCAAACTACTAAAGGTGAGGCAAAAAAAACTTCCAGAGGTCTCCAGCAAAACCTTCTTTATGGCATTGCCACTCAATTCTAAGATGCCGGGGAGCACATCAATGCATGCTTTAAACCTCTTCTAGACGTACGATAGGAAAACAAAAAATTATTTCTTTTATTTTTTTCACAGTTCATATTAAGGATGCTTATTCAAGAGATAAGGCTTATTTGGGTTTGACTTTTCTGTCTCTGCCTGCAGGGATCTGATGAGCACCCCTACAGTCTTATGAGACCAGAAATGATACTGAGGAAAAAAAATCAACTAGAATCAACTCAGCTAGGTAGGAAAAGACCTCTGAGATGACAGAGTCCAACCTATGACCTACCAGCACCTTGTCCACTAGGCCATGGCACTAAGTGCCATGTCCAGTCCTTCCTTGAACACCTCCAGAGACAGTGACTCCACCATCTCCCTGGGCAGTCCATTCCAATGTCCCATCATCATTTCTGTGAAAAACTTCTTCCTCATGTCTAATGTAAACCTCCCGTGGCATAGCTCAAGACTGTGTCATCTTGTCCTATTGCTCATTATCTGGGAGAAGAGACCGACCCCCTCTCTGGACACGCTCCAGCACCCCAGCATCCTTGCTATATTGAGGAGCCCAGCACCGGACACAGCACTCAAGGTGTGGCCTCACCAATGGTGAGTACAGGGGAAGAATCACCTCCCTGGCCACACTGTTGCTGATACAGGCCAGGATGCCATTGGCCTTCTTGGCCACCTGGGCACATGCTGGCTCATGTTCAGCTTCCTGTCAATCAGAACCCCCAGGTCCCTTTCCACCTGGCTGTTCTCCAGCCACTCTGTCCTCAGCCTGTAGTGCTCCACAGGGTTGTGGTCAAAGTGCAGGACCCAGCACTTGGTCTTGTTAAACCTCATCCGACTGGATTTGGCCCATCTATCCAGCCTGTCCAGGTCCCTCTGCAGAGCCCTCCTACTCTCCAGCAGATCAGTACTTCCCCCAACTTGATGTCATCTGCCAATTTGCTAATGGTGGACTCGATCCCCTCACCCAGATCATCAATAGAGATATTAAACAGGACTGGGCCCAACACTGATCCCTGAGGGACACCACTAGTGACTGGCACTAACTGGATGCTGAATAGGCCAAAGTCTACCCTCTGGAAGTCCAGGGAAGAGATTTTGTTAATGCCCCTCCTTGTTTCACTGAGTATTGAAAACTCTATCATTTCATGGTCACTGTACCCTGCATGGCCTTTGACCACCACCTGTCCCACCAGCCCTTCTCTGTTTGTAAAGAGCAGGTCTAGCAGGGCCCCACCCCTAGCAGGTTCATTCACCAGCTGCAAGAAGCAGCTATCCAAGACAATTTGCTTGGAACCTTGTAGAATTTCCAATACTGCCACATTTCTTACTACATATTGCAATTTATATTCATTACCTCTTGTGCTACTATTGTGCACATTCAGGAAGAATCTACCTTCATCTTCCCTGTACATATCCATAGGCAGTTTAAGACAGCAGTTCATATCTCCCTTTAACTGTCTCAAAACCAAAAACCTAACATCTCAGTGTCTCTTTACATATTACATGGTGCACCCCCCCCTTATCACCTTGATGGCTCTTTGCTGGAGAATATATATGCAAGGTAGAATGTACCATCAGAAGCTAAGCAATTGTGTGTATATCTGCAAAAGAGATTTAATTTCTGATGACTATCAATTGGGATGAATGCCAGTGAAAATTTACATTGATCTCAGGCATTCTTAACAGATGTATGTCACTCAAACACACACAGACACACACTTTGAGAAGCTGAAACACAAAATTTATTGTGCTCAGTAGAGAAAAGGTATAATAAATTTATTTTATAAATATAAAAATTTATTAAAGGAAGATGTTTAGATCTACTTGGAAGTTGTAAATACTAGTCTTTGTATGTCTGTGCATCGCCCAAGAAGTGGTAACTCACTACAGTGCTGAACACTGCATAGGCACAGAATGAAACCTCCACAGTCCCAAAAACCTAAGGCAAAAAAAGACAGCAATGTGGACATGAACAGAAGCCGAAGGACAACTCCTCACAAACCACACTAATCAATGAGGCATATGGCTCAGCACGTAGTATCTAACTATACTGACAATGTTCTTGTTGTGTATTGCTTCCAAATCAAATACACATTATTCCTCCTATTTTTGAAAGCTGGCCCCTAGTTCTTTCCACTGTTCTGTTTGTAAGAAACATATTTATACACAGACATACAAGATGGTGCAAAATTGTGAACATTTACAGGATGAAGAATTTATGAGATTTAACACAGTGTTATGAATCACATGCCATGTAAGATCAGACTGATGTCTACAGACACCATATACAGAACATTTTGCTGCACAGAATGTGCACAGTAAAACAGTCAATGGTAGCTATTTTACCAGGTATAAATACACCTGCTCTCACTACCTTATCTATTTTTGTCTTCCCATGTGCAGCATTAACATATAGCTAAATAAACCACATTTAAAGAAAATCTGTCCCTGAATTCACACATGCAACCCTCTCCAATTTAAATGGTGGAAAGGAGACTGATCAAAAACTCAAAACAATATAGCCTTCATAGTCTTCATAGCTCTCCAAGAATTAAACACTACTACTGCCTCCAGGTTAATTTAATCCCAAAACTTTAAACATAAATTTTTATTGTTCCATTCACTCGACTCTTGCTTTTAGGGCAACTTTCTCTGAGAGGCTCTTGAAATATCCCAGACCTCACAACCCATAGTCTGCTCAATATTTCAAAGACAATTTATCTGCCTGCCTCTTCCATAGTCCCTCTAACCTGTGTGTGCTGGTTCTGGCTGCAGTAGAGTTAATTTTTTTCACAGTGACAATATGATATTCGACAACTACTTGTGTACCATCACTGAGCATCAGAGAACTTTGCTACAAGAAAAAGTCCAAGTACATATATGTATATTCACACATTCCACTATATAGATGCTACCGTTGTGATCTCTGGCAAGTGCTGGTTTTGAAGCAATTGTCTCAGTAGACAGCAGCTTCAGAAAGAAAGCAGTACACACAATCCTCATTTCTAGCCAAATTTTCTAAATTATGTACAAATGAAAAAATCATATAAACTGAGTTAAAGGATTCTTAAAAGACAAGACTGGATCTTCAGACTACAGCTCTATTCAGCTTTGGGTTGAGCTAACAAAACAATTTTGATCCTTCTTTTGCCAAAATTATGGCTTTCAACATGAATCTACAGGGGATAAAGCCTGTCCATGCTTCACAAAGGCAAGATTCCACTGCCTTTTGATCACGTGCAACTGCTCTGCATTGGAAGTTTTAAGTAACTTGCTTTCTACTAACTTCCCTGTATTCTTTCCTTTCTAATTATATACCTCCCACTGAAACTGTGTTTTATTTTAATTTTCTTTCAATACACACCTTTACTAAAGCAGAGACGCTAAAGAAGTGTTAAAGGAAGCAACAAGAAAGAGATGGAGGAATTAGAATCAGATAATAAGAAGAGCATACTAGGGACTAATTATAATTGTGCCATTCCAGGAAAAGCTTCATAATCTTTCTGGGAAAACATGATCGTCCTTATCAGGTACATCGAATGAACCTTTAGAATTCACAATACACTTAACAGCACTGAGGCTCTACTTTACAGCCATAATAAACCAAGGATGCTGGCAATGCACAAAATATTCTATGTACTCTCAAGAAATATGATAAGGAAGAAATAGAAGAGTCCTGTCACATAAGATCTGACTAGCATGCAAAAACATAGGTTTAAATGTCATGTCAGGGTAAGAAATCCTTTTAAGGATGTTAAGCAGAAATCCCTGCCTTGAAAAGAGACCAGATTTTTGGGCTAGTTCCAAGGGGACTGTTTGCACTAAACAGAATTGCTGCTATCTATAATCCATGTTGTGTAGGCAACATTTGCTTCCAGTAGTGATAAAAGTTTATCTATTGATATGGCAAAGATACAAGGAGAATCCTACACAGTAAAATATGAACTTGCATTTTACCAGGAGTCCCACTTCTATTTGATTTTTTCATAGAAAAAGCAGACTTTTCTGTTGAATATTGATTTTTTTCCCCCTTCTCTGATGATATTTCAATGCAGTAACACACACAGAATAAAACACAGAATTCAAGATCAGAGAAATCAGCGCTTGGTATTTTTTATATTAAAAGTTTGACAGATTACTCCCTAAATGAGAACATCTTCCCATTTGTATTGTTGCTATGATTATAGCAGCTATCAAACTGGCAGCCAACAGTCCCACTTCCTCTCTCCTGACCTTTTGGCAGAATAATTGCCACAATATACTGCAAGGCATACAGCAGGATTGTGCCTGAACCCTTCTAATTGCTCCTCTGCCACTGAACTGTCAAGATGTCCTCAGACAGGAATGAGAATGGTGCTACAAAACTTAACATGCAGACTGTATGGGACAGTGGTAATGACTATTTGGAAATTCTTGTTGCAAAAGCAGTTCAAATCAGAGAGCAAGTTTTGCTTGCATTCTTGTCTTCTTTCCTTTAACAATCTTTGTATTTCTAAAGTTCTTAGCTGTCTACTTGATACTTATTTCAACAGAGTTTTTCAGACACATTAGCGTTTAAGTACAGGCTTTAGGTGACTCTCAAAACAATTGTATCTGTACTGTACTTAGCTTAAGGTTAATCAGAAGTCACTTCCACAACAAATACAGCAAGATGATGTATTTTGAGGTAGCTTGTTTAATATGAACCCAATACCATAACACTGAATCAGGACACACACAAGAGTAAAGGAACAAGTGCTAAATAAGACTACTCAAAAGAGTAGGCAGCTTCTGAAGTGTATGTGAAGTGAAAACTGAATTGAAAAAGCCTAGTGCTATAGATGACACTTGAGAACTATTAAAATTCCCTTGCCTGGACTTTAATTATGTCTTTTGAGAAAAAAACCCTATCTTTTAAAATTTAAGTAAACAAAAAAACCCCAAACAAACCAACCAAAACAAAACAACAAAAAAAAAAAACCCTAGCTCACCTACAGGTAAGCAAGATTCAAAGGAAGTGTTAACAGAGGTGAAAGAATGTTTACATGAAGATAACTGCGACAGGGAAATAAGGAAAGTTAAAACCCAGATAAATGACAAAGATCACCCTGCAGTATAAATGGGCCTACAGTACATCTAATTATGTTAACAAAGAAGTTAATTCTCAGCCACAACAGCATTTTGGATTATTTCAAGGCATGTAAACTAAAGATATATTTTATGGAAAGAATTATGTTTATATATATCAAATGTTCCACTACCGTTATTAATTCACTTCTGCTACAGGTGAAAAGTAATTTCCTTATGTATTTCTTGTTCTTTCAACAACTTAAAATCATCACTGTCTTTCTTTCTATTGACCAATACTTTGTTACAGAACCACTCTTGCTCATGAGATACACATTACCAGAGAAACACCAAGCACTACTTTCGGTCTTCAATATTACTGCCTGTTATCTACCAGTCTGACAGCATACAACAAACAAGAACAAAGGCAGCTTCTCAAACTAGACATATTGCAAAAGGAGAGCCTAGATTTTAAAAGTGGCATCCTGTGTGAAAAGTGATATACATTCTGGCCATATGCAAGTAGAAGTGACAAGAGACAATAATGAGGTTGGACTCTAGACTGTGTTGAAAAGTCATTCATGCACTAAAGGAGGACAAATACATGTGTATTACAAAGAGTGAGGTTACATGCCGTAAGTATATAAGAAAACATAACATATATATTTAAAAAATATAATTTCCAATTATAAGTAAGAATTCCAAAAATTTAAATAAGCTCCAAGTGTAAAAAAAGCATTTAAATACTCATTACAGGCACAGATCAATTATGAGTCAACAAGTCCCCACTAATGAATTTGAAAACCGAGCGCTTCAAATGCTTTACTGCAGTATCTGAAGCATGATAAACTCTGAAAAATAGATTTGTTCCTATGGAAAAAAACAAAAAGTATTCAAATTTATTTACAGAGTGAACACATAGTCTTGATGCTCTTAAAAAAAAACCCAAACTTTCTCCACCATCTAACAATAAAAACAATTATAAAATACCAAGAATTATTCTAATGCAGAAGTCTGGGAACCTCTGTGTTTTCTATATGGCTGAACTAACTATTTTAAGAACTTTATATTTTATCAGCTTGCCTGAATGCACAGGGGTTCCTTACACTTATATTACCCTACAAATCTAGATTACGGAGCTAATTTAAATAGTTTCTATGCAGCTAATGAGACAAAACAGCTATTTCTTAAGCATATGGTTCTAGAAAGTTAAATATAAACAGTATTTTACTCTTGGAAGCAGCTTGATCCTGTAATAGCTGAGACCAACCAGAACAGATAAAGAGAAAACAAGAAAAATTTTCAAAGTCCCAAAGAGATCACAAAACTACTAATATAAAATGGAGTGACAGTATCCTTAAAAGCATAATCACGTGCTGTTGTCCTCTCTTGTTTAGGTGTCCAAGGTTCCAAGACTATTGGTCCTACAGTTAACCCGTTCTTGAGACTGACTAGTAACTATGTCAGAAGGGAGATTACACCTTTTAAAAACAAAAGAGCACGTCTTAGTGTGGAAAATGCCTTATTCCTTTTCTAAAAACTATCTGTACATCAGATAGATCTGCTGCTTTTCCCTGTGATCTGTGAGCTCCTTTCTTCAAAGAAGAAGATTCAAACAACTTTTTTTCAGCACAGATTTAAGACCATCCTGGCTGTAATGCAGAAGCAAAATGCATGTGGGGAGAAGAGATTTAGCTGTAAAGGATTCTTCTTTCAGAACTCAGGCTCCACTGTCAGGGAAATCAGTGATGCCCAAAGCATTAATGGACTTGTCTCCTTCCTACAGCATGGTCGGCCAGCATGTAACTGCATCACTGGCTGCTGAGGAGCAACGAGCTCATTACAGGGCATCACCCACACCCTCCACAAGAATGATGGCACAGGCTTCTGTCTGGGGATACTACTGACTGAGAACTCTCAGTACAACAGGGCAGAAGATGCCAATACAGTATGTGCTAACTTTAGCTCCACCTTCAAGGTTTAGCATTCTACTTTTGTGAGCCTGGCCAGTGTAATGCAACATACAAAGAGGTCAGAACAGCCTTTCACAGCTACTAGCATCCATACCCCTTACTTTTAAAGGCCAATTCTAGACAAAGATGTTCCTCTTGAAATTTTAGTAGACACATGGCTTTTCTGACTAGAGCAATGAGTGTCACTCTTCTAAAATCTGTGCTAGAGGAGAATTCAGTAAAAATGGAAAAAAGCTGAACAACCTGGGTCACTTCAAAGTATAAACATGAAACCTTAATGCATTTTTTCAGCTGTTTGTCTCATTAGCACTTCACAGATCTATTCACAATACAAGAAAAAAAAAAATCTGTCAAGAAATAAAAAGTCACCCTGCTTCTATGTGCCAGGAAATTTATTAACTAACAGTCTAACTGCATTTTCCTGTACCCATCACATGTCAAATGCCATCCATGAATTCTGAGTGCTGGTGAATTAACAAGAACGTAAGGGAATACAGCTGTAGATATGCACAGATACCTATACATTCAAGGCCTTAGGCAAATTCAGAAAACCTTTTTTTTTATAACAAGTGCATAAAGAAACATAGAAAGGAATGAGAAGGAAGGCAAATTGGGGTGATTCACTCATCAAACGCATGTAACAAAAGCTCTATTTGAAGGGGATAGGTAAATACAAAACCATCAAATTTCCCTCTTACTGGAAGTTGAGTAAATTCTTAAGAATTTATGAAGACCAAGATGCAAAAAATGCTTGCCACTAGCATATGAAATAATGTCATGGACACTCATGTATCAGTTAAATGCATTTTAAAATAACTGATTAGTTCGAAACATCTGAGTCCTTACCTGTCTCAACAATTTTTCAATAGCTGACATTACCATGAGCCCTCTCCACACAACTGGGGCAGCCTCTTCTATCAAGAAACCCATAGACATGCTGAAACAACAATGCAAGAACTTAAGCTTTCCAGCACAATACCAAGTACATCTGAAAAGAAGCTTGATTTAAATTAAAACATATGCTCACCATGCGATTCCGTAGTTCTTAAGGGGCCTCATTAGATTTTCTAAAACAGAAGCAAACAATGATTTTTTTTTTTGGAGGGTAGTTGGTTTTGTGAGTTTTGGAGTTTTTTTAAAGAAATAAGCTTACACTTTTTTTTATCTTTTAAGAACAGTTTTCCCTCTCTATTTAAACAGTTGTCTATTTTACCTCCTCATCCCTAAAGTATATGTATACATTTACCTATTCTATCCAAGAATCTGACCCCTCTTACATAGGCTGTTATGTTTTACTGATACCATTCATCTTTTGCCAGAATAACAATGCATTTGCCCATAATATAATGTCACTTTGTGCTGCCAAAACCAACTTGATCTATTTTTATGAAACCCCCATGCTGCGAAGCATAAATTCCCTATTAAGTAGCCTTCTACTTCTGTAATACGTCACTAAAAGCTGAGTCATTTACATCAAAATAAAACCCAAGTCCTATTAACATGATGGGATTTTAAATATTTTTTTTAACTACGTTATTCATCAGTCAGAAGAACATTCCCATAAACACACTGGAGTTTTGGGGAATTCATCTCCTGTTAAGTCTGCTTTGGAACCCCATAGTAGAAGAGCTAAATAAAGCCACCCCTAAACTACACATTGTCAACAATTTCAGGAAAGAAGACCTGGATTTCTTCAGGCTGGTAGAAGTCTGCAGGACTGCTAAAATTTCTGTAGGACAGATGTTTATTTGAATATTGCAGAGGTAATGTCTTTGTCATGCTTCATATTCCTATGGTCTCCAGTGTCAAGAATAAAAATGGGGAAGGGAATGTTGTTCTGCTGGTAAAGGAGTGAGCCAGTAGAAAGTAAACAAAAAGAGAGAGCATTCAAAACAAGATCTCACAAAAGCCAAAACTCCTCTTTATAGTCTCTGCCATCTAAGTCCACACCTTATCTCAAAATGGCACACAGACACATCCAAAAGAACAAAAGGAATTTTGTTTGGTCTAGCTGATGTCTTTAGAGAGCATGCACAGACAGGAAGCAGCAGCAAATAAATACTTTCAGCAATAAAAAATATAATACAGATTTTTGACGGAAACCTTTTATAGACCCAAAGCAAAATATACGGACTAAAATAAAAACAATGTGAATGTAAGGTAGTGCATTCAAAGCTGAACTCGAAATTGAGAAAAAATAACCAAAAGCATGCAAATTAAACAGCTAAACTCTACAGATGAAAGCTTTCAAGCAATCAAGTAAGTAGGCATTCAAACCATGTAATTTTGTAGAAATATGATTGAAAATAAATTGGATGTTTTGGTTTACAAATCAAAAAGAACAAAATAGGAAGCTAAACAAATCACTTACATGACTATTGCATTCAGGAATGAGTATGGAACTATTATTGGAAAAGAGATTGGCTTGGACTGATACATTGTACCCGTGCATACAGCTCTTCTTGACTTGTCCAGCTAAACAGCATTTAGTCAGGGCTTACTTTGGTGGCATTATACTGTCTAACCACATTTCTAGGAATCACAGTCTTACTCCTTCCCCTGCAGTAAGACAGTTTTATTATGAAGAGGCTGATGACATTTGAACTTCAGCCTAGAGCCATCTCTAGGCACTGCTTTGGTGTCCTTGTAAAGAACACGCACATCATCACAAGTTAGAACTATTGAGAGAAATGACTACTCATTTACCTAAGAGAGGTTTTTTTAAAAAGTAGCAAGAAAAAAGTATCTGCAACAATATTACCACTGAACATTCAAAGACTCCCTCATTTTTTACCATGAAATAGGGACAATTTTAAGACAAAACAAATGAAAACAAAAATGGGAGGCCAATCTTTGCCTGCTCAGCAGATGAGGACCAGGAACTGGAAAGTAAGATGAATAGAAAAGATGCATTTATTCTGGAAAGTTCATCAAGGTTCAATCCAGCTGTTCTATTCTATGTCAGTCAAATATCCAGAAACTAACATTTCAACATCCACTACCTGCATAGACCAGGTACATAGACTAATCTCACCTTCAGACATCTCCCTCACCTTCACTTCAGTGGGTAAATCAGGACAGTTGATGTGAGTAGACAAATGCTGACCTACTGAGCGACAAAAGGCACCTCTGTTGTTAAAATATGTGCACTTTATTTCTCAACAGTAGTTTCCTTTTATGAAAACTGAATCTTATTTTCTTTCATTAACGACGAGGACTATAAACTGCTCTGAGCAGCAAGATTTAATCAAATTTATACAACGCACAGGAACAATTCACATCTGGCTGTATATTCTGGTTATAATGTTCTGCATATTCTCAAAGTAATAAAAAATAGTGTAAAGCACCCCACTGTTTGCTTACCACTAAAAATCTTTCTTAGGACTATCTCAAATCTCAAGTGCTTCAGTGGGCTCTGGTAATCACCCTTGTCTCGTCAAAAACTACAGGTCTTTCTTCTCCTTTGCCCTAGGACTTGTGAAGATTTTCTAAAACATAACATGTAAAGAAGACTTAGCTTAATGAGATCTCAATAACATCTCAAATTCCCACTGCTTTTAGCATTTGCTTCTCTGTTATCAGAGGCCTAAAAACACGCAACAAAACAGATTGCTTAAAATCAGAACACACAGCAATACTATGCCACCTATGCCAAGAGATCAATAAAATAGCCTTGTTTACATGACACTGACGTGATCACAATGAATCTTCTGCATTTTGTAATTACTTTTTACTAAGCTTTTTTCACCCCTAAAAACATCAAGCCTTGAAGACTATCCTGACAAGGTAACTGAGTTAGTCCACTCTTTTTCTCTAAAAAGGATCACACAGCTGTTCAACAGTGGCCATGGATTAGTACAGCACAGAGTATGTAGAGAGCTGTACATATAGTTTTGACTGGGATACAGTTAAATTTGTTCCTAGTAGCTTGCATGGTGATGTGGTTTGGATTTCTGATGAAAACAGTGATGATAATACAGAGATATTTTCATTATTGCTAAGCAGTGCTCACCCAGTGCCAAAACCTTTTCTGTTTCTCATCCCACCCCACCAGCAAGCAGGCTGGGGGGTGCACAAGAAATTGTGGGGGGACACATCCAGAACATATGACCACAACTGATCAAAGGGATATTCCCTATCACATGGCATCATGCTCAACTTATAAAGCTGGGGGAAGAAGAAATAAGTAGGAAGACATTCAGAGTTATAGCTTTTGTCTTCCCAAGTCACAGTTACACATGAAGGAGCCCTGCTTTCCTGGGGATGGCTGAATACCTGCCTGCCCACAGGAGTAGTGAATGAATTCCTCATTTTGCTTTGCTTGTGCATGTGTGGCTTTTGCTTTCCCTATTAAACTGTCTTTATCTCAGCCTACGAGTTTTCTAGCTTTTACCCTGCCAGTTTTTTCCCCTCACTCTCGGGAGGAGCGAGCCAGCAGCTGTGAAGTGCTAGGTAGCCCATCAGGGTTAAACCACAAGGAGCCATTTCAATTCTTGGCTTAGTTTTTAGAAGAGGTCTCTTGACTGACAAAGAGCAAGAAAAAGCTTACACTCAGTCTTATCTGATCAGGTAAATAAAGATAATTATTCCAGAATACACCTCCTTAGGAGGTATTATACTGTTTAAGAAAAGCAAAAGTAGTTTATAATTACTAAATATTAATAACGGATCAGGTAACACCCTAGCAAATTTATTTTGAGCTCACTGACTCAGAGAGCACCAAGGCAGAGGAGCTGCTTTGAGTTCTCAAGTGTCTGAACTAAGGAGTAGGTTGGGGCTCTTTTTTACCATTTAAGAGGAAAAAAAACAGTTAAACATGAGAGGAGAACACTGTAAGTCCAGATTTTCCTCCCTTTTAAACATTTCCTATTTCAGTCAGCTATTTTTGGAACTTGCCACTATAATGAAAGATCAGAGACTTTCTTGAATTCTTTCTAATAATTATTTTATTTAATCATTGCCTTCAATAAATCTTAATATTCAAAGTCACCTGTCTGTCCTAACTGGATTTTGGTCACTGAGCAGGAAAGTGGCGCTTTTAAGCTGTTCTAGCTTCAATAGCTAAATCTATGAAAAAGTAGAACACTTGTATTATTTGTCCAGTTAAAAACATCCTACTGATCCTTGCATGCACATTTCCAAATGTTTCCAAAGACACTACCAATACAGAAGTTCTGTCAGCACAGACACTACTGCAAGGTCCAGACCACACTCTGTGACTGTTTCCTGATTCTTAATTTTTGTACAAGCCCTGTTTCCGTAGCACCCATGCTAAAAACATTTTCACCTAACAACATGCCTCTAAGATAGGAAATTATTATCTCATTTACAGATGACAAAATCAAGATTATTCAAGAATCCAGTGGATTTGGAGACCTATGTTGCGTTCCCAAAGGTTAGATACTCTAATAGAGCCACGGCTCCACTTAAAGCGTTTCCGCTGTTGGAAGGCATGTAATACACAGCTAATAAACATCTAGGAGATCTGAACAGTTTAGGTGTGTTGCTGAAGTTACGTATTTTCACTTGAAGCTTCCAAACACATCTGAAATAATTTAAACTTTAAAAAGCAAACTGAGGCACAAATGGCATACAATAGAACAGGCTCAGTAAGTTATTCAACATATTGCTCATACCACCTAAATCTCTGAATAACATTTTAGCATTTAAAGCATCAGCTTTAAAAGCATACTTCTGAATTGCTCATAAGTTTAAGTACTCCTTCATCTTTTATAGTATCTTATTTAAATAAAACCCATACTGTTACTCCTCTGCATATGTTTATCAGAATTTGAGTAAGCTGATACTTCTTCCCACTTTATACAAGAGCTACAGGTTCTGCTGCTGTTTGCACAGCTCATCATTAGCTGAGGTTTTCATGACAGACTGCTGTTTCCCACCTCCTCACATCTTGGTGACAACTCACTGCCTGAAGCACAGAAGACGTTTGGCACACTGAAACACACGGCCACTGCGCTAGTCCAAGAGACACACTGCAGACCAATCTGTGGATTCTTGTATGTGAAATCAGATTAAGTGACCCAAAGTGCCATACATACAGACAAACTGCAATAGATTTTCAGAATAGCCACTTACAAGATCTCAAAAAATTTTTCAGCATCCGGATTTTAATTGCGTATAATTTCACGCTGCAGTGACTGCAGGATAATCTATGACAATCTAAGTTAGGACTCCAACATACACAGCATGCATCCAACAGTAATTCTCATATGGCTGTCACTATGTACAAGTAATAAGGAACTTCTTTACTTTTAAAATCAACTCCCAAGGTCAACATTCTGTAATGGGAGGATCCAGGTTCCAGCCAAGGACACAAAGGCTTCAGACTACATATGCTTTCCAGTAGCAGGAAAGGGAAAGAAAGGGTGGGAAAAGAGGGGAAAGAAGGGGGAAAGGGAGGAGATGTTGGACAGGAAGAGTAACAAAATGGTTGGGCTTTACCTGTGTAAATACAGATGTCTTCTGCCAATCTGGATGCCTTAGGGAGCAGAGAGTTTTAAAGCGCTAGCAGACTTGACAGAGAGCACAGGGAACACCATACCTTCTGAAGGTGCAGCTAGACACCAGACACCATACTCCAAAATGTTTAAAGCAGTACTAGTTTCCTAAGCAAAGTCAATTGAATTTTACCCTCAGTGTGGCAGAGGGGAAGGGAACGAATAGCAACAGGGCCCCAGGGTGTCCGACTATAAAACACAGACACGCCGATCTATGTCAGAGGGTAAAGGATGCTGCCACCAAAAGGTTAGTCAAAGTTACAAATTTTAAATCCTTGTTTTAACTGTAATTGTTGTTTTAACTGCTTTTGCCAGAAGCCCAGAATATTCTATGGCAAGTGACAGACTAATTGAGACTTCAAGCTTGATTTCACACTGTGTTATAAGTCTATTTGCAGGATTGCCCCAGAAATACTGCAATTTGTATTTTAAGCTTGAAGAGATCCACACAAGGAAGGCTGTGATTGCCCATTACATCCTGCACTAACAGTGTTATCTAACCATGAAGACATCCCAAATACTTAACCAAAGCAAACTAGTAATGAGACTTAAAGTGTGTTTTTCCATGTTCATTGTTCAATTTCAAGAAACATACACATAATAAAATGCAACTTTTCCCAAAAGATCTGGTTCTCAGATTTAGAGGGTGTACCAGTCCCATTACCTGAGTAGGTTTTCCACCTTTTTGCCTCCTGATAAGGAAACAAAGCTCTGTAATAGCTTTTTCATTAACAGAACTGTTTTGCAGATATGACTTCATCAGTCCTACCTAAAAGCAAAAGACTAATTGCTTGCTGGAAGACTATAGTTCAAAAGCAAGCCTGGCACAAGTAAAGAGCACAGTGGTTTAGTCACATCTTTGTTACATCTTAAAGCAGCGCTGACTTGCTAGGTTTAAAAGAGTAACGCAGGACTAGTTCTAAGTATCATGCCACTACCTTCCATCACAAATGTCTTTCTTACAATTGCTAAAGTAACCCACATTTTTAAATACCCTCAGAACCCTAGGGAGCCGGAAAATTTATTTATAGTGGATCAAAAGCTTTTTCAGACTAATTTGGGCAGGTTCTTATAGTTCATTATATCCAAGAGGAATGAAATAGACTAACCCAACGTTCAGTTCAAGGCATCTGTCCTTACACACAAAACCTCTGGGAAAGCTCATGTCATCTGAAGCACTAACTTACTGGTGTGACAGGGAGACTGCCCAGGTCAGTCACGTACCAGGGTGCCAGACAACAGTAGTGCAGAACAGGGAGCAGCAGGAACCTGAGGGGCAGACACTCACTACACATTAGCTTCAATTCAAGACCCAACTTCAAAAAACATCCCAGTCAACTAGGGACTTTCATTGCTTTCAAAGCAAAATGACAGAACTCAATACCTTTGAGTTGATTCAGCTTTTCTAGGTATTAATATTGTATTCAAGACCCAATATCAATTTAGGTGAAGAGACAGGGGGCAAAAAACTGCTCAAAGGATTATGTGTAATTGTGCCAATTTTGGGTGAGATAGAGTTAATTTTCTTCATAGTAGCTAATATAGGCTGTGTTTTGGATTTGTGCTGAAAACAGCAATGATAACAGAGGAATGTTTTGGATACTGCTGAGCAGTGCTTACACAGAGCCCAGGTCTTTTCTGCTTCTCACCCTGTCCCAACTGTGAGCAGACTGGCAGTGCACAAAGAGCACAAGGAGGGAGGGGACACAGTTAGGACATACGACCACAACTAACCAATGGACTGCTCCATACCATATGGCATCATGCTCAGCATATCAAGCTGAGGGAAGGAGGAGGAAGAGGAGATGTTGAGAATGATGGCATTTCATCTTCCCAAGTAACCATTACCCAGGACAGAGCCCTGTTTTCCTGGGGATGGCTGAACTGCATGCCGATGGAAGTGGTAAATGATTTCCTGGATTTGCTTTGCTTGTGTATGTGGCTTTTACTTTCCTTATTTACCTGTCTTTATCCCAAGCCACCAATTTTCTTACTTCTACACTTTCAATTCTCTCCCCCATCCCAGTGGTAGGGGAGTGAGTCTTGTGTGGGCCTTGGTTACCAGCTGGGGTTAAACCAGACACTGATGACATAGATTAAAACTACAGTAAACTTGTTGATTCACCACTTTAAAAACAAAAGTGTTCCTGTGTATATTAAATATTTCCTTCTGCATTTCACATGAATCTCCTCCTACATCCTTCTACATCTCCATTTTATTCTATTTCACTACTTGTAAGGTGAAGTTCTATGTATTTTACAATAGGACCATCAACTAAAGCAAAGGAAAGAGAGGGTAGCTTTTAAACTCTTGCTGTCACTTTTAGCCTCTGGTCTCTATAGGGAAAGGATTAAATAATTTTTTTGGTCTATTTTTGATATATTCTGTTTCGTTTCTCTATTCTGAAAAGCCACTCCATTGTACTGCAGATAAGCAAAGAGGGAGAATACAGCAAGGAACTTATAGAGGAAAAAAAGCATGAAAGTGAAATTGCAAGGTAAAAATATTGAGAAAATTCAGAATTAGTCACAGTTCTTTGATTTTACTTCTAGCAAAGAAGAGCAGTGGAAACATTTATTCATCAAAATAAGCAAAAAGGTAAAAGTGTTCAGTGTCAAAAACATGATTAATTTCTTTTGTTTATGTATGTACAATGAAAAGTGTATCTATCATATTCCTATAGTAAAACCATTTGTCAATTTAATTCCAATTTTTCTACAAGTTGAACCAAGAAACCATTTGTATCTTCAAGAGTAACTTTGTAATATAATGAATATCTGCTAATAATCCATATCAAATCACTTAAAATTACTTCGCTGCAGGATTAACAACATGAAGAGTAATACAACTCCACTTTCAAGTACTTCAAATGTAATTTTTCAGGTTACAGTGTTTCAGTAATTCATATTGGAATAGCATTTGGTAAAATTTGATTTGTCATTTATCCAGAAAGACTGCTCTCAGTAAGAGGCTTTAATTACTACACTACATTTCTCATCTTATACTTTTTTGTCCTTTTTTTTTTTTTTGGTAATTGTATGAATTTATGTATAATGAAGAATACATTTTTAATAAATTAATTCCCTAGAGGTTTGTGTTTTGTTTCTTTAAAGCATCAGCTAACAGCTTTATGTCTATAACTAATTCCTTGCAGAATTAGATATCTGCCATCTCCTTTCTCTTCCAAGGAAAGGTCATCAAATTTTGCCACAAGTGAACTCAACAACAGATGATTAATCCAGTTTAAGGTTAATTGTGACAGGTTTGAAGGCAATAGTCCAGGTCCAGAATAAAATATTTAACACTTAAGTAGTCTTCTTGTTTTCAACATCATCACATATGAAAAAGCCTCCAAAATATAAACAACTAATCACAACATTGGGAATTACTACTTTGTCAGATGTAAGACACATTGGACTATTCTACTTCAGCCACCCAGATAAACTGGGATAAGACATCACCAAAAGTAAAACACAGCGTTTCAGTTCAGACTTCTTTCAAAATAGAATCAATAAAGCATATCATTACAATATGCACAATCTAAACCTCACTTGCTCACAAATCCTGAGCTAATGTCAGTAGCAAATATGACTTTTTTGAAAGAATCAAATTTAGTTTTTATTTAAATTAATCATGATGTAGTTCCACTGATATAGCACGACAAAGACAACTTAAAGACCACAAGCTGTATCTTTAAACTCTTACGCAAGATCAAGAAACTTCTTCATGATTACCACTATAAATATGCTACCTCCATAACAGTGTCTGTATTTAATTAGTCCATTCCACATTTTCTGTTTATAACCCTCAAACAGATGTACCACAACTCCTTGATACTCTTCCAGGAGGCATCTTTAAACAGCCACAACTATTTTAAATTTCCACTTTCTGTTACAAGAGTCTGCTATCACAGTCTAAAATAGTAGCAGACATGCAAATGCATCCCAGCAAAAAAATGCAAGTGTCCATTTCTACAGCTGCTGCAATATTATACAGACTCAAGGAAGCCAGCCACAAACACTGCTAGCTTTCTCTCAGAAACTATTTTTGATTCTAAACTTTTAAAACAGATTCCCACTACTGATGTTTTGAATAATCTATTTTATTATGGAATAAAAGAGACATGGAAGCTATCATAAAATGGCAAAAAAAGCTTTGAAATACTAAGAGGGCAGTCAACTGTCATAATGATTTGCCAACCAAAACCTTCAAAATTATTTAAGGTAACTGAAGAAACTTATTTATCTGGCAAAATGGCAATATCTTTTTTGGCAATAATTTTTACTCTCTGCCAACCAGTTTAAATGGCAGATTTAAAAGGTAAAAAATTAAATCATGGGGCTCACTAAGCCAGAAAACAGCTTTTAATTATTTGGGAAAAGAATAGAAGTAATGGTATTGTTGCTTGTGTTATTAGCATTGCCCTGTGTATATTTTGTAGCTGGTGTTAATATTTATTCCATACTTAGATAATCCTCTATTAGCTAATGAAATTCAGTTGTGAAGTTATTAACCAATATTTCCCTGACCATTTAGTTAAAATATTTTGAATGACAGCCTGTTAAATATTAGCAGACTTTCCAAAGTACTACAGCTTGCAAAATTAAATACATGCAGTATAATTCATTTATACAGACTCTCCCACCAAGAACTCTTAATTCATTTTGAATACTTAGATAAAAAATAACATAACCACAATAATTTCTATTCAGAAGTAATAGTTACTGCATAGGCTTATTTTGTATTGTACGAGGCATCCCTAATCCCTTTTCAACTGCTCATGTGAGAAAAAAAATAGAAATTGAAGATTGCAAGAGTGCTCAGAACTTCCCAGGATTACTCTACAGACTTCATTTTCAAATCCAGGCCTCACAATGAGACCACATTAGACTTTAAACATATTTTTTGATTGCTATGCTATGGAAAATGTTTTTAATCGACTTACTGTTATGCAGACGCAGTTCATGCACATGAACTGGGCTTGTTCATGCTCATGAACAAGCCTGGGTTTTCTCAATTGCTATGCAATATTTGTTCAGAGATTGTTTTACTCTTGAAAACATACTAAGAAATCAGAAGATAACACTAAATCTCATTATACAAAAAAATACAAGGGTCATACATGTTTTCGTATGTGTACATATATACACACACACCTACATTATCACAACATATACATATATACACAATTACGATGGATCACTTTTTTGCGAGTTCATCGTATCTGTCACTCATTAAAGGAATTCTTGAAGTTCACAATTAAAGTTTCCTATGCCACCCACATTTCAATTTTCACCATTAAACCACCTTTGTCAGCACTTTCATTGCTGTAACTCTACAGTTTCACCAACTCAAGAGTTAGCAGTGCACAGAGAACTGAACAAAATCCCTGAAATACAAATTCTATCCTATTATCATTCATACCAAATTACTACATGTCTCTCTCAGCAGACTTGAGTAATGTGTCAAGCTTTTGAAATATACTAATTCATTTTTCTCTCAGGTAAAAAAGAAAAAGGTATGTTCTTTAAATCCTGATATTTACTTGTAAATACCCATAAAACTAGAAGGAATATATTTTAGTGATCAAAAAATGTTAGTGCTTACAGGTCAACAGCAGCAGTTTCAGTTCAGGGAAATCCTCTAATTATTTTCTATTACATTGAATTCTGCATTTTTAATAATGTTTGACACATGTTGAGAGAAAAGCTTATAGTGAATTCTCAGCTGTTTACCAAAATGTTTACAGTCACTGAATCAAAACTGAGTTGCCCAATATCTGTATACACTCTTAAGTTCTTGTGTCCTAGTGAGTTCATTTGTATGGCCATAAGAAATACACTGGGCAGCTTGCTTTTTAATTTGTGGCTCAAGACATGTACTTAAATTTGGTATGGATTGATAAAATACAGAGAAAAATGACTAAGTTCTAAGTTACCTAATCAGTACTTCAGACAGTGAGAGAAAAAAATGTAGAAGCAAAAGTCAACATCACATAAAAACGAAAAGGGACATGAACACCACAAAATGTAGAAAGTACTCAATTTTGACAGCTGTCTGTGTAAGCACATGCAGTGCATCAGTACGTGGAAATCTATTACTGGATCAGGTTGGACGGGACTCTGAGCAACCTGATCCAGTCAAAGATGTCCCTGCTCATTGCAAGGGGGGGTTGGACTAGATGATCTTCCAAGCCAAGCCCTTCTATGATTCTATGATAAAGAAAGACAAATGACTGCACAGAAGAAAGTAGAAGGAATATTTAACTTTTACCTAGCAATTACTGTCTACAAACATTAATGGGTATTTGCAGTTGATTACTTCACTGAAGCCCTTTTATGTTCTATTTGAACCAATAGACAACTTTGATCCCTCCCTGACAACAGGTATGGCCCATCTATACTTTCAGTAGGATCCCAGGATGTTTTAATGTGTAGACAAGGTGTTACAGTGTGGGACTGTTTCTGTCTGTGGTTACATGTTTTTAGTTTTTATAATGATGTGAAGTTTACCACAGAACAAGCAAACAAAGTATTTAACAAACCAAATCACCTCGGTGTCCCTACTACCTCAAAAAACCACATTGCCTTATAGTCAAACATCATATAAACAGGGAATCAACATCAAGCCATTCTTAAGTTTCATCCTTGGTTGGCCTAGGTGAAAGTTAAATTTCTGAAAGATAAACAGACCTGATTGAACCTTTCTACTTTAGGTCTTCCTTATTTCTCTCAAGACTCTCCTACCTGAATTTGTTTCCCCAGCATTCTTCCTAGCAGAAGGAAAATCGGGAGTTTTGCCTATTGTCTTTACCTTCTGGCAGACAGCTGACCATGACTGCATTCCTAAACACACAACTTCAAATACAAATGACTCAACTGGCCTAACATGTTTGGCTCAAGGAAGATTAAATAGAATCATTTTAATGACATTTTACACAAGCTACGGTAATGATCCTTCTCTTACTTCTTTTAGTCTTTTCTTTTTCCCTAGATTAGTGGGTTTTGTTCTTTAGGACACTGTATAACAAGTTTAGAACTACTCAACAACCTTCCTTTCCCAGATACCCTTTCCAGTGTCTATATGAATAATTCATGAAACTGCAAAAGTCTGTGGACCAAGAGAAACAAAATATAAGACTCTGAATATGCTCCTAGTTGTACAAACTAGCCCTGAAAGCAACCTCTATGCTATACATAAGTAAACAAATAAATACACTCAGTCATCATCTTCTGTTTGCATTCCTTCTGTGCCTCACCAAGGAGGCACCAATGAGTGGACCAGGCTCATCCCTGAACAAAGAAGACAGTAAGAAAAATCACTTCCACTTACTTGGTGTTAATTCTGGGTTTCCTTTTAAGTTCATCATCTTCGGAATTGAAGGTCCGTATATGTCTGCATCAAGCAAACCAACTTCTTTTGTCTGCGTGGGAAACCAAAATAAAATAATTTCAAAATGTCTGTCTTCCCTTCCGAATTATTAGCTGAGCAAAATTCCAAACTGCCCATGGAAATAAAAATAGGATCTCGATTTCAGACTTCAGTTGTCACTGTTTCCTTTCTCTCTAAATTGCAACTGAAGAATAAAATATAACAATGTCTAAAAGGTGGGTCAGACATCTCCATAAAATCTAGATTCTCAATACACAGATTCCTCACTGGTACATTTTCTTATCTACATAATGTAGACCACAGACTTTATATTAACAAAAATTATAAACAACATTCTCTCTACTCAATGTATCTTTATACAGAAATAATATTTTAACATTTTTAAAAGGTATCAAATTTTACTGTAAAATAAAAACAAGGGAAATTTGTAAATATATTCAAATTAGTGCAATTTAAATTATAGTAGTGACTACAAGGAATGTGAAAGACAAAAGAATTTTTTTCCTTCTATTTAGGTGGCCAAGAGTAAACTTTTTCAGACATCTTGAAGTTACTGAAATGCAAGTCTCTGAACCTAATTAAGCAGGCATAACATTTTAATCAAATACCTTTACACAAAAGTATGCTAAAAATGGGTTTATTCAGCTACATATGGTACATTGGGCAATAAACTTTAAATAAAAATTATTTCAACTATGTAGTCTAGACTTACAAGATTCTTTTCTATATTCTTTTTATAATAGATATACATACATATTTCGTGGAAATTAAAACTATTTTTTCTACAGATGGCAAGACACACTACCAATTACCAAGTTCTGCAAATTAAGTAGTAAAGAGCAAGCTCTTTAAAGTACTGAATGTCAAGTTTCTCTAAGATAAAAAACTAACTGTATTCAACATTTTGCAAAATTGCAAACAAGTATGTTTAAGGGCTTGTTTGAAAGGTTAAGGCAGCAATAGGAGCTTTTCCAACACTGCCAAATCATACTTTCACTGTGAGTGTTTCAAAATGTGGGCTTCATTTTTTGCATAATGCTTTCCTAATTTGGAATCTTATATTAAGTCAATTTTTATCACAGCTTTGATGGGAAGGAGAAAGATAAAGGCTCACTGATAACTATTAAGTTTCTGGTTAGAAGAAGAGGGCAACAAGGTTTTTAATGCAAGTACACAGCATCTTTACCCTTGAACAGGAGGATTTCTAAACATGAATGGTCTTCTGTGGCATCACAATCAGTTTGTTTACTGTTGTCTTTTTTTTTAAGATAAATGCACCTAGGTTAAAAACCTAGGCACTGAAGCCACTACTACTAAATAAATCTGAATTTCAATTAAGAAAAAGAAACTAACTCATCAAAGCCTAGACAACTGAGAAGCAAGACTGACACTTGTTACTCCAACATATCATAGAATCATGAAATCATTTAGGTTGGAAAAGGCCTCCAAGATCAAGTCCAACCATTAATCTATATGTAGTTATTTGAGTTTCTGGGAATTTTTCTTCTGTAGAGGTTGCTTTCTTTTACCTTTCTCTTTTGTAAAGCTGTCAATATTGAATCCTGAAGACACCCTTAACAGCTCAACAATTTGAAGTGTTAAGTTTACCTATTATAAGACAAATGCATCTTAAAACTAAGAAGTAAAATATCGAACCAACCTATTTGATCTACTATGTATTTTGAAAAATAAGTTTTTACTAAAAAAATCAACCAAATTTGGGTCCAGTTATTCGATATACATTTTATTAGACAGATGAAAGCATATGCAATTACATGGATTATTAGATTTTTGTAAACATTTTTTTCTTTATAACATCTTGTGAAAACTATTGGAAAAAAGTTCAGGAGTTATCTAACAAATTATTCTACTTCTTGCTTACTGTATGAGCGCTGCAATTTCAAAAACATTGAAAATACCCATTTTTATTTTAGACTTCAAAGACATCAACAACAGAGTATTAGAGCTCCTTTGTTCTTGTACAAAATGCATTATTTTACCAGACTAGAAAGATTCATGACTCAGTCCCTTTATCTGTGTCAGCAGCTAATCGAACCCATCAAAACACCATCTAAGGGCCGTGCCACCTAATTCCTTCCCAAATGAAAGTAAATATTTGCTGAAAAATCTACAGTGTTTTAAACCTGACTGACATACTTCCCCTCGATTTTTACAGGGTTCCCCCCCCCCCAACAAGGATTGTGACTATGCACTGACTACAACAATCTCACAACTCACTAGTTTCATTTTCAGCCTAAAGGGACTCAAGATTTAAGATTATCTAAATTAATTAGACTCTTCTTATGACCTCCTGGACATAATCAGGTCTTCACCAGTATAGGCCACTTATTCCTAGGAGTCAGCAGGAATGTATCTACAAATGTACAGAATTTCCTGGAACGAAGAATAAATACATGCACACTGGAGAAAAACATCCTTCAATTACCTAGAACGACTTTGCAAATGCAGCTAATACTCTAAATTACAAAAACTGATCTTAGTTTCAAGCAAATACAATAAACCTGACAGTTTCTCAAAATAATTTACACTTCCTCAGAAGTACAAAAAGTGACTGCTTCCAAGATGCACTGTTTGTGTTCATGGATATGGTTCAATAAAACTGCTGTCTTCAAACAGAAAAATAATTAACAGATTCTCTAGTTCCTACAACTCATGAAAGCACAAGTGTTTCTGTAAGCATGGTGCTTTTTACAGGATTATAGGAGAAAGGTTTTTTGGCAAATCTTTAAATCGCTGGCAGAACCTCAGTGAAGATAGCCTAAGGCAGGGGGTTTTTTCTTCACCAAGCAATTCAACATGTTAGGTAAGAAGTTGCCTAAAAGTAACTGCCTAAAAGTAACAGCTTATACAGAAAGCTGTAAAGTTTTCTGCCTAAAAGTAACAGCTTATACAGAAAGCATTGGCCCAATAAGCTAAGAGTTTGAGGTTTTTTTCTTCCAACTATCCCTGCTTTTGCAGTATCTAAGCATCCCTAGAATACCAATACTAATCCTTTACTCAAGGTTTAACTATCTTGGAAATACATTATGGCAGTTTACCAAGGGATCTTTTAAGACAGGCACAGCACCGTCCAGATCATCTCTTCCAGCATTTACAACATCTTAAACCCCCAGGAGAAGAAATAATATGCACACACCTGGATGCTACTACACGAAACTGTTCATCAGAATTACCAACACCAGATAGTTCTCATGTTGAGTGAAATGTAATCCAGATGCATGAGTTACAATAATTAAAAAATTATATTAAATTTTAATAAATTGTATTTCCCCCATATAACCCACACCTCATATAAAACAGAGCATCTTTCAAAGCACTGCTGTATTAAAACAAATCCTAAAAAACCAGGCATAACATCAGATAAGGCAAAAAAGAACATCTGGGGAAAAGGAACAGATTTCAGGGGATCACAAGCAGGACCAAGAAGGCAACTTTAAATTAAAAAAGGAGGAAAAAGAAGCTCTAAGATTCTTCTTATTCCCTCTGATTCTGATGCTCAATCTTTTTTTTTTCTTAGGTAATACTAGTTGCACAAGCAGAAATGAGTACTTAAAGCACATCCAAGAACACAGAAGTTTCCCTGCTTCTCAGTGTTTTTCAGAGCACAGCACACATCACTGCTACAGCCACCCTTGGCACTCTGCAGGAAAAGAATTCAGGAAATACAACTCCATCATCTTCTTACAGCTGCATTTTCTCCTTATAAAATGTTTCTACTCTGTGCTATTCGACAGCATTCCATCTCTCCAGATGACATAGCAATAATCAAGTTCCAAACAGATGTTCTCAAGTTAACTTTAGTCCTTTTTCTTTCACCTGCCCAGTTGTGGAAGTTTGAATCAATCTTCAATTTTACTACACTTGGAAAATACTTTCTAGAGACCTATATTTTTTTGTTGTCTTACTGCAAGTTCTGAACAGCTTAAATTCTCGAGATACAACTGACTATGTAACCATTCCCATATGATTTATGCAATTCCACATCACTGGAAGTTACTTAAAAAAAAATATATACAAACTAAACATGCAGAATTATTGACCTATTCATCCAGAGTAAGATCCTAATCAAATTCCACCAGGCAGATAACAAAAAAACTGAATTAAATATATTGTTGGCACATAAAAACACAAAAGCACTCTCTTGTTAGCAAAAGCTATACTTAAAACCTCACAAATGTACACATTTACCGTTTTACTAATGCTTTTAAGACTTTCCCCCTCTCTAGATAAACAGTCTCTAGCACAGGTTAACTACTGCTAGGATTTGCTCTTTCTGCAGTAGTGGTACTGGCTGCCATGTCTCATCTGATCACTGGTGAGCTCAAGACCACAAAAAAATTTACAGAATAAAGGACTGTGGTAAAGAACTGTAGTTCATGTTCTGCTTTTACATCATTGACTACATAATTCTTTCTGCTTCACTACCATTAATCTTCTCAGCAAGACAGTAATTTGCCCATTAGACCTTTCTAAAGATTTCTAACAAAAGTTCAGCAGAAGGTAGTCTAAGTTATATAATCACTGCAGCTCTTAACCCAGTACAAATACAGTGAAGTTTTCACTGCAATTTAGAAGGTTATCTCGCCTACACTAGAAAACAAGTTTTCAGAGTCATCAGGTGCAGATCCCATATTTACAATAAAACCAAATGCTACATCAATAGATAAAGAAGATATTCTTGCATAAATCCCTGAAAGATGACAATTCTACAGCTTCACTTTGTGCAGCGTACAAATTACAGGCATAGGTAACCCCACTAAAAAGATCCTTTCCTTTACCTTCTCTGGCAAGATTATCAACATTGTCAAAGTTCAGTTTAGCCCTTTATAACCATAGCAATAGAGATCTGGAAGACAGCTGTATTCTAAACAAATGATTTTCAAGCTCTGAACTTAGTTATAATTATTTTTGGGGGAAAAAGGAAAATAAAGTTGTTGAAGGCCATATTAGACAAAGTACTGGCAGAGACAGGTCTTATAAAGAAAACCGGTAAATTCTGCCTCCTTTGCTTTTCCTTATGCAGATTAGAAAGTATTCAATTGATATTATGTTTGTTCTCTTAGGCAGGTAAGTTTTACTGGACACAATCCTTGTTCAGATGGCCTAAGTCCATGCTAACAACAAAATGATCTGTGTCTTTCCTCCTCTTAGGTATTTGAGCAGACACTTCAGAACTTTTTAGTTTCTCCCTACACTTTCTTTATGTAGCTCCCCTTTTTTTGTCTTTCAGGGATTATTAATTATGAAATCAATTACATTTTTCAGTAACAAACTTTCAACCAAATGCAACCAGTACTATTCACATATCACAAAAGACTCATCTACACATAATTCCATGTGCAGAGGAGAAGATGGTAATATACTTTCTTCCAAACTGCCAAACAGTTTATTGAGGAACAGACCTGATAAAAGACTTCATACCAACAGAAAGGGGGGAAAAAATAAAAAAAAAGAGCTCACAAAAAGCTGCTATAAATAGCTGTTAATCAACATCACCTGCTAAGCATCCAGAGACTCTTTGACAGCATTAATTTCATTTTTGCTCATATTTTCTGAGACTTCTTTCCATACTTGGTAGGACATATGTATCCCCACTGGACGCTAGTGGATGGTATTTTACTTTGAAGTAAACTCTTCAGCCCACCAGAATTCCCTAGTGTTCAGCCTGGGAGGGATACAGGCACAGGTTAATGAGCTATCATTGCTCTATATGGTGTGAAGGATTTCCTACACTAGAAGTGCTCCCAACATTCAGCAGCTGCAGTCCATTCCAAAGACAGAGATTTCAGCTTTGCTAAGTGAAGGTGCCAGTTATTTTAAAGCTGGTGCTCTTAATCCACCACCAGGACTCTCAATTTACCCTTTTAATGTCATTATAGACTTAGAGTTAATCCCAAACCGCAAGCAGCAGCACATAGGACAAAAGGGAACTTAAAATCAGGATAGGCTATGGATTCCTCTTTTGACATACTGACACAATGAATAGCCATCTTTTAATCCCTAATTCTCTAACTCTTCCAGCTGCACACTATTTAAGTGCCTAGCTGTAAATTGGATTAAAGCCAAAAATGTACCACTGCAGTTCCCTCACTCTCTACCCTAGAAACACAAATTTGCTTTGAATACTCAGTCTGCTACTGATGTAAAAGCCCTTTTCCTTCATATGAAATTCTTCCAACTTTCTGCCAGCCGCAGAACTTCTCTGGCACTTTTTTCTACAGCAGTCTGCATTAGCTCCTACTCAGTTTTCTCAACAATCAGATACCAGTAATCAGCCTTGTCTGGCCTTCTTGAACAATATGTATCCCATTAAAAAAAAAAAATCAATACAGCACCACTGAAAAAGAAATTAACCAAAGCAGAATTCCCAGCATTACCCCAAGACGATTACAAGACGCCTCTCCACTTTTACAGCATGTCAAACTATTATAAACATGCTCCACCTTCCACATCAGTCTCTCTGATACCTGCACTAGGCTTTCAATGACTTGAAGACTAAGGATGAAGGTATTTCACTCTACAGGCAATACTTTATAACAAAAACAGGGGAAATTTTCTTCAAATTAAGCATGCAGTTATTTGAGTTAAATAACATATTTTAAGAGGTCTATGTTTAAGAATATTTTTAATTTCACTCATTTACTTGAAAAGCAGTAAGATTTTTAAAGCTTTATTCTCTCGTTTTCTCAACTGATCTAGAAGCTGAGTTGTCACTACAAAATAATCCTGATCAATTCTAACTGGCATCTCCAGTTTTATTGACACTTTTCAGCATTAAGAAACAAGCTTGAAGACTTTATCTACAGCAATTAAAGTCTTCTGATTCTCTAAGCAACAGAGGTAAAGAGGCCTAGAAATCAAACCCTAATAATTAGAAAAGCTGCATAGGAGGAAGACAAAACTGGTCAAAACTTGCTTTCACACTATGATTACTCAGTGAAGAAGCCCATTATTGTCTAAATTCCTCTAGATTTGTTTGTCCTCCCACATAGAATTTTTTCCTTACTAGTACGAAATGCGTATATATTGTGAAGTCATCTGTGAATGCAGCAGTCAAATATTACCCTGTGGACAAATAGTTTACTTACAGGAGCCAAATACGGGAGGGGAGGGAAGACTGGAATGTAAAGAAATTAAGCTGAATGGCTTTTGAGTACTTTCAAAACGTGTGTTTTATTAAAAACACTTTTTGAAGAAATTAAAACTAATTTTATTATCAGAAACTGTGAATTCACACGTGGACTCAGCCCCTAACTATGTCATTTCTGTGCTGTAACTTGCTATAAACGTAAGAGAAACCTCTTACTCGCTTGTGTGTATAGAGATACAGATACCCAGGCGAGTTTCCTCGTTCAGAAGATGCCGGGGCCGTGCTGTCCCCCCTCCCCGATGATGCCGGGGCCGTCCTGTCCACACCCCGATGATGCCGGGGCCGTGCTGTGTCCACCCCACCCCGCCCCCGATGATGCCGGGGCCGTCCTGTCCCCACCCCGATGATGCCGGGGCCGTGCTGTGTCCCCCCACCCCGATGATGCCGGGGCCGTGCTGTCCCCGCGGTGTCACTCGTCGCGCGCGCCCCCTGCCGGCCGCGCCTGGAGCGCATCCCGCGGCATCGCGTGGGACCACGGGCCGCTCCCAGGGCTAAACCACGCTGGGCGCATCGCAACTTCTGGTCCTGGTCTGCGTGACCCGCTCACCCCTTGGCGCAGAGCTCGGCTAGAGTAGTGAGAACTGCTGCCTTTAACCACGTGTGCCCACTGCTGCATGCGGAAGCCACTTGCTTATGCTTACATGCTAAATTGCTCCACGTGGTTTTGCTTCTTGCTCCTCTATCCTTCACAACACAAAAGGCATTTCATCCTATAATGATAAATGTAAATCTCCCTGGAACGAAAAGGTGAGTCAAAGGAAATCTGAGTGGGGAGCTTGCCTCATAGTGACAGCACAAGCATGCAGCCTCCCAACTGGATTTGTGCCATACTTAGTCATGCACAGCTGGTGTTTGCTCACTAAAATACTCTGTTCATAAACAAGCAATCTCTACCCTATTATTGCTGCCATCTATTAATTCAACTTGTTTCTACTATAATAAATCGTCTCTGGCCAGGCAGATTTCATAAATAGTCATTCTAGTCTGAATATGAATCGTCCTGGCACAAAACCCAAAAATTCTTCCCAAGTGCTCCTAGGGGAGCACAACTGACTGCTGGTACATCAAAAGAATGAAAAGAATCAGCTGTCAAACTAAGCGAGCAATTAAAAATGCGACACAAGGGTAAGACTTTAAGTTATTTCTTAACACAAAAAGAACATTGTATACATTTCTAGGCCTTGGTACAAGCCCAAGAGCTTATACATTTCTTAAATAATCCATCTACGACAGGTAACCCAGGGTACCAAAAAACTAATATTCCAGAAATGGATAAGAGGTTGTCCTGCTTCTTTTCCCTGTCCTGCTTGTTTTCCCTGGCTTTGAACCAAAAACCAAAATCAAACATGAAAAAAAAAAGTCCCAAAAAAACCTACTCTGTCTTGGACATGGTATCTAGGCATCTAAATGAAATCCTGTGTTGAATTATTTGTTCTGTAACCATTAGGTAAAACCATACCAAACAGACTGAGCACGAACATACAAGACTGAACTCCTGAATTCTAATCCCAACTCTGCCAACAACAGTGTGCAACCACAACAATATCCATCCAAGGCTCTGTTCACACCTTAGTATTTCAGACAATCACTACAATAACTGGGGAAAAAAAAAATCTATAAAAACAGTGGGGTTTTCATGTTGTTTTTTAACTATAGAAAGTAGGTTTTTAAGAGAACATGGAAAGATCCTTTCTTTTATCAAGGGGGCAAAAAAATCCTGTCGGCTTTAAATGTTAATCTTCTAGTTTACGACACTATCAAACAACAGGATGTCACTGCTGTTACTGACAGCAGCAAGAATCTACTCTAATCCAGTCTCTTCTGAAAGCACCTTCCACAGATCTCCCTCACCAGAAAACACTTGCTCTCAATAGTCTGTGACCTGTATTATCTTAGAAAAAGAACACTTGAGTTACAAACATAGAACTAGTAACACAGACTGTGTCTAATGAAGTAGTCACAAACCTTTATTGTCATGGTGTCTTATCTTCCTCCACAAGTCCTTCCTTTCCTTCTTTAAGCAGTACATCAAGTTCAAGATCAGTTTCTATAAATCTATAAATCTATTTTATCTAATTCTATAAATCAGTTTCTATAGTTCTGCTTATAAGAGACATAACAACTGTAATGAGCTACAGGGGATTCCTGAAGCTCTGATTTATTAACAGAATCATTACTGCTTCCTTTGAAAAACTTGTAACAGCAATGAAGGTAAGAAAAACCATGCAAAGGTGATGCACAATTAGCAGTAAAATGAAGGCATCCATTGCTGTGTATCTGAGAACAAAGAAATTCACGTTAAACTTGAGCAGGAGGCATCAATGGACTCTAGAAAGCAACCTCCTTATTTAGTTCATTCACCATAACAAAACCGATCATAGCACTGGACAATCCCAGCCTGGAACAAGGTCCCAGAAATAATCATTTCAAAAGCTTGACTCACAGAATTAGTGAATCGAAATCAATGTGAGTACACACCAGTGACTTCAAGGACAAAGTTTAAACACAAACATTATGTATGCATCATTATCTCAAAAAACCTAACAAAAAAAACAAACCAAAAAACCCCCACAAAAATATTTATATCAATGCATGAACAAACAAGAGAATTTTGATGTTTTAAGTTGTCAACCCACCTTAATTTCATATTTTCTAACTACATCAATGCATAATTTCACCAAGGTAGCAGCTTGCTAACTTGTGACCATCAGTTCATGCAAGTCACAACTATTTCATCAATTTCAGCCACTCTTCATTGACTAATATCCACTAGATCCTGGCCTCCAACTTCACACATAATCATAACACCAGAAATGCCAGGCACATTCTATGTTTACTTAACTTTCTTGGCTCAATTTCATTTATAATTATTTCTCAGTGTCTGATTTACCAAGTGACTCCAGCAGCAATGTCTTCAATCATTCTAGACTATGGTCTCTCTTATTTGTGTGTTTCACGAGTGAGTTAATGGGCTACAGAAATGATGTATCACATTATTATGTTTAAAGTCAGATACTTAACTCCTAACCAAGGGCATAATCCCCAAACTTATGTATCTCATAATTACTAAGAGATACTTTATCCCCATGTTTGACAAATATCAGACACGATCTTAAAAACACGTAAGCTGGTAGAGAAAGTTATGTGCAACTAGTTGCCATGGTTTCCATGGAGCTGCTCAATGACCACTCCACAACAGATCACACTGCAGGCTCACATTTGTTTTGCAAAAGTATTACAGCAAATGCCATGTTTTAAAGTTAATTAGAAGGAACCATTCAAGCAGTTTTGCTTTTCAAGATGACAGATTTCTCTGAAATTAAATTACTCCAGCAGCCTATTTAAAATACAGAATTAAAACTGTGAAATAACAAGATCAGATGCCATCACAAACAGTACATATTTCACATAGCAGCTTTAAACACTCTCTTCTTAATAAGTGTGACTGAGTTTATGGCTTTTTTTTTAATTTTTTACAGAACTCCTAGAGAAAATGTGCAGACTGCATACAAACCTCAGTCCTTCCTGTTGTTTTCTTTTACTCATCTTTTACAACAAGAAAAAGATGCTACATCTTCCCGATTAAAGTAGTTCAGGATACTTTGTATTTAATGTTTTATGAGTACAAAACCTGCATTACACTCCCTCACCTAGGCAATGAGGCTTGCTTTTGAGTTTACCTGTGTGGCAATAAATGTGCACAGCGGAACTACTCCCAGTCTATAGCAGCAGGTGGACATAATGAACACCTGTGGTTTTTACACTTGAATGGTTGCCACTGTCTATTTATAGTCCCGGTAACAGTGTGAGCAATACCAAACTGGGGAAAGATATTTTGTCACTTAAAAAAAAAAAATGTATTTCCAAGCTTTAGGGAAGATACATAGCTGTTTTTCCCCCCTTAACTCTTTATAAATAACTTATTTTTACACAATAATTTCTTTAGAAAAAGTAAATCTCTGGAGCTATTAAAAAAATGGTTTGGACACTATCCAGCACTGACTAATATTTTTTCAAGTCAGTGTTCTGAAGTGATAGAATTTAATTATTTATTGTTTCCAACCTGCACAAGCATCCTCTACTACATCTACATGTTCTTGCAGAATTGCAGCTGAACTCAGCAACACACAAGGGAAAGGACACAGCCAAACCAAGATAAAGGATGAGATCTACTAAGTTATTAATGGTACTGATAAAATATAAACACATTACCAGAAACTCAAAAGTCCAGCAAAAACAATTAGAGAAATTAACTGTCAGAGTAAATACATTTAATGTATGTGACTGCCCTCAGCAGTAACCATTTAATATATGACACACATCTCACAGTAAGGCTGATAATTAGATGTTCACCTACCGAATCATTTGCTGCTAGGGCGAGAGCTATATTCACTGCAAGAAAGAGAAAAAAGAAAAAAACAGAAATATTAAGCGCAGGAAAAGTTAATTCCTAAATACTGAGAAAGTTATCATTACTAAAATGAGAAAATATACTATAAAGACATGGCAATTATTTAATAATTGCATCTCCATCTTGGTTCTTAGGTTCTCGCACCTCCATGATATTTTCAGTTTAAGTGGCAGCAGCACCCACATTGTACTCCATGTTTGCTAACAAGCAAACAAAATCCACAAAAACTTGCAAACTCTAAGTTTCTAGAGGACACTGCAAAATAAAAATACAATCCCAAGATTTTACCAAAGCATAACATTAAGGAAAAGTTTTTGAGGTACCCACTTTTGAAAAGTGGACACTGTACTATGAAACTAAATTATCCCTACCATTGGTAACCTTCACCATAGTCTCTAGTGAACTTTAATAAAACTAGAAATTAGTAAGCATTGACATAAACTACTAAAGCACAGTGACCAGAAAGATGATCACATACATTTTTCTGATTTCTTGTGATATATCAAACATAGATGTTTTCTGGAAGAAGGTGCAATGTATGCTTTTCACTTGATTTTTATTTCAGAAAACAAAGTCACATCTACCTGAAAGCATCTGTAACAACTAAAGAAACAGACCAAATGGGATGAAGCAACTAAAAAAGACTGTGAGTTTGTTTACAGCTTTTACATTTTCATCAACACTTAACTCCCATTAACTAAAAAGCAGGTGCAAGAAATGGTATCTGTAATGGCTCACCAGCTTCAATAATAGCTTCCTAGAAGTTTCAGTATAAACAAATAGTAGTTTTTGTAATCCAAGCAGTCACATGTTTTAGGGGAAAAAAAAACCCACAAGGAAAAAAAACACAACACACACAACTCTCAGGTAACATCTCTTGTTTTCTTTACATGCTATGTGTCAGTCCACACAGCCTTTCAAGAAAGGTCAACTGCAGTCAGTCTTGTTCTACCAGAGGAGTACAAAGGTTCTGAGAACAAACTGGGGAGCCAGATTCCTGTCTTGAAGAACCTAGCACTGAGAAAGTTAAGTTCTTTCAAACAAAATGGTCAGGGATTAACAAGGACAACTGCACAGCTTTCTCTAAGAGGCACACAGCCTCTGTTTACTCCTAAGCCAGTAAAGCACATAGATTTTATTCTTCAACTTGCTATTTAAACAGATGCTTGATTAACTATTCCCCAAATCAATGAGGGGAAAATTCATCCTCTGAAACCTGGAGACTGATCTACAAATCACAGATAGGAAGAAAAAGCAAGCAAGCCAATTTTATTACAAATAAAAAAGACAACAAAAACAAATCAACTGTAACACATGTTTGAAGAAAGAAGATACACACTTCCTTAAAACCACTTTCTACATCTAACATCTTATACAGCTTTCATGTGTGAAAATTAAAGTATGACCCACAATGCTTCTTCACTAAAGAATATTAGACTACTGAAGGGAAAGAAAAGAAAAATATAGAACATAAACCTAAGGTTTTTTGCTGGGTATCTAGCTGACCAGCTGAATGTTGCATTCCCTTGTCTTTATATTACTGTCAGTTCCAAGAGGGTGTAAACACGTAGCATAGGACCTAACCCAACCCTAAATACTTATATTGGCCCTAACCACTTATCTTATAACCGGGAGTGCAGGAGAATAAGGTAATACATGCCACAAATCCTATACAACTTCTAAGCAGGCTCCAAGAAAAGCCACCGTGGTCTCTCCACTCATGGGTTTAGCACTCCTGCTGAACCAGCAGCACCACCTGCCAACCAGTATCAGGAATGATGAACAGGCTGATCTGAGTGAGTCTAATCTAACCTAAACCTCTAGATCTGAGTTAGTCTAATCCAACCTAAACCTGTCACGAAGCTGTGTCAGGGAAGTTTAGGTTGCATATCGGGAGCAGGTTGTTCACGCAGAGGGTGGTTGGATGCTGGAAACAGGCTGCCCAACGAAGTGGTCACAGCACCAAGAGGAACAAAAAAGTGCAAGAGAAAAAAGTTAAAACACAGTTAATATGACTGAGATAAAGTCAACACATGGTCAAATGTATCAGCTTCCCTGAACAACCATGAAGAACTTCAGCCTGTTAGTCTTTCCTAAAAAATGTCTCAAGGTCCACATAATAAGTAGTTTTATTTTCCTCAAACTTCAGGATTAGCAAAATGTGAGCAAGAATATCAGTCTTCAATTTTAGTCCACTTCCATAGCTGAAAACAGTAAGACTTTCAATAAATTAGAAATGTCTCTTCTTTCAAGACCACACTTTGACCTCTTCTCATGACAAGATCAATTTTCTCCAGTACTCTCATCTTCAGGGTAATGTAAAAGAAGGAACAGAAAAGAAAGAATAAAAAGGAAAAAAAACCAAACCCCAAACTTAGGCTAGATGGAGTAAATACAGAAGCACGCTGTTAAAAGACAGAAACTTACCAGGAAAGTGACAAAAAAACATAGCAAAAAAAAAAAAAAATCCAACACTTCTACTAGACAAAAAGAAACAACAACAAAAAACAACTCAAGTATTTAAACATGCATTGAAAAATCTTTTTCCTATAACACAATTTTTTTTAATCATTGACTACATTTACTTCAGAAGACCCAAAAGCACTGGAAGCAACAGAGAACACAACATGAAAGCAAAACAAACAGAAGGAGTTATTCAACAGGTTAAGGAATGGCCCTGACAAATTTGAGCAGAATGCAGATCCTCTTGTCCTGAAATGGAGATCCAGAGCACTTGAAATATCACCACACTGAGAAAAACAATAAAAAGAGCCCTGACAAGCTTTCTGAGATACAAGCAAGAAGGCTGATATTTTCTCTAGTGCTTCAGGAATTAGAGGTGCTTACTATTCTCCTTTCTTTTAAAACCCTGCTCTCAAAATGAGTCGGCAGAATCACCAACAAGCATGCTCCCCACAAGCCTCAACTACAAAGAATATAATTTTAAGTACATAATTCAGGAATGATGCTGCGCAATACTTTTGTTTATACTAGTTATCTGATCTTCAGTTGTTCATCTGAAGCATGAAATTTATTCTCACTATAATACACAAGAAAATAAATTTCTTCTCAGTATTACAAATTAATATATTCATTTTAAAAGGTTGTCCAATACGGCTACCTTTGAATGGTTCATTTACATTTCCAATCTCTTATTGAGTGCTTGTTGAACCTTGATTTTTATTTTTAAATGCACGGGAATGAACTCCTAGCTCTAAGTATTATTTATACATATGTCATATTTTATGTAGAAATTACATACAGATGCCAGTTACCAGAACTTTAATTCACATATTTGTTTGCAGACATGACAAGAATAACCTGAATTTGTTTTTCAAAGTATGTTCATTTTGTAAATTGTCGACAGACAAACAGTTATTTGGTATTTTTAGTAACCTGAAGCAACCAGCCCATGAATTGTAACGATGCACCTTTTGGCTGATGGTTAAGAAATGCAAGTTGAATTGTTTTGCACGTCTCTGTATAGGTATGTGTATTCTATGTATAAGATAGCGGACAAATAGAAAAAAAATAATTTCCTTTTTTTTTTTTAAAGTACAGTTACTTTTAGTACAGGTATCATGTTTATCTGTTCTAGTATTTATTAGACAATTGGTCCTCATCAAGTACGGCTGAAATACAAAACAAAAAATGACAAATTAAGAACTACATCCATGTGTTAGTCACAACAAATGGAGATGAACAGTAGACACATTCAACTAAACGATTACACTTCTCCAATCTAGATACTAAGGAAGATATCTTTAAACAAATTTCTAACACTTTACACAGATCTTTTCAAATAAGTTTACAGTCAGTGTCATAGAATCGTAGAATGGTTTGGGTTGCCAGGGACCGTAAAGATCACCCAGCTCCAAACCCCTGCCATGGACAGAGACACCTTCCACCAAACCAGGCTGCACAAAACCCCATCCAACGCGGCCCTGCACACTTCAGGGGCGGGGTATCCACCACTTCTCTGAGCAAACTGTTCCAGTGCCTCATCACCCTCACACTAAAGAATATCTCCCCAATACCTCATCTACATCTCTCCACCCTTGTCCTATCACAACGACAAAAGCATCCCAGTATTCCTTATGAACTATTAGCAATAGTGCAAAGTCAACAATTGAAAAAAAAAAAGAAACAAAACCCTCTTACCTGCTGTTGTTGATTTTCCAACTCCCCCTTTTCCAGAAGCCAAGACCACCACCTGCTTTACTCCTTCGATGGGCTTCTGCCTCGGCAGCCCCCGTGACAGGATCCGGGCGCGTCTGTCCCTCAGGGCCTCCTCCCCGGAGCCCGAGGGCTGGCAAAATCAGAAAGCAAGGGAATGGCTCGTACCAACCCGCAGGTTCGGCAGACAGAGCTGACAGGAAGGAACCCACCTGCTCGCTGACAAGTTTTCACTACATGCCCAAAACCCCCGTGGCAGGCGGGTTCTCCCAAAGGGAGCCTGTTCCACAGGCGAGCAGGGAGGGGGCCCGCTTCAAAATAACCCCGCCGGCATTTTTAGACTCAAATATGATCGACCTTAACGCTCACCCCTCTAGGGAAAAAAAAAAAACAAAACCCCAAACTAAACAATTAAAGGACGAGGACTTGCGTTGAAATAAACCAACACACTGCTTTACAAGTCGGACCGCCCCGCCTGCCGTTCCCCGCGGCGCGCCCGCAAGCACAGGGGCAGCACAGCCCGACCTTCCCGCGGCGGGGCTGGCGCCTCACTCACCGCCGAGCCGGCGAACCGGGCGGCGTGCCGGGGGAGCAGCGGGACAGCGTGCCGAGCCCATAGCCAGGCGGAACCCGCCATCCCGCCCTGCCCCGCAGCCCCGCCCCGGGCGCGCCGAGATGGCGCCGTCTGCCCGCGCCTCGTCCCGCCCCCCGCGCCGCGCTCGGCCCGGCCCGCAGTCCCCGGCGGCACCCAGCGGCACCCAGCGGGTACCCGGGAGCCCCGGGCGGCTCCCAGCGGCACCCGGCGGGGAGAGGGCCCCTTGCTGCGGGTGGAGGGGTCTGGCGGTGAGAGCCCTTGGGCTCCGCATTCGGGGGAAGAGCCGCAGGTCCGCCCGCGTATCGCACCGGGCGGTGGCACTGTGAAGCAGCAGCAGCACGGATAGCAGCTCCCTGTTCGTAAGGAAACGGGCCAAGGAGTCAACACCGAGTGGGCACACGCGTTACAAATCGGTTTGGGCTTACTCCTCATAGTGCCGTACTTGTCTCCGCGGAGGCTCGTTCTGGCGCTCTCTGCAGCGCTCCCCTCGGCCTGTCGGTGCCTTCGGAATTCACAACTTGGCCCGCAAAGTGGCTGGCCAAGAATTTGGTCCTGTCTTGGTTTGTGTCCTCTACAAATAAATATATCCCATTTTCTCTTTTGGGTCATTAAGTAAAAGAAAAAGGAAACCTGTAGCCAAGACAGATGCCACCTGGTTTGGGTTTGTGTTGGTTTTTGTTTTGGTTTGGTTTTACTTATACTGAAGCACAGAATCACAGAATGGGTAAGGTTGGAAGGACTACAGTGGGTCACCTGGTTCAACCTCCCTGCTCAAGCAGGGTCCTCTCGGAGCACATGGCACAGGATTGCATCCAGATGGTCTGGAATATCTCCAGTGAGGGAGACTCCACAACCTCTCTCGACAACCTGTTCCAGTGCTCAGTTACCTGCACAGTGAAGATCTTCCTCATATTAATGTAGAATTTCCTCTGCATCAGTTTCTGCCCATTGCCTCTTGTCCTGTTACTTGGCACTGAACATTGTCGTGGTTATAGTTTCAGTTTTCCATCCAGTTCACCCTCTCTCAGTAAAAGTTTCATCAAAACCACATTTCTGTTCCTTATATTGGGTGAGATTTGCTTAAAGCTTTATGACACATCATCTACTGCTTCTCTCCCATTTACAGGGCTTGCAACCATGTTGTGGAAGGAAAGTAGAACGATTTGACATTATTTGCTCTTGACAATTCCATGAACAGCCCTTATTCATCTGAGTGGTATTACAGAAGTAATTCAGATCTTGGCGGTTTCAGGCCATTAGTTTTCAAATATAAAATACAGTGTAGATAGTGTCTTCTGATGGTATCTGTTGTAATATGTAACTGATCAGAGGACTTTACATCAGTTTAAAGCATATGAGGATAAACATTTCCTCCCTTTCACAGTGAGTGGAATTTTCACCCCCGCTGTTCTAAATGTTATTTTTTTACTTTTATTATTAAAAGCACTAATCAAGCATTTTGCTAACCCCCACCATTTTCAAAGGCATATTACAGTGCTCAGCTACAACACATAAATATCAGTGCTAACATTTTTTTTTTCCCTATCCTTTAAGGGATTCTCATTCAACCTCCAATTTTTTATGTACCCACATGAGCATATTTTGCATAGCTAGCACAGACACCTGAAGAGGTCAAATAGTTTTCCAGTAATTTATCCTACTGTCAAACCAAAACACAAATGAATACTGAAAACCCACAAGCCATTTCATTTTGAAACTCTTAATATAGATCTGCCTTGACTGCCTTTTTTTCCCTGCGAAGACATGTTATCTTTTGCATTGCAGGAAATTTGCATGATTGTTTTTTCTACCTTCATCAACTGGAGGCAGTGTTAAAGTGCAAAATACTGTGCATCGTACATGCATTAAATCAGTACTGCAGCATCACTGATACACACTTTAGATACGCATCACCTCAAAACCTATACAAAGAACATGGCAAAAACATTCAATTATATACTTCTTCATTTTGAGAATAGCTCCAACATTGACTGGAATAGTTCTCAAATGTTTTTGTGAGTTTGCTTTTTTTTTAAAGGTGATCTAGCTGATCAAACTAAAATTGAGCTAACAATTCTCAGTAATTTTAATAATTTCTTTTCGCACTGGTTTGTTAATAGTAGGGTAGCTAATGTGGCAGTAGGTTGTATTGAATGTATATGAAAAGTATTTGGACATTAGAAAGGGAGTCAACTCAGCAATAAAGCAGACATTTTCAAAATACCTTAAGTGGAATACACTGATTGTGGTTTGATTGAGTAGTGTTTCACCATCTCTATTGTGAAGACAGTTTTATGGACTATACACTTCTCATAATTGCTCTTGGTGTCCTATTTAAATTGTAACATTCGAAAATATTGTTCTATGTTGTTTGCCTGACACGTTACTGCAGCCCACATACAGCGCTAAAATATCAGTCTAAGAAAATGCAACCAAAAATTAGCAAAGGTTTTACTGCCAGACTTGTGTCTTGATGGAAACTACAGGTAATCTCCGCATCTTTCTGAAAATTCCACTTTGGACTTTTTTCAATAGTTCAGCAAAACAAAAGACACAATACTTAGTTTTAATGCAAATTGATAACGTTTTAAGTAAATGTAGCAAAATATTTCATAGACTTGAAATTCCTATTCAGCCTGAACACTAACATGATAAAAATATGATTGGTTTTTGTCTGAAATTAGATTGTCTTGTGTTTAAATATATTCTCTCTCCACCCAAAATCTATTAAGGGTATCCAGCTATAGCTAGGAGAAATTTATTGCCAAAATTACTCCAAATTTTAAAAATTAATTAAAATTACTTCGTAGATAATTAGGTTGGTTTGTGTGCAGTAGGAAGTAAGCAGCTAAAAAAAAAGCATATTACCAAAACTGTTAGCTTTCAAGGCAGATGGAGCCCTGTTTTTCCATTCTCATTTCTGGGTGTTTGCATAGTACCTTATTAATAATGTATTAAGTTAAACACTGCAAAGTCTTTCTCATATGAGCCATCTATTTTTGTCACAATTTGAACTAGAAATTATATTAAAGAATGGCTGAAACAGCGTTCTTCAAAACTAAGGGATCATTTTACCTTCATGACCAAGCCTGTAATCTTTGGCCAAAGGGGTATACCACTACATACTGGGGTGCGTGTGTGTGGCATGGGGGGTCTCAGATTCTGGGGGGGTTTTATCTCTGGCTGGTTGGCCAGCTCTGGCACCTTTAAGATAAATACATTTAAAATGCTGCCTTTTTCTTTTTTTTTTCTCCCACGTGGTAATAATTACTTCATGAAGAAAGGAATTCTAATATAGTTAAGTTTTAGGCCAGTTATCGAAGTTCATGTGATGGACAATAAGGCTGATGTTGCATGGTTAAGAATATAGATGAATACATTAAATTATTAGATAATTTTCCACATCAGATAGTATTCCACATATATAGTAAAATAAGATACAATGCACTGAAGTGTGGCACTTCTGGAGAAGCCAGAAAAATTCTCACTGTGATCACCCTTCAAAAGTTAGAGATTGCTTCCATCTGAGCCTCAGACTGCTAAAGAGCAAGGACACCTGGAGTCATCACACTCCCTTTTTCCCCATGCTATTTTGAACTGGAGCAGTTGTTCCCAAGCTTTTTCAAAGCTAAGCCTAGCTTGAAAAAAAAAAACAAAACTGTAATCCTCTGTAATTTCCTTGTGCTCTTACCCAACAGCTGCTGGTGCTCTGCCCTGGTCAATGAGCCTTGGGCCATTAGTTACCTCTTGGCTCAGCCCATGCACTGTGTCTCAGCATGGCTGCCACCTCCTCCCTTTGGCAGCTCCGAGGCCAAGCTGGAGCTGATCTCATGGCTCTTGCCAAACCAGCATGCTACTGTGGGGCTGACAAGCTATGTCTGGCTGCAAAATAAAACAAGTCAAAAGGCCTACTGGTGTGAGTTGCTTTATCTTTGCTTATGCTCTTCATTGAAGTTAAAGCAACTTCCAGGCTGCTTTACTTCATACTGAGAGACTGATCTGATCCAATCCTACACAGATCAGCATCAGCTTGGCAGAGCTTGTGCACATGGGCTTGGTGTTGTACCTGGGGGTAAGAGGCTCCTGATGTATCAATAAGGCACACCTCAAAAATGTAAGTGGGGAATTTTGGGCCTTAAGAGGAGAAAACAACTGCAGGCATATATAAGGAGAGTCCTTATGTCTCACACTATTGCCTCTCTGACATTCATTAGAATTTCTCTTCTAATGTCTTTTTTCTGCTAGGCTTAGACACAAAGACCAGCATCACTGATACGGAGGCAGTTGTTGCAAAGTAAATTTGGACCAAGGGATTTTAACAGGTTCTGATTTCAAATATCCATAGAAAACAAGGGAGGTTTATCTGTATTTTTTTACAGAATATTACCTTAAGAAAAAAAAAATTCATTATTTATGGCAATGCTTGAAACTATAACATCTTAACAAGCACAATGAAAACACACAAGAAACAATAACAAATTATTCCTTTTTCTTTATCATGTGTATTAATATTTCCAATAAATATAAGACCACTACCACATAAGTAGCTTCATTAGATGTAATTGCTTTGCCAAAACTTAAACTGAGAAAGAAATTGTCTGCTTTAGTTCAGTTTTTATAAATGAGGAAGAAGGTCTGGTAAGAACTGAGGCCAATTTAGTTTATATATTGCTTTCCTCTGACATTTTAATCAGTGCAGTCCTTCACAGCCAAGAAGAGATGAAAACCTGATTTAAATTGACACTAGAATCTTCTGAAGTCAGTCATCAAGTTCTTCAGGTTAATACTGCTTACTGCAGTAACAGTGAAGATGCAGTTGATATTACAGCAATTTTTCCAGCCTTAAGGAAGTGGTGCAGAAAATGAAGAGATTTATTTTGTTGAATATGCCCTTCTGTAACAAAATCACATTTTTCTTAGGTACCTAATATATAGATGTTCCTTATGTGAATGGAATTAACTCACATTAACAGTACTTCCATACTTGAAAAGATAAAGGTTTTGAAATTATTCTTAATATTTGCCATATATTTTACAAACATTGAAGGAAGACTGGCATTTTCTTTCTTCTTTTCTATATCTTTTTTTAATTTTTTTGGTCAGAAATGGAGATAAATTGCAATGGTAAGAGTCCCAGGGGCAGAAAGAGTCCTGTTGTATTACACATTGTACAAATACATAATAAAAAAGATGGTCACTGTCCTAAAAGCTTCAGTAAACCATTTGGCACCACTGATCTGAGTCACAATGGCATTCAGTCACAGTTTCTGAAATTATTTTAATTCTGCTCTGTGTTCATTTTTCTCAGAAATGAGCTTATGTTTTACAGGAAGCATTTCTGTTAACATCAGAATCTTGAGCCCAAACGAGTTCTGTGTAGCAATTCATCTTATTTGACCAATTAAGCTGATTGAAATGTTACTCAATTTTTACTGGTTTTGGTGTTTAGCAATTATTTTTAAAATCTGGTTAATGTTGTAAACCAGGTCAGTGTTACTCCATGGCCATTCAGTACTTATCTAATAAATCCCAGTGCACTAGCAGTGCAAAGTATTTCAGGGCACTGACGCACTTGGGGTGTATATGGGCACAATTATGACACTACCAACCTGCTCCAGAGGCTGGTGTGCAAGGACCAATCACAGCTGAAAATAAATGTGCTCTAAGAACACTTCTGTCTGTACACCCTGTTTGAAGCACTATCACATAGAACTGTGAGGCACTCCACCACTGTGGAGCCAGAGCACCACTTCTTGGAACCCAATTCTCTAAATAATCCTCAGCTTTAAAGATAAGTAACTCTTCTTCAAGGTTTTACATTAAGCCAGAGGTTCTTAACTGGTTCTCAGCTGCTGAACCAGGACCAGAATATTTTTGTTAGTGAGCGAGCCCTGGCCAAAAGTATGTCAGGAATCACTGAAAGTAAAGATGAGTTGCAGTGGCCAGGAATATTTCCTACTACTGATTCTTCCTAGTAGAGATATAGCCTAGAGGTTTACCTGAAACTGAGCTGACACATTCTCCAAGTTCCAGAGTGCATTAGTTAGATCTCTGTTTTCTGTAGCAGGAGATAAAATGACATATTCATGCTGGAATTTATTTATGGCCACTAAAATGAAGGATTTTTTTTAATCGGGATATAGCCCTCATTCAGACTGTCACTATGAAGACATGACTATTTTTTTGTCCTATGGGCAACAGAGTATCCAAGGAAATATTAAATATATGTAATTGATATTAAAATATCCCAAGTTACAGAGGAATTGTTTTATACTGTTAATCATAAAAATGTATGCCTCCAGCAGTTCCAAGAAGTATCTGTGAAATAAAAAGCTCTTTAAGAAAAAGTTATACCATGTCATTTTCCTATTCCTTTATAACATCAAATATTGAAGATAAAGTGTTTTACTTCCACTCTTGTGGCAGCTATTTAGCACCTATTGTAAAAGAAAGAAACTGTGACCCTCTGGCAGCTTTAAAAAAGCAAAAACTAACCAAAAATTATGTGAAAAATCTTTTCATCATTGCAGTGCTTCTGAGGTATATAATAATAAACTAATAATAACACCCCAAATGAGTGCAGAAGCATGCACTAAAAAAATCTGTGCTTTGAGAAAGTGTGAAAATTAAAAATTAAAATACAATTCTTAACACTGGAAGCTCTTTGAAGCATGTTAAACTACACTGGAAGTCATAGCAGGAAACCACATTATTTTTTGACATGTCATCTATTATCTTATTTGTCTCCATGAATATTCATTAGAATTTACAATCTTTTATTATCTAGTTCACTGCATTAAACATCTGCTTCCCCCCCCCTTCCCAAGATCACCTTCTATGCATGTTGGTTAAAATAATACGTATTTTACACATATATATGTATAAAAACTATTGTATTAACTGAAACAAACCATCAAAAACCAAAGGCTGATGGTAAATGCAAGTCCTACAGTTGCTATTTGTTCTAAGGGGAATAAGTTCCCAAAATATAATTTTAAATGCCCATAGATCAACATCACTGTATCACTGTGTTATGGCAAAGTGAGGTACCAATTTGTGTTGTAATGTAATGCGCTTACATTGAAGAGAATAAAATGCCAAAATCTGTCAACCCTACTTGGCTCACTGAGCTCTGGCAACCTTGTTGAACTATGCTGCAAAAGAGGTTGCTGTGTTCTGGGAACAATAGCTCAAACAATCGATAAATGTCAGACCAAGCATATAATTAGCACCTCCTGAAATTCACCGAGTTTTATCTTGATGCATGTAAAATAGCAATTGGGATGACTTCAGAGGTTTGCCATTCAGAGAATTTCCTAATGATCTATCATTTGTGTGCATGATTCCCTGACTAGCTAAGGATCAGTATGCCTGAGGGGAAAAAATGATAGGAGCTGTGACTCAAGGAGAAAGCTTTTGGCCTGAAGCTGTGGTAGGAGTTTTACTTTGAAAGTCATCCATATAAATTAAAAAAAAAATATGACAGGCAGCCTTATTATGCCTGCATACTCAACAGTAACTGGAGGGAAGAAGTCCTCCAGGTACAGAGAGAATAATAAATGACCTCTCATACTGTTTGTGAAAGGAGCAGAAAAAGTCACATCTCATTCCATGTACATTTTTAATAACATGAGGCTTTATGCCAACACTCTGATAATGTTACATGTCATATATTGAAAAAAAGAAGCTCAAGTTTCAGCTCCTAGAAGATATTGACACATTTCTGTCTACAGCAACAACCTCACATTATCATCAAAATTTCTCAATGAAGATGGGGAAAAAAAAAGGGATTAACTAACAAGAAGAGAGTGGTGGTTCAGCAGTGCCTGGGGAAGAGAACAGATTTTACTTCATTTACATGGCAGGGGCCATGCATAACAGAGGCCAATAATACAGGGGCTGTGGAGCACAGCACAAACACTTGGTGGATCTGCACCAGACCAACCCTGAACGTAGGGCAATAAAGAATGTGGGACGTGTGCTCCACTGTGCCTGATCTAAATACCTCTACCTACCATCAGGAGGAACCCAGTTTGCAACACCCATCTAGATCTGTCAGGCACAGGTTAGCTCAGTGGCTTGAAGCAAAGCAGAACCACCGCCTGTCGAGCTGCCAGGGCAGTGCCAGCTCTGCACTGCTCTGTGATCAGCAGCTCCACACAGCACGCAGGAACCTGAAGCTGACTGACTGACCAAGGCTGGCCTGAGTGGCTACACCGATGCTCAGGGATGGCATACAGCCTGTATAGCTGCAGCCTGTCATTCAGCTCTTACTCCTCCCTGTTTGCTCCAGGCCCTGTGACCATAAGGTTAGCCTTTCACAGCTTGGTGCTGGGTGCTTTTTCCCTCACCACTGCGTCTGTTACTGTCCTACATCCAAGTGGTTTTCATGGGCTCCTGCTGTACAGAACCCAGATCCCAAACTCAGGAGACCAGGGAAGCAAGTACAAAAACGTGTGACTATGCCTGCAGCGATCAACCTGGATCTGGCAGTACCATTCCTAAATGAGAGTAGAAAACTACTTGATCCTGAGGGACTCCTCTGTATATCCTCCCTCTGAATTCCAGAACTGAGAGTGTCGTGTTGAAATTCAGGGTTGGCTCTGCACAAAAAAAAGTTGAGGACTGTAGCACATTAGGTTAGCTCAGTTCTGTGGGGAAAAATAAAATTGTATAGCTTCTAACCAGTTACACTGAGACCCTCTGATACATACTGTAGGTAGGCCACTCCCACTGCTCTGTTGATTTCACTGGAGCAGGATACAGAATTCCTTTCAACATCAATGTCTATCAATCACACCGACAAAAGCTTGGTACAAGAGACACCCAAGCAGGAAAAAATACAGTCGCTAAATGTCACAGGCAAATGAACATGCCCAACACCCAATGAGAAAGAAACTGATTAACAGCGTTCTTACTTCCTTTAGGCAATTGTAGTAAGCGAGCACATTGTGTGTCTTTTATCTGGATGCTTTTTTCCCCTCTAATAGATCCAAGTTCTGCTAGTTCACATAGAAAAACAGTAATTGCACCTGACACAGCCTTCACACCAAATCCGTTATTTTGCTCATAAATTTAATTAACTTTTGATTACTCTAAAACATTTCAGTATCTGTTTAGTATTTGTATGAAGGAACTAGACAAAACATTAATCTATTTTTAATAGTGTATTAAATTTTTGTTGCATTTTTTAAACACCCATAAAATCAACTACTGAAATCACAGAATGGCACTTTCACAACAGGAATACCTGCAAACAATTCTTCCCTGCAAACAATTCTGACCTTTCTCTAGGTTGGCTCCGCTGGAAGAGCTCAAGAGGTGTACCAACTCTGACGCTACAGATCTGGAACTGAAGAAGTCATGACCTTTCTCAGAGCTATGTTGCAAACCAGAAAGATAAAAATCACAATATCATCTCTTCCTCTCAATCATCTTTCCCCAGAAGTCTGCAATGGTTCTTCAGAATGCTAAAGAGATCTGGGGGTCAGTTTGGATAATAGTCTTCACCCCATGTCCTCTCTGGAAGTGCTGTTTCTGGTAGCTGTACACAGCACTGTGCAATGCTTGTGGTCTTTGAGTGACAAGACTGCTATTCCATCTCATTTCTACTGCCTAACTTGTGCTAGAGAAATTCTTCATGTCCGCTCAGCTTTCCTTGTTTAAATACTCCTGGAGGAAGGAGGATGGTGGTTGGAAGGCAGACATACTTCTGACCGTAATGTCTGGACAGTGCTTTGAATAAAAGAAGTCAGTGCTAAATACAGTCATCATAAGGTGTCTTTGACAGTAAAATGATTCTAGCACCACCTCTCTGCACCTACATCACTACTGAGCAATATCTTGTCTCTTCCAGCTAATTGGCATTTCAGCTAACAATTCTGAAGGTTTAGAAAGCTTAATTGGGTCTTGATCTAGACTGAGAAATACGCTACAAAAAATAATCAACAAACAGAAGGCCAAATAACCTACTTGTGCTATCTGTGATGAGACAAGTAGGTCAAAAAGAGAAGCAAAATAAGTAAACTGGGAGAAAAAAGAGAAGAAAAATGGATCATCATCCAAAAGAAAGTGAAGGACTTGACTCAGTTCAAGGTGCGAGATCACAAACATCACTTCAAAAACAAATCATACTAACTTTCTGAGTTGTCTTGTGGCAGTTTAAAAACCTTGGACTAAAGATATGCAGTACTTTTTTTCTTTCTTTGAGCGATTGACCTGTTGTTTCAGCATTGATGAAGCTTCAGACACCTGTAGACAAAGGAATAGCATCCCAGATACTTCTTGTTCCTTCAAAGGTCCAGTCAACTACTGCACCTGCCAAATGGTATGCAAGACTAAATAATGCTAACAATAAAAAAACATCCTTAGGAAAGAATTCAACCACTTGTGATCATTTTGGTACTGAAAGACCTCTAGCATTTCAGCCTTTTCTAAAACAGGAGAAAGCCAAGTCCCTGCATAGGCAGAGCTCCCAGCACCCACCTACCTCTTGACAAAAGTATTAATTCTAAATATGCATAGAATATGCTAAGTTGGAAGGCAACCATCAGGATTATCGAGTCCAACACCAGGCCCCGGAAGAACCACATCATGTGCCTGAGAGTGTTGCCCAAACCCTTCTTGAACTCAGACACATGACCATTCACACAAAGGGTAAGGAAAAACAGTGTCCTCTGAAATTTGCAAGACTGACACCTGCCTCTCTGAAAGAGAACTGATGTGAAAATAATCAGAAATATCCTATGGGTACCATTCTCAAAATCTCTACTTTTTGCTTCAGTGACAACAAGCAGAGAGGATATAGGAAATACTGTAAGTCAAATCCAAAGCATGTATAAAAATGTCTTTATATAGTAACTAATAAAAATATATGTCATGCATGGATATATTCTTTAGGTGTCCATCACATCACCATGTAAATAATAGCACTGCAGCAAAAAAACAATCAGTATCCTTACATATTGATAGCCCTTTATAATTTGCTTACATAATTTGCTCAGACTGTAGTAAAACCATTTTACTTAATCCATTTATATTGCAAATATATATGGAAAACCCCTCTCATTTTAAAACAATTTCTACCTCATTAAACCCTTCTTAATGAGACTAGGGATACAGCTTTCAAGTAAATGAACAGAAGGTATTTTAAATAAAATTAGCTGAGTTTAAATAAAAACAGCTCATACTTTACAATACCCTACAATTTTCTAACAAAAATGAGCTACTTTATACGCTTAACCACTTAGTGCTTTTCTTGTTCTTCCATGAAGGTTTGCTTTGGGAAGAGGAACCTCACTGAACACTCATGCAAGAATCTTACTTTAAAATGACAGACAGAAGCAGAATATACCTCTATGTGTGACACGGACTATTCACAAGTGCACATTGCCCCTTGCTCTGCAATAGTAATCTTTGGTAATCTTACCCTATGATTGAGGCCAGGTAGTCAAATTCAGCTTCTTACTCACACTGTTATGTATTAAATATTTTTTAAACATAACTGCAAAAATATAAACTTTCCTTAAAATTAATTCAGAGAGAGATGCTGAATTCCACGTCATTCTATCCTGCCTTTGATGAAGTCAGTATTATTCAAAACCTGTCTTTGTCAGAATTCACAGATGGGACGAAGATTCCAGATTTGGAGCTCTTCAAGGAGTATCAGGCTATGTAGCCAAAAAACTGGAAGATGATAAAAGAAGCAGTGGGATCTCATATCAAAACCATGCACTTCTTTTTCCGCGGATGATTTTGACTACCAGCTATCCAGACCCCTTTTAACTGTGGTTATGTTCCCCCTGCTTCACCGCAGTGTAACTGAAGATAAATGATCCATCTTGGTAGATCCTTCTCATTCACCCGAAACACGGAATTACTTGTTTTCAAAGCAGTAACAAACACCCCGCCTTGTCCCCGGAGAGGCGGGGCGGTGCCGGCCCTCAGCGCGGCAGGGCGGGCATGGCGGCGGCGCGGGCGGTGCTGCAGCAGTGTCTGGCCGCCCGCCTGCAGGTCCGCCCGTCCCACCGCGACTCCGACCCGCACTGGGTGGAGGTAACGCCGGCCCCCCCTCGCCAGCGCCCCTGCCCTCTCCCTCCGGCTCGCGGCCGATGCCCCTTCCTCCCTTCCTTCCTTCCCACCCCCGGCTCGGGCCGCCTCTGCCCGGGCAGCGGAAAGCGCTCCGTGCGCCGGCGGGAGGAGAGGGCGGGCATTTAGAGAGATGAGGGAAAAGCCCCCTCCTCCTTTTGGGGGCCAAGCTTCGCTTCAGATAGGTGTCTAACCCCATCTCCTGGCTCCGAGCGCTTTCCTCTTCCTCTCAGGGTTACGCTCAGTCCCTGCAGCGAGGGGGCGAGCAGCACAGCAGGCCGGGTGTATCTCTGCAGCTCCTTCCCTTTCCCTGTGCTCCGCCAGGGCTCCCCCGCAGGCTGGAGCCCCTTTAGGAGCACGGCTGCTCAGCCATAACGCACCTCCTGCCCCCCCAGCCGGGGTGTTCCTTCTTTTCCTCAATACGCTTTCACAGAGGCAGTAGAGCCTTGGCTGGTGGGCTCAGCTGTCGGCTTTGTTTATTGAGCGATAGTGTAGATTCGGGGAAGAAAGGCCAGGCAGGGCAGTGGGACTGCGGCAGCAGGAGTTCTGATGTTGGGGGCGGCGTGGGGGTGGGGATGGTTCCAGACTAGTAACTAAAAATGAAATTTAGGGTGTAGACAACCACACAAGTTGAGGGAAACACTGTATTTACCCATTTTTCCTCGCACAGTCTTCTGCTGGGAGAGGTAGGTATCTCTGCAGACTCTGTGGGCTGAGTGCTGTGGGTACAGCCCAGTGCTCTTCCCAAAGCACGAAGGCTACCCTGTGCCGTGCACTGTCCTGCTGTCGATGTCACCGTTCATGGGTTATCTGCACTAGAATAACTCCTCTGTGCTGGTGTCAAGTATTTAGCTCTTGGGTTTTTTTGGTTTTGTCATTTGTCCCTCTTAAAAAGTACTGCAACAGAAAGGGCTTAAGACAGTCACTCATTTAACTTTTAAAAAGTAAAAATTCTAGCATGTGTAAAGGGTTAATGAGTTCATTCAATAATTCTGAAAATAGTTCACTATTTGCTGTTCACATTAACCTTAAAACTTTTCTCTCCTTGTTCAGAAGGGACAGGTGGATCCATAAGACCTAGTTTCTGCAGCATGGTCTCGGAAACCAGAATGTTTGGCTGAAATGCATCTCTCTGTATTGCACTATTACCTTCCCAGTGTAAGATTACAGTGAAAGTTTTTGAGCCCAGCATAAATTACTTTAGGAGAAATAAGGTATTTCTAGATTGCTAATCGCAAGTAGTTGTAGATCTAGTAACTAAAAGCAGAAATGTAATTTTGCTGTCTGTCTTTTAAACTATCTGCAAGGAGGCATACATTATGGTTAAGAGATACCATGAGGAACTGTTTCAAGGAGATTTGCAGTTTATATCTCTTATTTGAAGCTTTTAACAGGTTAAGCAAAATCCATGGGAAATAGCACCAAAGGAATCTGCAAGTGATTGGGTTGGTCTCAGCAACAGACATTTTTTGGACGTGAACCTTACTAATGTTTTTCATGGATACTTAGGAGTCTTTCCTGGGTACCTGGGGCTTTTAAAGAGAAGTCTGTTTTAAGAAGAGCTGGTCACCCTGCAGAAAAAAATAAAATAACTATAGGAAGTTTGTATTTTCTTTAGTATGACTACTGTAGAGGTCATTAGAAAGAAACTTTGCTGCTGATGTTTTCTGGTAGGATAATGTTACTCTTTACATATGCATGTCAGTGCAAAAAAAAAAAGATCTCATCAACTATTATTTACATCAACCAGTGTGTTCCTGATGTTTTATAACAAAAGTAGGTCCTCACCTGGAGACATTTCTAGCATACTATAAATAGCATATTATGTAGGTGGCTTTGAGTAGCTTCTGAGCTGTAAGAGACCCCTGTAGGTACTTTAGAAGATTCAGAGCAGATGTTCTTTATCTGCAAAAAGGTTAGGAGTGTACTTGATACTTATACGTGAATCACTGCCTTCATTGTGTTTCCCTGGTTGAGTTTTTTTGGCCTGTTGAGGATTACAGAGGATGGGATGTCTTGTTTATGGTGAAACGTTGGTTCGATAGCCTCAATAAGAGTTTATGTATACAGCAAAATGCTTAGGGAAAAAAAGGAATTCTCCTTTTAAAGGTAGATTGGAAATAAGGTGTGGTTTGGTGTATTTCACAACTATGAGGGAAAAGAAATGTCAAATGAATATTCAGCTAAAAAGTGTAAGTGCCTGCATTTATGCAATGAAAACTGTCTTTTCCTTATCTTCTTTCCCTTGATTTGTCTTCTGGTTAATATAGCAAAGAGAGGTGCAAAGTACCAGGCACAGACTTGTTCTGTGACCTGTGGCAGATGATGTAATCTCTCTTTGCTGCAGCTGAATATAAGAAATATGAAGAAATCTTCCCACAGGGTAGCAAATCTGAACTTAAAGTGGAAATGTCAAAGAAGAGTTTCTGTACATTTAACACAGTGGCTTTCTAAGGATTACAAGTATCTCTGTTTTTATTATCCATTGCAATTTCCTGCAGGGGGGGGAAAAAAAGTGGAAAAAAAAGTAGAGTTGAGGTAGTATTTTGCAGAATATATTTTGGTTTTGCTAATGGAATCCTGAAAAATTCAGATGAATGTGTTTAGTAAGGAGGGTGAGGAATGAGTCAGTTATTTGTTTTTTCCTGCGAAAGAGCTAAAAAGCATTTGGAGGCAGCATTGCTAAGGCTGGCTGTATAACTTTAAGGCTCAGTACTTCAGTCCTTCATAATGTAGATTGCCTGATCTGATGACTGCTTAGGACAGTTATATAATAAATGCCAGTGTTGGAAAATAACTTGCTTTGCTGGTTTATTTGTGTAGGCATTTTACTGATAACAGTAAATCCAAATAGAGCACAACTTCCCTGTCCAGCTTCCTGGCTGTCACTGCATAAGTTCCATGTAGTGGCTGTTGCACATCAGCATGTTGAATTTATGACCCTCTTATTTGTGTTATTTTGCTTGATTTTTCATGCTCTGAAGAGCAGTCAGCTAGACTTTGATAGGTTACAGAGGAGCTTCAGCAATGGCAATGGTTTTGCTTTGGTTCAAAAGGTTTACAAATTCTCGTTCCTTACATTGTGGCAATGAGCAAGTCTCAGAATACCTGAAACACTGACATAAGGTAGACTGGCATATGTTATTATTAAGTTTGCTCTTGTAATGGCATTCAATTTTACATCTTGTATTCAATTAAGAAAACTAAATAACAAAGACCTAACAAGAGGTTAAAACATGGCCACAACATGTTGAAAATAGTGTTCAATGCCAGTTTTCAGTCATAGTTGAAACCATATCATGGTTTAGAAGTGTTCTAGAAGACCATAAACATGAAATATAAATAGAAGCATCCTCTAGCAGCTTTAACTTCTCTCTGAATTAATTGTTTTCTAGCTACCTCCTGTCCCTCTAATTTTCCTCAATATGCGTGTCTCGTCATATTTATTCAAAATAGTTTTTCAAACTATATATTCTCATAGTTTCTTCAAAAACAGGCATCAAATAATGATAGAGGCTGGAAAAATAATGAATGTTGTTACTTAATCTTTAGCTGTTGGGCCTGAGGATCTGTAGGGGTCACTTTATTTTTCTTTTTTGTCTCTTTAAATGAGCTGCTTGCAGAATATTGTTACTTCTGTGAGACTGCAAAAAAAAGACTGTCACAAGTTTCAGAATTAAAGTGATTTTCTGTGATGTGTACTATATCACGGTGTCACATTTCTAATGCCATGGTCAGATTTATATGATATAAATACATTTGACCTATTTTATCACAAACATTTTGATTAGAAGGTAGGTGTGCATCATTATTATCTTGTAATATCCTGACCCTGGTCTGTTTCTGGAATTAATATTTAGCTAAACATGTAAGGATATCTAATGTTTGGCAGCCTGCATTTCTCTCCCTTATTTGAACAGATGGCTTGAAATGTCGTTTGAGGTTCAGGCCATCAAATTTCTTTCAGTGTTTATGAAATACGACAGTCATTTGGGAACCTGTATAATATTATGCAGTGGTCAAAATGAGTTTTGAAAGGAGCCATTTAAAGCATTTGAAAGTTCTCAGCATGTGACATTTTGGCTACAAAGAGCATTCTCTTTTTTCAGAAGTTAGGGACTAAAAAAATGGTTGAGAAGGCATAGTTTTTCTCAGTCATTGCCACGAGCATTTTGTTTAATCTCTGAAATAACAAAGGGATAAAATCTCATGTGTATAGCTAAGTTTTCTTCACCAAAAATCTTTATCTTTTAAAGAAAATGGGAAAGAAAAACAAATAAAAGAGAGCAAATATAAATGAAGGTATTTTTTATAAATTATTCACGTTTCCTATCTTTTTACTTTGATAAAATTGATATTAATGACTCCTTCCTGTCCCAATCTATTTAACATCTCTTCAGTGGTATTTCATAAGCTGACATTTATATTTCTTCTAACAAAAATATAAAGATACTTATTCTTGACAAAGTAGTGGAGAGGTTTTTTATATACTGTATGTCTGTGGATATTGTATGCCTTTCTGGGTTTTTTCCTGAAGAAGTTAAACCATTCAGGTATAGTTGTGCATGAGACATAGTTGCTGATGGCTGCAGAGCCTGTCAGTTTGTCTTAATAAAGCATGGGTTGTTGCACATACCTTTCTCGAGAATTAACTGAGAGAGCAGAAAAGCTACACAAGAGTGTTCTGCTCAGTACAGACCTAATTCTTCCCTCAAATACATAGTTCTTACAAGTAGTCTCTCTGAATGCTAAGAAGTGGCATATCCTTTACTCTATACCAGTCAGGGGAAAGGTTCCATTTCACCATTAAGATTTTACACATACTGATAAATACTTTTTTGAAAAACTTAAGAATATTCTCAACAACTTCAGTTGTTGGTCATCGTATTTAAATTTTAATTAACAGACTGATTTTTTTCAGAATTATGTTGTGCTAGATTACTTTTAACATGAAAGTAAAATTCAGTTCACTGTGATGTTTGTCATGCTTCACAATTGGAAATAAACTTGTGATTTTCACACTGAAAATTATTTTAGCTCTATATTTGATAGCAAAAAAAAAAAAAAGCTTAAGTAATTTCCTTTGCTGGATTTAAGTACAATAATTCATCTTGTCACCTTGTCTATGTTAATACTTTACACTGTACATTCCAATTAAATTTGACTTCACGTGGAGCTAATAAATTGGTTTAATTGTATGTAGAAGCATTGTGCAGATAAGCAGTGTATATCTTATAAGCTCCACAGTGTGGTGTATAAACTTAATGTCTGAAGCTATACTAAATAACTAAAGGTATTCTTGGAACCTTTTTTTGTTGTGGTTTTGTAATTTTTGACTCCAGTTTTAATAAGTGTGCATGGTGGACAATGAGAAATACTGACATAGTTTTCTGTAATCTTTTGTAGATCCAGAGAGGGCTTGTTATCTACATATGCTTCTTCAAAGGTGCTGATGAGGATCTTCTTCCAAAATTTGGTATGATATAACCCTTATGAATTCTTGAATTGTTTGAAAAAGATAAAAAGCAGTAGAGGCAGAGAAGGCAGCAACTATTTGGACAAGTAGAAGTCAAGAAGCCATGAGATGGCATCATTCTAAATCAGTCATCTGGCTGAAATAAAGGTTTTGTCTGTCCATACCTCTCACTGTCTGTCTTCTCATGATCAACCTAGAAAATCAATTCCCATGATGATAACATTCTGCTGCACCTGCTATTTAACATATTATGTGTATCAGGCAATAGGTTTGGTTCAGGGCATAACTGAATTTCAAGTAGTTCATGGCTTGATTTGATAAATATTTTAACACTGATCTCACTGTATGTGCAGGATATTTAAAATTATAGCCAGTAGAGGGAGTTGGGTGGATAACTAAACAGTGTCTTTCCCATCCCATTTCAGTAGTGCTATATACACTGTTACCATTTCAAGTGCAGTTTTCTGGTTCAGAAGTGATAACAACAATATCTGCAGTTCTTGCCCTGTTTTCCATGTGCACTTTAACATTTACATCACAGCAGAGAAGATGCTGTGGATAAGGTCAAATGGTAGTGATTTCTGTCTCCATCCACTGCTGCTTTGGCTTGATTTTTTTTTTCTTTTTACTTTTATGTCGTTTCTTCTCCCTCCTTTCCTCCATCAGTAGCACTGGATCATCTGGAAAAATGTGTGATACCATGCATTCCAGATAAAAGTACCCCTTTTCTTTTCTGTGGCTGGCTGATGTTAATGATTTGGCAAAAGGTTGCATAAAAATAGTCTATTTCATGCTAATGTCTGGGACCAGCAGTGCACAAGTACAGGTGCTATTGAAAATGCTGAAAGGAGCTGCTGTGGGTTTCTCTTTTGGTCTTGGAGGGCACAGTCTTTCTGAGATGCTAAATAAAGTTGAAATATTTAGGGTGTATTTAAATCTGTGATATGAAAATTTATTTTATGCTTGTGAGAGTTTCATGAGACTGTTACTGGAGAATAAATACATTTTCAGCTGTGGGGCACCTGAAACAGGCCAGAAAATGAAAGTTCTGTTTCCTATGAGGAGATTCATCTATGACCATCCTCCTTGAGTGCCTGGCTTACAGAATATATTTTGAATCTGTTTAAATGTGTGGGTTTGGTTCCTTAATCACAACTCAGTTCTTTTTGCTTTGAACAGCATTAAACATCTGTTTGCAGGCATAACTATTACCCTCACAGCTCTTACAAACTTGGAGGAAGTTTTGCGGTAATGATTTGATTTGTCATAGAAGCATGGAAAATCTAATGTTAGTAAATGCATTGATTTTATTTGGAAGTTTATATATTGTGGCTTATAAGCCAAATTGCATCTGACCTTCCTGACCAATCGCTCTCTCAAAAGACAAACTGGCCCCTGCACGTCTCTGTGTGGAGTGCTGAAGGACACTCGCTCCATTGCGACCAAACCTTGGAGCTGTGCCTGCAGCCCAGATCAGTGCTGGGTCCTGCTGCGAACTCCTGCAACCAGCGTGAAAAGACAGTCAGGGCAGAAAGCTCTCTGAAGTGCAGAGGATGGTGTTGTCTCCTATGCTGCGTAGTGTTGTGCAAATGTTGCCTATTTGAGTATCAGGCAATTTAGTAAGGGTCATTAATTGGATCCTGAATTCTTTTGGGGGTGTTGAACTAGAATCAACTTGAGGCTTTTAGATAGCAAATCACTTCCCCAAAATTAAAACTTTAGAAATAAATTTAGATATTAATATAAATATCCTTAGCATTCCTCACAATACTCAGATATATTAGTTGGTTAATAGTATTAATTGACTGTCCATGTTTTATTTAATTAATAAGAAGTTTCTTTTACTTGAATATTTTGTCACAGATCAAAATATTTGTTGAATCTTATTTATGAAGTCCTGTTTCATTTACTTCAGTTATACTAACTCTTATTTTATTTTTATTTGCAGTCAATACGCTGTTGAATGTTAAATTAAGTGAAAATGAAAACGGCGAGTTTGTTTCTATTCTTGATTTACCGGGCGACATTCTCATCATACCACAAGCTACTCTAGGTGGTAAACCAAAGGGAAGAAAGATGCAGTACCATGCAAACATTGAAAAAGAAAAAGGGTTGGAACTTTATACTCAGTTTGTGACTTTGTGTGAAAAAGAACTGGCTGCCAATGCCAAGTGCATGGAAGCAGGTGTTTGTGTCAAGCATGGCACATACGGAAACAGGCAGGTGTTAAAGCTGGATACAAACGGACCTTACACTCATCTGATTGAATTTTGAAAAAATGTATTCTATCTCAGACACAGTACTGGTGGTTGTTTGTTTTTTACCTCCTCCTAAGCATTAATGTGCTTGAATGCTTGGGGAAGTAAAATGTAAAAAGGGCTTTCACTCATCTGTACTGGTGTTGCCAATCCCATTGAATAGAAGAATGCCTGAGACTGCTTTGCTGGAGCGAGTATGTGTTTTATGCTCATACGCATCTGAAGTGTGCTCAAAAAAATTGTTACTATTGATCCAATAATTTGAAAGGTTTATTAACAATGATAGGATAATGCAATGATTTCTTCCTAAAAAATAATGAAAAAAATATTACATGTATAGCTTAAGTGGTTTATAGATTAAAAAAAAAGAATACTGTAGATGTACCTATGTTGCCAAATTTCCTGAGTTAGTTTTTGCCTGTTTTCTAACTCTAAAATACCAATGCTTTCTAACTAACCAATATATCAAAAGCACAAATTCACTGAATTTTTAGTCTCTTAGAGAATAGGTACTAAATAAGAAAATCCGTCCTCTTCATTCAGAGTGTGTAGGGTTGGGAGACTTAAGGTAGTACTGGACTGATCATAGGCTACGTAAGGAAGAATAAGTGAGGCACATCTAGAAAGCAGCAGTACCACTAAATTGCTTTCTTGAAGCTTGCATTCTGAAATCCCTGATGTGTTTTGATAGGCTGCTTGCTATAGCTTGGTCTATGTCCTTGTTACTGCGGTCTTGCTGTCGACTCAATTCTTTCATAACAGAGCCTCAGGAAAAGAATGGAAACATTCAAATGAAAACAAAAATAAAAATGGTACATTGTATGCAACCATCTCGTTCCCTCTGCCCCTATTGCTTCCTTCCAGCTTTTTGTCTATTGAATATGCCAGGCAGAGACTAGTTTTCCCTTTAAAGATAATGTTGGTACATTTGGGACCCCATTCCCAACTGACTCCCTATGCAGTACTGTTACAAACATTATTAACAGATGGTGTTAGGAAGATATAATGAGAAATTCTCTCTTGTAAGGCAGTAAGAACAGCACAGCTATATTAAAAAGTGGCAAATTCAAAACTGATTCAAATATGTTCTTCTTGTGAGTCAGGTTTCTCTTTTTACTGCAGCATTATGGCTTAGAAGGATTCAAAGTGAAATTAGATATTTATATGGTTTGCAGTAATTATCCAAAATTTCCATTTAAATAACAAATTATTCTGGAAAAGATGTAAAACCTCATGGCTAGTGAGCATGCCAGCCTGTACAATCCCAAACTGTAGGTCAGTAGTTACAAATATTCTATCCTTATCTTTATTTTTATGAAGAAAACATTACTGAATGTGTAATCTGCAGGCTCAGATGATGCCTTGAGAATCACATTTTTTTGAACTGATACAAAGCTTGTAGTTTTGATAAGAGAGTAATGAGGTTTTTTTCAGATTACATAATATATGGTTAAAAATCACAAAATACATAAGGACATTGAATTCCTGGCAACTGACACTTTCAGAGCTGAAAACAACCATTTACACAAATGGCCTGGAAATATTAGCTATTAGGCCCCAAATTACACATTTATTCATTAATAATTAACAGTTATGATAGACACAATATGAGTTATGTTTTAAGCTCCTACTAGCAATATTTAAATAAGGTTGTCCTGATGTGAATAACACAAATTCATTTTTATCTTTGTGCTTGAAAAAGCATTTTAATTCCTCTTTCTGTTGGAGGTCAAATCCTAAAAAGTGCTGAGTAATACCACTTTTCAGAGACCTTACAGAAATTGTGGGTATTTAATATATCTCAAGAATCGATTCTTTGAGGTATAATACAAATCTGCAGTTTTAATTTTTTTTCCTGTCTCCAGAAAGGTCTTTGGCAGCCTGGCAATTCATCCTCTGTATTTCAAGAACTCTCTAAGAGGAATAGGCTTGAACATGTTTAGCAAATAACAGATTTCAAACAAAATTCCATATCATACTGGTCTCTCATATAAAGCACATAAAAACTAATACATATTTCAGTGGTTCTTGGGACCAGACAGGACTCTGAAATTTCTGTTAAAAGGTGAATATTTTTATCTGCCCATTTCTGATTTATTTGTGTATCCATCCGGGAATACTGATTTCTGCTGTCTTCTGCTCCAGCGATTGGCACCTTGTTGAATGCTGTGCCCTTTGTACTTTATTTATATCTACTATTGATTCACAATCCATTTACTGAAAGAAACCATTTCTGAATAACATACTGGACTGTACTGATGAAAAAATTGATTAAAATTGCTTTTTCAAAGCCAAATGCTCATTTCTTTCTGCTGTGAATATATGCGTTAAACAGATGACCTGACACTGCTTTAAATAGTTTCTATTCTATGACTAGACAAAAACTCAAATCATTATCCTGTTCTATACTTAGAGACTATCTATTAGAAGATGCTTAATATTCCCCACTTCCTTGAAATCACCTCTAAAGTCAGGAGTCATCTTAATGCGATTATGCCTTTAGTCCAACTGTCCCACAGTAATCTCAGTATCAGGTTTTTGTGACCTTGTTTACAGCGTACACACCCAGTGTGTCTAAACTGACCATGTGTGGACTATGAACTGGGCTCATAAAAACTTACTAATGAGTTCTGGTGCAATAGCCTGTTTCCTAGTCAGCAGTATTCCTGCTTCCTTCCCATGCCCCTTCTGGAAATTTTTACCTCAGCTGCTACATACATTATGCAACATAACGAATTTGCAACTATTACATATTAATTACATGCAATTCTTAATTCAGAATTGGCAGTTAATAGATGGTATGTAGGCCAGTCGTAGTACTGACACTGCTGCAACTGTATCGGCATTGCTAATAACAGTCCACAGGCTTTGTCAAAGTGGTGCAAGACCTCAGGATGGAGGCTTATCACACCTGCTTTGTCTGAACTTTCCTCAGTCTTCTCAGAGTTTGGTTTTACTTGATTTTGCTGTAGCAACAATTTTTCTAAGGACAGGAGACTATGGCTGATTTGTTTTACTTTTGCACTGTATGGTGTAGCCACAGTTGCTATATAATACTAATAATAAGTAGTTATTCTGTGTAGAATGATGTCCTTATGACTCTAACATAATGTTACAGTGTACAGAACAGCAGCAACCTTGAGATGTGAAGACACTGACAGCAGTGTAAAATAGAGGCATGGGATGATAATAGCTGGGGCACACACTGGCACTGGAGATCCCAAGGCTATAAACAACTTGCCAATGGTCAGTCAGAGAAATGGAAATCTGAAACTGGGCAAAACTAGTCTTAGGGGTAAAAAAGAGAAGAAAGAATGAGTAAACAAAAAGCAGAATACATAGTTGCAGGCCAGTAAAGAATAACAAGGTGTAAAACTGTGTTAGAAAACATGCAAAAATAGCCCCAGCTGATAACTATTTCCAAAAGAAGAAAAAGGAGAGAACAAAGACACCATAAACACCAACATCATACTCCTGCAGGCACAGGACTCCATAAGCTGATAACCCACTGTGCTCCCTCTACCAGATGGAAGCCACATGGAGGTTAAAGGGTAAGCATGACACAGGAAAAGGGGTAAGGGTAGGTACTAGATAGTGTGTGCATAATGATTTGAACTGTAGTATTATTACTGACACTTTTTATGCAGTTTTTTAATTATTATTTCCTTTCTTTTTTTGTAATAATTGAATCTAGACTGAAAATAATTATTTTATTAAATTGCTAAAGTTGCAGTTATAATAAATTTGGTGTGACTTTACACATAGTGTGGATTTCTTTTTGCCCATAGCAAGATTTTGTACGTAACAGTTTCTGCAGACAGTTGCTTCCCCATGTTGAAATGGCAGCCACTTGATGGGCTGCTGGATGTTAGCCAGGCTTAGTGGTGCTTTTCACCAGCTCCTTTAATGCAGCTGTGATGTCGGATCTTATTTACCACAAAAGCTGCACAAAAGTTTTTTCACTGTGGCTCAAAGCAACCACTGTTCTTTAGCCCCTCTTTGAGAACAAGAGCAGTTCCACATCTACTTGGGTTTCTGAGTATGGTCTGGTGAACCTTAATCTCATCTCTGATATAAAAACAGCTTCTTTGGGGAAGGAGGTATGAATCTTTTAAACTTCCATTATTTTTTGGTTTTAGTTTCTGTTAGTCTCTGCCTATGGACTCCTTAAAATGCATTGTGTTTCCTTCTGAAGCTGGAGTATGCCACAGAGAGCTAGAGTGGTCTCCAGGCATGACCTGAGGTCTGCCACCAACCTCCCCTGTGACTGGCTTCATTTCTAAACTTCTTTGCATCTCAGTTCTTATCTAATAATGGGTATTTATTTTTTTTCAGTGTGTTGATCTTTAAGACTATGCATTGAGCATAACAAGGAGAATCACTCTGTTTTGTGTGTTGCACTGCACAAGGGGATGGTACTGAACTGGCTGTGAGATCTACCAGCTGCTTTATACTAGAACTCAGGGTCATAATTGCTCGACGAGAACAGAAAGTAGAGCTTCCTCCTTAATCTTTTTTTTGGGAAAACAGTATCCAAAAACTGAGGCTGTCTCTCAAGAATTTAGCAAAATTGGTATTTCCTATCTCCTATTTATTCCTTCTTATTTTCTTGAAGCACCTTGAAAGCAGCTCAAAATCTGAGAATCCCTACAAGATTCTGTTACCAGGAGTGCTGTGCAAATACAGTTGAAAAGTAAATGGTATATGTAGACAAAAGAAAGAAACAGCAGTTAGAATAGCTCAGATAGTTTGAATGTATTGCACATTTTCTCTTTAAATCAGTCCTGTCCGCTAGTTCAATTACTGCCAGTGTGCTGCTTTGGGCAAAGCAATTTTCTGCTCCACTTTTTCCATCTGTGAGACAAAGAAAACAGTGAAAATGGGAAAAAAAGGTTTAAAACCACTGGTTTTTTCCCTTCACTAAAAGCAAAAAAATCACCTCGGATCCTTTTTTTCCGTCAGAAGGCAGTACACTTTCACCTCCCTTCACCTTTGTTGGAACTACAGGAATTTGCCTTTCACTACATCCTACTGCAACCTCTGCCTCACAATTGTGACTTGAGCTAATGTCCACAGAGTACTCTGAGTGCCTCAATGAATGGTGTGGTATCAGTACAAATAACACCCCAGAGTATTTCTAAAGTAGGAATGATCCAGACAACACGGAAAAGCAAATAAATGGCATTCCTGTTGTAATGTTCTAGTTTATATATATTTATGTATCTCATTGCTCTGAATTTAAGATTGCTCTTTATTCACTTTGTCTTTACCAGTGTAAGTGCCACAATAGATGCCCTATTACATCAGTATGCATTAAAAATGCGCAAGTAGGGAGCTTAAGGCTGTTTAGATGTGCTCCATTAGGAAAGAGATTGGCATTGAACGTTTTGGATTAGCAATGAAAGCAAAAGGTTTTTGGGAGGCCTTAATATTTAGCTGGCAATCCATCCCTAGATCTAACTTCCTTATTTCCCACTTCCATTTTGATAGCTGTATCTAACATTATCTAGGCCTGCATAATACTTTTGTTTACATTTTAGGATTAAAAATAACAACAGGACTGTGTAATTGCTTGGCAGGAATTCAGGCCTTGCATTTTGTGATGGTACAAAAAGCAACTGTGTTGGAAATAAAAAGAAGTCTAGCAGTACTGTAGCATAAAATAAACCCATATATATTATTTTTGACAATCAATGTATTAAACAAAGAAAGCTTTGTACCTCAGGCCTTGGAAAAGCTAGGACAGGCCAAAATATACTGGATCCTACATGTCTCCAGAAAGCAGCTACTGCAGGGAACTGAACATTTCACTTTTGGGATTAGAAACACAGTTACTGTCTCAGCTGAGGGAGCACTGATGGACAGGCATGGATGCTATGGGCTGCAGCAGTTCTAGAACTGAGCATGTTATAATGGTTACAGGCACATTAATAACCTACTCAGATTAAAACCAAATGTAAATTGCCTGTAGCTGGTGGTGTCACTGTTCACACATTCAGAACTTCATTGTCTCACTCTGTACTTAAAAGGGTATGTTGACTGTATAACATAATTGCAAGGAGAAAATAAAACTAAATCATTAATCTTATAATTAATCTAAAGACATTTCTTCTTAATGATTTTTAAATATAATGGAATTCACTTTTGTTTGCTATGTCATTCTTTGGTGATGTCACATTTGCTTCAAATCAGGCCTCTAGTCGTGTGGTTCTTAGTCATGCGTGGACAGTCCCACTGAATTCAAAGGAATACATTCTTTTTTTCTTCCTTTAGAGTCACTGAGGATTATAAGACTGAAAGAAAGAGAATATTTAGCTCAGAGGCATATGTGACTGCATAGATTTTCTACTATGTCTGGAATTTGTACGGCAGAACTGATTCATGCTCTAAATCCGTCAACCCACTTTACCAAAATAGACTAATGAGAAGACTAATCAGTAGGTTTGTGCATTTCAATTATTTGCCAGTTGCTTATTTTATTAAGTAATTTGCTGTTGAAGCACAGTCAGGACTAATGGGGAAAGGGAAAATTGAATTAATACATGGTGAATACTGTCCTATTTTTTTCTGGTTTATAGCAAAATACCATAAACTTGCATAACAATATTTTTTTAATTTTACATTGAAAAGAGGAAAAATAAAAATGGCATGCATAGCTGCTGAAGTAGATGTTAATTTGAATCAGTGCATGGTTAACATTCTGTTGACTGATTTATGGAAAAAATCATATTAAAAATCAAGGTTAACCATAAATCCAATAACACAGACTCTTACCCTCACATAAGCACTGCTGGCACCAAGCAACCCTAAAGCTGATGTACCCAGAGATGGAAGGAGTCTCCTGCATCAGTATCCTTTTTTATTCCAATTGATTAATATCAGTTTCGCATTAACAAAGCATTACTTAGATCTGATATCATGTGTCCTGGGGGGCTGGGTGAGATAATTCTTGGGAAAAATTGAGCAAGACTTTACTTCTTAATGAGTGATATTTTGTCTTGCCCTATGGTCACATAACATTCAGCATTATGAGATACTAATCTTGAGTGGGTCCCTGCCTGCTACCATAGCAGAGTGAATAATAGGCATAGTAACAATAATCACAGCAATAATATTCCAAAAATTATTCTAGATTTGGTTTTACATGTTTGTTTCTGAGTTAAACATGATCAATTCTTCACAAATATTGACAGATCTTTCTGTTACCTCAGAACTGTCAGCTAGATCAGTGTTTGTTTTTCTGGAGTTCCTTATGGAAAAAGTCCTAACGCCAACAGTGTTTGAATATAAATTGTTTAGCTGAACTTTCTCACAAGTGCATTGCAGATCTCTTTATGAGTAGCAGCAACTCATCTCCTGCTCAAAATGAGGTTAACTGAACAAATAGCTCTTTCCTGGCAGTGTACATTATTTTTGATACCAGAAGGTAACACATTTACAACAGTAGGAGTTTGTAGAGTTAATTTCTACAAAATATAATATATGAATAGTTTCCTACTTCAGGTATGAGGCATTTATATATGCTTCATTGCCACATCCATTGCTAGATTTTTTGTTTTAAAAGGTCATTGCATCTGTGCTTATGTTTTTTTATCACAGTCAGTGTAGTAAAAATGAAACCAGTGTCCATGTATGGTAATGCAGCCTGGTGCTCGTGGCAGCTATAGCACAATGTAATCAGGCAGTTCTGCATGAGCTCTTTGAAATATTTCTCAGCAGTAGCATCTGCATAACTGAATACAGATGTTGACAAAGGATTCCACTATATATGAACTTTACATGTTGAATCTATTTGAAGATGAATGTACCAGCTTATGTAAGGGTTAGACACAATTTTGGCTCCCATGGTTATGTGTCCCAGGCATTATTCCCTCCCCACAATGTTCCCTCTCTACAACTGTCTGAAGGGAGTTTGTAGCAAGGTGGGAGTTGGCATCTTCTCCCAGGCAACTAGTGACATGAAAAGAGGACATAGCCTCAATCTGTGGAGATTCAGGTTGGACATCAGGAAGAATTTCTTAATGGAATGGACTGCTCAGGGAGGTGCTGTAGTCACCATCACTGGAGGTATTCAAGAAATGACTGGATGTGGCACGTAGTGCTATGGTCTGCTTGACACGGTCTAGTTGACATGGTGACCAACCAAAGGTTGGACTCAATGATCTTGGAGGTCTTTTCCAATGTTAATGATTCTGTGATTCTGTTTGCACTTGTTAAAAGAAAATAATCCTGGAGAATGCAGTTTGTGGAGAGAAATCTGGGTTCCAGATATGGCTGGGCATCACCTATGAAACTACAGTAAGATTATTGTTTGCTTATTTTAAAACCAAAAAATGGTTGAGAGACATATACTTGCCTCTTACTAAGACAGAATTTAAAGTCTGATCACAGAATTCATTAAAGAAAATCCCTCCAATGGAAATTTTCTCATGACCAGTGAATTCTCTTCTGGAAATTTGGAAGGGTGGCCGTCATTCCCAATAAGGTAGCAACCTCTTCCACTTAGAGCAGCTGAAATAAGTACCTAATGCCATAGGAGAAATCAGGTGAAATTCCTAGAGTAGCTCCATCTGACCTGGTCCATAAGACATAGGATGACTCCTTGACTTGGGATCCCATACCGATTTCGGGTCACAGTTTACACAGATGAAAACCAAGAGTAAGAACTTTTGCAAATGTTGGGTTTGGCAAGCGCTTCATATACCGGTGCTGTTCCTGTTCCTGTCCCGTGCAGTGCCCAGGGGCCGCCTCCGGGAAGCACGGCTGGGATGCTGCGGAGTGAGTGGAAATCACAACCCATGACAGATTCCGATCACAGCCAGGTACAAATCCCAGTAGCGCCAGCTGGGCTACTTTAAAAACAAAAACAAACAAACAAACAAAAAAACCCAAACAAACAAAAAAACACACCGAGAGGGATTTTTGTTGCTGTTTTCGGTGGGAGAGCCTGTGCCCCGCAGCAGTGCCCAGCGCCTCGGTGGCTGCAGGGTGGCGGAGCGCCCGGGGCGGTGTCGGTGTTCCTGACCCTGTCCCTGTCCCTGACCCTGTCCCTGTCCCCCCACACCCAGCCGCGGGCTCCGCGCTCCCCAGGCCGCTCCCGCCCTCCTCCCGCCGCCGCGGGCGCTCGATGGCTCCGGGCCCGATTGCACAGCCCTGAGCACCGGGGCCGCCCTCCATCTCCTCCTCCATCTCCTCCTCCTCCTCCTCCTCCCCGTCCCCGCCGGCGGGCGGCGGCAGCTCGGCACCCGCGCCCCCCGTGCAGGTACCGCGGGGGCGGAGGGGCCGGAGCCGGCGGGGGTGGCCCCGGAGCCGGCGGCGGTGGCCCCGGAGCGGGGCAGTGCCGGTCCCCCGCCTGCGGAGGGGATGCCCGGGCTCGGGGCGGTGCGGAGCGGCGGCGGGGCCGAGCGGAGCCGGCAGCTCGCCGCGGGGCTGTGCCTGCCCGAGGCCTGCGCCTGCAAGGCGCCCCATCACCCCAGGATCAGCCGACGGGGTCGGTGGGTGGCACGGACAGCCGGCTCTAAAGCCGGCGGCGGGGCGGCTCCCGGGTTGCCCCGGCACAGCCCAGCCGGAGAACGGAGTGGGGAAGGGTCTTCTCGTGGCGGGAGGGACGGCGAGCCGGGCCGGTGCCGGTGCCGGTGCGGCGGGGGTGGCGGCAGAGCGGCCGTGCCGGCCCGCCCGGGGGCCGGGGGTCTCACCGTGTGCCGCACCGAGCCGGGCTCGGCACCCACCCTCAGCCAGCTGCCGGTGTTTAGGGTCTGGCTTCGTATTTTCATATGGATATTGGTGATTAAGACTATTTGGGGGAGGGATAGCAGGACTGGACATTCTGGCGTGCAGAAATGTTATTGCAGGCTTTTGCGGTTTGCATTTCTGGTTGTCCAGATAGGACGAGTAAGTTTACACCATATAACTGGTAAGAATCTTGCACAGGGATGTTAAACCTGTAAAGTTGCATTAGTGTTGGCATTTTTGAATGAAGAAGAGAGCAGTAGATGTTGAAGATATTGAAGATATTTAGTAAAAAATAAAGTTTATTAAGATACGGGTGGAAGTATGATAGGAGAGGAGAAAGGCAGATAAAAGTTCAGGTGATTTCAGCTTTGTGCTTCTTTAAATGAAATCTGATACCTTTTGAATTTTGGATTCATTATTTTTAGTGATTCTTTGGGTTTTGATTTAGTGGGATTAAGTGTTTCTGGCCATGAACTGTACTTTTATTTTAGTCTCACATGCCAGAAATATTTTCCCTGTCTTTGGAAATAGTCAAGATATGTTGTATGTTTTGGTGTGTAATATTGGCAACTCATGTATGAGACAACAATTGAGATGCAGAAGATAGAGTACTTCTGATTGTGTGCTCAACGGACTTTGCATTTCTTTTCCTGATGGTTTGGCACAGTGAAACGGAGGTGGGGGGAGGAAACGAGTTGGATGTTACACTGTCTAGTGATATATTGAAAACTTATGCTTCATTGTTGAACATAGGATTGTTTTTATAGTCAGCAAAATATCTGACTTACTGACTACTTCATGATGTGTCCCAACACATCAAAAACTTTATTAATCAGTGCAGCATGATCATCTGTTTTAAAATTCAGAACAGCTTAATGAAGTAGGATGTTAGAAACACCTTCTCAGAAAAACATGTTCATATTGTGGAATGTTTGTTCTATTCAGTTTTTACCATTGTGGCTTTTACTGGGTTTAAGGATGCAGAACGTTTAAAAAGACACAAAATATGTCTGTATCTACACTGCAGACCAAAAAAGCATTAAATCTCTATGCAGTTACTTTTTTTTTTTTAATTGTTTTGGAGTTTTCTTTGGGGAACAGCCATGTAAAATACCTACAGAAAGAACTGTTGCAGGGAGGTATGTCAGTGACTTATGCCTGGGTTTTGGTCTCTGATCTGTCAGACAAGTCTCCTGCAAAGTCTGCATCTGTGAGGGCTTCTGATGCTGCTGAATTTCTGTGTTGGCGTGTTTATGTGCAGTTAAGTTTAGTCATAGTTATAGCTATAATGATTTTCAGCAAAAAGTAAGTTTACTTTTCTGGGGTTTCAGGATACATTCAGCAAAAATTCCCTGTGGCTTAATTTAGTGCTAAGCTGGACTTGATTCGGCATTTACCTTTACGGAAAATTGGAAGCTCAAATTGGCCTGCACTTTGGATAATCCATATGCATATATATCACCTACTGTAAATCAATTTAACATTTTAACACATAATTTAATTTCCCGAAACTTCTGACATTGTGATTTAAAAAAGCCCCAAACAAACGCCACCCCATCAGCATACTCAGTTTGATATATTTTTGTCTATATTAAATAATATTGTCTACAACACTCTTAGTAATAAAACTATGTTCAGACATATATTGAAATTATTGTTAGGATTTTAGGTGGATGTTTATACTTCTGTGGTTTTCATGCACTTTCTATAGTATCAGACCAGTGTTCAAACTTGCAAAGAAATAAACCCAAAGCATTCTATGCATTTTTATTCAGACTGAATCTAGTTATTGTTTTTTGAACTTTAATTAGTCCAGTTTTGGGGAAAAAAAACCACTGTCTTTTAAGCTCATTTTGTCAGTATCAGATTTGATACCATTTCTCTGACTATTAGAAGCATTGGTTAATTGTTTGTATGCAGTTTGCCAGGCTACCTGTAAATAAAATAATGTTCTGAGGTCCCTGTAATGGATCCAAGTTTATCTTAACCTAAATAATATTCAAGAGCTGTGAGGGCTAGAGGGGACAGTGTGTGCCAGTAGTGCCTGCTGTGGAGCTCAGGAAATGGCTGGTTTATATTTCTCAGTAACTGAATGTTGCTGTTTCTTGACTTCCTGAATTCTTCTCACATGGAGATAAAAATTAAAGTGGTGATAAGAAACATGAAAGCCAAGTGTATGTACTTTTTACCATGGTGAATGTCTGTCTTCCACATTTTTTTAAAATGTCTTGAATATATGTCGCTGCTAAAACAACTATTGCATTTCCAGGCACTTTTTTTCAGGGTATTTTTCTCTAATTATGTCAAGCCTTGTCTTCAAAACTTCACAGAAATCACTCAGCAGTCCTAGAAGACATTGTCTTGTCATTTCTTTCACACTTCAGCAAATGTATATTGTGTTGTAGGTCTTACCAATGTCACTGTTATGTATGAAAGTTGTGGGTGGTCACATTCTTTGTGCAAATATTTTTTAAACCAGCAAGCCCAGAGCAAGGATTCTGATAGGTTTCTCTTAGGTCTTTGTTGCCTTTAAGTTTTATTGCTCTTTCAGATAGAAGGTGATTCCTCTGAAACTTTGAAATCAATAATAGCATTTCGGTAGGAAAACCAGCCATTTGGAACTGTTCCTGTGGGAAACAAATACTTTGTGTGAGCGTTGTGGTTCACAAAACATCAAAATACAGCCCCTTTGTTTTGCAACACAGATGAAAGTAGCTGAGAAGCTAACAAGAATTTTGTTTGGGCTGCATGATATTTGGTCCTTAGGACAGTCTGAAACACTCTGTGAACACAGTGCGACTCGCATATGTGGGAGGTGCAATGTATGAATATGCACTTGGATTATATCTTTAATGAATACCTGCATAAATGCTACTATATTTTCAGTGAGAGGATAGATACATAGCTGTCCTGGGAAAAAATTGCTTCATCCAGAGCACTGCTAAGCAGAAAGTCGGGAAAAAAAGCATCTTATTTCAAAATCTATGATTTCAGAATCATGTTTCTAATCTGAATAACTGCATACAAAAGTATGGCATAAATGGAAATTGTCCTAGTCTGAAATCTTCAGCAATAATTAGAGGAAGTAGATGGTTTTGCAGTAATTGGTTAATTTTTGTTAGTCGTAGTCGGACAGATTCTTCATTGTTTTTTGGTCATTGGGATAAGCATGTGATGCAAGTGTGTACATTTCCTTTTTAAAAAAGGCAGATAGTTTATTTTATGAGTGGAAGTGAATCCCTCTATAATACAGAATATACAACAAAACATATAAGTACTCAACAGTGAGATTTATTTCATGTGTTTTTCACATGCTAATGAACTTAAAATCTGATATTAAGAGTTACAGTTCTGTTTGTTTTAAAGGTCTTAGTATTTTGGACCATCTCCCCTTTGTCCTGGTATTCTTTTTCTATGTGCTCTGACTTGCGGTCTTGTGATGACTTTCTCTTGTGGCCTGTTCTTAAAAACTGCTGTGAAACATGGTCCCATCTTCTGTGTGCTTGGCTTCATATTTCCCCTCTGCTGACCAGTGTAACATAATACTGCAAAATACCTCGCACTTTTATGGCAGTATATTAATTTTGGATGAAAAGCACTCATCAGTTTGATGCCACAGAGTAATTTGGTCCAAACTGATGAGACCAATCAGTGACAAATTCAAGTATGTGTGTGTATGCATTGAAAGACTGGGCTCTGGTTTCATAAGTTATTCATAGTCCTCCTCATCAAGGGTTTAATCAGTTAGATATCCTGATACTTCTGCTAAAGAAACAGTCTTCAGGGGAGTTAACTTTCTCTGTTTTCCCCTCCTCCTCTGCATGTCTTGATGCTGTAATGCCCTACATTTGCTTGTGTGTTTCTTTGAGAACGCATACAGGAAAGCAGTGAAAGGGCACATGAAATTCCCAGGGTTTTTTTCGGTTGAATGAAAGCCCAAGAGTGATTAGCACTGCTGAACATAAAATACAGGCAGAGGGATCAATGTTATGTTGGGACCAGCAGTTCCCTGCTGTTGCTTCATGTAGCTCTGCCGAGCACAAGATTTAAGGCTTGTGTATATAGAAAAAGGCACAGCTTGGCTGAAGGCTGAGGATCCTGCCACATAAAGATATGGAAGTACTGACACACACTAACTCTTTTATTTAGCTTTGTCTACTCTGAGTATTTTGAGGCAGACTGCTACTGTGAGTTAGTTGGTAATAGTTTGTAGTAACCAATAGATAAACAAAGCTTGTCCTGTTTTTTTCAGGAATAATAAATATATTCATTTATCTGTGGAATGTTCCTACTTCAGTATATTTTCAGTGTCTAAACTCCAAGCTTATCTAAGATGGAATTTTAGTTCTTTTTTATTCCTTAGGAAATTACGGAGATTCTATCGTTGTATATTTAAATCAGATTATTTCTCTGTGCTGGAAATTCTAGCTAGACTACAACTAAAGAGAACTAACTTCTTAATTTTCTGGGCATGTAAAGCTGCTGGGAGTTTGATCCTGCACTTTTTGCCTTCTTCAGCCCTTGGTGCCTCTCTTTGTTTGCCTAGTAGTATAAACAATACACTGTAACTATTAGATTTTGGTCTGTGTCTCATTCATTAGTAGCTGAATTTGGCTGGTGCTTTAAGGTTTTTCTGCTCAGCTGGCAAAGACCATCATACTCGGTTTCTCTTGTCAGAAGGAAGTCCAAGGGAGCCGGGCAGGAGTTTTGTTTACGTTTGGGAGACACTCTAACCAGCTATGTGCAAGGGCTTATCGGAGGCTTGAGCATGGATGTCTCTCCGCAGTCAGCTCAGATGCACTGCTAACGATCATCCCATTAAACTTTTAACACAGTGCTGCAGGAGTAACATTGATCTGATGGCTAGAACTAAATGTGTCAGGCTGGAAGGCTTTCTCTTGTGAATGTGTTAGTTCACTTATTAGACAGAAGATGAAAAATCTTGCTTTCTGAGGAAAAAACCATGAATTTGCAGTCAGTTAAAATACTGCTATGGTGAAGTGAGGGACAACTTGAAGCTAATGAATGTGCTTCAGCTTTGTTTTTCAGCAGTGGGGTGGCTATGACATGGATTGTATAGTGAGCCCAGTGGCAGCTGTTATGAAAATACTGGTAACACTATTATTACTGGTCATTTTTGATCTTACTCATTACAATTACTCATTCTTGTTTTTTACTGTTACTCATTACTGGCAACGAGTAACACTGATAATTTCTTAGAAGAGTAAATATGCATTTACTTCTCTGCTAGACTAGTCTTCGGCACAAAATTGAGCCCACAGGTTTATATCAGTGAGCTCCTGAGCTGTGCCACGCTTCAAACTGTCACCTACGGGAAGCGGCTGAGGGAGCTGGGGCTGTTTAACCGGGAGAAAAGGAGGCTCAGGGGAGACCTTACTGCTCTCTACAGCTGCCTGAAAGGAGAGCGTAGCCAGGTGGGGGTTGGCCTTTTCTCCCGGGTAGCTAGTGACAGCAGAAGAGGACATAGTGTTAAGCTATACGAGGGAAGGTTCAGGTTGGACATTAGAAGCAGTTTCTTCACAGAAAGGGTGATTAGACATTGGAATGGACTGCCGAGACGTGCTGGAGTCACTGTCCCTAGAGGTGTTTAAGGAAAGACTGGACGTGGCACTTAGTGCCATAATATAATTAATATCATGGTGTTTGGTCAAAGGTTGGACTTGATGATCTCAAAGGTTTTTTCCAACCTAAATGATTCTGTGATTCTGTAACTATGTTTATGCTTTATGTCAGATTTAATGCCAAATTATGTTCATACTTGTGAAACTAGAAAAATATAAATTATTATTAAGTTAAGCACCTTATTTTCTTCACTGCATAGTAGATGTAAAGGCCTTAGACCCTGATTTAGATTGTACATTAGATCCTCACCTGAGCATCATGCTTAGAGAACTGAGGTTGATCTGATTTCTGTTTGAGCAGCACTTGTTCCTGGCAAAGAGACAAACTGCTGGAACAATGAGAGATGAAATGTGAAAAGTCTTGAAAGAAAATAAATTTGTAAATAAATTTGTAAGTACATACTTGATCTGTGTGGTAGTTTCCATTACTTGTGTAGCTCTTCCTTGAAATAATGAGTCACAGTTAAAAGGCTTTTTTTCAGTAAGAGATCTGTTTGGAGTCTGCTTTATTGGAGATGAATTCTTTTTTTGTGTTTTTTTTTTTTTTATACATGAGATAAGATATGCTATGAGATGGAAGAAAGTGGAAAAGTAGGTTGCCACTATTGCTTATAGCTTCTCTGTGGTTATGTATTAGTTTTTCTCTTAGATGTCCATGTGAAAGAAATACAGCAGTCTATGGTCTGCTCCCCTCAGATTTTAAAACCAGGGAAGATTACTTAGATCAGAATGAACTTGATAAATGTAATAGATCTATTTGGGTTTTTTACTGTGTTACAACTTTGTCGTGGATGATCTGTTGGTTCTCATATTTGAAAGACAGCTGCTAAAGGCAGTTACTCAGATCAGTCTTACACTGGATGAGTCACCTTTTATTTAAAGAAGACTGCAAGTCCATTTTTCCCATTGTGGTTTGTCAGGAACTTCAGAAACTGAATTGCTTTTGCTTTTTAATGCTTGATTCACTCTATATTCCTTTTAATTTACAAAGCTTTCCATCTAAAGCTTGTTCTAAGAGCTTTTCTGGGCTCTTTTCTGACCAGTCTTGTACCATCTTGCCTGCCAAATTATCCATCAATAAACAAAAAATTTTTCATCAGTAATAAGTAGGAACACCTTCTGCCTTGTCCAATAAATCTTTGTGACAGTTCTGTAGCATAGTGTGAATGTAAAATAAACCTACATAGTAGAAACAAGGGAGGGGTTTTTGATTGATCCGTTCTTGTAGCACCAACGGTAAAGTAATTCTTGTAATTATTTCAGTTACCCAAAGATAAAACCAAAAGGATGGTGCTTCATGCTAGTTGGCAAATGAAGATTTTATCAGCCATGTATACCTTTTCATTTTGGTTGATGGCATTGTATACATCTCATTCAATTAAATTTCACAGAGCTTTTTTTCCAGATTTCTTTTTCAAGTTGAGAAGAATCAGAATTATAACACCAGGGGAAAGATACCTATCAAATAATTTGAAGTCCCTAGGCATGAGTTACATGTAAATATAGGTGCATCTTTGCATGCCTGGGCTGTACTCGCGTGGATTCACTAGTATGTGACGATGTTCCAGAAGCCATGCTGTGCCTTGCTTCTGAGCAGGGCACAGTCACACCCATGTCTGGACAGTGTGTTTCAGTTTGATGTTTTCTTCTGCACTTAGAAATTGCCTGGTAACATCTCACAAACATAATAAGGACATATTTATTATTAATCAAATGCAGCTCATTCCCGTGTTCTGTGCTTGTGTTCAGCATTGCGCAGCTATGTAAGCGCCATGCCTTTTGCGTTGCTCTCTGCTCTCACTGCAAAACCAATATGCTGCAGTAAAACTTGATTCCCTGTGTTCTTCCCTTTCTTCTCACAAGTTTGCATGCATGTGCCCTTTTCATATTGTTATTTTTGAAGCTTCATAATTATCCCTGGTGTGCAGACTTAGAGCTTATTAGAGGGAGTCTCAGTGTTTGGGATAATTTTTTGCATAGGGTAGGGAGTATACTGCTTTGTATGCAGCTCCATGGAACCAAAGTTGGCTTGTTGACCAGCACTGGAAAGATCTGGTCTGGGATTTTTTTAAATTTTTCTTTTTGCTGCATGGGCAGTTCTGTTTCTACAAAGCTAAGTCTTGCTTAATAAACAGTCACCCTTTGTAGTTCGGTACTGATAGTTTTCCTATGAGAAATGCTGGCCTTTCTGGCCATGTTTGTAGAGGTTCATGATAAAGATCAGATACTAGGCCATAACAGTTTTTGTTTCTTTAATTTAGACTAAAAATAAATACATCTCGATTATTTTTGCTTATTATTATTATAATTATGCTGATTATGTGCTTATACAAATGAACTGTCTCATTTAGAAATGTTACAATAGTAACTTCAGATGGTGTTGCACAGGGCTTTGTCCAGTCAAGAGTTAGAAACCCCTGAGGGTGCAGTTCTGCAACCTCTCAACACCAGTCCCAGTGGCTGATAATCCTTACAGTGAAAATCTTTTTTCTTCTATCAAGATGGAACTTTCCTTGTTTTAATTAGTCCACTTTTGTATTATTCCCTCCCATACACCTCAATAAAGATCCTGTCTTCATCTTCTTGCTATTCGTCCCATGTGAAGGCTGTTACTAGGTCCCTCTGAACCTTCTCTTTGGCTGGCTGAACAGTGGTTCATCAGGATGAAAGAAGTTTGGATTATTCTGAAATCTATGTGTACTTTTGATTTGTTTTCAACATCAGTCTTCTGAAGACTGATTAAAAAATGAATACTTCTAAAATAGCCTGCAACCTGTATTTCATGGCCTGCCAGAATAAATTCAAGTTGAATGAATTTTAAAAGCAAATGTTTTTGCCCATGGATTCTAATAGTAAAACTATACCTGGGAGCTAGGAGAGTGGTTTGATAATCCTCATGTCTTGTATCCAGAGTACTGTACATGAGTTTTTCAGAACAGCTGGATCATCTGTGCCAGTTCTGCTGGTTGTTACTGTTGACATGAATGCTATCATGTTGTTTATGGCCATTTATTATAGCATTCCAGACCAATGAATATTTTGCATCTATGCTTTTTTAGGTGTATTGAAGTAATACAGGTCTTTCTAGAAAATAATTATGGTATTATGTTGTTTGAACTTAGGGGTTTTTTTTTCTGATTTAGAATTAAACTAAGTTAACTAAACAGAAATAACAAAGGCAGTTTCAGTAGTTAAATGAACCAATTGTATGGTGTATATGGTGCGTTTGCCCAATTTAAATGTAACACATAAAGAGCTAATAATATATATATGGAGCTCCAGTCTTTTTTGGTGAGCTATTATTTGATAAAAATTGTCAATACTGCAAGATTTTGGAATTCTTGTTTTCTGTAGAAGTGACACTTGTATCTCATGTGCTTTCTTCCCTAAAGTTGGTCTTTGTATTAATTATTTTCCTAGAAAATCAAGTTCTTAACATCCTTTATCCAAAAACCTGGAGCAGCAGAGAGACAGTTTTTACAATGAGGAGAAATTATCTGCTAGGTAAGTTAAGTGCCAGTGTCTGGCAACAAACTATGACCTTTTCAATTGAGGAAAACAGCTATGAGTTGTAATCCTGAACTGGGTATGTAAGTTGGATAAGTTGCTGTGGTGGTAGGTGCTTTAGAGATGGTAGACATTGGGACATGCCTTGGGTGAGGGAAAAAAGGAGCATTTGTGACATGTACATGTAATTTTCTTGCTGAGCAGTGATGAAACTCTCCTCTAATATTCAGTGAAATATGTAATCCTGCTTTTTTTTGTATGCTGCAAAATATGTGAGGATAGAGCTAAATTCTGTGAGTGTTCTAGGAGTGAGATAACTGTTAAATTGTGAACGCTATGTGAATTCTATGTACCTAGGCAGATATTATATATATATATAATGCATATATTATATAATATATGCATATTATATAAGTATAATATGCGACGTGTATTTATAGCTGCTAGTCATTTTATAGTGTGGTACCTTGTCATACTTCTTGGTATTTCAGGTAGATTTGAAATGACAGTTCACTATAGTAAATTAAATGGGACTAATTTTCTTTGAGAGTAAATTTTACATAAAAATTTGTAGAAATTAGTGCAAGGAACCTTCTGCCATGCATTTGATAACAACCTGAGTACTGAATTATTTACCAGTGCTTTGTATTGTTGTTTACTGTTTGAGGGATCATTTTACACTATAATATTGTTACTGTATAGGAAAAAGTGTTTTCAGCAGTCTTAGTGACCTCCGAAAAGGATAACTTTTTTTTGAGTTTAAAATATGGTTGACATTTTACCAGAATATCCCTGACTATTTTTGTTTGTGAAGCCTACAGAATATCAGAATATTCTGTGTTTTGAGGCTATATGGCATTTAAATATTGCAGGGAGAAAGGTATCATTGGAAGTATTTTTCATGTTGGTTTGCTTATCAACAATGTGGGAATTCCAAAAATAGTCTGAGAGACATAAGTAAAACATAACTTCTTTTTGACTTCCAGTTTTGCAAGTCTTTTTTCAGGTGGGGAGGTTTTGTGTGGGGTTTTTTTCTTGATTGTTTGTTCATTGGTTTTTTCATTCCTTTTATTTTTCCCCTAAAAAAAAGAGAGTATTAGAGGTTTGTTCAGCAATGAAATTCTGGAGGGTTTTATGCCTTGCTTGACATTGAGAATGTCCAGTCTTTGAATCATACGTTAGCATTTATATTTGTGAATATAATTAACAGGAATTTGTTAGGTGTAGGTTGTGGCTATCACTGCACTTAGTTCTAGATAGCAAAGTCATTATATTTGGATTGGTCATTACTTTCAGGTATATGTGTGATGGAGGACTAGAAAACCTCACTTCATGCAAAACAAGGGGAAGGAAGATCAGAAGTTCAGTGAGAACCCCTCTGATATATTCTGAAGTGATTTGACTTTAGCTGGCATATTACATCAATACCATTATCTCATTTAAAAAACTTTAGGTATCACTAAAGACATCTAAATAAAACTGCTATAATTTATTTTTATATTAATTTTTCTTTGAAAATTTCATTTTAATAAGCTAAGCATAAATATAATATGGTCATTGACTTTCAGTTAACATTTTTTTTTCTTTTTCTCTTTAGCTGTTTGAAATTCAGATTCACCAGATATTAATGAGGAAGAAAACCTGACTGATTAACACAGTTTTGGTGGTTTGTTGGGTTTTCTTTTCATTCCACAGTGTTTGAGAGATTTGAGGAAAATTTCAAGGCATGGAGCTAGCTCACAGTTTGCTGCTTAATGAAGAAGCGTATAACCAGCTTGGTGAATTTCAAAAAGCAGAGTTCATTTTTGAATGGTTACAGTTTTTGGAAAAACTTTTACCAGTGACTAGCAGAGTAAGTATAACGAGACTTGAGAAGAAAAGCACATTATAGGATTATTTCTTTCTGTCTTTTTGTTATTTTGTTTAAAACCAAAGAGCAGTATTCAATTTCATTTGCCTCACCTCTTTTATTTACAAATGATGGAAGTATATTCAGTGTTAGCAGCAGCTTTCTAAATGTTACAAGTGTTTCGTCACAGCCCTTCAAGGGACAGAGCCACTTGCCCAATGAAAGGAATTTTAATTATTTTTTAACTCATTACTGCAAGATTTTGCAGCCCCATTGTGAAGAATATCAGCCATGCTTCCTCCTGGTGCTGTACAATTATTTGATCGTTCTCTAGCAAACAAGACTGTAAGATCTTTCTCTTAATTTTGATTTTATTTCCCTAATCAAGTGATAAAAGATCTGTTTCCAGCCAACGCTCCAATTGTTTGGTTCACTGTTTAGTGTATGTTAAGTAGGTTATGTAGATATGTAAGAGTAAACCAACCAAAATAATGCTGTTTATGAGTTTTTAGTTGTGATGAAAATATGTAAATGAAATATTATTTTTAAGAGTATTAAAAAAATATATATGAGACTAGGTGATTGTTTTAAGGGAAGTTCTTTCCGTTCTAATGCTCAGGTTCTTGAAACTCAGCTACAGTTGTTTTTTGCTACTAAAAATACTGTATATCTATCAATTGTTATATTTTAAGGCAGGCAAAGCAAGAAAAGGCAACTTTGTTTTAGAAGGATATAAGTGTTTAAACGCCATAGGGAAAATACACTTGCAAGGTACTAGAAATAGTAGTTCTGAAAAAAGCGTTGCGTTTTTTTTAAGAAGAATAAAATAGTCACATACTTGAAATGTCTGTTCTTTAAGTATAAAAGTGCAATAAATGTTCATTGGTAATTAAGAATGTCATTACCAGAGTGGTAGTAATGAATTAATGTAAATTATCTTTACTTTTATCTCTAATTAACTTTAAAATTTAACTGAATTTTAACTGGATTTTATTTCCAGGCTGACATAAGGGAAAACCAGAAGAAACTGGTTGAACAATTGACTTCTTTATTAAACAATTCACCAGGACCTCCTACCAGACGCCTTCTTGCCAAGAATTTAGCTGTAATTTATAGCACTGGAGACACTTTTTCTGTTTACCAAACAATTGACAAATGCAATGAACTCATTCGGAGTAAAGATGACTCACCAAGTTATCTGCCTACAAAACTGTAAGTATTTTTTAACCACAAACTTCAAATTCAGTAATAACAAGAGAGACAGATTTACGTGGTGAGTGCATCTGAATTCACTGCCACAAGATACATAATAAAGCAAAGACTGTGCTAGTACAAGGTGTCATATGTGTGAACCAGGAACCAAAAGAGTAGAAGGCATTTGGTGGTCTCCAGCCAGACAACTGAAAATCAGGCCGGGGGGATACCAGCAATGGATAACAGAGTTGGGGGTGGGCAGCTGTTTGAAGAACAAGGAGAAGGTAGTAATAGTGCTGAGAAGATCAGTAAAACAGACAAGTACAACTCCATATGCAAAATACAGTTACTGAGTGCATTTCTTAATCCAGCTGGGAAACTGGATATAGTTAAAAATGTTTGTAACTGAATACCTGAAGCCTAACCGACAGACCAGAGAAACATGAACTGTTACTTCAGAATGTGAAACCAAATCTTTATGTGCAGAAACATTGGGAATAACCTTCGTTCCTAAAACATTGCACATCTTTGACTATAGTGAAGACAACTTAAAGGTAGAGATAGTATAACATCATTTTGCATTAGATGGAAAAACATCATTGTGCATTAATGATATGGTATTGAAAGCAGAGCAGAATATGTCTTCCTCCTTCACTTTGCATGCTAAACCTGTTCTGACAACCCAAGTGAAGATTCCTGAAAATAGATTTTGCAAGGAGGCAGTTGTGTTTTCCAATACCATAATTTTTTTTTTGTTTCCCTCTTGTTCCATTTGACTTCTTTTGCAATCTTTTGAGTTAAGAAGTTTACTCTCAAGGGTCTTAGTCCTTCAAAGTAAATTAGTGCAACACTACATCCTCAACAGTGATATGCATTAACATTATAGTTGAGTTGTAGTGTGGGACAGTTCTGCAGGTGTTCCTTGGTTCAACTGCAATATGCCACACTGGAGGAAGCAGGATGATGTCAGGATAGCAAGGAGGAATGATGGAGTCCATTGGCAGTAAAGCAGTAATGGCAGATATCCAGAGTCAGAATGCAGAGAATTAGCTGGGGGAGAGAGAGGTGGCATTGTTCAGAGTGCTCCTGGGTATGTAAGCAGTAGTGAGGAGAGGAAATAAGAGATGGCGAAAAAAGTAATAGTAAAACATGGTTTGCTTCAAAAAAGTTTTGGACAAGGTGTTTCTGATACAGCTGACACTGAGGCTACAGGAAAATAATTGGAACTACAGAGCTGTTGACTGAGTAACACCTTTCATCTTGGGTTGCAAATACATAAAATACCTGGTGTTCAGTGTAGAAAAACTGCTTTTTTTTTTTTTATTTTCTGATCTTGATTAAAGTGTTGTCTTTGTTTGCCATCTGTCTATGTTTAGCATACATGCCCATGTTGTCTCGTAGCAACACTCAACCATCAGTGTTCACAATATGTTGATGCATCTGGGAACTCCTTTAAATACAGTTTCCAGTGAATCATTGTCTTCTCATAAATTATTATTTTTCTTCTTTCTTTGGTGGAAATGTTTTAGGCAAACATTTTAAACACAACCCTAGCTAGGTGCTTATCTGCTGCTAAAATTCAGTGTAATGTGAATGCTGTACCAAATCAGGTCATGCAGTGTGAATGCAGCTTATTACTTAACTTTAAATGACAAAGTTTTTAAAATATTCACAAGGACTGCTTTTAAACTATATGCATTTGCCTGGTCTGCAAACTTTCATAGCTTATCTCAGTGCTGTTTTACCACATGTTTAAGTATCTTAGCTCTGGATTTTTGTCGGTACATCTCCAAGTACAATTATTAAGGCAAAATTTTAAGAGAAAGCAATTCAGATATATCTTTTATAGAGAGTTGTGTATCAAGATGGAGGTGTGCTGCTAACAAGGTAGAAACAGGGACAGAGAGGTGTTTCCCTGCAAAACTTGTATAAATTTACAGGGTTCCTTGGAAACTTCTGGCAGTTGCTTACAATTTGACAGTTGAAGTGGCTCCATAGTTAGTACAGTTTGGACTTAGTGAAGAAACATTTGTGGAAAAAGAAAATAGACAACTAGAGCCATGATGCAATCCTGGAAGGCAGGTAAAAGAACTTCCTCAGTCTTGTGCTTTGAACTTTCATAAAAACTTCCATGTTGATGTGCAAAAGTAACTGGATCCCCATCTTTGTCTGACTAGATGTTACTTATCAACAAATGTGGCCACTTTGTTACTAGAAACCCCTGTGCAATAAGGATCGACTGTTTCCCAGGACACTTAAGCACATGACAGCACAGCCAAACTTCTAGGAGTGTTTGCAGGTTATACCATGATGTAATAAGGTAGTTTATTTGGTTGGGGGTTTTTTTATGTGTCTGTTAAACATTTCTTCTTCAGATTATGATGCAAAATAGTTATTCTTTAGTCTTGAAGCTGATTAAAGAAAATATCTGTGGCCCTCAGATACACAATTTAGTAGTAAGACAGGACAACTGTAATTTTTTGCCCAGGTACACAACGAACAAAATTAAAATCTAAACTGTTGGTGTGTACTGAGTAGGATAAAAACAATAATGATTTTTTTTTTTTTTTTAATGACAATGGTATTTTGGTATGATAAGAGATAAAGAAGGCTTTGTTTTTATCATTGCGCTGTGTCATGTAAGGAATTACTGTAAATATTAAATGTATTTTTCTAATTAAGACTATATTCAATAGGAGATTTTAAAATTATTAAAACTTGAATTCAGTTGGGGAATAAGCAAAATGTTGTTTTATTGAAGGGGATGCTGGCCAGTGTCTGTATATATAAGTAGATCTAGCCAAAGAGCTGAAAGCTGATGAAAGATATAATTTGTTTTTTCCTTGTATTCATAAAATTAATTGGTTTAGTTTATAGATCTGTCAATACAAAACCAAATTGTTTTCCTTAAATAGTTATTCAAAGGGAAACGCTCTTTCAGTAGGTAACTCTTTCTTTATTTCTGTAATTTTTTTTTGCTTTTGCTAAAGGAGAGACCATTGAGCACACAGAGTTCAGTTGTCAGGTATTTCACCAGCATACTAAATTCAGAACCTGTCTATAGCGAAAAGGACATGGGTTTATAGTTTTATTTTTTCTTATGTATTGTTTTACATAAATAACAGAATTGGAATTTCTAAACTGTTTGCAGTTACTGTTGACCATCAAGTTGTAAGTAAACCTGTCCCTGACTACTTCTGGCAGCACCTGCTGTAGCACAGTGCCATAGACTGCATGATGCAGAGCATGCTTAGGAAGAAATTAATGGTAACTTTAAAAGGTGGATGGAAACTGTACTTCTGTCGTAAAATTTATTCAAAGACTGTATTACCTGAATTCTTGTATTATCCAAATTATTTTCCCAACCCTTGTGCCTGCATTTCTCCTAGAGGGTATGTGCCACACACAGACCATTTTTTTTTCCTTTTGATAATCCACTTACGTTTTTGGGACATTCTATTTAGTTATTTTGCTGTTTGCCCATTGATTGCGTTAGTCGTCTTAATCCCTTTCATCTCTTACTGCATCCATTTTCACGCGTCTTTGGATTTGCTTTTGTTTTAGTGCTGCGGTGGTATGCTTGGGCTATTTATACAAAAAATTGGGAAGAATTTTGGGAAACAGTTTTACTGACACCGTTGGGAATGTGCTTAAAGCAATGAAGAATGCAGAGGTATTGGAACAGCATGTTTAAAAAATGATTGGAAAGATGACAGGATGTTTGCTGTTGGTAGCTGGACCAATGAGTAAGAGAAAATGCATGATACCAAAATGTGAAAAAAAAAATCATGGAAAGTCAGATCAAAATCAGTGTCTAAATTCCAAAGAAGTACTAGAGAGTTAATGGATTATACCTATAAAAGGATGTATCATAGCTTTTCTCAATCTGATTTCATGAAAGAATTTGATAAATTAGAAAATTGAATTGCATTATTAATGAGAACATTTTTGCTATAGCTTGTACTTTGTTTTGAGTTTTATATGTGTAATTAGTACCCTTAAGTGGAACATAGAATAACTATTTTCATGTGTTTATAGAGTTTTAGGGCAAGTTATCTGCTTTAACTTAATTCAATCTAAACAGATCTCCAAAAGTCTAAAAGACTCAACCACTGTTTGCCTGTTTCAGTAACTGGCATTTGGTATTTCCAAGGACCTTAGGCTTACAAAATTTTAACACTTCTCTTTTTCATCTTTCAGTCTCAAGGTCGTTATGAAATCATGCTTAGTTTGCAAAATATATTAAATGGTTTAGGAGCTGCTGCTATCCCCTGTCACAGAGATATTTACAAAGCTGCCCGGTCGTGTTTGACAGATCGATCCATGGCAGTCCGCTGTGCTGCTGCAAAGGTAAACCACTCTAATAACTGGTTTTATTAAGTAGCTCCCTAAATAAAGTTCTGTTTTAATGGATGATGAACACAGCATAAATACATTGTTTGCTTATCTTTACTTCTTTGATACTACCTTGGCAGTGAAAAACCAAGTTAATTTTAGTATGAGACCACATGCTTATTTTGTTAAGGAGAACTCTTGTGTAATTATGTAGCAAACTAAAATTGTTACTGGGTGCTTTCCCATGTCAAAACACTTATTTCCTTTTTTTTTCTGTCTAGTGTCTTCTTGAACTTCAGGATGAAGCAATGTTTATGTGGACTACAGACCTGGATAGTGTTGTGACCTTATGTTTTAAGTCCTTTGAAGGTTCCAATTATGATGTACGATTAGCAGTTTCAAAACTTTTAGGCACAGTATTGGCTAGAGCTCTAACATCTAAGCAGACAACAGGTAAAGTGTGTACTTTATTTGCTGATTCCTTATCTGTAAAAATCTGTCAGATTATAAGAAACTCTCAAGTTCTGTTGCAGCCTAAAGTAAAATCACAATGTAAGCTTCATCTGGCTGTTCATATCTTTGGTTTGGTGTTTTTTGTAATTTTTTTCCTTGTGAAGTGCCATGCTTTTGGTTGTGTTAACCTATCTATCCGTGTATATATATTTATATATATATATATATATATATATATATATATTTATAAAATAATAAACAAGGAAAAGGGTTTGGTAAAACTATTCTTCTGTATTATAAGATTGTTGTTGAATGGAGAGAAATTAGTGACCTCGGTAATTTAAAGGCAAGATTAAT
>JAWWEU010000158.1:37111529-37125460 GCA_035583155.1 Acropternis orthonyx | reverse complement strand
ACAGTCCCGAGGATTTCACTGTCAGTGTCCAAGCTCGCTCGGCCGTGGCAAATGGACCTTAGGACTTAAACAGTGGGACTAGTTCTGCGCACGCTGTGCCTCACCTAAAAAGTCCACTGTGCAGGCTGGAAGGGCACACCCACGTGGGGAGAGCCCTTCCCCAGATCTTTGTTCGCAAAGTCTGGCCATACACACACAGAGGTGGATAACTGTGTAATATGTTAGGTTTTCTCTGTAATGCTACATTTCATTCAAGGTAAATTTTTTTAAAAACATACTGAAATATTTAAATTTGTTAAGAAATTCTTCACATAAAAAACAATAGTACTTTTTCAAGAGATGTATAGAAATTGGATACTGTTATGTTCACCAGTCCTCTGTAGAGATTTTTGCTTGTTTGACAACCTGCTTGCCTATTTCTGAAGTGTGTTTATGCATTTTATTTTTCAGGAGTTCTAGAAGCAGTGATTTCCATCATTCTTCACCCCAGCATTTCAGTTAGACTGACAGCAGCTTGGTGCTTACGCTGTATTGCAGTAGCATTGCCCTCCTACGTGTCCCTGCTGTTGGATCGTTGCATTGAACGTCTTAGTACATTTAAGTCCTGCCCAGAAGCAGTAACTGGCTATAGTTTTGCTGTTGCTGCTTTGCTGGGTGCAGTAAAACACTGTCCTTTAGGAATTCCACATGGGAAAGGGAAGGTATGGTCTGAATACTTTACATATAGGCAGTTCTTAGATGTTTTTGCAGTAGTATTTGTGTGTTTTCTTTATGATGTGATCATGTAACTCAGTATGCTGGTGAGATATTTTGGTTCCTCAAGAAGGGGAACTTTGAAGCCTACCATAACTCAAATAAGCAGGTGTTTTTCTCATGTGTCAGGATTGTGAATTTCTTGGGAAATGTTGCGAATGATTTTATTGACTACTCATATTGCTACCTTTTTCTAATGGAGAAGTTATGGGAGAAATTTGTTGTTTTGGGACAGAGCTGTTCTGTAGTGCTATAAGGACTTAAATTGGACAGTCAAAGAAAAGGTTTACTTGGAGAAAGTATTTATTGAGTAGTTACGCTTTTTGGATTTTCAAACTGAAGTCTTTACAGCAATATGGAACCTTCTGCAATTCTGTCTCAGTTTGACACTGGCCTAAATTAGAAAGCTGACATTTCAGCAGTGTTAATTGTGAGAAAAGGCTATTTTGGAATAAATACGGCTGAAATGTATCAGACTTTGCCAAAGGAAAAGATCTTCCTTGTGTAAAAAAACAAGTAAACATACACATACAGATCTGTCACATGGTGTGATGTTAGAAATAAACTTACTGGAACAAAACTTGTTCAACCACAGATTAGGGTGAATTAGTATTTCCCAGGCCTGTCAATGACTCTCTAGTGTACACTTGAATCAGTGCTTACAGCAGTTAACAGCCATTATGTACTACCTTGGAAATCTTTGGTCAAGTCCAGCAAAATGATTAGTCAAGTACAACAGATAAACACTTTTATTTTGTTTTACAGAATTTAATAGAAACCATTTTATTGCATTATCATAGTCTAAGATGCTTGTACCAATCTCCTCGCTAGTGCAGATAGGATATACAGTGCTCTGAAGTTTTAAGAATATGCCAGCGTAGAAATACGGACCAGGAGAAGAAGTTGTTTCCCTCTTAGTGGAAACTTTATCCATGGAGTTACTTATATTTGAAAAACTGTGGTGCATCATAAATGTCAGCAGTACATGCTAATTCTTTGCATAATATAGAAACTTACTTTCTTTCTTCTGAAAATACCTGTTTTGGATTCAGTGGACATTAATAAAAATATTCTCAGCATTCAGAGTCCCAACTACAAATTGAAAGAATTTAAAAATTAAAAAAAAAAAAAACGTGCACATGTGTTTCTTAGCTTTTAAGAACTTTCCCTGGTGATTGCTAAAAGATCATGCAGAGAGAACAAAATGAATATAGTTTGCCCACTTAGAAAGATAAGAAGTGCCATTCAAATACTATATACTTAAGCAGAGCTAAAGTTTTTCTGTTTAACTGAGAAACGTAATTCTTAACAAAGATTTCTTTTAGAGGAGTGTAATAGGATGAAATAAGGCCTGGGAGGAGGTATGGGAGGGCAAAAAAAAAAAACGTGTGGGAGAAATACTGTATTCTGCACTAAGCTGGCAGGGGGGAGAACAGAGCAGTTGACAAAAGCCCTTTTCCATTCTCTCCTAGGAACACTGCCAGATTCCAGACCAGCTCCCCTTCTGAGGAGCTGAAAGAGACCAGTGTTAAATAGAGCAGTTTTGAAAAGGAAGTATCAAACACAGACAACAGTGATCTGGACAGAAGCTGTTTTATATTAATGCATTTTCCTTTGAGAGAGCAGTTAGAGTTGCAGGTGGAACCTAAAGAAAATAAAATAATTAGTGGGTTTGTATATATTTAACATTCAGTACTAGTGCTTATACTTCAGTTAAAAAAAAAATAATTCTTCAAAAGTAAGGCATACCTCCAAGTACATAGGGAAAAAAATTGTAAGAAATCATTAAATTACATCCTTTCTAGGATGTTTGTTTTACAGGTAATTTAAGTATACTAAGTTTTTAGTAATTTTTTAGTAGTATAATTTAACAAAGGTACTGATTTCTTTTAGAATCAAATATATTAAATCTATCAGGAGTATATACAAATAAATGTCTCAATTTGTAACCACCTGGTAGCATTATGTAATTGGGGAAGCTAGTATTTTCAGACAGGAGAAAAGACTTCAGATGAAGTTTTGAAAGTGTAAAAATTTCAAACCTTTGTGAAACAAACTTTCATGTGCAGACTTTCATGACATTTTCTAAGTTGAGCAGCTAAGAAGGGATTAATTCTAACAATACTATTCTAACTGGTTTACTTGTACCATTTGTTGATTTGAAAAATGGTCAGAGAGAATGATAGACCTTATTCTAAAACAAGGATAAAAAGGTCATTACTGATCTCACCACTTCTGAGCTGTAATTTGTAGCTATCATGCTAGGATATCAGAACACTTCTATCCTTCCAATGCATATTCCTGTGGGAATTATCAGTTGTCATTTTACTGCTGTTAAAAGAAAGAGTACGGAGCAGCAGAGTAACTTAACTAGTACTCCACAGAACTGTTGAAGCCGTCCCAGACTCGTGCTGAAGTCAGGAATTGCAACTTCATCAGCCTGAGTTTATTGCCATAGTGTGAGAGGAAGATGGCATTCTATCTGGGAATACTGCATAGGATTAGGTATCATACCTAATAGTATTGAAAAAGAATTTGGTAGTTGCCAAGATGCCGATGCTCTGTTTTTCTGTTTTCCTTTGAAGGTAATCATGGCAGTAGCAGAGGATTTGTTGTGTTCTGCTTCTCAGAACAGTCGCCTTTCATTGCAGCGGACACAGGCTGGATGGCTGTTGATAGCTGCCCTCATGACATTAGGTAGTAGCTTGCTACAATTTTTTTAAACTCCATTAAGCTGTTCTAACAGTGTTGTGTCTCTGATTTTAGTTCTTTTGAGGTTTTGTTTAATTTGCCACTGCAAAATAATTTTTTAAAATCCCTAATGTTGATTGGAATATATAGAAAAACTTTCTTTGATAAAAATGTAATTTCTTTCAAATGTGCTGGTTAGTTCATTGGGAGCAATGTCAGGAAACCACTGAGTGGGACTGCTATTAGTTAAATGTAGAAGATAAATTTCAAAATCCATCAGACCAAATGTTTTCATGGTTATGAATTGTTAAGCATCTGCCTCAGCACAAATTGAGCAAATAATTTGTATTTCTGTCTTGTTAGGCATTTGAAATCTTACAGAACTTTCTGATATGTATTAATGGTCAGATTATTGACTGTGATCAATAAGTGATTAAGAATATATTTTATTGGTTTTGGTCATATTTTTAAGTCACCTTTTATGCTTGAGCTAATACTTCTGCCCAACAATTTCCATTTTTTCTTATTATATTTAATTAACCTAAAACAAATATTTGCTTTCCTGAACATTACTGTTGATTATTGCATCTCTTTTATGCTGGTGATCCACAGGGTCTCTACTTAGTAAAACAGAAATTGTACTTGGCTTGGTAGCATACTGGTAAATGTGTCAGTGGGTATGTGTTTATACATGAAAATGAAGTACCAAGATAGTAAACATCTGAGAAATAATATATGAGAAGGCTGGGAAAGGAACATAAGGTTTTGTTCACTGCTGTAAAGATTTTAACATAGAAAAAAAGAATGAAAGAGAAAATTTAATTTTATTAATCCATGCATTGGCATGACAACTGTCAACATTTACAGGTCCTGCAGTTGTCCAACATCATCTGCCACGAATGCTGTTACTGTGGAAATGCATTTTTCCATCATCTCCTAAAGATCTAGAAACAGAGAAGTCACGAGGAGATTCATTTACCTGGCAAGTAACACTGGAAGGTCGTGCTGGTGCTCTTTGTGGTAAGTGGGATTTACTGTCTTTCTCTGTATATTTAGAGTTCGGTTATTAGTTTAGTTTTCCTTCTGAAAGAACAAGGACACTTCATATTGATTTTTTTTTTTTACTAGATGGTAAAGGATATATTCACTCCCCAACATAGGTGCTTCTATATCTCTATTTACATATATATGTGTGTGTGCTCCATTTTGGTTAAAAAGACCCCAACTAATAAAAAAGCCAAGACAGTTTTTCCTCTTGTTCTTCTAATCAGTTGATTTTCAAGCAGTAAATGATAATCAGGAAGGTTGCTTCTCTTGTTTAACATACATATCACAGGAACGAATGAAGACCCGAAGCAGGATATGGTCTGTTTATACAGTCCATTATGTTTGAAAAATAGAGGTTGTGTTTCCTACCAGGTGACTTACTCTAAGCAAAATAGAATCGGTGAGTCACTCAAACACATTTGTGAGAGTGGGAAGACTTGGGTAAAAATTACAGTAAGGTAGTTGCACTTCTCACCTAGGGAAGAGTGCTCTGGATTAAAAAAGATTTATTTCGGAGGCAAGGTCGCTGAAAACTCACAGATCCTCCCAGGGCTGTACGGCAGCCCCGGGCCCCAGGGAGAAGGCAAAGCTTTCCTTCGTTCCCCAGGCTTTGTCATCCCTTCCCCCACCTGGCTGCTGAGGCCCTGTAGCGTGTCTGTGTGAGCATTATCTCTCTCCTACCCTTCTGTGGAATGCATGCAGAGAAACATCTACAGCCTCATTCCAGGCAGGAAATCTTCCTTGAGTGAAAATAACTACCTCCTTGGTAGCAATATCTTCTGGAAAAGGGTTGTTTACCCCTACAGTCATGTATTCTAGAGTACTGAAGGGTTCTGTGCATTGCAGAAATATCAACTCTAGTATACTGATCGCCCCCCTCTCTCACTCTTAAGATTTATCACATAGTGCAAAATTCAATAGTAATTTCATTTTAGAAGTAACCTAAACAATTAACCTCTAAAGATTTTTTCTTTAGAAAATAAGTATTTAATACTTTTTATCTCCAAGTGCTTTTGAAAATTAAAGTCAAGTTTAGTTTTCTGTAAATAATGAAAAATGCTTGTATACATATTAGTTGGTTCTTAAAGTACAGTAATTAAGCTAAATTTTAATGGAAAGCAGTAACCAGTAAGTCATTTTATCATCCTTCTCCTATTTTTTTTTTTATTATCATGGAATGATCATGAAGTTGAGTTATATACTGTAACTCAGTTCATAACAAAAAGCATTAAAAAAAGCAAAAAATAAGTTCATTTATATATACAATTAAAAGTCAGGATATGAATGTCCAAGCTGAGACAGCAAAACAGTGCATCCGTGAATATGACTTTTTTCATTTGAGATTTTTCAGTCTCTTCAATTATTGGCCAAAATATTATTAAATTTTGTTTGTTTGTTTTCTTCTACTTTTACGTTATTAGTGAGGTAATAATGTGTTTACTTTGCTAATGTGTTTTTTTTTTTTCTGCAAGATACCTCACACAAAGTAAATTGAAATTCAATTTCTTTTCTAGCTATCAAAAGCTTTGTTTCCCACTGTGGTGGTCTTCTTACAGATGAAGTTGTTCGGAGGCTTCTTCCTCCTCTCCCAAGTGCTGTTGATTTATTGACACAGTAAGTGTGTGTATAAAGCTGTTGCAGAGATTCTGACTTTGAGAAGCTGCAGAGTAATCTGTGTTTAACTTAGCACACTTTCTAAAGAACTTTCTTTTCAGAAGACAAAAATTGGAGTGTATGTGTTTGCAGATTCCAGTGTCATGTAGAAAAGCTAAGGAAGAAATTACTGCATGGTTTTTTTAAGTTGGTGTTTATATTCTACCTTTTAAATCAAACATATGCATTTGTGTATATATACCATCATTTTTTATAAAATAAAAACCAAGTTCAAGAATATGCTTGGAAAGAATATTTTAGACATGGGAATTTTTCTATATTTTTATTCAGAACTAAGCTGGAAAGGGTTTTATAATTTTTAAACTTTTGCCTTTGAAATATAGGGTGATTTAGTGCATTTGGGCTGTAAGCTCTAACTTAGAAAAATATATCCACAAAAGTTTATTGTCATAAAATAGAGGTACAATAAAAAAAAAAAAGAAAACCTTGTCTATTTCTCTAGTATTAAATAAAAATAATGCCTGGAAATGGACAACAGACGTTCTGTCAGAACATGTGAAATAAATTGGTTTCCTTCTATTGGTAATGCAAATCAGAACTGTACTTGTATATGTACATATTTTAGAAGTATTCAGCAGAGTATTCAACACAATGAAACTGGGGTGTTTCATAATGCTTGAAGTCTTTTACATCTCTGATGTGCTTCTTTTATTTTAAGGCTCTCTTCAATATTTAAATCATATGGAAATTCTTTAAAAACACCATCAATGGTTTACAGACAGAAACTTTATGAATTACTAGCAGTATTGCCTCCAAAGACCTATGAAGGTACGTATTTCCATACAAAGAGAAATCCACGGTGTCATTTTCAAGTTTTTGTTCAACATATGTTCATGTAGTAAAAATTAATTCCATCCTTTCTAAAAAACAAACTATATTCTGTCTATTTAAATTTAATGAATTAGCAAAGTCGCTGTGGTTCTGAAATGCTCGTGTTCATGTTCCTTTTTCACCTCTCCTAATATAAATACAGGTTTCTGTTACAAATACAGACTTTTGCTCTGTTTTTGCTTGAAACTTGAAGGTAGACAACCTTTGAATTTCAAACTAGTTGAAAAATTTATTTTCTTTGATGCCGGTTTTACTTCCCATTGAATCCTAAATCCTAAAGGTATAATCTTAGCTTAAACCAGTTCCATGTAGTCTATTGAAAGAATTTAATTTAATTGATTTAAATAAACATATATTACAGATACATTAATCAGATCCTGTGCAGATTGTGGATAGGAAGTTTGTATTTAAAGAACAATTTCAACAAAATCTGGGGATTGACTTACTTTTCTGTAGGAAAACATAGCTAACAGTATTTAAGATCTAGCCCTCTAATCCAATAACTATGCACTGTGGTTAGACAGGGCTAAACATTACATACCTTTGTTGTCTTTAAATTTCTTGCCATACAGTACTGTATGGGGTGCAGTAAGGAACCATGGTGGTTTTGACAGCTGTAAAGAGAAGTACAGGGTGTTTCTTCAAAACAGGAACAATATGGGCCAGCCAGGGCCTAAATTAGCTGCGTTCTCCATATCATGGAGGGAATCTACTCAAATTGTCTGCTCCATCTAGTGGTAACTGCTCAATGAGTTGGGACAAATCCCTGACCTATGACTTTTTGTCACACTAGAAGTCTGTGTATAACACTTGAAGCACAGTGTGTAATACTCATTTGTGACTTGAGGTTAAAAGACTGAAAATTACACCTCCATCCCTTAGAGCAAGTTATTCCTTTTATTCCTTTATTATGGGGGTGACATTTTATAGAGTACAAGTATTTGAGTATGGATGGGTTTGGCAGTTTGTTTGGGATTTTTGAGTATGTTCTAACTTTAATGAAAATACACAGTGTTACATACTGACCTGCAAAGCGTGACTCTTGTGAGAAAACATCCTAGCTGAGGATGCTGCATTGTAGATCCAATAAATAAAGAAAAAGCCTGAAAACTTTGTTACAAATAAGTGGTTGCCCTGCCAAAAGCTTTGAAAATAGCCTTAGAATCAAAACAGTAATTTGACAGGTGTAGCAGTCTCAGAGGTGTCCACCCATGTGTAATTCAGCAGTATGAGAGTGGGGAAAGAATGGAAATGCATATGTTGCCAGAACTTATTTCCTAGGTCTGCTATTTATTTTAATGTATAAGTACGCATAATTTAAAAATGCAATGAAAAGTTTCTAAGGTAAAACTTGAAACAAATACCATTCTTTCCATATTATTTTCAGTATGACAGCTTCAGAAACTGTATGTCTTTGCAAATACCTGGATTTTTAAAAACTATTTAGGAAAACAACATCATTGTGAAACCCAGAATGCTTTTTTTGATGTCTAAATTTAGTCATTATCAACAGAAACAATATTAGGAGTAGTCGTGTGTTGCACAGCATGTCACATTTTGCACAGCTGAGTGACACACTGAATGAGAAGCTTTCAGCAGTTCATGGTTTTATTTCTTTTGTATTTGCTTTCTTTGACCCAGGTAGTTAGCCAGAGGCTCAAAACCTGCAAATTGTTTCTTTTTGAGAAAATTGGTGATGGAAACATACACCAGGAGTTCTAACTCAAGCTTTTATGTGCAAATAATGTGCAAAGCTTGTTTTCTTTAGCAGAAGAGGAACAAAACAAAATACCCAGGAAAATAAGCAGTTGAAAACAGGTTCTTTATTCATAGATCAAGATTCTTTGTCAATTCAAGCCTTTAGATTTCTGAGACCTGAGATACTAGGACTTGTTTAGGCTCTGCCTGAGTCCTTTCCTGCTCACTTTTTACCTCTTTGATGTTTCTTTTACTGTTTTCATCACTAAAAATCAGTATCTGCTCAAACATCAGAATTTTATGAAGACTTACCGTGAGTGAGCATGAATAGTAACTGATTTTTTGCAGTATTTCAGCGATGACAGATATGAGAAGAACATATTAGGTAAACTTGAACATCTGTGAAATACACTGAACATGGTTTAGTTGCTGTCTTCCATTGTGTGCGAACAGTTAAGACTGCAATTTATCTGATCAAAAGAATGAACTTTTTAAGCTGGGGAAAGCTGGTTCTAAGATGACAAATCATATTTCTGATCATTTTCTTGTGTCATTAGTTTTGGATTATAATGTGCTTATGTTTTTGAGGGTAAACATATTTCCTGTGAGTTAATATGAAAAGTTTTATAATGTCCAAATTGAAAATTTCACATAAAGAATTTCAGTAGCTTGAATTTTATTAGATTTGTTGATGTTGTCTGAAATTACTGTTTTGTCAGACAACTCATTAGGGTTCTTTTCATTCTTCAGCTTTCTGTGCTTGTTACCTTCTACTGTCTAAACCATAAAATTGAATACAGTCATTCACTTTTCTTTCTTAATAAGATGAGATGAATAGCTAGAATGCTGGAACAGCATTCTGGCTCAAAATTTTGAACTGCTTTACATTGGGATAATATTGTTTGACATGTTAAGGATTGCCAAGTGTCTGGAACTAAAATAAACATTAATTTGGTTTAAAAACAGATATCTCAACTACATTTGGTTTTAAAGTTGTTTTCATAGGAAGGGGATTTAAAAAAAATATTGTGATGAGCAATACTGACAGAACAGCTTCTAGTTAACTACTGTGTTTTTTAAAAAAAAAGCTCAATTTCTGTCCCTTTCATACACTTTCTGTGCACCTTGCCATATATTCGATAGTGCTAACTTTTTGCATTTAGATTTGAGTAAAGCATTTTGGAAAAATTACATACTTACTTAATTAGTAAGGGAAGCAGGCAAAGCAGCAGATGCCTGACAGGCTGATGGGACCAGGAGTTAGGCGAGTAGGGGAGAGAAAGTCAGCTTTCTCAGAACAGTTTCAGCTTTCAGGAAGGATGAAATAGCTGCTTGTAGCTACCAGCTCCAACTATGCTAGTTCTGCTTGTGCTCATGGGGTGCTGATAACTGTGTTATCCCATTTTTTGGAACTTCCACGTGTTGAGAAATTATAAGCAACTTCAGTGCAAGCAGGTAATTGTGTAATGATCTCAACTGAATGCATAGAATTGGATATGTGGAGTTAAGCTCCTTCTCCTAGTGCTGATATCTCCCAATTCATAAGGACTTGACTTTGCAACCTTAATGCTCTGGAGGTAAATTCTATGTAATATTTCTATAAAGACTGTGTACATTCTCTAAGATCAGTTCTGCAATTTTTCAACACAATTATAAACCAGACCTTTCTCATTACATGTGGTTCAGCACTAGAAATGTTCTCTCGCTACAAGGGCTATTTTAATAACCTAAAGTAGTGTGAGTCAAAATGCCCAGAGCTGTTGCTTATGTATAATGTACAACTTTGTAAGAAATATTATGTACAAAAATATGTGAAAGTCAACTACCAGTGTAATGTATCATAATGTAACCCACAGCAAATTCCTCCTGCTTTGCTTTTGGCATGCAAACCCCTAAAGCAGGGGACTACATTCATCAGCTTTTGGTTATTTATCAAACTTATGCATGTTTTAAATTACCTCTGCTTGCCAAGTCCAAGTATTCCTGTGAGATTATGTAATACATTCCACAGCATTAATTTTCAGGAAATAGAAGAAAATATAGCTGTGTTTATAACTGCTTTTTCCCCCCCTCTACTGTAATTGTAAATGTAACTAATTTACTGGATTATCACTTTTATGGCATTATGCCTTCTGTAAAGGTAAAGGTCTCTTGTTTTTCAGCTTCTAGACTGCTGTATGTGCTTAGCTTGCTCATCTTAGGTATCACTCTGTTGTTTCCCCTGTAAACAGAGAGCGTTCTCCAATGAACTATCTGATGACTTAAGAGAAAGTTACATGGATGTGTAAATGTCTTGCTCCCAAAGTTGCTTGTTGCAAGTAATTAACCAGAAGTTTTGAATGTTTTTCCTTTAATTTAAAGAAAGCTTCTGTGCTGTGCTGAAGGAGTTAGTGACCGACTTGACTGTCTCAGACAGCCAGATTGATGCCTCTGTGTTCTTGCTTCCCCCGCTTTGTCATGAGAATGAACTCGTTTTGCTCGGTCCCTCGCTGCAGGAGACTGACCACCGATTTATCGAAGAGCAGGTACTTCTCCTTCTATTGTAAAAGTAGTATTGTATTTTCATACAGTTCTAGTTACTTGGGTCAGGACTCATTTAGACTTGGCTATCCCTCTTTTCCTTCTTACAGCTCCTTTTAGGTAGCAACATAGCTGGTGGCAGCCTGGAGTATGACCCTTACTCAATTTATGAGAAAGTTGGAAAAGGGGATTCAGTCCCTAAACCACTACCTCCTGCATTGTCTGTTATCAGTGCAGCAGCTCGACTCTTTGGAGTTATGTTTTCCCATATAGCAGAATCTCACAGGTAAAGTAGTAACTGTAACTGCTGGGGATTTTGGGAGATGTAAGGTGGTCATGTGGTGTTTTATACTGAATACAGAAGAAAACAGTTCTGAAAAAATAATGAATTGCATAAGTGGATTATGCAAACCATCTGAATAATATAATTCAGACCACCAAATTACTAGCCTTTCTCTTTAAAGTTACTGACAATGAAAAGGCACATCCAGGAAGAGGTTACTGTCATAATAAATTCTATTGACCCAGAAAAATGTTTTGTTTTGATAGCCACATCAAAATGGGAGCTATTTTAGGAGATATTGCACTATTTTTGTGGTACTTAATACATAATTACTAAATACCTTAGAAACAAAGGGGGACAAAAGGTGTAGGAAGCTGCAGGACAAATAACCATCATCCTGCCTCATTGTTTATAAAAAGTGGATGAGAAGAAACAAGTATGTGTCTTAACACAGTTTTGTCAAGTTACAAGTATGCTTGAAAGGGATCACAAACTTCTCTGGGATTTGTGTGTAGTTATCTTTCTACTGCACACATGGCATTTTGGTTTGTTTCACATTTATAGCGCACTGATTGTTAAAGCATAAAATTCCTTAAGGTTTTTGCATGCTGTTGCTTCTTCTGTGTGCTGCTGGTAATATTTTTGAATGCAGCTTTAGAGCAGCAATTATTTTTAAAATAAACAGGTTTTCAAAGCCAACTGTAGTTAGACCTCAGATCAAGATCATTACAGGTAGTAATCCTGTGTGGGATGAGTGCTTAGTCTTGATGTCTTCAACACTTAGAATACTCAGGATTTAGTGTAAGTCTGAGGCAGATGTTTGAATATGAGAATACCTGCCAATAAAATTGCCACATGATTTATTTGTTCATCTGACTTATCTTTACTTTCTTATTCTGTCTTCACTGACTGCTTTTATTGTGGATTTTTTTTCCGTTTGGGTTTTTTGCCCCACCCATCACTACCTTGCCGGTTGGTTTTCTTCACTTGTTTCTCAAGACCTGAACTAATTGTTGCAGATAACTGCGTTTTCTTTATCTTTTACCTCCTCCTTTCTCAATTTTAAGTCAAAATACAATTACTTAGATATAAATGATTATCTGCAAATACTTATGTTATAAGGAAACAAAGGCAAAAAGTTCATGTTCATAGGTTAATAACTTTTTCTAATACAAAATACACAATTTTTTTTGTAGTAGACAGGGATGCCAGTTGAAGGAAAATGCCCAAGAGTTAATTTGTTCCACCTCTGTTTCTATAACATATAGGCTTTGTTATGGGTTTTAAAATATAATAAAAGAGCTTGATTTATTTCCTTAATTTTCAATTCTGTGGTTTCTTTTCTGTTTTGTTTTTTTTTTAAGGCTCCAGGCATTAGAACAGTTGTTGAATGCCATAAAGCAAACAAAAGGATCACGACAACAAATAGTACAACTACATGTTGTGTCAGCCTTTTCTACTTCCTTAAAGGTAAATCTTCTCTCTCTCTCCTTTGTTTCCTCTCCCTTGTTTCTTGCTCTCTCTCTGTTACTAAAATATAGCACTTCTTGGTTCAAATGTGTCAGCTGCTGTGGTTTAAACCCAGCCATGCAGCCACTCACTCACTCCCCCCACAGTGGGATGAGGGAAGACTTGTGAGAAACTAATGGGTTGAGATAGACTGCTTAATAGGGAAAGCAAAAGTTGTGCACATAGGCAAAGCAAAACAACAACTTAATTCACCACTTCCCATCAGCAGGTGGGTGTTCAGCTGTTTCCAGGAAAGCAGGGCTCCATCATGCCTAACAGTTACTTGGGAAGGCAGACAACATCACTCCAAAGATCCCCTTGCCTCCTTCTCCCAGCTTTTTATGCTGAGCATGATGCCATGTTAAAGAAGAAGCTGCTGCCTGAGCATTCTCGTGCTGTGCTCAAGGAGTCACACACAGCCCAGCCGAGACTTTAACTGCTGGGACCGGAGCAGCTCCAGGGAGCCAACAGGTGTCCCTTCGTCTCCTCGTTCACATACACTCACTTTCAGGCATGCTTCCACCTTCTGGCTTCACTCTGGGTTTCCTGTGGCAGAGTGTCAGGCATCAGATTTCTGAAACCAAGTTATTTGATAGAGTGGTACAACAGCAGGTCAGCTCAAGGATGCCTGTGGAAAGGGACCCAGAACAAAAGTCCCTGGGCAATTACACCCTTATGGTTTATGCACCCACCCTTCACATGCTCTCCATATGCCTTGCATGCCTTGATCCAATGGTGATTTTTGATCTGGGGTCTTCAAATACATTATTGGGTTCTTTCCCTGTGTCTTTTCAGGTAGGCTGTTCATCGTTCTTATCTTGAGAAGTTGCAGCTTTTGCTCCTGGCTGTAGTCTTATGATATTTTGCTTTGCACTTTTGGTGCATCTGCTCTCTGGCAGAGCACAGGAAACTAGAAAAGCCTTAA
>JAWWEU010000158.1:37063791-37111429 GCA_035583155.1 Acropternis orthonyx | reverse complement strand
TAGTCTTATGATATTTTGCTTTGCACTTTTGGTGCATCTGCTCTCTGGCAGAGCACAGGAAACTAGAAAAGCCTTAAACTTAGGATAAACATTACAATGAAAACATCAGTGTACTATCAATATTCTTCTTGTACTAAAGACAAAACAGCACTGTACCAGCTATCAGGAAAATTACTAAGGAAATTAACTATATTCCAGCCAAAAACATCTGTAGACATAAGTTCAGAGCTATTGGTCTAAGGCTTCAGCTAATCCAGCTACTCATGCTGAGCCAGTAAAGCCAGGCAAAGTGCATACTAAATCACACACAACTCTGTGTAACTCATTTGACTTAAAACTTATAGCTCAACAACTAGATGGTATGGAATATCCCTTTGGTCAGGTGGGGTCAGCTCTCCCAGCTGCATCCCCTCCCAGCTCCTTGTGTACTCCCACCCTGCTCACTGGTGGTGTGGTACAAGAAGCAGGAAAGGCCTGGCTCTGTGTAAGCACTGCTCAACAGTAACAGAAACATCTCAGTACTATCAGCCGTGTGTCCAGCACAATCCAAACATGGCCCCATACCTGCCACTACCCCAGCCCAAACCAGCACACTACACAGAAGTTCTTATTTTGATTAACAAGTCAAGGTGAAGATCAGTCCTGTTTTCTGTGATAATATGTTGGTTTGTGATGTCATAACTTTCTCGAGTGCTAAGGAGAAACTGTTCAGTTTTCCCCTATTTTAATGTTAGTTTCAGGGAAACCTGTTCCAGTACCCTGTGGTATGCTAACATCTATACTAGTGTCATTCATATAAGAGAGAGATGGAAAAATTGTTTGTGCCACGTCTGTCTTTATCACTGTCCCTTTCATATTTCTTCTTGTATAAATAAAAAAGTAATAATTATTTAAAAAAGAAGTGATCTCAGAACTATCTGCAATTCGTTGTTTCTCCCTAATGCTCTATTTATATTTTCCTCTTTTCACGTGCAGTTTTCATTCTTCCTTTCTTAGCCTTTCTTCCTAAGGCAAAAATGTTTTCAGAATAGGCAAGACTTTTCATTGTACAATATTTGTATTTGTAGCATATTTAATATGCAATCGAGATAACTGCTGTATCTTTTGCTCATGCTCTTAGTTTGGACTATGATTTTTGTTTGTGTCTTTATGTTCCCACTGGTTTTCTTCTTGATATTGTTTCCTGAATGTTATGCTTATGTATTGGTTTGTTGTGTTCTACTGCAATCTATTCAGTATTTCTTAAAATAATAATGTTGATATTATATTGCTGTGCTGTGATGTACACTTATGTGGGGTTAGACATCTAACTCTCAAAGCAACAAATAATAAGAGAGGAACTCCTCAGATAAAGGGGAAGAAAATCAAATTCCTTCTGCAGGTCTTGGGTTTTTTGCATGACAGAACAGCACATTCTGATTAATATACTGCCTAACTGTTTAATATATTTAATATCTATTTCTAGCACTTGGCTTGCTGCAAGGGAAGTTTAGGTTCTGAAGAAGTGAGAAGGTCTGCCCTGGCGTTGGTGATGGGTGCCTTGGAAAGCACTAGTGCCCTCCTAAGATGTGCTGCTGCAGAGTGTTTGGCCAGGCTGGCACAGGTGGTTTCTGACAGTGCCTTCACTGCTGGATTAGCTCAAGTCAGTTTTGACAAGTAAGTTTAAAAAAAAGCATGGTAAGTTACTGGTTGAGTTTATAAAAATGTTGGAGAAATCTACCTGTGCCTATTGTGGTAATTTTTAAAACATGGTTTTCCTCATGAATTTGATGTCACTTCAGAAATTAACAGGGAAAGCACTGGCAGAGTTCTGCATATATTTCTTAGTTTTGGTGTCTTGAAAATTGTCTAAGTATCCATGTAGACTTTCAAATAAATTAAATTGGCTGCTGTCCTAGCAACATCACTTAAGTGTATCTAAAATAATTTTGGTACTCTCTTCAGATAAGAAATTATATATGAACATAGAATTTTGGCAATATAACAGCGTATAATAAAATGTTTTTCTGATTACGTACCAGAAATTTCCTTTGTAGATGTGCTTGTTGCATAGTAAGAGTCTTGGTGATTAAACTAACAGCTTTCTTTCAATTAATAGGTTAAAATCTGCTAGGGATGTGGTATCAAGAACAGGTCATTCTTTGGCTCTGGGATGTCTGTATAGGTACCTAGGAGGAATAGGTTCTACTCAGCACCTGAATGCATGTGTTGGAATCCTTTATACTTTATCTCAGGACAGTACTTCTCCTGATGTACAGGTACTTGTCACTTATATAAAAATGTTATGTTACAAATTAATTGAATTATATTCTGGGGTATAAGGTTTCCCTTGTTGTAAGAATAACACTTCACAACCTCTTAGGTATACCTCACAGGTAATGGGTGGAGCAGCAAAGACGGTGTAGCAGACAGCCCCTGCTTGAAATCCACCTTCAATGACTTGCCTAGCAACAACTAGAATGAGATGTGGGAGGTTCTCATTTAATGACCATTGAGGCTGATAAGGCTAAGATATACTGGCTTCAGAAACAATACCTGATGTTCTAGGAATTGATTCATTTTACATTCACCTATATCTTGACCTTTACTAGATGGTACCTAAGTTCTTTTGTTTGTGTCAGTTTTTGTCTCTTCTACAGTGTTTACATCACAGTATTTTTTGTTGAAGGGTCATTTAGTAAATAACAGGGATTTGTAGCCTAAATGCTGTAGGACTTGGTGAATATATGTCCTTGAATAAGGCAAGAAGTTTTGAAGACTAATTCACATTATTTCTCTGTGGCTAAAACTGTTCTCTATCAGAATAGCTTTAAGGTACATTGAGTGTATTAAATGTATTTGTCTAAATCTCAGTTAAAGAATTTTTTAAGCTTTTTCACAATACCTTTACACAGAGAAGAACTGTATGTTGACATGAAGCAGATGTGGCTATTGGTGTAAAGTAACTCTTAGTACTTTTTCACAATTCTCTTGTTCTTGCACATGAAAGTCTAAGAAACTTTAAAAATAGTAGAATGTATTTAAGGAATAAGGATCACTGTTAACTTACTATTAGATTCAAATTTTTGTTAATTAACAATGATGAATTTAAAATGGTTGTTGCATTGCAGAATATACAGTTCCTTGTAGCTTATTCAACATCAGATTCTTAAGGTTTCTTCCTATAACCTCTCCATTTGTTCCTTTGGAACCTACAAGTACAACTTTATTACACTTGATTACTGAATGTCACTTGAAATAGCAAGTTTTTAAAAGATTATATGTTTATTCTATCATATAGACATTATATGACTGCTTCTCTTATTTTACAGGCATGGGCACTACACTCTCTGTCACTGGTAGTAGATTTGGCTGGGCCCTTGTATCATGTGCACATGGAGCCTACCTTATCTCTTGTTCTGATGTTGTTGTTGACTGTGCCTCCTGCTTATGCTGAAGTTCACCAGAGCCTTGGTCGCTGTTTAAATACACTTATTACCACACTGGGCCCTGAGTTGCAAGGTATATAACATACAAAGGCATCAGCCTGGTTTGCATTAGCAATAGATTTGCTAAACATTGTTTGAACGTGTGATTGAAATTGTAACAAGTAAGCAGATGCTAAAATTTTTTCCTTGTTGTAAGACAGTATTTTACAGGCCATGACTTTATGCAATCAAGATTATATGACTGCTGGTTTTCTAAAAATAGTGTCTCTTCTTGACATCGTTTCCCTTGTTTGAACTGGTTCTCCAAGCCTTTCCTCGGGCTGAAATTTCTTACATGAATTTTACATTTTACATATTTTCCATTCTTACATATTATAATTCTAGCATGAGAACAGGAGATATTCATATTTCAAGAGTTAGGAGCCAGTCTGTGTCTTAGTTATAATGCACACATTTAAAATTTGCATCTAAATTACCTTTTAGGTAGCTGGACACTGAAATTTCCAGAGAGCAGTGTGATCATTACTTGATGTCCTAGTACAGCACAGATACAGAAGTCATCCTTCAAGAGGATGAACATTATGTCTGGCTTGGGAAAAAATAGGTTATAATTTTTAAAAAAAATAAAACAAAAAAGCCCCCCACAAAAACATAGAGATGTTTTAAATTAAAAAAAAAACCTACCTTTTTTTGTTCCAAATATAGGCAGCAGTACAACAGTTTCAGCCTTAAGAACTTCCTGCCTCTTGGGCTGTGCAGTGATGCAGGATAATCCTGACTGCCTTGTTCAGGCTCAAGCTATCTCTTGCCTTCAGCAGCTTCACATGTTTGCTCCTCGACATGTCAACTTGTCTAATCTTGTAAGCTGCCTATGTGTGAGTATATATTTACTAGTATATATCCTTGTATTTTAAAACATTTTGTTCAGAAACACAAAATGAAGATGTTTCTTTAACCAGAGAAACTGATCATTATGTAGGGGTGAGGTGTTTCATGTCCTCCTACAGGCAAGTATTCTATATTTTTTAATTCTTTTCCCTCGCTTTCTGCTTCCCGTTTTCAAAATGAGCACATTCTGTAGAAATCTTGGCCTTCTGAACTGCTTGCAAGTGCATTCTGCTGCTCTTAAGGCCAGTTGTCTGGAGGATATACCATTCATTACAATGTTTTGTTGGATTTCTACCAGCTATTTTATGTTGGCCAGTTTTTTCCCTCTGCTGCTTTTTACGCCCTGGGTAAAGAATTGATTAAAAGAGATTTGTGTGTACTGATTACTGAGAATTGTTTTGTTTCATTTTGTTCTTTCATGATGCTGAAAAATTATAGATTTCCATGCTTTATAATTTCTGTAGCACTAATGCTTCAGTGTACTGATGTCTTGGCAGTCAGTATAAAAATTTCTGAAAGTTACATAAGTAATAGTCAAACCACTTTTTGGGAAAAATAAACAAAAGTATTTTTCAGCCCCATTTGATGAAGAGGTGAGGGGATTTTTGCTGTTGGGGTTTTCTTGAGTATTTTTGGTTCTTTCTTTTTGTTTTCACCCAGTACCTCTCTGTCTTTGAATAGTTCTTATTCTGAAGTACTTCAGGAAAACAAAGGAAAAATAATTTTCTGGTAGTTATTATGGTGGATTTTGGGGGGCGGCTAGCAGGTGGGGTTTGGTTGGGGGTTTTTTTGTCGTGGTTTTTTGTTTGGTTGGAGTTTTGTTTGTGGGGGTTTTGTTTGTTTTTTGCTTTGGTTTTTTTTTCAATTACACCATCTAGTCTTCTTGTAAATCAGAGAGAAACAAAACCCCACAGACTGTAATGTATGGTGGGGTTTTGTTTTAATCTTGTCTATTTTAACATAGTTCTTATTCACATCTTTGACTGAGTAGCACTTGTGTAGCAATACTGACCATATATTAATTTTGTATAAAGTTTAGATTCCTCTCATTTTCTTTATTCAATTTGACTAGCAACATGATTGTGGGAGGTGCAAAAAATTGAAGAGTCTTTCAGCCCCACGTTGTGATAGGCATGGATATGTTAATTGCAGAAGAACCCGAACTAATCTGAAGTGTTCTTGTTTTAACATACACTAAGATTTTTTTTCTCTTCTCTGAGTAAAAACCAGTTTTTCTTCCATTGATAAATTCACAAAAAGCCATGTAAGTCACTCTCTTGCTCAGAGGATATGTGAGCATTCAAAATCATTTGTAAGTCTCTGTAGTCTGCTTCTATCTCTCTAACTAATATAAAGTATCTACTAATACAGAGAATGTCATGACAAAGTTGTCTATTCAATATTACTGATTTTTATTGTCTTTACAAATTGTTTTAAAAGTACTTAGTGCAGTACTTTATGAACTTCATAACATTAAATTCATCAAGAAGAAGCATGGTTCATGGCTTGAGTGTGTGTGTTCATTCATCAGTACACGTGTGTGCTCCCCTCTAACCCAGAAACGACTCTGGGCTTCATGGGGTAGGAGTCCACCAAAGTCAGTGGCCTTGCATGGATGAACTTTTCTCATTCTCGTGAACTTGTTATACAACTAGGGCCAATTTTGCTGACACTGACAATTCAGTAAATGTCAGTATGTCTCTGAAGAGCATCATAAACAAGGTTTGAGTATGTGCTTTGCAGGTCTGAAGATAACTGCACAAGCAGAATTCTGCATTTGTAAAACTCACCATCCATCCATGTAGTTTCCACCCACTAAATCACCATCTTACTAGGGAAGCAGAATAAGTTACTGGACCTGAAATCTGCTCTTGACTCTGCTGTTTGCTCACAAGGTGACCCTCAGCCAGTCATTCTTCATGAGTTTAAATGTCTTCAAGTTGGAGAACAATGTGTGACTGTCCTCCTTTGCAGTGCATTTTGAAGTAGCACATAAAAGCTAGGCACTAGATATTCACTAGTGCATTCTTATTTAGGGCAGAAAAACAGGAGAGGCAAAGAATCTGTAGTCAGATGAGTGATCTTTTACCCTGCTGTCCACAGAAACATGAATTCTCACTCATAAAATCTTGAAAACAAATGTTCAAAGAATTACTTCCCCCCCCCCTCCCCTATTTTTAGTAGCATTTTGAACCAACTCCCCTTTCCACCCCATTCCCCCAAGGATTCTGGAAAACGTCTGTGCCATCAAACTTGCCTTTTTGAAATTCTCATTCTCACTGCCCCCCTCCCTCCTTCGTGCTTCCCCCTCTTCTCCCCCTTCTCTTATCTCCCTCTCTTCTCTCATAACCCCACTCTTCTGTCCCCCTTTCTCCTGCTGTCTCTCTCTCTCTTCCCCCATCCTCCTCCCCTCACTCTGCCTCTCAGACCTGCTAACAATTTCTGGGAGCAGCTGCAAGCTGCCTCCTCCACCTGTTTTTCCAGCCCTTAGAAGATGAGATGGTTCAGGTCTCCAAAGTATTTAGGCAGTTCAGGTTGTGACTTTGCTAGCACTAGTAAAGCATGACTTAGGCAGTGGATACACTGCTTCACTGGCTCCTTTTTTAGTGTTACTTTTTTCTTTCTGTGTTGTGTACATGTCCCTGTTATTATTTAGCTTTCCTTCTTCAGCTTCTGAAAGTGTTCCCTGTTTGTCAGTTGGATCTTCCATGGGACATCTAAGAATAACACTTACTCTGCTGTTTGAATTCTTGGCTCCAGCAAAATAGAAATTGTGTACTTTTTAACTGTGTCTAAAATTAGCTCTGAAACGAACTTAGTTGAGCACAGACTTCTAAAGAGCTTATCCATGTAAGCTTATGATGTAGCATTCCTCAACATAGTGAATGCCAATTTTCAGCTCTAAGATATTAAAGATATTTTGAACCACAGTAAGTATACAATGCCAATAACTATGCTCTACTGTTGTCTTGGTACTGTTTAAGTACTAATTTTAGAGGCAGCTGGTTTGCAATTTAAGTGTGTTCAACATTAAATATAAGATAAATGAACTAAGCAAATTAGGGTTTGATGTAAGATTCTGAATTTTGATATATGCTGAATTTACATGTAACAGTCTCCATGTGTGATTGATATCACTGTGATATCTATATTTTGGTTTTGTCATGACTGGTTTGTCGTTTGTTTTTGTGCAGGAAATCTTGTTGGATAATTCTGTGTTGGTAGGTCCCTGTGCCTTGTTAATCCTAAACTTTTGCAGTTTGCAGTGGTGTTTTTATTTCATCTTTTATCTTTCCTTTTAACCATTTTAATGTAATTTCTTTTAGCATGTCGAGTGACATTTTGTTGTCATCCTAACCAGATCCTTCCTAACTTTCTGCAGATGGCAGGCATACATTTCATTTATGTGCTTAGTGAGGAATAGTTTTGGTTTTAATGTGTTAAGCAGAGAAAGGGAACTGTTTGTTCATTTAAGTTTTAATGTGATGCTTGCATTTTGTGTTTGTCATTTAGTCCTACCCCCTGCTTCGAATGTGGAAGAATGAGAGAGATGAAAAATGTGCATCTTGTATTAATTTGGTAGCCTGAATTGGGTCCTCCTTTTTTACCCCTATTAAAAATGAGCACGGAATTTATGCATGTCCAACTTGAAGTAGAATGTGTAGCCTGCTTGCTTAAGTGTTACATTAAAAGCCTCACTTGTTTTTAAAGTTTCAATTAAAGTATCTTGCAGACATACTTACTGAGTCAGGTTTCTTTTCTTGTAAAAGAATTATACAAAGAGTGTATCTTTTTGTTTATTAAATATGTAATTCTGAGTATTGTATATTCATGTGCATGCATAGAAATTCCAACGAAGCTTAGTTTTGTTTATCTAACAAAGCTGAAATTCTGTATTGCTTATTCTTTGTCCTTAAGTTGCTTTTTGAAGAATATGTTAACTAATATATATATATTAGTCATTTTGACTAACATATATTGACCTGTTGCTGACAAATGAGGAGCATAGCCTTACATCAAGGTTTTCCTGCAGCAGACACTCAGCTCTATCTATTTTAAGGATGGTAGTAGCTAAGGGTACATGATTGCTTAGTTGTAGAGAATAGTTTTTTTATGATAACCTACACTTGATTTAAAAGAAGCTGCATAAATATTGGTGTAACCATCTTACCTGACCACACAGCTAGTTTATTGTATCTTTGGGATTCCCTTCAGAATGTCTTAAAATCGGAGGCAAGCAAATAATAATCAGAAAACTCCACTGTAACAACAAGCCCTTGAGGCTATGTCTCGGGGTTTTTAAGTGTTTTTCCTTGTTCTGGTAATGATGAACCTATGATCATGTATTTTCCAGTACAAAAACCACGCACTGGCATGGTGATTCTATGAACTTTTTTGCTAGAAACTGCTCAGCAGAGCTGACCTGTCTCAGTGTGATACATTCATCAGTAACTCTCACCCTTTCTCTCACCTTCTCTGAAACATAATTTAATGTAAACTGAGTAAGCGATACTTTTTGCAATGAAACTGCAGAAGTGTTTTCTCTTTGCCCTTTCTTATAAACTTCCTTTCATGCATGGAATTCAGATTTACTAAAAGCCTGATTGACTATCTCACCCTTGGTTACATTGATATTTCTCTAGTTACATCTGAGGATGATTTGAGTAATTTTCTCTTGTATTGAGGTTTCAAGCCCATTATATATGTGTGTACACAGTGTAGTCGTAGAATAGAGTTAATCGTTCATCGAGACTGCAATTCACCTGTCACTGAAGTTAATGGGGGTCTTTCTATCAATATTGGCTGGGAGTTGGATTCAACCCCAAAGCAGTATTGTAAGTTGCCTTTGAAGAGAAAATGCTAAAAGCACTGATAGGTTAAAGTTGATTACAGGTGTTGCAAAACCTTTCATTTGGGGGTAGGAAAAAAAAAAAAAAAGCTGAGCAAAAAGAGCATCAATTGCATATTTACTGACTTAACAGATCTGCCACAACTGCAGTTGTTCAGAAAATACCAGCCTTTTTGCTTAGAGGTTTGTTAGCCATCTTACTGTACCTTCTTGCATGTTTCAGATGAATCTCTGTAGCTCATACTTGTTACTGAGACGTGCAGTGGTGGCTTGCTTACGTCAGCTGGTCCAAAGAGAAGCTGCTGAAGTATCAGAATATGCCGTTGCATTAGTGAAAGAGAGCAGAGAAGATTTTTCTCCAGGTAATGTATTGAAATTTTGAGATCAGAGAGCATGACACATTGACAATGAATTTTAAATGCAGTCTGATATGGGTGTGGAAACTTTGCTACACTCTTGAAATGTTGAACTCAGAAATGTTTTCTAGCTCAGTTCTCTTCATTGTACCAAATTGTGATAAAATGAAGAAAATGAGAACATGCAGGTGGAGTTCCAGAGAAACCTAAGCCTATCTAGCCCATAGCTGTTGTAATAATTTTTAGTAAAAAGGCCTGAGACTGATCACTAGTTCATCCTCATGAGCCTTTCTGTGAGGGGATGGTGGTAATAAATGATTTCACCTCAGATTTCAATTTGAGGTCATTTGAAAATTTTCAGGAAAGATAAAACGGTAGCCATTTTGTAAAACTGCTGATATATAAAATTTGTAATATTGGGCAAATAAAAATTGGTCATAATAATTTAACATATTGTTTCTGTGTGCCTGGTTTTGCACTTTATTGGAAAATAGTTTTAACTTCCCTTTCAAGTTAAAACATTGTTTTAGAATTACTTTATGAAGTAAGGTCAGTGAAATATCAGTCAAAATGAAAATTAAGTCAGTGTGAAATATCAGATTGCCAGAGGTAATTTTTTTTTTTCAGGAGCTCAGATGATATGGTGATGGTAATGCTGTGAAATTCAGAGTAGGATTCTTTTTTCCTGGGATAGCTTTTTTCCTCTTATTGCTAGGTTTCTGTAAAAGCTCAAAGGTTGTTTTATATTCATGATTTAGATACAGTATTAAAGCGATTAATACAGTTGTTTCAAAAATATTGCAGGGCTAGTAGGTGTTTGTTCTAAAGATACCCTGTGTGCAACCTTCAGTGGGGTTTCTGTTGTCATTACTGCAGTTTTGTGATATGCAGCATTCAGCTCACACTTTGTTCTTAGCAGATGTGAACATCAGAGAAATAGGCCTGGAGGGGGCATTGCTGGGCTTGCTGGACAAAGAATTGGATCAAAGATTGTGCCAAGATATCAAAGAGACTCTGACTCATATGCTTACTTCAATGGCCGTTGAAAAGCTCTCTTTTTGGCTGAAGCTTTGTAAAGATGTTCTAGCTGCCTCTGCTGGTAAGTCCTAAATACACTGTAGTTGAGAACACAATCAAAATAAGGCCTGCAGCAATACACTGTGTCACTGAGGGAAAATATTCATGTTTCTTGAATGTTTGGCATTTATGAAGTCTATCATCATCCTTCATATTGAAAGATTGGACCTTTTAACTTAGTTCCTTCAGAGGAATATGCCTTTCTCCCTTCTGATTGCCTTTTCCTTATTGAATAAGTTTTTGTAAACATCTTAGCATGTGTTGTTGCCTGTTCATATTCTTGTTGAGTTATAGTCCTAATGTTAACTTATTTCCATATCAGAAATGGAAATGCAGAGTACATTTGAGCTCATGAGTCCTGTGCTATACAAGAAAAATATTCACACTGGCTCTTCTATTATTAATAGGAAAGGTGCAGACCTACTGTATCATAATGAAACTCTTGAGCAGGCAAAATTAATTACTGTGCTGAATATTGGTGAGGGGGAAGGAAATTCTTCTACCTGCAGTGAAGGAGGAGTACTTCTTGGATTTAGATTTTTTTATTTGGAATGGTATTAGCTTCTAATGTGTCACACTTATTTTAAAAAGGGTTTTTTCTTTTGCTTCTTTCACTGCAGTTCTTAATTTACTTTTGTGGTATTGATCTTGTCTTCCAGCAAGTAATATCAACCAAATATAGACAGTTTTGTTGTATTTTAATTCTAGCATTTCCTTTAAGACAGCAAGGTTGAAGGGAGTCACAGTGAGTTTGAGGCTAGAGATAAACTTTGAAGAGATTTTCTTATGAATCCTTACATAGTTTTCAGTTACACTAAGAAAGACTATTACATTTTGGGTTTTCTCCCCTGTGTCCTAAATACAGATTTCAATACAGTAGCTTCAGTAGATACCACTCAAGAAGATGAAACTGCCAAAGTGGATGATGCATCTGTTTTAACACCTGACAGCGATGACGGGTTCCATCCTTTCCGAAATCCACGATGGTCTACCAGAGTTTTTGCTGCAGAGTGTGTTTGTAAAATTATAAACCAGTGTGAAAATGCAGACAGTGCACATTTTGACATAACTTTGGCTCAGGAAAGAAAACAACGTGATTCAAGAGGTATGCATTTAAGCACTGAAAGAGTTCCATAGAATGCAAAGTATGCTTAAAGCAAATATTGGCTCTTTGCATCTTAATGAAGTTCATCATAAATTTGTTGTTTGTAGTAAGTGAAGCCCTGAATTATTCAGATTGGAAACCTATATTTATTAAGGCACAGAGCAATTTTTATTTGCTGAAATATTGGCATCTTACTGCGGGATTTACGCTCACTTTCCTGGTTACAGTACCATGGCGTGTGCGTAGGAAACCATTGTTTCTGCATAAGCATTGGCAGTCAGAAGTGATAGCTGGCAGCAGCCTACAACATCACAGTTTGGTATCTGGGAGTATGACTAAAAAAGCATCCCCTTTTTTTTCTTCACATAATTTGCATAATTACCAGTAGAAACACTGCCATTTTTTGGTACCTCTATGTTTGTCTGGAGGTGTTTTCCTAAACACTCTTTTTTAGAAAATCTGCCTCATACATAAAGATGTCTATGCTTTATTCTGTGTACTTTTTTATACTTTTAAATGGAAAGCACCCTAGATCAGCTAACATAAGATATCCAAATAAGATTTTTGTATGTGTAAGCTGCCTGTGTTAAGGTAAATTGTAAAATACACATTTTGGAAATGTTTGGAGCAGTCTTATAAAACGCATTATGTCTAAATCTAAATTTAATAAAACTATTTTCTTTTGAATTTCTGTTTTCAGATGACTTCTTGGTATTGCATTTAGCTGACTTGGTTCGTATGGCTTTTATGGCTGCCACAGATCACAGTGATCAACTTCGCCTTTCTGGGCTTCAAACATTGCAAATTGTTGTTCGGAAGTTTGCAGCTGTTCCAGAACCAGAGTTTCCAGGTCATGTAATTCTGGAGCAATATCAAGCCAATGTAAGCATTGTAGGAAAGTTTCAAGTTACAGTCAATCACCCAAAGAAATTTGCTTTTGCAGTGCACAGTGCCAGAGTTAGTTTTCAGTTAGTTTGTTACTTAAAGTATTGTTAATTTTGGACTTAAGTTCCTTAGAAATCATCTTTTCAGTTGGCATATAGTGTTTTGGCTCCAAAGTTTTTCAAGTTTTGGCATCTTTCCCTCTTGAATACAGCAAAACCAAAATAGATCGTTGGTAGATTTTTTTATTTTTTTTTTTTTGAAAGCATGGGTTTCAAAGTGTGGAAGTATTGCAAAAACTATTAGGAACAACTGATTTTAAACGCTTCTCAGAAATTAGTAGCCTTTGCACACTAGTGATCACACTTGGAGATCTTGGCCAATGAATAAGCTAGAGGAGGTAAAAGCATGGATTATACTCGCAAGGTCCATTTCAGTTCAGTCTTGGTTGAGACTTAGAGAAAAGATGTCCTAATCATTTTACATTCAAGACTGAACTTGCATTAAATATGACAGACATCTGTGTTAAACCTCATCTGGCTCCCATTCTTCTATTTTTAGCAGGGATTGAACAGGTCAAGCCACTTTCTCTCATAGAAATGGAGAGATCCTGACACCGAAGACTTCCTAACCTGCTTTAATCTTGCTTTTGCCATTAGAATTCTATTTTACTGGCACTCCTTTGGGAAAAAGAAGTGCATTGGTCTAGTCTGGAACTACCAGGGGAAAAAAATACACCATCTGTCCTTGCTGTCCAAAGCCATCAAGCAGGTCACAAGTAGAGCTAATAAGTTTCTCTTTCAGTACCCTTAAAGTGTTTCTACAAATACTGTGTATAGATCTCATCAGTTGTTTCATGGAAGTTTAAGAGGTGTGAAACAGTTAAATATCAAGCCTTTGTCTTCTAATTTTTTTCCCATACTAATATCATAATAATCCAGACAAAGATGGATATAGATTTTATGTGCTTGAGTAATGACTTCCTGAAATCTTGTTCAGAAATTCCTTAAATGAAGTCTGAGCTTTAGGGAGTCTTAAGAAACTGTCATTAGTTGCCATTAAAGCCAAATCCTTTTCACTTATCTTCACAAACCTGTATTTGCATTACAGTTTCATGCCAAAGAGCATCAGACTTAGGTCTGAGTTTTCAGATACATGCTAAAGCAGCAAGGGAAATTTTTTTTGGCCTTTAGTGAAATGGCTTTCAACAGTGAGAGTAGGTAGAACCTCTGCAACCTGGTAACTGTATGTTTGTGTGTTCTTTACTGGCCAAATGGGATTTGTGCTCTCTCCTCCTTTCACTTTCCAAAGCTGACCCACTTCAGCTCTTTGTTTCTTTAATTCCGTATTCTTTCTAAGTAAGGAAATGTCACTCATTAGGCATCTTGCAAGTCTTTCATGGTTTGGAACATTGTTTTTTTCTTTTGGGTGCTACTCCTCAAGCCAAGCGTTCAGGAAGGAAGAAGTTTCTATTTCAGTTTTAGACTGTGCAAAAAATAGAATCAACTTTGAAGACCCCTCTCAAGGAGAGCCATGTCTTCAGTGTAAGCAAAACAAGAAAAGTATGACTGCAACTGTTTCTCTGCTCTTGAACCTCACTGAAACAGGCTGTGAAAAAAGAAACTGTGGTTTACAAAGGAAAATTGTAACAAAGTCTGATTATGAAAAGTAAAATTGTTCAGTATGTATTGAATGTTCTGTAACTTCTTTTTAGGTTGGAGCAGCACTTAGGCCTGCCTTTGCTCCTGAAACTCCTCCTGATGTCACAGCAAAAGCATGTCAGGCAAGTGTTGAAAGTCAGAAGTCTTAGGTAATAGACCTTCTGAAATATTTTTTTTTTGCTTGATATGCAACACAAGATAAAGGAAATAAATCATGTAGCCTCAAATCCTCAGTGCACACAAAATAATGTTGCCTATGTTACCTTAACACTGTGACAACTCACTCTTTGCACTTTAAAGTCTTTTAGTCGTTATTTGTGACACCCCACTAATGTTTTTGGCTTTCATTACTTAAGTATACTAAACTGTAGTGTCATTTAATGTTTATTATTATCTGAGAGTAAGTGTATCTTGGTAGAAATTAAATACGGTTTCTGTATAATTTTAAAGATGAAAAAAAAGAGTATCCAGTGGTGTTTGTTTCTTGCTCCTCATTGTTTCTGTTTCACAACACTAGGTGTGCAGTGCCTGGATCGCAAGCGGTGTAGTAAGTGATCTTAATGACCTACGAAGGGTTCACCAGTTGCTTGTGTCCTCTTTGGTCAAAGTGCAGGCTGGAAAAGAAGCACAAAATCAACAATATAATGAAAGCACCTCAACTATGGAGGTACTGGCTGTGCTTAAGGCTTGGGCAGAGGTCAGTATAACAGCTCTGTAATGTTAGTCTTAATATCTGGTAGGTGACTTAGAACTTTTCAGAGAGAATTTTTCTTACGTGCTTTTAGATAGAAGGTGCTGACCCTGTGCTTTGCTTCGCTACCTGTAAACAGTACATGAACTTTGTAAACTTGACAAAAGCACTGCTAATTAAACCATTAGTCTTATACTATACATTAAGAATAATGTATCATACTTTAAAATATGAATTTCTTAAGATATTCTAATAGTTCAATATTCACTTCAAAATGCATATTATAAATGGCTATGGTGATGGTCCACTGAATGTGCCATTTTAAATAGGTGTCATTTTTCTCGTTGTCTATTGGCATTTCATTTCTTAGAAGTAGTTCTTTAAAGTTAATATTTGTCAGTTCAGTGCTACATTGGTTAACTTAAAAGTCAGCTCACGTGAATGCCTATTTTAATACATGTAAATGCAAGGTTAAATATTTAAAAGTAAAAAATGGGAACAATGTACATAATCTCTAAAAGATGTGTGTTAGAAAGTAGTGATAATGGTCTTGGATGCTGACAGTTGATAACCAGCTAAATATGAACATGTTATGTAGGTATATTATTTTTTAGTGTATAATCAGGGAACTATTTCGGAGGAGAAAGTTGGCAATGGATAACTTTCATGGGAACATTTGTAGAAAATCATACCACCCTCTCACATCCATACTTGAGAAAGGATATTGTCAAAACAGGAAAGCCATGGGCAAAAAGCTAGGAAGTGGGAATAAAAATCTTGAAAACACCCTTTCCAAGAATGCTTTCCAATGAAAACATTGAGAGATTTAAGTAGATTAGTCTATTTAATCTGTTCAGGGAAAGATCAAGTACTGAGACCCACTTAAAATTACTACATGAAGAAAATATTTTTAGTAGCATTTAACAAACTAACACTGGCCAGAAGCCAGGAGAAAATTCAGACTAGATGTGAGGCTCAACAATCAGAAGTGGAGATCTGTAGATTCTTCCAGCCTATAGTTAAGATCACTAGAATTCTTTACAGCAAACTCCATATAGCTTTCTGTAAGTTTTTGTGACCTGTAATTTACAAATATTTCACTTAAGCACTTGGAAGTTCCTTCTCACTTAGAATCTTTTCCTATTTCTTGTTTACAGAAATTGCAGGAATTCCCCCATCCTGTTGCTGCAGGGAGATGTGAGAGAAGGGTTTGGTGGGTGCTTAGTTGCTGGCCTGGGACAACAACTAGCAGACTTGAAAAAGATACAGAAATCATAATTGCAGGAGCCTAGTACTCATCAAAGCTAACTTGAGATTCAGTGAATCTAAATGTCTCCTTTATAGTTGAGAAGAGCTTCCCTCTACAGGCATTTTGGAGAGACTAAGGACGGCTGTTGGTCTGAAACATTCTCAGTTCTGTCTTTTTCATAACTAGAGAGGCATCTCTGGAAATTAACACTGAAATTAACCCATTGATGGTAACACCCAAAGTTTGCAAAGCATACAGGACTGTACTCTTCATTCCTTACATGGAGTAAGACATAATTTTGAAAAGTCAGTTGCAAGTGCAATATGTCATTTCAGTTAAAAGAAGTTTTAGGAATGGTTTGACTGTTGTTTCTGGATCATGATTATAAGTATATTATTTGGTAAGTTCTTCAGTCTTGTAGTTATGACTGGGGTTGATGGTTGGAAGAAGAAGTTGGACAAGTGAAGTATTAGTTATGTTTAGGAATTTTAGTAGTTTTCCCTTTTTGGGGACTCCTGCATCATGATTAGCTGGGGAATGGATTCAGAAGATTTAGAAAATAAGGGCTTGTTCACCCATGCTGACTGGACTTAAAGCAGAAATAGATTCTGGGAAACCTCATGCCCATTCACAGGCAGTCATGTTAGTGACCACAGCAGTTTTCCAAATGCTAATATTTGTAACTCTCTATCCAAATATATCAACAGGTTTATATAGTTGCAGTTGAAAAGCAGAAAAATCAAAGTGATGCACACAGTCACTGTTTAAAAATCGCAAACTCTGAAGAAGAGAGCTACAGAGACGTCACATTTTCAGCCAGTGGACTTCTGGACCTGGTACAGGCAGATCTTGGAACACTCAGCAAGCTCTGGCTTGCTGCACTTCAGGATTTTGCTCTCTTATCTTTGCCTGCAGAATATGCATCGCAACTACCTGCTGAAGGTAAAAAGGCAAATCAGTTGCATTTTCATAAGCAACTTGTCAGCACACTGACTTGTAAGATTAAATTGTATAGAGAATAAGCATGCTTATGTACTATCTAAAGATCAGGACTGCTTTTGAGAACAGAGGTTTCACTGATGTGAAAAGTAGTTTTTGGTGTTCTTGTTTGTTGGGTAATTTTATGGTTGAAAGAAGAAATAGGTAATTTATTGGATTTTGTCCAAATAAATTAAGTGCCCTTAGCCTGAATTTTAATATTGAATGTTTAAAAAAAATACATAAAATACATGATAAACATAATTTCAATTTTTTTTAATAATTTTGCGATGCATTATAAACATAATTTCAATAAAAAGAAGAATCCCCTTTTAAGAATGAGAAAATGTGGTAGTTGAAAATAAGTTACATCCTTAAAACTAACTTCTTTTCTTGTAGGTGGTACATTTTATACAGCAGAGACAATTGAAAATGCCAGACCTCATTACTACAACTCCTGGGCACTGATACTTTATGCTACAGCATTATGGCTTACTAGCACAGGTTTCATCATTGTTGATCCAGATGAAGGAGTTACAAATCTCTCTAGACCTGTTACCCCAACTACCATGTGCCAAGATTCTTCTACCAGGCCCTTGGTGAAATCTCCTGAGGATGTGAATACTGACAGATTTCATCTTATCTTGGGTTAGTGAGTGCATAATCTATCTATATGCTGTAACTGAAAATGTAATTTTTACTAGTTAAATGTTAGCAAATATTTAATTATTCACATTTAACTGCATCACTGAATATTGCATCTCTCAGAAAAGTATACAGTCAGAAGAATTTTAAGACCTAGTGAGAAAATTGTAGAGCATTTTCCCAAATGTGGTACAAGAGAACACTCAGTGTGAGCTAAAAAATCCCTAAACAAGTTTATTGGTCTGCCCATAACATGCAAGTTCAAGGGTGAATTTTACTGTGGTTGTACCACTGCAATTAGAGTGTATGGATTAGCATCACTGAAGTGCAGTTTTACAGAATTTACATTCACAGAATAGTGTGTAGTTTGGAAGGGACTTGTGGAGTTCATCTTGTCCACCTCCTGCTCAAGCACAGGCACCTAAAGTCAGTTGTCCAGGATGGTGTCCAGACAGTTTTTGAATATCTCTGTGGATAGAGACTCAACCAACCTCTCTGGGCAACCTGTGCTTAGTCACCTACACAGTAAAGACTTGTTTCCTTACATTTACATAAAGCTCTCTTAAGCCTCTGCTCCTGCAGAAGCTAATCAGGTAGTTGAATTCAGTCCCAGTTCTTTAAATTTACACAATTAGGCATTTGTGATTATATTTTTTCCTCTGGTATCTCTTCTTTTTTAATCCTTTTTTGTAATGGGTATGTATGACCCAGTTGCATATGTCTTCTTTTGAATCCCAGTCTTTCTGCAGAGAGCCAGCTTCCTTTTGAACTCCATTGCTCCCTCAGTTAAAAGTGGGACCTCTGATACCAAAGCTGCTCGTTTCCCTGGCTTCCTCTACTACTTAGTGCTTCAAATTTCACATACTTTACCATGGATGTCTGGCTTGTTTATTCTGCTTTTGAACATACTCCACTTGTCCATTTTCGCTTCCTACAGAGAAACTGAAAGAGCTTTAAAACACATGCATTTTCTGTTGCACAGCTGTTCTTCAGTGTACATTGATCTGTTTCCCAAGTCATCACACATTTCGGAATTACAGCTGTACAACTGGGTTGAGATTATGGATTGCAGTTTATTTGAAGCTTGTCTCCAATGTCTTTAGGCGTCCTGAAAGCTGAGGGGAAAATTATAGTTTTTATTTGCTCTAGGACTTGCAAGCTTAGGCTTCATGTGATTTACTTACTGCTGGTGATCTAGCTGTGGTAGTTGCGATATTTAGCATTTTTGTAAAAAGGGAAGATAAAGTCTCAACTTTTGGGTTTATGACCTATTATTACCTTTGCTATTATTTCCTTCTATTATACACATCAGAGTGCTGTATACTCATTATGAATTGTTTTGTCTGTTCATTGGACCTAGAATTTAGTGCTTTACTCACAAATTGCTGGGGTTTTATTTCTTTATGTTAGTAGCCAGTTATAATTGTCTTATACTGTTTAGAAGCTGAAATTCTTTCTTTGTTCTGATGGAAATAGAGTTCTTGCCCCAATATATTAGCAATAGGAGATGAATTCACTTAATATAAAATGCTATTTGTATGGCTGCTCAGCCTACTGTGAGTTTACTAAGTTATGGACAAAATTACTCCTTAAAATTTCAAGCATATATGGGTTCTGTTCTTCTGATGCTTACAGGAATTAGTGTGGAATTCCTCTGCTCTCCTCGATCAGATGCAGCAATGGAGGACATTATTGCCTGTTTGCATGCCCTGAAGGCACTCTTTGATGTTCCATGGCCACGGTCTAAAATAGGTGGTGATCAGGTAATGTATTAATGATCAAATGCCCCCCAGAATTGAGGCATAATTTTAACAGTATCTCTACACTCTATTGTATTTCCAGGAATCTTGAACATATAAGTAGTAGATAAATTATGTGCTTTACCAAAATCCAAAGCTGTAGAGGGAGGAGAGAAAAAGAGCACAACATGGAACCTGTAAGAAGACAGGTGAGGGGCAGAGAACTTGAGGACATTTTGTCGGGAAGGAGTAAATGACATGAGTAGGAGGAGAGTCAGGTAAAGACAGAATTCTGGGAAAGAGAGTTCTCTTACTCTGTCAAGGCATAGTTGAATTAATTGTGTTGTTAAAATCAAAGACATGCCCAAGTTCTGCTGATTGTTGATGGCCTCTCCAAGGAAATGCATATACTGTAGAAAGGATACAAAGCAGTACCCCACCTTCAAGTGTTAAGAAGCCATAAGATAGGTTACTTGGGGGTGTTTTAGTAGTTTTAAGTGCCCTATCTCTTAAATTACTATGATTATTCTTTTGTTGGGAGAATTGTTCAGGACTGCTGCTACTTGGAGCTGGAAGCTGGATGTTGAAGAAAATGACAACTCCTATGACTGCATCAATTACATTGAGTTCCTTAGTGAGATTAATCAGAGTAATACTGTTGGCCTTAACAACTATTGACAAGTTCCTACAACTCCTGCATTAAGATACATTAAATGTTTTTCTTACTGCAGGAATTGGGTGTGGAGTTGCTGAATGTTTTGCATCGGCTGATACTGACTCGAGAATCACCTGATATTCAGCTTGCTGCCCTTGAAGTGGTTCGCTTGATTCTTTTTGCAGCTCAGGAACACGTGAGGGAAAAGCGGAGAAGTGCAGAAGGTACAGTAATATATGAGATGTTTGAATACCTGTTATCAGGGTTAAAGCAAATCTTTCTTGGGAAACTGGATTCCAAGATGCATCTTAATTGAAGTGTTTCACAGTTGGTTACTGTTTCTGGTTTAAGTCAGTCCGGGTGCCTGACATTGGGGTGGTACGTTAGATAGCAGGTGGTTTAGGTATTAAACAGAGAGAGTGAGGTGGAAAAGTGGAGAAACTGCAATTGGGATAGTCTTGTGTGGTGCCAGGGAGGGAGGAGTTTTGGTGAAAAACTGGGATCAGCTGCAATAGCGCAATGGAGAGACTCCACACAGCTATTACAAGCCAGATTCCAGTAGTTACTCTGATTGTAACTTCATGATGTTCACTTTCTAAGAGGAAAAAACTGGGAGATACAAAACACTTGTATCAGGTGATGTTATATTGGCTTGGTGCCTTAGAATGTTTTATGTCAAAGTCTATTGACAATCACTGCACAGTTTGCTTATTCAGAAGGATGTATGTTTGCCAGTAGAACTTTGAATACATACTCATGAACATATATATGTATCAAGATTATAATTTGGTGATGAAACAGTCTTAAGAAGTAAACTTTTTGGAAACAAGGCACAGCTTGCAGACTCCTGCCATATTTCTTCTTTTTCTTTTAGTTGATGATGGTGCTGCAGAAAAGGAAACATTACCGGAATTTGGAGAAGGCAAAGACACAGGAGGGCTGGTGCCTGGGAAATCATTAGTCTTTGCAACACTTGAGCTGTGTGTTTGTATTCTTGTCAGACAGCTTCCCCAACTCAACCCTAAATTAACTTGTAGCCCTGCAGTTCAACCTGGAAAACATCTGTTACTCTTAGAAGATGGAAGCAGATTGGTAGCAGCAGCATTAGTTATTCTCTCTGATGTTCCTGCAGTCTGCTCTCCTGAAGGTATGCTGTTTCATCACAAGAAAATATTAATGAAAGAATATTGGGCCCTTCTCTCCCTTTGTTATTACTTAATTTTCTTAGCTGGATAAATCTGGCAGCAAGTTTTGTTGATTTGCTTGTGACAATTTCCTTTTCTAATTATTTTTTTGACTGTCAGATTACAAAACAGGTTACAAAACTGAAGCAATTAAATGAGTAATTTTTTCTTTTCCTCCCACATATAGCCATGCAATTAATAGATTCATTTTGTACAGGGAAGTATGCAACAGCTAAATGATTATATTCTACTTGAATTGTCTATTCTGGAATTTATAATGCAGACATAAATTAAATTTGAAAGGGAAATGTGTCATGTTACCTTTCACTAAAAGCCATCATTTGAATATTTAGAAACCACTGTAGGGAATTACGGTTGAATTCTCAGATTAGTTGACTTTTACCCATGATTCATTTTGATTCACTCCAGGCTTTAAGATGGTTCCCCACCACCAACCCCCAATATCATATTCATACATAGGATTTTTCAGTACTGTTACAGCCACACATACAAACCTTTTCTGCCCTACTCCTCTGTTCCCACCTTAGGTGTCTGTGTTACACCTTATGCAAAGTTTTGGTGTTTACCAGCCCTGAAAATGTTTTCTTTTTTCTTAAATTTGTTCTCTGTTAAAAGATTCTTCTTTGGTGAATATCGTAGTCCAAATGGCAGTTCTTGCTATCATTGTACGGTGATGATATGCTTTCTCTTTTCCATCTGCAGCCCATTATTTATTGGTTCAAAGTAAAGGGAAATAAACATAGCAACACTTAAATCTAAGGACAACTGTCCTGTAGGAAAAATAATCTGTGATTTTTTTTTTCTTGCTGTAGTTATTTTTTGTTTATAGCTGTTCGTGTTATTCCACAGACTAACAGCTTGCAGGATCAGATCATATGGGATGTTTACACTAGAGGACTTAAGCATTTAGTTCGGGTGACTTAAAAGAGGAGCTTAAGCTTGCTTATACAGTCATTTGAATAAGGAATGAGCTCCAAAAGGGAGCTCATATAATCAAAGAGATGAGAATTCTTATGTGGAATTGCATAATTTTTGCCCCTTTAATAGGTAAATGAAGTTATAGTCCTGTCACTGCCATGTCCCTTACTTCAGGCACCTGTCATGATATGTATGCATAATAAAATTTGCAAATAAATAATGCTCATGAACTGCATTTCCTACTGAATTCCAACAGTCAATTTTCACAGACTTGGCTGTTTAAGAACAGAAAGTATGTGTCCTCAGCTTCAGAAAATACTTATGCATATGTCAGAGACTCTCATTATTCAACAGGTCTCTCATGAACATCAATATATTAAAATCTTAAAAGCCTAAGGATTTTGCTGATTAGGGAAGGAGATAAGTGTATTAAGTCATATGCTTAACTCTGTGCTTTGCTGAGTCAGAACTTGAGACAGGAGCAACATGTAAGTACGCAGGTTTCTAGATTGTCTCCAATATGTGCAGAATTCTATATTACTATTAGGTTCCAAGATGTAAAAGTAAGTGAAACTGCTATGCCAGGTTTTTACTGTGATTGTTTTAAAATATTTTTTTTAATGGTCTCTTATTCTGACAGGTCAACTATCAGATTGTCAGAGATGAAGATCTCTTCAGTAGCCTCTGGGACAATCTGTTTCTCTCCCTAGGTTTCCTCTTTTCGAAAATATTTGTTAGGGATTTTTATTGTAATTCTAGGATGGTTTTACCCATATTTATTCTGAGATCCTCTTCTTATTACTTTTACTAAATTCTTGACTTCAGTGATTTTCTGTAGCAATGACATCTTTAGGTAACCACACATCATGTGGGAGGAGTATTTCCTGTTACCTGTTTTGAAATTACCCTCTTAAGTTAATTTCCTTCACTGTATTGTCCTTACTGCAAAATATACTTGGATGCTTATATTTTGTTTTCTGCTATTCTTTGTATATGCTATTACATACAAAGAATATACTATTATATGTACTATATATACATATTGTATATACTACTATACTTTATATACTTCCATGGCTTCTCTTCTATGAGAACCACCTCCTCAGAGACTCTGATCTTTCTGTTCTTGATTTTCTCTGAACATAATTCCCCACTTCACATAATAAAATCATCAAGAAAAATATGCATAATGCTAATTTAAAAGGGGGAAAGGTTTAACTTCACTTAAGCAGTCTGACTCCCTAACTATAGCAGGTCACACATTATTTAAAATCTTTTCCTTAAATTACCAGTGCCTCCATTCATAAAAGTGCTTAAAAATGATAAATTATAAATAAAAAAGAATCCAAGAAAACTGCCTCAATTTTTTTTTTTTTTTTTTTTGTGTAGAAAGTACCTGCCTTTTTTTAACTCCTGTGAAATTAATTTGCATTGTTTTACAGGAAGTGTTTCAGTTCTTCCTACTATTTTGTACCTAATTACTGGAGTCCTTAAGGAAACTGCTGTGAAATTGCGAGATGGTCAGTTACCTCTGGTGGTTGCTGCATCTCTGCAAGCTCTTAAAGGACTCTTGTCTTCTCCAATGGCTCGAGCAGAAAAGAGCAGGACTGCTTGGACTGATCTTCTATGTAGTGCTTTGGTCACAGTACTTGACTGTTGGGATCAAGGTAAGCACAAATACTGTGTTTGTGTGTTTACAAACAAAACAAAAAATGTCTGTGTGAAAGGTCATTTGGTTTTATTTAATTAAATTCATGCACATGTTAAAAAAAGATGAGTATCTCAGTCACAGCTGGCTACCAGGTACTGTTGAAACTGTAGTGCAGTCTTGTCCCTATAGCTCATATGAAAAGTCATCATCTATAAAAGTATAAATGTGGGTGTCGTGGTTTAAGCCCAGCTGGAAATTAAGCACCACGCAGCTGCCTTGCCTTGCCCCACCCCACCCTGCTGAAATGGGGAGGAGAATAAAAGTAAGACTTGCATGTTGAGCTGAGAACAGTTTAATAGTTGAAAGTAAAGTGAAATACAGTAATAATGGTAAATTATAATAATGATGATAATAAAAAGTGATATAAAGTGAATAAAAAGTGATGCACACCACCTGCTGACTGATGCCAGACACCCCTTCCTGAACCCAGATCTGCACTTCTTCTGGGTCACTTCCCCCAGGTTATACACTGGCCATGACATGTGGAATATCCCTTTGATCAGTTCGGGTCACCTGTCCTGGTCATGCTCCCTCCCAGCTTTTTGAGCAGCTCCTCACCGGCAGAGCATGAGACAACACGAAAAGCCCTTGAGTTAGGATTAGCAGATTTAGCAAAAAAAGAAAACATGGGTGTGTTATCAACCCCATTCTCATTCCTAATCCAAAACACAGCACTGTAACAGCTACTGAGAAGAAATAAACTCTATCGCAGCTGAAACCAGGACAGTGGGTTTGAAAGCTTACTCCGGTGTTATGTAGTGCCACAATGTAGTTACATGGTATGAAGGCATAAACAGGAGTCACAGCTTCAGGGTACAGCTGAGCATAAAAGACAGCTGTACTGTGTGCAGGCTCTCAACAAGTAGTGAAACAAATGTATTAAAAGTAGTGCAACAAAAAACTTTTGTGTCTTCGTTTGCTGTGTGATGCTGCTTCAACTTCCTGTGTTTGTAGTACTTTTATCATTCCTTATGCTTAATGTCTAAGGTGTTATTTGTTGTTGGAGCTTTTCTTTACAGAGCTGTTTTTTTAAGTTACAGCAAAAGAATATTAATGCAAATTTTATATTAGTCTCAAAGTAGGTTATACTCTATTATGTCATAGCAGCTCTTCAAAGATATTTATTATACTTTATGCAAAGAAACAATGGAATAGGAGTATGCTGTTATTTCCAAATATGCATACAATCATCCCTGAATTCCCATTTTGGCTTTGGCTTTTATTGCAGTAAACGTCCATATCACTGCATGAGAATATGTTGTATATTTGAAAAAAAGAGGTTCTTAAAGAAATGTAGACATTGATATTTCTATTCCACCTCTTTGTAACACTTAACCCCATAGGATTACTTTTTAATGTAAATCTAACCGTCTTCTTACTTCATTGATAGATAAAGAACTGCAAGAACTCGATGAAGTGAGCCTGCTCACTGCTATTACAGTCTTTGTTATGTCTACCACCCCCGAGGTTACTACTGTGGAGTGCCTTCAGGCGCGTTGTATTGAGAAGTTTAAAGTGGCGCTTGACTCAAAAGATCCTCTTGTAAGTCCTGATGAAGTTATAAGAATACCAGTATTGCATTAAATGAATATAAGCTTATTTTAGTTGAGTCACTAGTCCTGGGTATTGATTGAAGTTAATTATTTCCTAACTATTTTAAAATATAGTTTGAACAAGTGAGCAAAAACATGTCCAGCCATGCATTTAGTCATTTGTTATTCTGTATTCCTATGATTTGGGGGATTTTTATTGCATCAGATGCAGCACATTATACATTGATAAGTACACAATACAGTTATGTAGTGTTTCAGGCACCTTCATTTTATTTGTTCATTTTATCTTCAACACACAGATACTATCTTTTGCACAGGAAATCACTCAGCTGTGAGTGTTTGGGAGCTAGGGCAGGTACCACTGCATAACTGTTACTGTCCCATAACCACCAGCTCTTGGCAGCTGCTGGATGCACCATACTGAGCTAGAGTAATGCTTTTTTCCAACCTAGTATGAATATTTTCATATGGTGGCTTTAGACCATAGTGCCACAGTTCATATATTACTATTCTTCACCTAAATAAACCAATGTATCAGGTAAGAAAAGTATTGATACAAATGGCTTTTTTAGGTGTTGGGACTTCCTCTCTCTCAAAGTTCAGCTCTGAAAATAACATGCCTAGATTTCATATTTGTGAAAATTCACTGTAAACTGCTTTTCTTGCACCTTCTCCATATATATTTGTGTAGTAATAAAAGATTAAAGTTACCTTTACTTGAGAAGTAGCTGCAAGACAACACATTTTTATATATCAATACATTTCTAATACTGTAAACTTTGGTTTCCACTGTTAGGTAACTGGGAATGCCAGCTGTGACTGCAAGGAAATGTTAGCATGCATTTGCAAATTTTATCCAATTATTTAGGCATCTGAGCCCTTCAGAAATGATGTAGGAACTTGGCAGTTTCAGTCCTATTTACTTCCAATGACATGCAAGCTATTGCACAGGCTGAAGCACTGCAAAATCGTGCCTACAGTTTGACAGGGATACTGCTTACATTTTAAGCACCTCTTTTCAGTCAGCTGTATTTTTGCAAAACAGAGAGTATTTTCAAAACAGTACTAATCTTCGTACACAAATAGTATTTTTTCCTTAACTCAAAAATGTCAGAAGATGTAAGACTTGGTGGAAAGAAAAAGGAAGCATGGTCTATTTTCTATTATTATTTTGATTACAAGTTATAATGCTCCTATAAAGTATTATATATTAGCAGCCTGCAACCTGATGAATTTTTAAACTATGAGGCACATTTTTCCCCCTCCCTAAAATTTTATCTGACAAGCTGTTAGATTTAAAACACTCAGAGATGTATTTCTAAGTATTAACTCTTTGTAACTGCAAATTTCATTTTCCCTTCAGGTACAGTATAAGTGCTACCAGCTGCTGCACTCCATCTTCCAGCATCCAAACAAAACCGTGTCATATCCTTATATTCAGTCTTTAGCACCATCCATTGTGGGAAAACTGCAGGAAACAGAAAAAGCCAAACCTGAAAATGCTGCTGAACTTCAAGTCATTCAGGAGGGAATAAAGGTGGTTACAGCTCTGACAGCCACTGCTGAGGACGAGCACCGTAAGTTACTTCCATTACTAGTACCCAAAGCATTAAATATGCTCAAAGTTGCTGTAAGTAACGAACTCAGCCACAATGATCACCAGGAATCCAATCCTGAATACTGATTGCCAACAAAATTGATCACAGGAAGTGTTGGTTCTTTTGACTGTACAGTTCAGCCAACATTTGCAGCTTTATAGTTTGAGTCAAATGTCAACCTAGAGAAATACTTCTAGTTTGAATTCGAAGCTATTTTAAAAAAGTGTATGCTCAAGTTGTGTTTTCAATGTTACAGGTGCTCATTTGGTGGCCTGCTTTCTTCCCATCCTTATTTCCTTTCTTTTGGATGAAAATGCCTTGGTTTCTGCTACAAACTCAGCAAAAAATCTACATGAGTTTGCTTTGCAAAATCTGATGCAGATTGGTCCTCAGTACTCATCAGTTTTTAAAAAGCTAATGGCCACCTCTCCGACTATGAAAGCCAGGCTGGAGTCAGCTGTAAAAGGCAATCAAGAAAGCATCAAAGTGAAGACTGCTAAACATGCAAAGAATCCTGGGAAAAGTTCAAGCATTCAGCTAAAGACCAATTTTCTTTAAAGATTCATATTGTCTTTTTATGCACTTTGATATCAACAGCAAAAAACATCCCTTTTAATTTCTAATTAGAGTAGGATCACTGTGAGTTGATCTTAAGTACTTGAGTTTGTGCTGAAGTATTCCAGGAAGTTTTTAAGAGAAAGCATATCTCTAGATAAATTTGTGTCAGTGTAAGGTTTCTTAAACATCTATAAACACTGTGAATAAATCAGAGGTTATCAAATCTGTATTTTTTTATTATTTTTGACTAAAAGACCAGAAATGCACATACCTATATTAAAAAGGTATAGTGACCTTTACCGTGGATATATTTAGGAGAAGCCCCCACTTAATTTTGTTTCAAATCAGTATTTGTCAAAAATAAGTTACCCTAATTGGTTTTTGAATTTAACTGGGACATAAATTTACTTGCAGGTTGTAATCTATGCTAATTACTAATTTAACACATTGCATCATTAATTAAACAGATTAAGTATCCTTTTAAGCCTTACAATAGTTTGTTGTTGATCTCAGAAAACTCAACTCAATAAAGGTAATATGGATAGCTTTAATCCTAGTAATGCCTTGAGCTGGACAAGTTGTAAGCCACGGTGTGAAACCCAGCTCTGTGATGCCCCTTCCCTGAGGCCCCCGCAGTGCTGCCCAGGGCGGCAGTGCCGTGCAGGGCTCAGTGCCTCGCTGCTCTAGGCGAGCCAGGCAATTGGAGCCCTCATATCCTGTCCAGGGTGGGACAGCAGTTTTAACATACTGTGCCTCAATTCAGACCTCTGCTCCATCTGGATGTAACTTCCCGATCTTTGAACGATCGGTTATGTACACATGGGACTGAGATAAATGTATATGTCTCTGCGATGAGAGATGGACGTGTCTGAAGTCACCTTGTCTTGTGTCTATAACTAAAGTGCAACAAACTGATAATAAGGAGTATATAATTAATATTTTTATCAAGGAACATATTTTATTATAGAAAAATAACTATCAAAATTGCAATGGCTATAGAGTATTTTCTATGCACAGTATACTGACTTCCTTCTTAATACCAGTATTATCTAAACCAAACACTATCAAACTAAGGATACCATTTCCTTCTTGAATCTAATTGCTTTAAAAGAAAGAAGAAAAAAAATATTTACGGAACTGAGAAACACACTGTGACTCAGGAAGAGTGTGATGTACTGTATTTTATTAGAAGTTTTATATATAATTATAATTGTAAATTGTACAGAATTAACCATTTGACCAAAGTTCTAACAATTCATTTTTCTAATTTACATAAATAAAGCTAATTTTCTTCACTTAATATTTGTCTTAATCATTTTATCCAGCAGCAGAGAAACTCTAAGGACTTGTGTATCAGAAAGAAAATTGTGTATGCTGCCTCAAGGAAACTAATAATAAAAGTTTGGGCTGAATGCATCAAAGTCTGTCACTTGATTTTGCAGGTCTTCCTCTGTTCTGTGGAGCACATTGGGTAAATAAGTAGCACCAGGGAGACTTTCTGTGTGTAAATAAATACCTGTTCTGTGGCAAATGCTGAAATGCATGAACTCTGGGAGGATGGTTGAGATGCCTTCCATCTCTCCCCAGAGAACCAGAAGTCCTTTGTTCACCTCTTCATTGAAGTCAAATCTGTAGTTGGCTGTGTTGAAAGGGAATTACGTTAGATTTGCCAGTTACTCATTTTTATCTCATTATTTTTCCCTTCAAAGTTTTCTGGTGGGGTTTTTTTTTGTTTTGTTTGCCAAGGCTGCTTCTGGAAAATCATAGATTCTGATGAAACTTGAAATTTTAAATGAAACTCCTGTCATGTTTACTATCCAAGTGGCCGAATACATTGCTTAAGAAGTTAGTTACTACACTAGGTATATGTGGCTACTTTTTTCATTTTCTGTAATGTGCAGCAGTGTATCAACAGTTTCTAGTGTTGATAAGACAGTCTATTGAGACCCTACTTTGCTCAAATATTTTTGAAGAAGCATATTCAAGTTGCAAAAGTACCAAATAAACTGTATTAAAAGCCAAAAATTAAAGTTTAGAACAGCCTAGTCCTAGATTTGTTAGAAGGTCTCATTGCAGTAGCTCACAACTGAGTCACTGAGAAGTGCCATAATTACGTGATTTGACATTTCTTGGTCAAGTCTTGTAGCCACATTTTCAGCATATCTGTGTATTGCAGAAGCAAAAATTATTCCAGTCAAGAGAACTGCTGCTAATTCTTAATGTTGACTGTAAATTAGGACATGTGTGAACTTTAGCTAGATAATTAATTTATCTGCATAGTAAAAATACCTGTGCCCTGAGTTGCATTTTATTATGTACACTTAAAAGAACGAGTTGGAGCACATGGATAAATCTCCTCAGTTAAGATTTTTCAAATGAATCTTACAGATATGATCTTGTTTCAGTTATAAAAAGATTTTGACTTTTAGATATCAGGTATCTTTGATGCAGTCTTACAAGGAACTTGCATAAACCTCTTTTTTCCTGAAGTAAGACCACAGAGCAGTTTTGGGTTTAATTCCACTCTTCTTTTTTACGCATGTCTTAGTATGCAGGAGCTTATGTTTAGCCAAGCCAAAAGAGCCAAACATATGTTTAGCCATAAACCAAAGCCTCACTTTTGTCACTCCTGCCTCCTGTGTCCCATGCGTCCTTGCTGGTTGCTTTTTGTGCCATTTCTCCACAAGCACCAGTAAGTTTTCTTCCAGTAAACTGTTGTTGGGATGAAGCATTTGGACTGCATGGATGTTTGCTTTGTTATTCCCACTGCTTATATAAAAGGTTTAATGGTTTTGTGTGACAAAGGCTCTTGTCTATGCCTAACCTCAAGGGTATACATGGACATATGAGTATATCATGGAATGCAGTATTTAAGGACTATGCAAAAATTTTTTGCAAATAACTTTCTGTTTACTGCAACAAACCAGAATTAGTTAAAACTCTGCAAAAGCATCACACAGCTGGGACATGGTGGGCTTTAATTGGATAAAAATCTGTAGCACTGCAGCTGAGAAAGCAGCATTTCTTATAGTGTTGCTTAGGCTGGAATAAGTCTGAGACTGACCTGGTATGTTCCAAAGTGCAGGAGTCACCTCCAGGCTGAGAGGGGTATCAGTCAAGTGATGCACATATCACCATAAAACAGACTCGCAAACACATAGGAAGCATAGCAGATTTTTCTATCAATAAATGTCAATTACTAATTGGAATTTCCAAAGAGGTTTTCCCCCCAAGACTGCCACAGCAGTACCGAAGTGAGTTGCTGCAATTGCAGGAGAGGTGGAGTGTTCTAGAATAGTTTGCTGGTTTATCAGAAGTAGCAATAATGCTGCTTAGTAGGGATCAGGTGGAACTTCCAACTCCATTCAAATTAAAACTATATTGAAATTCTATTGAACTTATCTGTGACATTAACAACATATGAGAGGTCACTATGACTGTCCTCTAATGCTTTATCCCTAACCTCACTGCTTGGTATACTTTTTTTATTTTCAGCTTCCTGAAAGGTAACTGTTTTGTCAGTAGACAGTAAGTCAGATGCTGTTTCCAGGAAGAGCATGTTGTTTCTTAACAAATACTGCTCGTGTTCTCTGCCAGTGAAAAACTTAGCCAATGGTACTTCAAACAAAGCAAGAAGGCAAGGGGGGGGAATCCTTAGACAATTAACACTCTTTGTTTAGTCGTCAAATAAAAGAACATACAGCAATGTCGATTATTTGTGGTGTCGAAAACCACAGGAAGAGTCACTCCATTTTCTCGAAAGCAGCATTCCATGGCCAGCCCTGATCCTGTGGCCATTCCTAGATACTGCTTTTTGCATGAGTACCTCTGATCCTTAAAAATAGCTAATATACTGTACTTCTGTGCAGCCAAGTGCTAAAAGAAGTTCTCAGATTTGTCCATGGCACTCTACCTGAGCAACACTGGAGCTGTTGCTGTAGATGACATTTCACAGAGGACTCCCATTCAATTAGCTGAAGTAGCAAGCAGTTCAGTTTTACATATACTGCTCCAGCTATTTAATGACAGCGGGCTGGTGCTTCAAAGACATAAAAATTAAAAAGCACATTTGGCCAGACATGACATGCTTTACCTGCCTCTAACATATTTAAAGTAATGAATACTGAAAGTTGATTATGCAAACTGAAGTAAACCAGCTGCATTTGGTACATTATGCTGCATGCACAAAGAAACCCTAAAGATGTCAGTGCTATGCCCCCAGCCTCTCCAAAACGTTGTGTGGTTACTTTGGTTTTGATGCAGAGTTGTAGATTTTTGAAACTTTTTTCCTTAAACGTTCTCTGGAGAATAAATGGTTTATTACATATAACAATGGAAGGGGAAGTGACATCTAAATATAGCAAAAGTAGAGCTGAAAGTCTTGCCTGAGAAACAAGTCAGCACAAAAGCAGGCTTTTAAAACGTCCTGCAGTAATCTGTGGTACAGTAACCCAAATTCACTCACTCTGCAGCCAAATACCAGGTTTGCTCTATGGTTGTATTCCCTCTGCCATACTCCCACTTATCTGAAGTGCAAAATCTAATTCTAGAAGGAAAATGTGGCATCAAATCCCCTTCCTCTGTGCTTCAGTTCCAGCTGCTTAATGGCAGCACATGGAGAAAACAAGCTGGGAGGATGAGCAGCAGCCACAGCAGAGCCTGCATGTGCCAATTTGCCTGGTTACTGCAGAGAAAAACTGATTGTTTATGTATGTAAAGAAGTTTGCAGATGAGGAAAGTCTGTTTCTAGAAGTTGCTGGTAAGAAGCTAAATTTAGTAGTGACACAGATTCATAAAGTCCCATTCTAAGCTACACTCTTACAAATTGCAATTGTGTTGCCTAAAAATGGAATTTTTTTTTAATCAATGTTAATATTCATGCATGAAAATGGATGTGAATTATGTCACTGACAATGAAATGCAATATGGAATTACTGAGTATCCTTGTTGCTAGTAGTGGGAATTTTTTTCTTATTATAACCTTCTCTGGGGATGCTTTTTTTAATGGTATTTTTGTAAGCTTTTTTTTTTTTTCTGCTTAGTGTGTCAGTTCTCTGTATCTTTTTCTGCAAGGAAAGGAGAAGGTTATGTATGAGACTCATTTTCAGTGGAAATATGAAGTACAGGCCTCAGGGATTCTGGAAACAATTTTTATTTATATACAAAAATAGAAATATTATGCAATTTGAAAATACAACCTATCATTATGAAGGCAAATGCTCTTAACCTCATCTTCCCTCATGTAAAATTCATGGCAAACACTAAGAAAAAATTGTCACAGAGGTATGCATGTTTTATGGGAATCACAGATACAAGGATAACTGGTTGAAGCTGCTGCCACAAAATTTACCTGAAATTCAGTTGAAGGCATAAAAGAATTTGCCTATAGGAAAAAATCAGGTTTTCTTTTATGATACTTCTTCAAGTGTATTTATTAAAATAAGCAAGGATGGGATGAAAAAGGGAAATACAAGAGACACTTCAAGTGAATGGTTTTCACCTCTAATCTGAGGCACAATGCAGTCTTGTGTTTAGCTGTCAGGGAGTCAAGCCACACAGTAATGTGGCCAGGGGAGGGTGGGAGGGTAAATGGGCTTTTTTAGTCCATTCCTCCTACTTCCCTCTTGAGGCCAACACATCTGGGTATAGTGTACTTTTGTAAAATGAGAATTCTCAAGCTGGTTGGAAAGAGATTCTCAAGAATGAGTGGTTTTGAGTTGGAGACACAACCCATCCCTCGTCCTAGGCATCTTCTAAATCATACAGTAAATACAGATATGTGCAGGCCCTTGGGGCTTCATGGCTTGCAGTCTTCTATCCTGATTTTCCCACATAACCTTGGAGATGTGGCAAAAGGTCATACCTGTCCCCTGTAGGAACAGGGAGGAAAGACAGTCAGTGGGCATGGTATGAACCACCAAAGTAGCTTTTTCTGTCTGAGGGCAGCTGCACCCAGGGAAGCTATGAGTAAATACCTTATTTTCCAAATAGGCAACTTCCTACCTTTCCAGCAGGTTCTCCAGGCACCTGCTCACATGGGCACCTGTTCTGGGATCCCACTGTTCCATGCAGCTCCCACTGCTCAGGAACACTAAGTGTGTGTGTTGCTCAGTAACTGTATCTGTGCTGAGACTGCTGGTAGTCAAATGCAACTAGACTTTGTGGATAAATTCAAAGGATCCATAGAAGTGAGCTGTGCTTCACACTGGTCTGTGCCATAATGCAGGTGTGTCTCTCCCTGAGATCCTTCAGAGCAGCAAGTACTCAAGGCTCTCAACACATGCATGTTTATCCACTCGATATCCTGCTCAGCTCTGCACCTGCAAGGACATTTAAACGCATGATCTGCAATGATTTAGGATAAGCTGCAGTCATTCCTAAAGACTTCTGGAGATTTTCCTGATCAAGACAGGAGAGAAAAGGCTGTTGGATGTACTGGCTATAGAGCAGAGAGACTACAGAAGCAGATTTGGAAGATGTGACATCGACTGCAAAGCTTCCATAAGCAGGAGGCGGGAAGAGGGAGCAGGGACTTACCTGGTTTGTCAGGCTTGAAGTGACCTCTGCATATGACAGACAACCTTTGTGTACCTATGAGAGAATTTTTTCCACTATATGAAACTTGCCAAAAACTTCCAATGGTTTTGGCACATTAATGAGAGGAGACAAAGCAGTTCATGAAATATCTGCTACTGCCTGTGGAAACTGGATATCCCAGGCTGTGGTACATCTTGGCTGGATCAACTTTACACCTTGTGGTTAGGATTTGAAACTATATACTTCACTGGCTTGTTCTGGACTTTAACTAAAGGAATGGTTTTCAGTGCCATAATTTTCTCCACCAGTAGGTAATTAATAGATTAACTGTCAGATATTCTCTTCTGACCCTCTAGGTTTGTGAAGCTGTACCTAAACAGCACAGAATGCACCAAAACCAACTGAATCTTTTTTACTTTTTTTGCATCTGTGTATTTCTAGTAAGTGTAGGAACTGAGACAGACATGCAAGTATTTAAAAGGCAGTGCCTCTTCATGCTAATGTCCCAGAACTATGTGCAACTTGCTGTTAGAGGTCTTTTCTGGTTGTCTTCCTTATGATCGGGTAGCCAACGCCCACGCATGACCTGCTGAGTGACTTCTGCTGGGTACCAGTGCTAGAGGGCAATATGCTCCAGACAATGAACCAAGAGAGATGGCTGTGAAAGTGGGACGAGTCAGAGGAAAAAGCAGCAGGAAAGGAGCAAATATAAAGGCTGCTGAGAAAGCAACAACATTCTTGATAGGTTCTTTATATCAAACAAACGCTGAAGGATTAGGACAGGACAGAGAGGAAGAATGGGGAAGCAGAACAAGAGACACGGGCCTGGGTAGTAAAATAAGGAAGAGAAAATAATAATTAAATCAGTCACCTGGTTGTTTCATTGCTTCAAAACAGCCTGTGTGAAATATCACAGCTTAATAATTGACTGGAATATTATAAAATATTTTACAAATTAAACTGCTCCAATTTGTAAAGTTCACACCATTTTCTGTTACATGAGATTTGCTTGTTCTGTTTTGTACTGCCTATTATTTAGGAAAAGAGACTGCCAACCATCCCCATAAATCAAAGCAAAACACTTTGTACTAGCAGCACAGGATGAGGCAAACTAATGACATTACTATAAAAAGTAACACAAAGTTACTTGCATAAAATACTGTGAATCTCTACCTGTTAATAAAACATTCAAAGCAGCCACAACAGGATCATATTCTATACAGTCTCTAAGTAAACCATGAAAACAGTCACCAGAAGGACAGAAACTTAATCGGAAAGCACTGTTTGTGACACACACACACACACACACACACACACACACACACACACACACACACACACCCACACAAGAAAATTATTAACTAGCATGCAAAGTAGGAAGACAAGTTTGCAATGATGTAACTCACAAACTGCAAGAGCAGCCACATGCCCTAGTTTCCATTGCCTTTTCAGTACTGGTTACAATACCTGTGCATACACACTTTGTATGTTTTCATCAACAGATTTTGAAACTACTTCTGAGGAGTAAATTGAGTGGCAAAATTTTCACCACTGTTCTTAGATTAAGATTTTTACCTAAATGGGTGGGTAAGCTTTGGAAATGAACACCACTCCTAGGAGCACGTTCAGAGGACAGAGAGAACACAGAGCTGGAAAGCGTTTGTCACTGTTCAGTAGCAGATGAGTTTCTCTAGGGCGGGTAGATGGGATCAGAGTGGGCTTACTGGTTCCTGGCTACTGTGATCTCAGGGAAATGCCAACTGCCTGTAATTGCTGGCAACAGCTCAGTCCCTTCAGGGCAGGGAAGAGAGGTTAAATACCTTCAGCCTTTAATTATGACTTGTCCTTAGTCCCCAGTTTTGAAGAAATGGAAGCTGCTGATAACACAGTCTGCACAAAGTAGAGCCAAAGATGGGAACTGATTTTTAAAAACACAAATAAATGGTCCTGTTGCCCTTTTGGGCAGAGAGTGGAACTGGAAACAAATCATGGAGATACCAGAGAAAACATTCTGTGAAGGCTGAATATTGCTGTGCCCTTGTTTGTGCCTCCCCATCCCAGCCCCACAAGAGGGGGTCTAATTGTGTGCAAAGTGCCAGCTTTATCCACCTTGTCAGACATACATTGAGGCCACATGGACTACTGTCTACCAAACAAATACATGCTGTACAGGTTAGCTGATGAGAAGTCCTAACAGTTGCTCATAGCAAATGCTTTCTAGAAATCAAAGCCTCTGAATTCCTTCACAATTACACCAATGCCAATGAATTGACATTGATAAGAGTTGCACAATAATATTTATGAAATGGTCAAGGTCTTAAACTTTTCCCATTTCTAAATCCAAGACTATTCCATGTCCTAGTTGATCTGTCAGTGTTGACTCCTAACTAGACCACTAGAACTGGTGAATAAATTCTCAGTAATTACCATGGTACTGAGGAAGACTATTCTGAAAACAAATGACTGGAAAACTCAAAAAATGTAATAATAATTTGATATTATTTGTAAACTTGAGAAAGTCAACTATTTATCACTACATGAGAAAGTGTTTACATAAGGTAAGTATAGGGAAGCTTTTTTCCTTGAACTGTTTCTGGTCTAAAGTCACACTACTTCTTCAAAGTAGACTAGACTCAAAAAACCAGATGGGATACTTTCATGAAACAGTGGTAATGAGGTTAACTTAATCTTTTTACATTTTCATATCTGATCAGTCACTGATATTCTTTTGTTTTCAAGCTGAAATTTGTGGAACTGACTTAATTTATTGAAACACACAAAAGTGTGATAGCCATTATTTTTTTTCACGTAGGTTCACCATTCACTGCTTTCTTCAGACATTTTCTAGTGCGATCTGAACTTTGACATAAGGCTGAACTTAAGGTTATCCTACAAAGAGCATTCTGATTTAATGACTCTGAAAACTGAAACCAACACTTAGGGACAATTTAAATAAAATCCAAACATTTAGGTAGCCAAACCTTGATTTTAAATACTGGAATTTCCTGGAATTTCCTAAAATTTCAAGCTACTTTGCATGTAAATCTTAGTCTGGAGTCCCAGAAAATGGGAAAAAGGGAGGAAAAAAGATTGCACAAACTGCAAAGGAAAATTTTGAACTTACTGCAAACTCGGGAGAAAAAAACATAGTAGACAGGGCTAATTTTCAGAAATATTGTACTGTTGGTATTGCACTGGTCTGTCAGGTAGACACCAGGCCTGAGTGAAGGTACTATGTGGACCCACCAAGTGGTGTTCCTGCTACAAGAGGAGGGGAAGCAGAAGCTTGTGGGTTTGGTGGCAGACAACCCGTACTTAGGAGTGCCTGCCAGAGGAAGGGAGTACTGTGGTACTCCTAGCTGCCTCCTGTCTGTTCTGCTTGATCCTAATAAAAGCAGTTTATATGTAGAATGTGTCTGTCATCTGATGTGGGAGAGACCTGTTTGAAGAATAGAAAACTCAGTGAACCATCCATGCAAGTTATAATTTTTGAGAACTATTTAAAGCACTCTAGAAACCAAAATGTGTTTCTTTAAAAATCTTTTAAACTCCTGTGAAAACTCTGCACCAAAGAGAGGGTTGGTGTTACTGGTACTGTGTATGTGCAAAGAGAATGGGAAGATCTTTCAAGGGAATGCTGGGGTAGGTGTTGCTACAGTCCCAGAAATGCTCCACATCTGAAGTGAAAGGGCCTAAGGAAAAAAAAACCCCAAAATATTTTATCAGCCAGGATTGGTCTTAAGAGCAACTGTGCCAAATGGCTTTACCAGTAGAGGTTGCCTGAAAGGAAACCCAGCAGCACCACTGTGAAGTGATACTGAAAATAACATTTTACATAATTTATACTAATAAAATTAATTCAAATTTTAAATTAAGTTGTCTTTCTTATTTATAACTGTCTAAGGTCATCAGACAAGAGATTCCTTTTCTAATGTAACTTCATATTTCCAGATCAGTAGTACAAGATCGATTAGTTTCGCATGATTTTATATTCTGCTACTATATGTTTTTATAAATCAGAACTTGTACTGGCAGGACTGCTTTTAATAATAATTATTAGGTTTGCTTTTGGTCCTCATCTGTGATTTGTGCTTACTTTAACAGCATGAAAGCATCACTGAGCTAAGCCAGGAAGTGTCAGCATGCACCAGCATTGTGCTGGCTTCTGCCAGTTGCAAAAAGCTGATTAAATTAGCTACAGAAGCAGGGTGGGGAGGGAAACAAATGTGGAGTTAACACAGAGTCAGCACCACCTTATACAGAATTCAATCCTATTAACGATGTACTAACCAAGAATGTCAATGTCTTTTTTTTTTTTTTTTCCAGATAAAATTATAATGTTCCTCATGGTACAATTCTAATGAGCTACCTTTTCATTAAAAGCAAAGAATGCAGATGTGTGGTGATGGTGGCAGTGTTTTCAAATCCTCATGTTTTGGAATGTCCATATAAATAGTCAACTATGATTTACAGAATAGAGTTGATAATGATACAAACTCTCTTTACATTTCAAATTCTGCTGCACAACTAAAGTAGACATGTGGGGTGTCTAAAACTGCTGTATCAGAGCAAAACATACTACAGTAGGTACAGGTTAATACCAGAAGTCAGCAACAAGTTAGATGTTTAGCTTATAGGACAGGCAAAATTGTGTATCACTTTACAGCTAAGAATAGTTTGCTGATTGAATCTTCTGACCAGTTGAGGAGACATCAGTGTGTCAGTGCCAGGATACTGTTTCCTACCACAATTGTTAACCATGGTATAGAAGAAAAGCAGATGGGCTACAATCTTGAAGTCTTTAATTAAGTGTTTATTATTTAAATCAGGGTATTCTGTTGCTACAGCATAGTTCTGCTAAAATATACTTGAGGTGCCAGACCCTGAGCACAGGAGTCTCGTCTTTCTTGCCTAACACCATGGGAGGAAGCATCTGACTTTCAAATGTGCTTTTGGGTTAATTTCTGCCCACATTTACATGCCCATACACCTACTGATTTCATTCTGAGTTTCATATGTTGGTGGGGTACAATACTGTGGTGGAGGGCACAATTTCTCTCCAAATGTCTGTCTTAAGTCTGCTTCTTAAGGTTGCCTGCCTGAGATAACTTGCAAGTGTATTTGTATATAACTTCTGTGGCCAGTAATTAGTTGTTTTTCCTCAAAACATTGTTTATTGCTTTCCTATCAAATCAGTAGTAATGTTAAATGTTGGGCAGTCTTACTAGGCAGAGTACCAGCCTTGCCTGTGAGATGGGACTGGATTCTGACTTTGAATTGTTATCTCAGTTTCCCAACATGGAAAGAAGCTCTGAGTTGGTGTAACATGGGGAAGGCCACCTCCCTTTCCCCTGTACTCTTTCTTTCCTGTGCTGAGACAGAATCCTTTCCTCGGGGTGCATCTTCCTTGTCTGTGAGTCACTCCTGCGCCAGGAGATGCAGGCTAGCTTGTAGCCATGATCCATATAGAGTGCAGATCAGAACAGCTTCTGGCTTCCTCTTGGCTTTCTTCGCACAAGGAAGAATTAGTTCAATATAGCTGGGAGACGACTACCATGCAGAAGTGGGGTATGGGACTCTGGAGTCAAACTACTAAACAGCTTGTCAGTATGGATGAGGTTAATCTCTGATCTGCTTTGTAGCTTTTGTCTGAATTTTCTTTTAACTGTAAACTCTAAGATAGAGATGTCTTTTATCACACATGTACAGTGAGAGCTGAATCTTTGTTGTTACCTTTTGATATTAAAAATGCTTACCAGCGACACTGATCCTCCACTATGAAATACTTGGGAATCACTAGCATAAGATTCAGCTGCCCCAAGCTATTCCTTATGTCTTTAGGGTCATAGCAGCGACTGGAACATAGACTAATTGTTGGAGTCAAGGAGCTGTAATTACATACAAACATAATTGTACATGAAATATGACTGCAAAAATGACATAGGCAAATATTTCAACCAACAATAACTGCTGCCACTGTCAGTGCAGTACACCACTTACTACAAGAACACATTGTAAGCAGATGACATTTCTCTTTCAAAATAGCTGTCTGATGCTCCCCATAAATTAGTTTCAAGAGGCAATCTCAATGGTACTTGTCATTGAAATACAAGCAGAAAATCTAATAATGCACTATCAGGTCTTTGTACTCCTTTAATGTGAAACTTGCTGCTCCTTAAATGAACAGATGAGATCTGCCCCTAGATCTGGGTCTGGATCTCATCTTAAAATGTCAAGGTAGTTAGGAATCTAGTTCAAAATTTTAAATTTCTGTAGACTCAGTTTAGCTAAATTCCTATAATCACTGCTAGTATTTGAGCCAAATTGCATGCTGGCCCAAACTGGCAAGGCCTTATTTACATCAGTAGAATGGCATTTCTTTACAAAAATAATTTGGCCTGCTGATTTTAAGGCTGGCACTACATGAAAAAAAATGGGTAAAGCGCATTCTTGCTTTGATGCAGGCTCAGATACACAATACTTAGTCATTTTGATAAGTTTCCTGTGTCCACTGAGATCAGTGTTTACACAGAAATTTTATAGACAGCAAAGCCCCAAAGAGTTAGTATTTTACAGTATGAAAATATAATCTTATAACACACATCTGATAGGAAAAGCACATACAATGTGCTTGCATAACAAAATAATGCTTGTATCTTACCATACATAACTAAGAGTCAATGCAAACAGAACACACATATTAAAAGCTTAGCTGCAGCAAATTGGGCTGGAAGTAGAATGGAACTACTTTACAGCTGACTTAATTTTTTAAGGTATCAATAACAAGAACACAAGAACTGAAATACAAAATCCTGTGCAATAGTGAAAGTAATCTGTGGAATCACGTGGATATCTGAACTTCTAAGGAGTTAAAACACAGGTGATGAAACTTTTCAAAAATAGGTAATCATGCCTTAAAAAGTAAGCATACTTATAGTTTTCCTTATTTTTGTGTTAAATAGTTAACTTAAAACTCTGAGGCAAATGATTTGAAAATTATATGTGGCCACATATTCTCCTACAAACACACAGCTCTGACACAAAACTATGTATTATCAGATCAAAAAGCTCTTCTTAAGTGGCCTGGGTCACAGTTTGAAATGTAGTGAGCAAGGGTCATGTTTAGAGCCTTCATCACTGCATATCCATATTTTTTCTCCTGCCAGAACTGCTGTTTAATCCCTTACAGCCTGGTATGAACACATTTGAGACATATGACTTTCTTATTCACAACCTGCTTCTTCAAAGATCTTTTCTAAACAGGGATGTATCAATTTATTTTCAGTGTCCTTGGAAGCGGTGCATTTCTCATCCTTTTCCTCATATTCAACATAAGAGAATGAATTTCAGGGTTTTGAGCTTTGGGGGTTATTTCTGTTCTTCTAAAAAACACTCCTGCTAAGGAAGTTAAAAAAAAAAAAAAAAAAAGAAATAGAGCAACAAAAGGAAAACCAAAGGTAAGAAAATAGGAGTAATCTTCCCAGAATCATTTAGTGCATTCATTAGCCGTGGGTAAAGAATGAAAATCAACCCTGTTGATATTAAAAGTCCTCTGTCTGTCTTTGCAAAATCACTTCCCTATTTTCAGCCAGTTCTATTTAATACCATTTGTAGCTTGGGAATAAGTCCAAAGGTTACAGTAGAGGACAAATCCCAATACATACACAATGTGATCTTCATTTATTAATAAAAACTAGTTAAGAGAAAATCGGGTACACAGTTTACTGCCTGTAATATATTCCTTAAGGAATGTTCATTCTTTGTGAGAATATAGACTTGAGGATCTGCAGAAACCTGGTTTTATATCACTAGCATAATTCTAAATAAAGTAATTTCATGCTTCTGACAAGAATTTGTCTGAATGGCACCTTTCTTACAAACCCAACAATGCAAGCTTAATTTTCTGATGAAACCATCAGTGAAGTATATTACTGTCCCATTTTCCCTAAGAGTCATCAGTGGGGCAAGAAAGTTTTCTTGTGTCAGTAGTAAATGATACAACTTTTTTGTTACCTGTCTCATGTGCCCTAGGACAGTACTAGCATTGAAATTTGCCATGCTCCACTATAATATTCTGATGATTCTTCCTGGTTTGAATGAAGGATGTATCTCTTTTGAGTTAGTAACTAGTGCAGAAATTCACGTTGTAAGAGCTCGACACTGTTTTTTCGTTTCGCATGTCAAGACATTCAAGAGTGGTGAATAGGGCCTAATTTAATGACAAGAGTAGTAAAAAGCATTAATAAGCTTTTAAGTATGTAAAAATTACAGCCTTTTCAGTAAAACTCTAAGTAGCTAGATTTTTTTAATCCCCAAAAGTAGAAGAATGATTTTCTGATGAAGACACTTTCTTCTTATTTTAATTCTTTTCATCAATGAAGTTCATTAAAATTACTTTATAATATTGAATGAAGATTTGGGAGCGACATCAGAATCTTGGTATGAAAACGTTTTACTCCCATAACAATGGAGTAAAACTAGGAGGAAAAAAATACCAAATTTGAATTAACCTTCTGATTCAGAAAGTTATAACCAAGTGCCATTAAAACAGTAAGATGTCCTGTGATCTGAGTCACTGACCTTCTCTCACACTTGTCTTGGGCTGAGATGTATTGCTGCTGCCTGTGTCCCTACTGGACAGGGCAGAGCCAGCAGCCTGAAACAGAGAACTGCCGCCTGAGTTCTGTCTCACTTTCTCCTTGGCAGCTGCAGGTGGAAGGGACATTAGTGAGGGCAGGTTAACTTCCGTTTTGTGTCCAAATAAGTGATATAGCTGGAGGTAAACTGAGGTAAAAAGTAGTTAACTGATACAAAGTTTACTCACTTCTCACTCTAGCTTGGAACAGCAAAGAAGTAAACTTCAGACTTGAAAAAGAGCATTCCACTAACAAAAACCCCACATGGGTGAGTTTACTTAGCAAAAAGAACTGTAACATACATGATTTTGAGCAAAATACCAGAAACAAGAAAAGATAATTTTGGAGTATTTGCAGTTTTGTGGAAAACATGCTCTTCTGTAAATTCTCCTGTTAATACTCTCAGCAGCTCTGGGGATAAGACCCTCCCAGGAAGCTGACCCCCTCCTGAGGAGGAGTCCAACAAGACGAGCAATGACTCAGCCCCGTAGCTCAGTAAACACCAGCCACCAGCATGTCATTGGCGTATTGACCACGTCAGCGCCAGCGCTCCCCGCCCTGACGTGCGGCTGCAATGCTCGGGCTCCCGGAGAGCCGGCCTCTCGCACCGCGCCTGCTGCAGCTTGCGCAAGGGCGCACACGGGAAACACGGCCCGGCGTGCGCTCAGCGCCAGGGCTGCGAAACCCGGCACCTACCTTTGGGAAGTCAAGGCGCTGACACTGTGCTGCCCAGGCTTGTGCAACAGTAAAGTGCTAGGAAGGGACTGCGGTAACATAGCAGGATTTAAATCAAAAAAGCTTTTTATTGATGAAAAAAAAAATGCTTTCTGTAAGGAAGGCTTTTAAACAATATACTTAAGAAGTAAAGAAGTTTAAACAGTCAAATTCTATAAAACTAAAACTTACCTGGTACAGCAAGAAAGTTTCTGTGATATATGACCTCCTTGCTTTGAAGTGTGTGGTTAACATTTATTAACTTTTTCTTTAGAAGTACAATATTCAATCAAAAAAAAAAAGTATGAAACAAGTATGAAATTGTTCTTCTTTTGGATTTGGAGGAGTAAGAACTTTCAGTGTTTTCTACTACATTATTGGGTGGCAGAGAAAAAAGTGTTAAAGCAAAAGAATAAATAATCCATAAATATCCAAATTATTTGGCTGCGCAGAGCCCTGGTGTTCAGCATAAACTAGTCAATTAAATTTATGGAGGTGTTCAGGGTCTGTTTATACCACCCTCTGATCTATTTACTACAGAGGAGTGATATTTCTGGAAACATCAACTTGGCATGTTTACAGAAGCAGGCAGACAGCTAACAAAAATATCAGTTATCCTAGGTTCTAGTTGCTGCATCAATTAAAAATACATGGAAGAATCTGATGCTACTTGTGTTTTTGAATTGTAGGTGTATTTCAGTTTGATTATTAGCCAGTTTTGTCTTTTGTGTAACAAAAGCCCAAAATGAAGCTTTCAGTCCTATCACACTGTGACATCAACAGCACCCATGACAGATTCTCCTTTTGCTACCAGCTAAAACCATGTAGAAAACACCAGCCTGACTATAATGTAAAAGCAGTAATAAATCCTATCTTTCTGAGATATAAGTGAAAAATCATTTGGGTTCTTTTTTCCATCCTGAGAAGATTTTGCAGAATTCTGGCCAAACATGACTTCTTTTCAAAGAGAATTAAATCCTTTAGAGAACATCCGCATTGTCTTCTTACTGAGTATTTCTCTCAAGTGGGCGTGTCCTTTATAACATGTCTCAGAAGTTCTCTGCATCCACAATCCTCTAATCCCTGACCCTTGCTACCCTCTATGGCATATTTCACTGTTGTTCACATGTCTCTGACACTATTCTAGTAAATCTGCTGATCATTTCTCTTTTAAAGCCAAGTTTTAATTTTCAGGTAAATACACAGCAAAAATGCTGGTTATTCCTCAATATCATACTCTACAAAGGTCAATCTATGTTGACCCTCTGTGGCCTAATTTCCAAAGGCATCATCAGTCACACATGTAGTCCACTCAAGTGTAGTCATAAAGAGGAATTCTGTTTTATAGCATTATTTAAGACTTAATGTAGTAACATGACTCAGCACTCGCAGTTTCATAAATGCTAAGACATTTCTGACTCCAGCATTACAAACTCTTTATCTTGTAAAAGAGGAAACAGACATGCAGTGATTAAGGGACGAGGCCAAGGTCACACATGAAGTGTGTGTCAGCTGGTGTTAGCATTTAGGTAGTTTTCTAACTGAAAAATATGTACATTGCACATGTACAGGGAACTGGAGTTGTTTTTGCAAGTTTCACAATGCTCAGCGTGGTTTTCTTCAAAGCAGCTATGACAGTCAAGTCCCATTACTTGTCACTTCAGTATATGCCATCACTGGCCTTCACCATTTGGCTGCACTAGTCCACTAAGGTCCTTCTTCCTCAGTATGCTGAGGCCCAGCACTAGCAAAACCACAGACACAGGCTGAAAATCTGGGGTCTGAACAAAACCTTGTTTATGTGAAAATTCAAACAAAAGTGAGTAATTCCATAAAAACGACTGATGCAATTCCTATGTCTTTCTTATCCACTAACTGTACTCTTACCCGCTAGTGATTTCTGTCTTATTAGATACTGGAGAGCAGTCACTTTGGAAGAGGCAGTCCTGCTCTGTATTGGTGCTGTGCTCAGAGGGAGCCTGAAGCAGTAACTTCAGGGGTATCGCTTGCTGGGGTGTATTTCAATGGAGTACTCTCTGACCACTGCAGAAAATAATTTGAATTCCCATCAGCATGTGAAGTGGAAAAAAGTGTTAATCAGTCGATGAATATATTTTGTAAGAAGTACATAATCAACAAAGCAGAGATTATCTAGTCAGCATTCTTTTTCAGATGTTTACAAAATTTCATCACAAGGAACAAAAATCGCTAGCAAACTCGTAAATATTGCAAATGTATCAGAATGAAAAATTATCCTGATTCATGACTGAATCTGCAATACATTACTTGATATACTTATTTTAATATAAAAAAATTTGACATATGAAATTAGGCAATAAATGTAGCAGGACATGGAACTATTTATGTTTATCCATTTAGAAATAAGTATGTGCAGCACTGAAAGCTATTTCCAGTATTTAAGTGTTGCAGTCCTACTTAGGAGTACTTTAAATTTATGATTTGTATACTTTGCATGTACACTATTTAAAATGTTCATTTCGTTCCTAAATTGATCTGTATTTTTATACCCTCATCTTCTCCATGGTTAATCATGTATCTCTCCAGGCACCTGAGCCAGAAAAGGTACCCTAGGTGAAAAGAGTGAAACATTTGTTTGATTGCAAAGTTTGTGGTCTTTACAATCGAAAACTGGGATTTGTTTCCGGTCTTCAGAAGAAATCCATAGTCTTTCTTTAACTGAAATGTTCCTTCATGATAAAAAGCAAAGGACGCTGTTCTAGCATCATACAACAGGAGTGAGGTCACTTAGCAGACGCAGTTCTTAAGTTTGGCCTAATTCTGCTGCTTCTGCACTGGTGAAAGTGAAAGAAGACCAAACTTCTATCAGTCTTCCTACTGCCTGGTGTCCTTAACTTTAAGCATGTACGAAAGCGTTCGCGACCTCTGAAGGACAAACACAGGCAAAGGATATACACGTAAATCTCGTCAGGGCTGGAACAAGTGGCAGTTAAGAGAGACATAATACGGTAAGACAGAAAGGCTAAGCTGCCTTAGAAATCAGAAATAGAGACAAAAGAACTACTTCTCTTGTATTCTGAAAAAAACCTGCACCAATAAAGATAACACTTTCTAGAGGTGTTATTACAACATCAAACAATGAAGATTTTGGCATTTGGCAAGTTCTAACCAAGCACGACTGCTATTGCTTTTTTGATGAGTGTGTAGTTTTACCCTCCTAATTACAGGAAATGTCTATGAGGTAGGTAGAAGTGACATTCAAATGTACAATAATTTTATTTACCGTACTTGTATTAATTGGTTTAAATTCCTTTGAAAAACATGTCATCTTACAGAGAAGGAAATTATTTTGAAGATCCTTCGCTTTTAGTCCTTCATTTTAAATTTATAGCGGCTTGCTTCCTTCGTGTTTTGACCATGTGCCGGGAACTGTACAGCCGTTTCGCACCGTGTGTGGGCAGGGGCTGCTGTACTGCAAAAGGTGTCTCAGGCCACTCCGCTGAGCAGCAGCGCTTCAGACTCACGGCTGGGCGCGGGCAGCTCCGCACCCCTGCCCGGAGAGTCCCGGGCTCGCCGCCTTCGGCCCCGTCGCCTTCGGCCCCGCTCACTGGGCCCCTCTGGGGGAGCTGCTACAAGGGCAGCACAGTGTTCGCCAGAGCGGCCCCTGCAGAGCACAACCCCCCCCCGCGCCCGTTAGTGTTAGAGAACGCTAAACCGAAGTAAATAACCAGAATACGGCAAGGAATAGAATGACCTGCAAGCCATAAAAAGTAAATCCCCGCGCAGCCAGGGAAGGGCCACGGGAGGCGTGCGGGCGCTTCGCTGAAGAGGCCGCGGCCGGGCCGCCCCGGAATGCGGGGGGGAGCGAAGCCCTGCCCGTGGGAACCCCCCCGACCCCCCCATGCGGGGCGGCCCCCGCAGCGCCCCCAGCGGCCGCCCGCCCCGCCCCGGCCCCGCCCCGGCCCGCCCCTCTCCGGCGGGCGGAGCGCCATGGCCGCCGCTGGCCGCCGCCTGCCGCGGGGCTCG
>JAWWEU010000158.1:37051946-37063368 GCA_035583155.1 Acropternis orthonyx | reverse complement strand
CGGCGCCGTGTGGGGCCGGGGCCTGCGGCCCGCCGGCTGAGGGCGAGCAGGCCCGGGCGGCGCGGGGCGAGCGGGGCCGCGGCCTGGGCCCCGCTCCGGGACGGCCCTCCCGGCGGCGCCGCGCTCCGGAGCCCTTTCCGTCTGGCCGGAGCCCGGCCGGGGTGTGAGAACAGCAGGTGCCTGCCTCTGTTGGGCTTACCCCACTTCACTGTCTCTCCTAATTTTCCGGTTTCTCTCGCTGTCACCCATCTCCCCCTCCCCCGGAATTAGCGATTTAGTCGCGTTAACAAGAAGTACTGTACTTACAATACGATCCCACTTTTACTGGCTGAAAGTAGTTTTATTTAGTGTTGGTGTAGGAAATACGGTCTGTAAGCAGCTCGGAGCACCATAGGCATTGTTTAAAGAACAAAAAAATTAACTTACTTACATTAAATTACTTCATAGAGCAAAGCAGTATGAAATATGTAACTGGCAAGCAGTAATTGAGTGATCTGTAACATTATGGTCTTAAATTACCTAAAAATCCTATCTGTCGTACTGTTGTCATATCTTGGAGTTCAAAGCTATTGCGAAAGACCACTGCTGATCCAGTGTGTGTTTCTCCATAGAATACTAAATTCTGCATTCCCTTTCGTAGACGTGCCCTTGATAGAGTTATTAACTATTGACTCATTAGCAGCAAGTAAACAAGCAGGCAGACTTTGTCCAGATCAAGCTTCTCCCTCCTACACCACCTTCCCCCAGTTTGTGGGGACACTATCAGAATTTCGTATTTACCTATGAGTTTGATAAACTAACTCTTTTTCTCTAAGATATGTTTTTAAGAGAGTTTTTTTTTTCCTTGTATGTTTAATTTGGAGAGATTGGTTTGTAACCTTTTAGTTTTGATATGAAAGTAGTTGTGTTTGCTGTGTTATTCCGCATGGGAGGTGAATTTGACTATTTGTTTTCAAAAAGCAAAAAAGCGAGCACTTAGGTCAAAAATATCTCTTAACATTTTAAAGGGACTTTTTTGGTCTTCAGCTTGCATGTACAACTATGGCATTGGGCCAGCAAATAATTTTGTTTTCCTTATATGTACGTGAATTATTTGAGTTATTCACTGCACTTTTAAAAAAACTGAATTAGATAAATTTTTTTAAGAAGGTCCAAACAACCCAAAAAACCCCTAATGCTTGAAAACAGAAGTGATTCTTAAATTGCCTTTTTTTTTTACTTTGACATAAAAAGCCTCTTTTCCTTATCCTTGAATGCTATTTTAAAATAAGAAGGATTCATAAAACATTTTCAAAGATTCTGCAGGTCTGTGGTCAGTTTTTTCTTTTGTAGATTTCTGTTTAAAATGTAGTATTTGTTGTATTTGAATACTTTAGTGAGGAGGCAATACATCTCTCAAGAAGTTGAACACTTTATAATAAAAGGAAGGCGACGGGCAAGACATCACTCTTAGCTTTGAGAATACACAAAAGGGTTAAGCACAATTTTTCTAGTCTTAATTTTGAGTTATCCCCAAAACAGAGCAAACTCATTACTGTTTACTTGCATATAAAGTTTGAAAAAAGCAAACTTTGCTGATAAAATATATGGAAATTTTCTTGATGTCAGCCCAAAAATATGCTGTATGTTTTAGAGAGAAGCAAATGCAGAAAGTTTAACCATAAGATTGTGATGATGATTTGATGATTACTTTTTTTACTTTCTAGGTGAAAACTGCAAAAGCGTGAGGCTGACTGAAGAGAGAAATTAATTGTGCTGAAGTTAGTCTGGCTTCAACAATTAAAGGATATTTTGGTACTTTTTAATTTAAGTGGAAGAGGCTTTTTTTTTTTTTAAATAAAAAAACCCAAAACCACACCATGGCAGATGTGGACCCAGACACGTTGCTGGAATGGCTGCAGATGGGGCAGGGAGATGAAAGGGATATGCAGCTAATAGCACTGGAACAGCTATGCATGCTACTTCTGATGTCAGACAACGTGGATCGCTGTTTTGAAACGTAAGTCCTGACTTTCATTTATGGGATGTTTTCCTTTTTCAGTAGCTGAACATGATATTTAGCACTTGTAGAAACTTTCAGCCTAGAGAATGTTTTCAGATTTAGATCACTGAAATGAAGAGTTTCTGTTAATGTCATGTAAAGTACCATTGTCTGATTAAAAACAGTGTTGTTTGGGTAATACCCGTGCCTGTTCTCACATACGAGCTGATTGCAACTCTTAATACTTTTTTTTAAATGGTGTGGGGTTTTTTCTGGGTTTTTTTTGATGGAGAAAAACTTTTTTTTTCAATTAAGACTGTAATGATCACGTGGATGTATTTAAGCATCCATACTCTTGCAACACTTTTGTTAAGAGATATAGGAGGCTTTTGTGAGCTCTGTAAATCCAACCAAAAATCACAAGTAATAACCACTGTTCACGCAAATATTTTGCCCCTTCTTTGAAACATCTTGCTATTCATGCCATGTTTGTTCTCAGCTGCAATTGTGCACGTCGTATAGATCAGACCCTACGTTCACTCCTTTTTATATTTCTCACTGCACAAAATGCTGATGTAATCACTCCTATTACTTAATAGTGTTGCTGTGCATGTGTTGCACTACCTTTTTTTGAGGGCCCAGGCTAGTTTGGGAAGAGGTAGCTAAGTGTAAACAGTCGCAACTTTTAAATCTCACATCTTACTTTCTTTGTTTTTTGAGTTCTGATTTTGATTCTCTTGCCTCTCTTTGACATTTTTTTCATTGCTGTCACTTGCTTTAGCATAGTAGAGTATGACTAATGTATTTCCAATCTGTCCTTCTCTTTAGCAGTGTGTGTTTAGAAGTATTTAAGAATGTAGCTGTTTGTTACACTGTTTCGTTTTGTCGATCTTAAGTAAACAGTTTCAGGCTTGCCTCTTAAAAACTGTTCTCTTTCTTGATTATGTTTTTTACAGGAAATGTAAAATTCCTACATCTATAAAACTTGGATTTATAGTAGTCATGTAACAGTGAGCACGATTTTGTACAGTACTTTAGAATTTGAAATTGCCTGTTCCTGGCCTTGGTGAGCTTACAGGTAAAATTTTGACTTGGAACAGACTGACTGCAGGGAGATCCATTTGGCTTCCCTGTCTGTCCTTATAGTACTGATACCGGTGGAGCACTATGTTTGCAGCCTCAGAATTTGCCATTGTAGAAAAGAATTTGTTAAGAATGATTTTTTTTCTTACAAATCTAAGTAAACTACCTGCTGCAGGATACTCAGTATAGAACAGAATTAGAATTAGGCAAAAGCATTTTCAAGTTATCTTCTGGGTATTTGAGAATCAGTAATGAAATGTCAGCTTTTAAAGTACAAACCAGTTGTGGGTTTTGTGGATCTTATTTAGAACAGACTTTCATTTCCATATAAATGAATTAAATAGTCTAAACACTTTTCTTAAAGTGTAGATAATGAATGCTCTATTACTGCACTGTTGTGGTTCTAAATTTTTTTTTAATGTCTGAAAGAAGGAACATTTAAAATGCCGTTTTGCATTTTGATTTTTGTTTTGAGCCTTGGTATAATTTAGTTGTACTGGTCTTCCAAGTTGTTTATTCTTTTTACTGTTGTAAGTTTCCCCTCAAAAAAAAAAGACAGTAAAGTGCAAATTGGGGGAAAAGTTACCAAGGTTGAAGTGATTTTTCAATAAAGTTAAAACTGGTACTTTTGATTGGCTCAGTGATTATACTGAAGTATGTGATCTGGTATGTTGGTGTACAGTGAGCTGACATGGTAGCTCACTACCTTCAAAAGGCCAGCTGCTTCTTCCCATTTATCACCTATCATTTTTATTCCTCACAACCATATTCTTGCTTCATGCTGCTGTCAGGGCTCACTGGGCTCCTCTAATTCAGTGAAAGAGCAAGTGGTTCTTTAAACCTGCTGAAGAAGATGGTTAGTTTTCTGCTGTTACAGTGAACTACAGCAGGTAGAGAGGTGTCTGATGAGCACCGGAGGTGGAACTGCATAACTGGAAATATGGGAAAAGCAGAGAAAGGTATACAGTCTTCAGTGGAGAACTTCCCAGTGGATTGTCTTGGGTGCTTGTGGTATCCCAGTCTGCATTTCAAGGTGACTTTATTTATTTTGGAAGTCTGTTAGAAATAGATGATGCCTTGAAAAGCACTTTTAAAATCTTTCCAAATGACAGTTCAAACAGCCAAAATTGTTGTGTACTGAGAGAGTGTAACTAAAATAATCAGGCATAATATTTTAGAGTTACTTTTCAGCTGTGTTTTTAAAGGAATTGTTGTTTTCCTAAATAGGACTCTAGATGTTACAACATTTTTTTTTCTTTTGCTAAGCAAGAACAGCATTCCCAAGTTCTTGGATGCTGTGCAGATGTTATTTCAAGATCTTGGAATTGTTTATTGCTATTAATTATATATTAACATAACTTTAATAAAAGTGTTCATCTGTGGAGTTCAGCAACTGAAAGATGGAAGGTGGACTTTTAAAGCAGTTTCTTGAAGAGCAAAATGGGATGTTTTTCAAGGATCAGTTAGTGACTAAATATTAAGTATTAGTCCACTTTTAAGTAAGAAATTATTTGCTTTTGTGACACAGAACTAAGAAAAAGTGCATCGTTTTAGTGAAGTACATCTGGTGATTAAAAGCTGCATATAGTGAGAACTGGCAAAGCTGTGAAACAAAAACATGTAAAAAATACTGACATGTATGCTATGCTTTTCTCTAAAAGCACAGCATAACACAGGCTGATTTCTTAAGGAGTTAAGGGAAATACACAGTCTCACTTAGCAAAGAAAGCGCAGAGTTGGAGGGGGAAAAAGTTACTGAAATATTTGATTAAAAAATCTTGTACTTAATTATTGCAGTAAAGTAAAATTTAAAGCTAATTGCTTCTGTGCAAGAGTAATGGATATTGAAACTAGTGTTTCAGATCAGCTCAAAAAGGGAAGCAGTCACAAGGGTTTGGTGGTGTATTTCGTAATGTTCTTGTAGAGTTCTAGCAGCATCACAGCAGGTTGTGGGGTATGCAGCCCATTAAGAGGTAGTGCTGCCAGAGGATTGATGTTTCTTTATTTCTTCCCAGATTTACATATTACATCCAATTAAATTGTTTTGAAAGTTACTCATATGTTAACATTATAAAAATTAGCAGCATATTCATCTTCTGGTGATAATGAGTCACAGACAGTGCTAGTCACTTAGCATGAAGAGTGGCTAACATTTTGCCAGCAGCAAAAACCAGTAGCTTGAACTACAGAAACTTCATGAAGGAGGAGAAATGGTTCTGTTAAGTAGTTGAATTGGAGTGAAATATCTAAACTGTTCTGATTATAAGTATTAATCCCAAATTGTCGTTAAACTATGTGCTATTAAATCCACTTTAACAGGAGTTTAAGGTATGCATTTTATATAAACACAATAGAAATTGTGGGGTTTTTTTAGTGGTTGAAGTTACCTTTAACAATTTAAACTAACAGCTAGAGGCTGTTAGTTACAATCACGCTTCATTAGTATAACTCTTTTCCCCTTAGGTGTTTCAGTTTATCTTTTTTCACTGTTTGATTGGTTCACTTTTTTGGTGATAATATTTTTTGGCCTGGGCTTTCTGTTGCTAATTTCTTTTCCTGTATGCCACAGGAAAAGTACTTAGCAAGGATGTTATTTATATATTTTCCTTAATTACAAAGACAATTTGTAGAACAAGGCACTAGTATAACAAGTAAAGCAAAACCTGAGTAAAAACTTTTTTATCCAGGAGATGAAACACAGGCCTTATTAAAACCCAAGACAGAGAAAGCTTATCTTTCCTTTTGGCTGTTCCTAAGTTACCTCTGCATATTTAGCATTAACAGGTTGGGTCAGCAAAAATTATCAAGATTTATCAGTTCATTTGACAAATAAAACCAAATTATACAGAGGATCATAATTTAGGCTTCTAGTGTGTAAAATAGAAGTCCTTTTAGTTTATTTTTGAAGTAAAATATGTTTACTTTAATTTACACTAAATGTTGTCTTTCCAAAGTATCTATCCTCTAAGGAAGAGGTACATATCTTGCATTTGCTAGCATGTAATGACAAGTGTGAAGAAATTCTAATGAACCAAAGACTGTTAATATGAGCTAGTGAGACCTAAGAATAATGTGGGACAGTTTAGCTTTACCTCCACATGGTTGCTTAAAAGTGCATTCTCCTGTCTTTATCAGGACTGTATAACTCCAGTGAATCAAAATTAGATATATAGAGAAAAACAATTTTTCTTGTAGAGATTGGGATAGGAATCTGAAGTGCTGGTTTTCAGGCATATATTTACAATCTGGGCTGGCTTAAAGGCATTTTTGTAATTCAGAACACAGGTAAAGTGTTCTTTAATAGGTCTGACAGTTATGGGAGAACTAACAGGCTGAGAGGGCAGCTCAGTTCTTATCAAGACATTTTCACACTGTGTGTTCTACAGACTTGCTCGTTTTGTTATTTTAAGGAAAAAAAAAAAAGACCATTGTTACAGTTTTGTGCTGAAGTGCAGCCATGAATAAATTAGGTAAGTATTGCTGTCAACAGTAGACTGGTTTCCATTATTTTAAACCATGCAAAGCATATGTTCTTAGTGAATTACTGGTTTGGACTAATGCAGGCATCTCTCAGATGACATTTTGTAACCTTTACAATAGTGAATTTCATGTGATTCTTACTACCTTTTTTTTTTGCCTTTTAATGAAGACAGAGGGTAGACAGCAGTGAAATGCCAGCACTGGAGTAATTTACTCTGTTGTTACCAATATTACTGGATCTTCAGCATCCTATAGAGTGGTTTTCTTAGATGGAAGTAGGGGTTTGTACTGTGTTTTTTAGGGGACTGTCTTATTATAATATAGTGTTTAGCATTATTCCTGATTTTTAAGGCTGTTTTGTTGTTGGAGGTTTTTCCCAGTTATAAGAATTTTAAAAAACTAATGTCTCTTTGTAAAATGGGAATTAGGCCCTCATTGTCACTGGTATTATGGAGATTAATTAACCTTGTCTAGTTATTTTGACAATCTTAATGCTTGCAAAGGCCAGAAGGGAAGATTAGGTCATCTAAATTGGCATCCTCTCTTCTCTCATAGGCCCTTGTATTTTACCTGGTTATTACTGGATTGAGTATCTTGCTTGATACAAACATAATGTGTAGCTAATGCTTCTGAGAGGGCATCCTCCCTAATTTTATCCTGTTTTGCTATTTAATCTGCTATCCAAGTTGTCTTTGTTGAAATTTGCTTGTTCTTTTCTATATGAATTGGCCAGACTGCTGCATTCTGTGGCAGGCAGTTGGTCCACCTTTTCCTATTAGATTAAAAGGCAGTAGTGTTCTTAGTGTGAATGTACTTGCATACAATGATCTCATCAGCTCTTTATCTTCCTCCCCATTTCCAGTTTTCCAATTTACAAGCTTTTCAGGAATATTTTCCAGTGTTGCCTTCATCCATGCTGTTTGTAGTAGTACATTTGACTTACTGTTAAATGTGCCAGCTTTAGGTACAGGTTTCCAAAACATTGTACAGTAAGTGTGGTTTTCAGAGTTTGCTTTCAAGGATATGACTGCTTGCTTCTTAGGTATGGTTTGATGTAATACGTAGATGAAGATCTGTAACTTGGTATTTGTATGTGTTAAAACACATTTTCATTTAAATGAGCCTATGCCTCTACAGCTGTATAACTCATCACATTGTCACTGTTTACTAGTCTACCATTTAAAAAATTCTTTTTCTGGTAGTATCATCAAGTAGCCCTTGTTTTGTTCAGAGTTTTGTGTGTGAGATAAAATTGAAGTGATTCTTGCATGTACTATGCAAAACATGGATGCAGAATTTCAAGGCATAAAATTATTGAACTTTTGAAAGAGTCCAGCTCCTAATAGCTTGGATGAGACCAAGAAGGAGATGTTTCAGGAATTTCAAATAGTTGGCTTCCTTTCTTGAATGACTGTACCAGTCAAGTGATTTTTAATATTGGCCTCTTATGGAGAGGTGTAGATAGCACAGATGCTAAGGAGATTGCTAATGGGGAAGTAGGATTTTTTTTGTCTAAGTCAGTTCTCTTTTTAAGTACCTGCTAATCCAGCAGAAGCTAGTGGGCAGATGTGCATATTTAGGCACATATGCAAAGTCATAATTTTTGTTTTAATTGCTTACTTCCTTTAGAATCGCTAGGAAATTTCATGTGTATTTGAAGCATTATCTGTTTGCATAGTTGAGTTTGCTACTAGTGGAAACCATAGGCAGAAAGACCTGTAGTTTCAAGTTCTTTAATTTATTCAGTTATTGTGAAACACCCTTCTGCAAAATATTTACAAAATGCTGGAGATGGGAGAAAGAACATATGTGGGATTACTACCCTGAAGTATGGCATAGCTTTTATAAGATGCTGAAAAATGCAAAAAGCATCCTAACACATCGTTTGTGAATTCAAGAGCAAAGCTAATGGTAATTTATTTAGAAATATAGAAATTACCTATGCTATAGAAGCTGTTTCTTTGTATGTGTTTTTTCTTATTTTACAAAACCAATATTTATTGCATGTGTAGTTGAATACTAATATATATTCTCTCCTAACAGTGAACTCTCAGAAGAGGGTTCAGCTCTGTCATTTATTTAGCTAAAAGTAAGTTTAAAAGTTTTTAACTGTCAAATTTGAGTTGTAATTTAATTTCCTTTAATTTCTAATAATGTGGAGTTTCTGCTGGAATGAGTACAGGATGGAATTGTTATTTCTCTAGCTTAATTTTGTTAGCCTGAGCTGTGATTGCAGTTGAGAGTAGTGATTCAGAGTTGTGAAAGATTTAATACTTTGTAATTCTGGTAAAAGTTCCTAAAGTAGCAGTTAATTTTTAGTTGCTTCTTCCTTGTACCTTTAAAATATAGTATGGTGTGTCTGAAGTCTTATATATAAAGTAGATGTTTTCTGAACTTTATTTGTTCTGTAAGAGTATTACAGAAAACAGTGCACAATATGTTTTGGAAATGGATCCAGAAGAATATATACAGGCAGTGCAGGTGTGTGGTCAGTTCTCTTGTGGATGATCTTATTTACTCTGGTCTTCGTTTTAGTTCATATGTAGAAAAAAAATGGTCTTTCAGCAAAAGAACCAGTGAGGGAAAGTCTGAGATCTCCCATAGAAAGAATTACAGAAAGGAAAAACAATCATTCATCAAAAATGAGTTGAAATTACTATTGCTTTAAGAAAAAATCACTTGTGCCAGATGTTCTTTAAAGTTTCAAAATTGTGTGGCACGTTGTAGTAAATGTGTAACTGGTATATTGTTCCTCAAAAACAGTTAGTAATGAGGTTTAACTTCAGTATTTTAGTTTTCAGTTAAAATTATTATATATGGACTAGTGGAGACGTGCAATTCCTTATTCTCCCACTTTTAATGGTCTCAGCATATGGTATACATTAAAGATCCAGCACTAGTGCTGGCAGGCAGCTGAGCTTGGTTTGCTGCCACAAGTCACATGTCTTGGACCAGGCACCTGAAGCCGAAGGCTTTGTCACATGCCAAGGGCTCCACATCAGCTGAATCCAGTGGTTACTCTGGAACTGAGTAACACACCCTTATGCTAGCAGCAGTTGTGTTAACTGTTTTGGGGATGAACTGGAGTTGTCTTTTTTCCTTCTGTTGGGTTTTTTTTTAACAACAGCAGTAGCCTTCACCATTATTATTTCTGTGTAGCAAAGGATTTTAACTGCATTAAAATATGCAGTGTAATTACAGAAACGAGTTTACAGTGCCTATTTTTATTTCCTTGGTATCTTTTTACACTGGCAAGCTGTAAAATCAGCTGAGTCACTTCATTAGAGTTTAAGGGATTAGCATTGGCAGGAGCTTACTGCTGTAGCTATTTAAGAATTTTGTATTCCTATGGATATTCCTGTTCCTAAAGAGGTGGGTGTGTGTGTAAAGGCTCAGAAGTGTGTCAGCATATGGAGTTATGCTGATTATAGTGCTGTAAATTCTGTAGTAATATAATTATATTGACAAATTCCCTTACCATTTCTTGGCATCAGGATGATTGTGACATTTTTTCAATATTTTTGACCAAGTAAATTTTTTGCAGAGGAAGAATGTATATTAAAGAATTTCTGTATTATACTCTTTACAATCTAATAATTCATTTTGACACTAAAAGTATGAATTTGTTTATATATGAATTATACAGAATCAGGACTTTTTAATATGGTTTAGTTCTTGATGTCAGTACTGGGAACAGAGAATGCTCTACTGCCTTAATCTTAATAGATTAGAATATAAATGGTAATTATTGATATGGAATAGTACCTATTTCAGACAAACCTGTCTTCCAGCAAGATTTTGAAATGTGAGTGGAAGACTTGAAAGACAGTAAGTAGCAGAAGCTCTTACCCTGAGAGTACAGTAATGAAGTTGGGTGGACAGCAAGACTTAAAGTAATTAGCAAGGGATGTAGTGTGTGTTGTAGAGTAACCTCATTAACTTGAAGTCCTTCTTTCACTAAGGAGTAACACAGAGTAACCTCATTAATTCACTAAGCAGTTCCTAATCGCTCCTTTAAAGCACACATTTAAAGTACTTTAGGAAGTGCCTGATGTGATGTTCGTACAGCTCTCTAGAAATGAAAATCTAAAAATATTTCTTTCATTTTTGTATTCATTAGAAGAAGGACCTAAATAGACATCTGAACTTTGGAGCTACCTATTTGCCATTATTTTCTGATTTGAAAGAATGAAAACTATTTAAAAAATGGGATTTTTTCCTGTATTAAAGAAAACTCACCACTATCTTTTTGCTTGTTCCACTGCAAAAAAGTTACTGTGAACAGTAATTCCCACAATTTTTTTTGTCATAATTTCTTTTTTCTCAGATATATTACTTTTAATTAATGTATGCTGTAGATAAAAGCAACATGCAAAACCGGTTTTGATGTTGGAATGGTTTAAGTTTAGAAATTATGCACTTAGCTTTTTCCCCCTCAATGGGTGTTGCTGCCTGCAGTAATGAGAGGTTTTATTTGTGTGCTTTTCTCTGGGAAATCAAAAGCATCATCTGTCTGTAGACGGAAGTCTACTAAAAGCTGAACATCAGTTGCTGTCATGTCACATCAGTTCATTCAGTGCTGTAGTTCTGCCCTCAGCCTCCCTGCTGTCTCAGAAAGTTTTGGCAGCCTTGTTTTTCCCATGTAAACTGTTTTCGAAAAGGGAATCCAGTGTGCAGCCCCTGTCTGTGATACAGACACTTCTGGAACACTTTGCTCTACCACTTGTCAAAGTACGTTTTAGTTCTAATTAAGGTTTTCCATTCATCTAAAAACAATGTCACCTGAACCCTATTAAGCAATGCTCTTAAAATATCCTTTAAGTCATTTGGTGTTAGTATAAATGCAGAAAACAAGGAATTCAATAAACCCATGGCATA
>JAWWEU010000158.1:37004530-37048904 GCA_035583155.1 Acropternis orthonyx | reverse complement strand
ATTCTCTGCATTAGCATCCACATTCCATTTACGACAAGAATCTTTCCATACTTTCAATGGTGCATTGACTACTACAGAGAAGGACTTTTTACAAGGGCACATTAGTGACAGTGTTGCCTAGAGACGTTGTGCATTCTCCATCCCTGGAAGTGTTCAAGGCGAGGTTGCATGGGGCTCTGATCAACCTGGTCTACTGAAAGATGTCCCTTCCCATGACAGGAGGGTTGGAACTAGATGATCTTTAAGGTCCCTTTCAACGCAGGCCATTTTATGATTCTGTATTATTCTTCCTACAGCTCCTGTGTGGCTAACTTTTCTCTGTCTACTGGAACACTAGTTTGTAGTTTTCACTGTGAAATAAATAGGGTGATGTTGTACTACAGAATACTGAACTTTGTTCTTTTGCTTTGTATTGCATATGTTTCATAAACGTATTAATCCTTCTGTTTACAACTTCTAGCAGTCCATGTCATGTATCTACTTGTGTAGTAAATTGGCTCTCCGTGTATGCTACTCTTAATTCTACCAAATCTTCTAATGCCTGGACCAACTGGTTTTTACAAAGAATGTATTTTCAGTTACTACAGAAGCAAGGTCAAAGTTATTTTGCATCATGGATCTCCTGGAGAGAGTCCAGTGAACGGCTGCGAAGATGATTTAGGGTACTGGAGCATGTTATTTATGGGGAAGAACTGAGGGAGTTGGAACTGCTGAAGAGAAATGGTTTACTACTCTTGCTAATATAAAAATGGCGACAGTGGAGCTCCCTACTTTTCACTTGGTTATACATGTGTCGATTTGGTTTCTTTGGGGCTTTTTAAGATTTTCGTTTATTGGATTTTTTTTTCTTGCAATACAATCTTTGAAGAACACTGTTCATAGCAATGTTTTAGTGTTCTGTCTGGTGTTGCATAAAAGTCAGTATAAAAGATTCAACACCAAAGCACTTGAACAGGTAGCATTGTCCACTTCAAATTTTATGTACTGAAATGCTTCTTGTGTCATTGTATGGTAGTCATCTAATAACAAGTACAAATTTTGGACTTTTTCTTCCCAGTGGATAACGTATTTAAAATGCAAGTTTACTATATAAACTCTTAAAGATGTATAGTTAAGAAGCAAATTTCTTAAGAACAACAGACAGTATAGGCTGAATAGGCTAATAAAAGTTTTAAATATGCGATTTGGCTTTATTGAAACTTGACTTACTAATTTCTCATTAGGGATCACTGGGTAATGTACTTATTTATCAGGCAGTATTATTAATTACTTCATAATGCTTGGTCAGATCTTCAAGGAAACTATTAGCATTTTGCTGTCCCAGGGTTTTGTGCCTTTGTTTGAGTCATTGTGTACCAGATGGGATACTGAACGAACTCTGAGTCTTCAGAATGATTTATCAACAAGTACTTCACCTGTCTTCCCGACCAAAAAACATATTAATATTCTTTTTTTTTTTTAATTTAGGGAAGTTTTATGCCATCTTTTGAAAACCAAAACCCTACTTGAAGGAAAAGTTGCTATCTTTTCTTCCTGTAGATTTAGTCTAGTCTCATGCAGGTAGGGTTGAGGTATCCAGTTATTTTGACTACTGTCACAGCATATATCCCCTTCACTTAATTCCTCACCATCACCTTGAAAGTCTTTTACCACTGCAGTGAGCCACCATTATGTTGTTACTTTTAGCAAAGTAAATATGCTATTGGAAAATAAATTGCCTCAAAGTATAGGTCCATGTCTTAGCATTTTGATCCAAATCAGTCTTAACCACAGCTGTGAAAAGTATTATTTCAGTTTATATTCCGTAAGAGGGATAGAAGATAGCTTGTTTTATTTTGAAGTTGTGGCAATGTTCTTTACCATTCTGGTATATGGAAATGAGGCTAACAATGAAAAGGAGAGCCAGAGGCTACTGAGGCAATGGATATGGAGAGACAATGCGATAGAAGCAAGCTAAATTAATTGAATATGTTCTCAGTACAATTAAGGGGAAAAAAATGAGGTGGTGGTGGGGAAGAAGACAAGGGAAATAACACATGGAAGGAGGACCACTCAGAATTAAGTTGTTCAGCAAAACCAAAATCTTTAGTCTTTGTATAAACATAAAATTTCACTAGCTGTAATTTTTTTCCTGTATGATTTTAAAATTTCAATAATGTTTTTTTTTTCTGCTGACTTCTTCCGCTAATACAACATCTTTTCAGATTACTGATTTGACTTTTCATGTGTGTGTGAGATCTAGTGTTCTAAGTGAATGCTCTGAACCATCTTTATGCTAGTTGAGCAAATCATGTGTGTGTGGAAAGCATTAATGTGCTCATGTGAAAGTGTATGAAATTACTTAATGTAGAGAAATTTGCACAACATAATCATGTGTTGTGTTTTTTCCCTGCAGCTGCCCTCCTCGAACTTTTTTGCCAGCACTGTGCAAAATTTTTCTTGATGAAAGTGCTCCAGACAATGTATTGGAGGTAACAGCTCGTGCCATAACGTATTATCTGGATGTATCGGCTGAATGCACCCGTAGGATTGTGGGAGTGGATGGAGCTATCAAGGCACTTTGTAATCGTTTAGTAGTTGTTGAACTTAACAACAGAACAAGCAGAGATTTGGCTGAGCAGTGTGTGAAGGTACGTATACTTAAGAACCTCTTATTTTTAAGAAGTAACTGGATAATTGGCTATTTCTAAAGAACTTTCTCATATTCTATTACTATTTTTTTTTATTAAGATGTGATGCAAAAACATAGACCTGTTCACAAGTGTACATGCCAATGATGCTGCTTATCCTTAATGTCAGTCTGGTGCTCTTCACGGTTGCTGAATTTTTTCAAAAAAGAAGTATAGAAAAAGAAACAAAAAATATTAGAGAACATTTTCCTGTTTATCTTGTATGACTGGAATGTTAAGGGCTACTTTTATGCTAAAAAGGGAATGAAGAATGGCTCCAGATACAGACAAATTACCTGTTGTAAAAAATTGTCTGCTTTCTCTTCAATAGCACTAGTTACAGCTTCCCTGCATCCTTGTGAAGTTTTCAGAAAAATTTACAAGATCCTTAAAATCTCTCATTTAAAACATAACTCATTGCCATGTGGTAGCATATAGTTGGAGTCCTTGATTACCATGGCATCAGAACTTATGCATGTATTTCCTATTTACTAGTTCCAGTCTACTCAGAAGTGCATCACTGGTGCTCTTAAAAGTTTCAGAGCTCTAAGCTCTGTCCTATCCAAACACTTAATGCTCCTGGGATAAGGTACTGTTATATAACTACCTTTATGAACACCTGTTATGACCATGCAGTTGGGGGATATCTTGTGTTCAGTCCTGTATTTTTGAAGAAAGCTGTAACTACTACCTACTAGAGTACTGGAGGCTTTGGCCCCTTCTCAGTGTTGAGGAAGAAAGGAGTTTTTATTTTGTCCTGTTTAATTTTCTTATTAGTTCTGTAGATGGATATAAACATCTGACTATGGATATAAAAACTGACTTTTTATGTGTACTTCATTCAAATGAAATTTCATTTTGTTGTAGGTGTTAGAATTAATCTGTACGCGTGAGTCAGGAGCTGTGTTTGAAGCTGGAGGGTTGAACTGTGTTCTGACATTCATTCGTGACAGTGGACACCTTGTTCATAAAGATACTTTGCATTCAGCTATGGCTGTAGTATCCAGACTCTGTGGCAAAATGGAGCCTCAGGATTCTTCATTAGAGATCTGTGTGGAATCACTGTCTAGTTTATTAAAACATGAAGACCATCAGGTAATGTTGGCTCAATGTGCTGTGAATTTAACTTTCAATTATGTTTAATAAATGACTGACTAGGTAACTTTTTATAGCCTCCTCAACTGTATGTCTACAGAGAAGTTGTTATATTTGGATATTATGATAGTTTCCTTTATAGTTGTAATGATAAGAGGATAAAACTGCTGCTTAGTGTTTGATTCCAAGCACTGTTGTTTGAATATAATCTTATTTCAACTTTATGGAAAAATATCCTGTAACTTTTTTCAGTGCATTTTGAGATACTTTCTAAAGTAATTATTGTTATATGACTGCACCTCAATCACTGTCAAATTGGGCATAAGTAAGAGACAAAAATCAGTTTGGTTTGTTTGTTTTTTTGCAATAAAAACTACCATAGTCAGTGCTAAAATATTAAATTGGAAGCCAGCTTAAATGTTACTAGTGTAGATGTTGTGCCACGTCTTTATTGCAGTTTTACTATCTTGAGGTGAAGTAGTCCTTGTAAAATCTAGAAAATAAATCCCAGAGGAATTATCTTCTTACTAGTAGAATTCTTTTCTGTATGTCATACTAATACTTTGGAATAGCCATTTAGCCAAATTCTTGTTCTACCCTGTCCAGACTTCCTATCCATACTGTTCTGAGTCTCCCCATTTCACCCCCACCTCTGTCCTCATTGCTTTCTCTACACACACACATCCAACCCTCAGTCTGCTTTATTAAGCACATCATATTTGGGAGACTAAACCTTTTTGCCTGTGAGATAATGTTTTTAAAATACATTTTTAGATCTGAAAGACCCAGTTGGCAGGGGGCTGTCACAGTAGCTATGGTGTTTTTTAACCATTATTTAATTTAATTAGCGCGCTGATCATCTGAGGCAACCTGATCTTGAAATTCAGAACATTATGTTTGTAGTATTTTAACTGTTTCCCAATTTGTAAGGTGTTTGAAAAAAGCAGTTGCTGGAGCTGTTGGTGTGAATGAGAGTTGAAATTAGCTTAGTTGTTTAGCAGTTAAGCTTAAAGGTAAGTGGGTTTAAGACTGGGAGTAACCCAGATGATAATATGTACTGGTATCCTTGAGAAATGTCTTATGCATGAAACAAGCCTCAAGATTACAGTGGATGTTGATGTGTATTACGGATTTGTCCACTAATGTCCCTTACAAAGTTTTGTTGCTCCCCACCTCATCCTTTTACACACTTTGGTTTGGTCACTTTTTGTGTGGACTGCCAGTTAGTAACACCACTTCAGGGAGGAATTCAGACCAGACAAATGTGTCCCCAAGAACCGCTTATCTGTGACTTTGTGGGTGTGGTTTTTTTTTTTTATTTTTTACCTTTTTGCTAAACTTGCAGTTTGGGAGAAGAAATGTAAATACTTTCCACAGTACTCTTTTGCTTTGTAAACTGATGCCACTAAGGCTGTGTGTTAAATAGGTGTGCCTTTCTTGTGTATTTCTGACAGCTGTTATGGTAAAGATCCATAAAGTATATACAAATTACATAAAGGTTGACAGAGTTATTTATCTGTGCTGTCAAAGAACTGAAGCAAAATGCCAGAGGACATGAGGAGTGACCATCATAAGTTAAAGAAAAAAGTCTGTGGCAAAAGAGTAGTGGTAAATCAGAATGCACATGCCATGCTGGAAATTTGCAAACTTAATGGACCTATAAAATTTTGTCTTCACGAAGTCTGGCTAATACTCTAATTCTTGTTCTGTGCGTTGATGAGCAACTGTCTTTAAACTCGTGGTATTTGATAGCTGACAATCATTTTGAAAGTGGACTGTGCTATGAGTTGACATTTAGGGAGTAAGAACTGTAGTAATTTAGAGTTTGGTAGAGAAGAGATATTGTGGGCTTATTTTTTTAGTATTTCTTGGTTTCTGGTTTGCTACTGCACATCTTTGCAAATGTGCCTGAAGCAGTTTATCTTGATATGCCTATGCAAAACTTCTCATCTGAAAAATGGAGACCTTTTTAGTGTATAGATAAGAGATGTTAAAGGCACAACCTTCCTTGCTTTTCAACACCGATATGAAAGGGTGGTGGGTCCTTTCCTGAGCAATTGGCCAGCAGTATTTTTTGCTCAGTTGTTAAGAGGATCATCAGTAAGCTTTGTTTCCACAGTGTCACTATTTGGGTTTTTTTTCCCTTTAGAGACAAACCTGAATTTAGGACTCTACATTTTGTTGTCACAAAAGTGCTTGCATGTCCTCGAGTGAGATGAACAAGCTGGAGTTACCTAAAATTTGCTTTTCCCAGTTTGTCCTATTTTTAGGCTTTGTCCAATGGAAAAATTTCTTGTGCTTAAGAGAAATATGTAGACCTTTAAATACAACTTTAACTGTTAAGCTTCACTGTCAGTTTAATACTTTGTGAGTTCTTAGCTGGTGCATCATTTAATGGCTTATCTGATAGTATTTATTTTAATAGAAAGAACCAAATTAATGCAACATTGTAATATTAGCAGAATATTAACTATAAATGTAAAAATATATTGGGATATTTGGTATTCTCTAAATATAGAAGATAAAACTGCAAAGAAAATTTTGTCTTCATTTTTCATTAAGGAACAAATTTGAAATTCAGTAAATGTATGAAAGCTAGGAAGTAAATTCTCATAGAGCAATTTCTCGGTGGTCTTGGGTTTTTTGGTGTGTATTTAGATCTTATTGTTAGAAGGCTACTTTAACAGTCTCAGAACAACCAGAATGTTAAATGCGCTCTATTTCAGTACCAAGCTGTGGCTTGGTTTTGGTTCTTTTTTCAAACTATATGGTCAGAACGGACAATTGGTAGTGGGGCTTATGAACAGCTGTAACAACAAGATCTACAACTAAAAACTTTTTAAAAACTACTTCCAGTATTTATTACTTTGACAATTTCATTATTAAGTGTTTTTCTAGATTGCTTTGGGGTTTTGCTCCTATAGTTAAGGAAATGTTCATAATGCTGAACTTCAGAAATAGTTTCCTTGACTTCTATGTATCATCGACAGAGAGAAGGAGGATAAAAAACATGGCAACAATACAGTCCTTCAGTGAGCAGTTCAGAGCATTGTTAGGTTCCAACTGAGTTTCTGGCTTGAAAAGCCTGTTTCTCCGTTTGTTGGCTTTGAAGGGAACCTGGGGAAATCAAATTCTTCCATGTCCTGTATTGTTGTGGATATTCTCTTAGCATCTTCTCATCTTAAGTAACAGATATGTCATCATTTCTCTTGCATTTCTTTCTTAGGTTTCAGATGGAGCTCTGCGATGCTTTGCTTCATTAGCTGACAGATTTACACGGCGTGGGGTTGACCCAGCTCCATTAGCTAAGCATGGATTAACTGAGGAGTTGTTATCTCGCATGGCAGCTGCTGGTGGAACAGCATCAGGACCATCTTCAGCTTGCAAACCTGGACGGAGTAGTGCTGGAGCACCGCCTACAGCTGCAGACTCTAAATTGAGTAATCAGGTGTCAACTATTGTAAGCCTGTTGTCAACCCTGTGTAGAGGCTCTCCAGTAGTAACACATGTAAGAAATCCTTTTATGCTACAGCTTTTTGTTCTCATAGGGCTTTTCCCTTTGTGTCCTTTAATATGGTCAAGACTTATGTTGCTATTTTATATATAGATATACAGATTTATGCATTTTATTTTTAAAGCTATACATGCACACACACATACACATTTATTTATTTATAAAGAGGGGGAAAAAGGAAACATTTCATAGGGAAATGAAACCCAATTCTGATAGTATTTTCTAAAGCCCTGTATATTTTTTATTGTTCAGACTTTTAATTATTTCCAGGATCTTCTAAGATCTGAACTTCCAGATTCTATAGAAAGTGCGTTGCAGGGTGATGAGAGATGTGTACTGGATACCATGCGGTTAGTAGATCTTCTTTTGGTGCTACTGTTCGAAGGGAGAAAAGCCCTGCCAAAATCCAGTGCTGGATCTACAGGCAGAATCCCAGGACTGCGAAGACTGGATAGTTCTGGGGAACGTTCCCATCGGCAGCTGATAGACTGCATCCGCAGTAAGGATACTGATGCACTAATAGATGCTATTGACACAGGAGGTAAGCAAAAAATACCCTGAAAAAGAAAAAAGATACTTGCTCTGTCTTTTGATTTTTACAATCTATGGTGTAATAACAAATGCTTAGTTAGTACACTGGAAATCTTTACATACAAGTTCACTTATTTTTTTAAATGCTTCACAGGTTCTGTTAGTATAATACCTATGCCACCTATTTTTTTTAATTGCAGTTAAGGGCATAAGTGCTTCTCTAGAATTATTGATGATGCTCATTTTTTTAAGATCGGCGTTTTATTTAAAGAACACTTGAAATTTAGTTTATAATTCTGGAAACTTTTAACTATTTTATTTAATTGTATCTTTCAGCTTTTGAAGTAAATTTTATGGATGATGTAGGACAAACTCTTTTAAACTGGGCCTCAGCTTTTGGAACTCAGGAAATGGTAAATTAGATTTATAGACCCTTAAGAAGTTACATTATTTATGTAAAGAAAGAAAAAAACCCCTACTTTCTTTTTTCTTGTTTAACAGGTAGAATTTCTATGTGAAAGAGGTGCTGATGTTAACAGAGGTCAGAGGTCATCCTCATTACATTATGCAGCATGTTTTGGAAGACCTCAGGTAGCAAAGGTATGATTTCAGCTGACATTTAGGGAGGCTTATGTATTGAATTTCATCTTGTTCTCTACAAAATCTCTTCAATTCAATATGTTGGACACATGCCCTGTCAAATATTTACATGTTCTTTATGATGTTTATCAAAACAGAGGTTTTTTTTTTTTCCTCATGATAGGGCACTAATGAATAAATGTAAATTTTATTAGCTCTACAAATATAAAAAGCATAGAATGCTCCAGTTTTGCTTATAAGGATGAGAAGAGTGTAGCAAAGATGTATGAAAACCGCATTTGCTACTTAGGACGAAGTCAACTTTTTTAATACGTAAAACTACCTGTTCTTAGACTCTCTTGCGACACGGCGCAAACCCTGATTTGAGAGATGAAGATGGGAAAACTCCTTTGGACAAAGCTCGTGAAAGGGGACACAGTGAAGTAGTAGCTATTCTTCAGTCTCCAGGTGAGTGCAATTTTTAATTCCATACCCTTGCTGTAGTAGAAATGCTCATATAGGTTAAGTAAGGCAGTTATTAGAATTTTATTCTGTTAAGCTTACTTTAAAAAAATTATTTTGGGACCAACCCTCCTTAACCTGTAAAGTATAAAAGCTTTACTGTTTTAAATGTTGTTAAGGGAAGGGAATTACTCAAAGAAATGACTGGCTGGCCATGAGCAGTGCCAGTGGTCCTGCACTTCAGCTGTGGAATGGGACTAGACTGGGGTTCTGCTGTCAATTCAGAGGATGTCAGCCTTGGTAGCTTCTCTGGCATCCTTTCTTTGTATATGGGAACTGTACCTGTTTGTTAAACTTAGGTGCCATGGGTGATACATGCTATCAAATAGTTTTATTCCAGGAGTTGTGCATGTGTAAATTTCATATTTTTAGGATTGCATATTCCTGTTCAGGTACTTGGGTGTTTGTAAGGAAAACTCATATGTTTATATAAAGGTTTTTTTGGTTTGATTTGTTGATTTTTGCCATTGAATGTTTTGAGGAAAAAATATTTTCCAGGGGATTGGATGTGTCCTGTTAACAAAGGGGATGAGAAGAAAAAGAAAGATGCAAACAAGGATGAGGAAGAATGTAATGAACCCAAAGGAGATCCAGAAATGGCACCTATATACTTGAAAAGATTATTGCCTGTGTTTGCACAAACGTTTCAACAAACTATGTTGCCTTCAATAAGGTAATACTGTCACCATTGACAATGTCTTAGTACTCTCTTTAAAAAGCCAAGGTGATAATCATATTTCTGTTTGAGTAGAAGTGGTTGTTTGAAAAGGATTGCAAGACTGATTTTTACTTAGCATTTTAAGTAGTATTTTTTCCTTTCTGAGAAAGTGATGTCTTGGAGAAAATGTGCGTAAGTCAGTCAGAAGTGGGAGAGCAAAGCATACTCTTGACTATAGCAGCCTGATGGAAGAATACTGTGTTCATACAGTACATGGTATATGCTACATACAGGATTTGGTTGCAGCTACTTGTAGCCACTGTAATGAAAGTAATAATTTAGTAGAGGAAAGCTAATGAAGTGATACTAAGATACATTCACTGGAAAATCAGCACAACTGGAAAAAGCTATTTTAGAAGGTTTTAGAAGACTTCCTAACAGCTTGTCAGCTGATGAAGATGCTTCTTACTGAGAGAATTACAAGAGTGTACTCTAATTTAATACTTAAAAAGGAATACTGTGGGTGGCATACTTGTTTTGATAAATTGCATCTGGCCATAACTTTTCAACCTTGTATACTACAAATACGACCCTCGTGCCATTCTCTTACTTGTGTTCCCAGTGTTTATAGGTACTTTGGTGGGTGAAAATGCAAGATAAAAAGGGCCTCTAGTGGAGTGAGATTCAACATGAGCTGATGATAGAAAGCTTTTACTAGGTCCTTTTAAATTAATGAAATAAGCAACTATGTTAAGAATTATGTATATTATAATCATAATCTATATGATTAACTATTGTTGCAGATTGTGGAAAGAAGTAGTTGTCTCTATTTTGAAGTTTAGTTTACCAATCAGATGATGTTTTTAGAAGTCAGTAAAATAAAAAATTAATTTTTAACCCTACAGGAGTGATTTTCTTTCATGTTAATTATGGTTCTTAGTATGGAGAGCTGCATGATCTAATAATAATTTTAGACTTTAAAACTATAGGGATCTTGAAACATGGTGAATATATGATTAAAACAAAAGGCTGCATGAGGGGGACAAAGTGTGCAGAAGTGGATTGCCAGTACTAAGAGTGGATAAAGACAAAATGTAGAATACGTTTACATAAGAAAGCATTGAGGATATTAAAATACGTTAGAATGATAGGACTATAGATTCCAGAAAAATCAGAGGTACATTATTCTTAGAGATAACCTAGTACTTATTAACAATAACTAATTTTGGTTCCAGTAACAAGAACTGAAAAAGGTTAACTTTTTTTTGTTTCTAAAGCATGTATAAATGTAGTACAAAAGTAGTTTTATCTTGAATCTTTTTGTTGCTTTGATTACTACTTGTTTTATCATTATTAGAACCTTTTTTTCCTACAATCTCTTAAAGGAAAGCAAGTCTTGCCCTCATTAGAAAAATGATACATTTTTGTTCTGAGGCGCTGCTGAAAGAGGTTTGTGACTCTGATGCTGGCCACAATCTGCCCACAATACTGGTTGAGATAACAGCTACAGTCCTTGATCAAGAGGTAGGAAGAAAGAAAATGTTATCCTTCAATGAAACCAGTGCAAAAAAGGGGGTTATACTCATTGATTCCATATACTTGTCTGTAACTAACCCTAAAACTTTTATATCGTCCATCTGTGACCCCATGTGAAGTTTGGCATGTAAAGATATCTATAAATAATGAGATCTCCTTTGTTATTTTCTTTTTCTCCCAATGTATTACAGGATGATGATGACGGCCATTTGTTAGCCTTACAAATCATACGGGATTTAGTGGATAAAGGTGGTGATCTTTTTCTAGACCAACTGGCTAGACTTGGTGTAATTAGTAAAGTGTCAACTTTGGCGGGGCCATCATCTGATGATGAAAATGAAGAGGAGCCTAAACCTGAGAAGGCAAGTCTATGTAATAGCTTTATTTGTTACTATAAAAGGAACTTGAATAAAATTTTAACTATTATGAAAATGTCCAGGGCAAGGTAATTAGGATATTAAATTAATGTATATTCTATGCCACTTGTTTTAATAGGTTTTGTTGTTTTCTCCTCTACCTTCATTTTCTGTTATAATATTATTTTCTGCTGAGTTTTCCTATCTATATTTATTTGTGGTCAAGTTGATTGACACTTGATTTTGTCTAGTGTTTTAAAGTGATTGCTAAATGAAATTAATCCTTCCTGAAATGTAGTTGTGTCAAAAGTTCACATGTCAAATAATTGCAGATGTTTTAAATGTTCTTATGGAATATATTAAATATATAAAAAAGAAAATAATTGTCTGCTTAAAGACAGCCATAAGCATATATTGAAGTTATTTATCAATTTCCAACAGTCTTATTGCCACTTAAATGAACTGAATGAATAACAGACCTCCTCTGTTATCTATTCAATTAAGTTTATAGTGAAACTTTAAGTGTACAGCTAAGCTTTTTTACAGTGAGTTTTGGGTTTTTTGGGGAACACTGGGGTTTTTTTTCTTGTTTTTTAGTGTTTCAATATAAAAAAGTTATCTTGACATGGTCCTGAGCAACTGGCCCTATGTGGCCCTGCCTGAGCAGGGCTTTGGCCTAGTTGGCGTCCAGACGTCCCTTCCAGCCTCATCCATTTTGTGATTTTCCTCACAGTTCAAGTTCTGAACAGAGGTGGATGTCACAGTCAGTCAGTGGGCTGTTATTTTTGAGTGAATAAAGCTGTATGTGAAAGAAAACTTCTAAGAAGTATTTTACTCTGCTAAATAATACTTTTAAGGATATGTTTTACAGACAGAAATAGTATATTTCTTGTACTTTTTGTTTGAGTAATTCTTCTCTTAAAGCCTTTTAAAAAGATCTGTGGTTTTATGTTAGTTTTTTGTTGGTTTAGGGATTTTTTTTGCCTTTTGGTTTTGGGTGTGGTTTTTTTTTTTTTTAATGGATTGCGGGGTTTTGTTTGTTTGTTGTTGTTGCTTATTGCAGGAGGATGAACCACAGGAGGATGCTAAAGAACTCCAGCAGGGTAAACCGTACCACTGGAGAGATTGGTCAATCATTAGGGGAAGGGATTGCCTGTATATCTGGAGTGATGCTGCAGCCCTGGAGCTATCTAATGGTAGTAATGGATGGTTCAGATTTATCTTGGATGGAAAGCTGGCCACAATGTATTCCAGTGGGAGTCCTGAAGGAGGATCCGATAGCTCAGGTAGTTTTTTTACAATTCAAGTCCAGGTTAAGTTTTGAGACTGCTATATTTTTTATATAATTTGATTTGAGCTATTTTGTTTTGCAGGAATTGGCTTACTAAATAGTAAAGGATGTAAACAGGTGGAAGGTGGTCAGTTAATTGTGATGCTTTTTATGAGATAGCATGTGACCATAACTTGACTTCCTTGGTGAATTGTGTTAAGTAAACATCTTGCCAGTAAAAGTGTATTAACTTTTTGTTTTGATTCTTCTCCATGCGTACTTAATTTTTTTCACCCCAGTCATTAAAAGCACTTTGTAGTGGCCATCCCAGGAAAAGCAGGTTGAAATGGTGATTTGTTGTTTGCTTCTAGCTAGCAGAATGAAATTGCATGTGTTTGAAGACAAATTACAGTGTCTTAATTGTTTGTTGGAGAGAGGATAAGGGAACAGACCTTATGCACTGGCAATGCACAGCTGGTTCTAATTTTCTGTACAGAATACACAACTTGTTCTGGATGCTGAAACAACTCTCCGTTTGTTGTTTCATGTTTTTTTGCAGCAGTTCATTCGTTTATGAACCTGCAGACATAAAATGCTTTGCAATATTAATATGTTTTCAACAAGCCATGGAGTGAAATAACAGAACATATTATGATTCAGGATGAAAATAAAGTGTTAATGACTTTATGCATCGATTTGAGGGCAAGAAGACAAAATGCGATACAGTGTGTTTCTGATTATAATGCAACTGGAAACCACCTAGATTTTTTTTTTTCTTTTTGTTCAGAAAGTGGGTATTTGCATTCTTTTTAATAAGGACAATGCCTTAAAAGGTAAACAGTTCCTGTGTTGAGATACTTGTTTATCATACAATACAATTCTAAGACGATCCATGAGGATAATTTTTTAGATTCTCATAGCCCCTGGATACCAGCTGTTTTTTGTCCCTTCCAAATGGTGTGGGCAAAGGGATGAGACTTTACCATTTCTGTACAAGATGAGTGGAATGTGGGGACAGCTCAGATGAATTTGTAGCGAAAAGAACTTAAAAGAAGTCAGATTGAGAACTTAAGAAGATATCTGTTTCAATCAGTCTTCTAAAAAAGATTGAATAAATCCCAAGTTTTTTAACAAAAGTCCTAGGATATTATGGAGGAAAGGACCTAAATTAGAATTAAATGTGGCTTCTTGCAATATGTTGTCAAAGACATATACTAAGAGTGCTGATGTTGGCAGTGTCATTTGCCTGAACTTTAACTGTGAGCTCTAAAGCATGTGCAGCAGCCTTTTTTACATAAGAAATTAATATTTGTTAACTAAAATGACTACAGTACAGTATAGGCTCAGATAGCATCTTTAAGTCCTGAACTGTACTATATGTTCTGCTGTCCTAAATCATTACTGATTGATCTCATGGTGTACTTTTTAGTAACTTCACAACTGGCAAAAATATAGAGGGTTGAGCAGTAAAATCTGTTAGTGTGTATTGCATGATGAAAGTTGGGTGTGGCAGGGAAGTATATAAATACTATGAACATTTTTGAAAGGTCTGTACTCACCCCTCTCCCCATTAACTCTATACTTGTTTTGTTTGAAATTTTAGAAAGAATAAAAGTTCAATGCAAAAATTGAAATTCAATGGCAATTCTGAAGCTTTAAGTAAATCTCAAAATTGTGTCTAAAGGAATCTGAAATTATTCCCAACAATGTACAAACATGGTACTTTCAGTGCAGCAAACTGTATAATAAATTGATGAAAGTATAATTATGAAAATTTGAAAATGTTTAATTAACGGAATTTTCATTTTGCATAACAAATCTCAAAGTTTTTCTTATAAGCCTTTTCTGTATGTTGTGAAATTTAAGCAGTAAAGAATGTTATGCCTAGAGTGCATATTTGCTTTCGCAGAGAGATTATTTATTTCTGTTATAAAACAAAAAAAACCCAGCAGATTTAAAAAACTTAGAGCTTGTCACTGCAGCAAAAGGGAAACAGCAATTTTGCAAGTGTATGGACTACAAAGGTTGTGCTTATCAAATGAGTATGCTGAAAGATGAGGATACTTCTTAACTTTGAAGTTGAGATATAATCTTTACATTAATGAGGTGTTTACATTTTTATTTTAAATGTAATTTTTATCTTTTAAATTATGAACTCAGCCTTGTAATTACTAAAATATCAAAATATAATTGAACTAGAACTGAGATAGTTTTTTGGAATAATTTTAGGCTAGATTGCCTACCTACCCTGAAAGTAGAATACGATCCTGTTTGTCATCTATTAAATATATCTTTATAAATATTAGCTTTGAATTAAGTATCATGTGGTGCCGTTAGCTGTATTTTCTTATTTCATGCTTTTCTCAGAGAATAAAGATCCTTAAAAAAAAAATCCACATTAGAAGTTGAATTAATGTAATGTCACTGTATTAAGTGGCATAATGGTGGCATTCTTAGTTTCTCTGAGGTTCTCCAAAGAAGATTAAATAGAAGTTTTAGTATACTTTAAAAAAAAAAAAAAATTCAGGTGCCTTGGTGACACTTAATCTGAGCAAACAGCTCAAATTTGCTTTTAGCACATTTAGTAGACTTAGTAAAGTTTTGTGAATTTTTTTCTCCTTTGATATGGCTTCAACATATTTTCTCCACTTGCTTTAAGCTGTGAAAGCTGATTGCTGTTTTCCTGTTGGGGGATTCACTTAATTTCCTATTTCTGAAAACTCACTTTTGAGAGTACTTCATGCTGGCCATAATGAGATAAATGATTTTTCCAAGACTAAAAGTTCATCATGGATTTCTATGATCTTTCTATTACAATTGTAATGATGAATTAACACATCGGTGAATAGCATCTTTGAGAAAGGGTTGCATTGTTACATTGCAGCTTGGATGCCATTGTGGAATAAATCACTGTTGAAGTACAGAAGTACACTGTGAAGAATTTTAAATACTTTTAAGACCCTTAATTTCAAACTTAATTTTGCATTGAATGTATTCAGCTGTTTTGCTCTTGAAAAAAAAAAGTAAGATTCGTAATGGTGGAATCAGTTGTTAGAAGAAAAAATATTTGTTTCTTTTTAAATAGAAAGTAGGAGTGAGTTCCTTGAGAAGTTGCAGAGAGCTCGAAGCCAAGTAAAACCATCTACCACAAGCCAACCAATTTTATCAACACCAGGGCCAACTAAACTTACTGTAGGAAACTGGTCACTCACCTGTTTGAAAGAAGGAGAAATTGCTATTCACAATTCTGATGGTCAGCAAGCTACCATACTGAAGGAAGATCTGCCAGGCTTTGTGTTTGAATCGAACAGAGGAACAAAGCATTCCTTTACAGCTGAAACCTCTTTGGGTAAGTATGTAGGTATGTGTTAAGTGCAGGTAGGAGCAAGTGCGTATGAGGTAGTTGTTTCAATTGTTGCTTTTCATACCTATGGGAAAATGCGACTTTTCTAAAAAATATGTTGCAGGATCAGAATTTGTGACTGGCTGGACAGGCAAAAGAGGAAGAAAACTGAAATCTAAACTGGAGAAGACAAAACAAAAGGTTGGTGAGAATCTGTCAATTTTATATTTAGAATTTAATAACATGCTTACAGAGTTGTAGTTTCTTCTCAGGGGATTAACATCTCTGATTTCAACTAGACACAATTTTATGTTAAGCTTGAGGGGGAAAATGTCACTCAGAACAAAGCATTTCTTCAGGTGTTTTTATCCAACAGTATTAGTAAACTCTGTGCTCCTCTACCGGAAAAGGAATTTTCTTTTAAAAATATAGGAAACCCCAATTTTACTGACTTAGATTTGTATAATTCTGCAGGGATTTTTTCTTTTCTTTTTTTTTTTAAATTTATTTCATGCAAAAGGAAAAGATGTTATGATAGATACTATGTTTGTGTCAAAGGTATATAATAGTTCTGTTTACTTCATTTAGATTCTAATTTCAGACTGGATATTGTGACAGCTAGGGTGCTGGAAGTGAACATTACATTGTAAGAGTTGTGCTAGTGAGGCAAAATGAGTAAACACCCTAATTTACATATCTTTAAAATTTTTCTTTCTCCTCAAACTGAGAGGAAAAACAGAGGAACTAAGAAATCAAGTATTAAGCTTTTTACAAAAACCCAACAGAGTAATAGTATGTTCTGTGACCAGCTGATGCCAAGGGCTCAAGTTAATCTTTGGTCTTTAATTGTCTTGCCGTTTCTAAGAGAGCAGCTAATATATTCTGTACCATGTATCTGCACCATGTAAGAACATATGTCTTCAGAAATGTGACACTAAGTTGAAAACTAGAATACTGTGTGAATGAGAATAGGTGGGATGTTAAAACAAAGGGAGTGCTTTCTCATACCTGACATTGCACTGTGTGTAACTCTGAAGCTTGTGTAATTTGTTGTTGTAGGACATTAATGATAATGAAAAGGAAAGATTTTTGGGGAAATTTTTTCTAAGCAAAATATTGTTTAATAAGGACTTCGTTATCAAATTTGTGTCTTGTGTGAGTCATAATTTGTAGAAAAAGTAATTCTTAAAATAAGAGCTCATACAGGGACTTTTGGTGTGAATTGGTTTAGTCAATGTTAATAGAGCATTCAGAAACCATATTAAATGTCCTTAATTTTACCTTTGAAAAGATCTGATCCATGATACAGTTCTAAAAGAAAGATTTACAGATTAAGAGTCCTATCTTTACCTCCTACCTTTTGTGCTGTAATTTAATACATAACAGTAAGCTTAGCTTCTGTGAGATTCAGTAAGATTCTGTGTATTTTGACTTATTTCTCCTGTGCATTCATCCTTTCACAACCTTTGCTGTTTCGTGATGTGTGATGGGTTTTGATTCCTTCCTATTTCTCTGCCTTTCATGGGCTTATTTAAAAAGAGATGATGAATTTTGAGTATTTGGGAGAATAAAAATAGTGTCATTACAGTAAGGTATAACTTCTGATTATCAAAATCCATTTGTAGGTGCGCACTATGGCAAGAGATTTATATGATGATCATTTTAAAGCAGTTGAAAGTATGCCACGAGGAGTAGTTGTAACACTGAGGAACATAGCAACACAGTTAGAGTCTGCATGGGAACTTCATGCAAACAGGCAGGTAAGTGTATCTCCTTCATTTCTAATGTATGAAGTCAGTGGAAATAATGCAATGTTCAGGCTAGTCTATCATGATGTAAAGGAGAGTCACAGCATGTCTGTATGAAATGTGGGGAGTTTTAATGCATGTATTGCCTAGTCAGGTACTTTGCTAGGATGTTATTTTTCAATTGAAGCAAGTGGAAAAACTGTTACCTTGTTTCACTATAATTATCTTTTTGTTTTTCAGTGTATTGAGGGAGAAAATACTTGGAGAGATTTAATGAAGACTGCTCTGGAAAACTTAATTGTACTGTTGAAGGATGAGAATACTATTTCTCCATATGAAATGTGCAGTAGTGGCTTAGTGCAATCATTGCTGACAGTTTTAAATAATGTGAGTTTATAGAACATAAATGTCTGAAGAAAAGCTTTCTAAAAAAATAATATAAAGGCATGTGCCATAATTTAAAAGATCTATTATAAATGTGTCTATTTCCTGTCTTGGCCAAAATCAGGCAGACTTGCAGATAAGCTATCACAATAGATGACTTTAGTTTAAAGGAGCCATTGAAAATCTTTAAATCAACACTGCTCAGGTCTAATGGCTGATGGTTAGCTTTTCACATACAGACTTGTAATAGGGAATTCAGTGAGAATCAATAGATATTTTTGCTTGTGTACCAAACACATTTATTGCTTTGTATGAAATGTAATGTGGTTTTTTTTTCCTATTAGAATGTCGATTTGGATGTGAAACAAGACTGTAGTCAACTGGTAGAGAGGATAAATGTTTTCAAAACAGCATTCAGTGAAAATGAAGATGATGAAAGGTAAAAACAAAACCAAACCAAAAAAATCGCAACCCTTTGCGTCTATGAAGCAGTACGGTGTTTTTAAAATCAAGACTAAGAATCCGTTGTTTCCATTTCAATGGAATAGAAAATTGATCTTAGAAGACAGCATCTGGCATTGAAGTAGAAATTGAAAATTTTTGTATGTGTGTCAACTTACAGGGAATGAACACCTGTTGACAAAGGTGACATGTTCATCACTACAGATTATTATCTTTTTTCCTGTGCTGTAACCATGTGACTAGTGCAGATGATATCAGTAGAAGTAGCATGCTGAGATACTTGCCTCAGCTGGTCACTGTTCTCTGAGAGGCTAGAATTTTTGCCTTTATTTTGTGGTAACATAGTAACTGTTCACTTTCACAGCCGGCCGGCAGTTGCATTAATTCGGAAATTGATAGCAGTGTTAGAATCTATTGAACGTCTACCTCTCCACTTGTATGATACACCAGGATCTACATATAATCTTCAGGTAAATGTACAGTGATAACAGCATATCACTCACACTCAGTGATACACAACTGAATGTTGCACATTGTAAGTCTGTGTAAATCGTATTCTTGTAGAAGTTGGTAGAATTAAGTAAAGAACAACAAACTTTGGCACCTCTAACTCTTAACCTAAATGTATGGGGTGTTCATCTACTGTCACTTTAATACTGTGAAGTGAAAGTAAATTTTCACTGAAGAGATAATGTGTTTGTTCTTTCATCTTCAAGTATTGTTGTCTTTTTATAGGAATATGCCTCCTTATAAGTATCCTTACTATGTGACCGAGCATTTAGTTGAAGACAATTATGATTTGTAATGACAAGGAATGGGCTTTAACCATTTAAAGGGTCCCATCTGGGGCTGTGTGTTCATTTGGTAATACAAGATGCCTGCAGGATCATCAGCTTCTTATACAGGAAACTTGGCAGTTTGGATAAAAATACTGCTTATTTTTTCCGGTTTGTGTGGAGTCTTAATTTTTTCTATTTGAAAGCACGCTTCAGGGTTTTGCAACATGATAGGGAAGTGTAAATACTTACATGTTCATGTGAAAAATATTAGAAAATAGGTGCAGAAAGTTGCAAAACCAAAGTTGCTACTGAATATTTTTTTAAATAATTTTCAGTTTTTCTATTATAGTTGCTAGTCAACAAGTAAAAGCTGTGAAAACATAGGAGAGGTGAGAAAATGTTGCCTGAATGTGTAATTGACTGTCATATTAAAATATATACTAGGAATTATTCTTTTAAAGCATTTCTTTAGGTTATGCAACAAAGATATTTGAGATGCCACTGAAATTGGTGTTTTTCTTAAAATTCCAAAGCCTAAACAGGAAAGCCCATATTAATATTTAGCTACTCTTTCAGATATTAACAAGGCGCTTGAGGTTTCGTTTGGAACGTGCCTCAGGGGAGACCTCATTAATAGATCGGACCGGGAGAATGCTAAAGATGGAGCCGTTGGCAACTGTTGAATCTCTAGAGCAGTATCTCCTGAAAATGGTGAGCTACATACCACACACAGAGGTCACAGGGGGAATGGTTGTATTCTGTTTCTTTAATATTTGATTTCTTTTTGTTCATATGTAGGTTGCAAAGCAGTGGTACGACTTTGATAGGGCTTCATTTGTTTTTGTACGAAAACTACGTGAAGGCCAAACATTTGTGTTTAGGCATCAACATGATTTTGATGAAAATGGAATTATTTACTGGATTGGGACAAATGCAAAGTGAGTTTCTTCAAAGCTAAATATTTAAGTAAGATAAAATAAACTGTGGTACTTGGGGCAGAATGGTGAGAGGGAATTAATAATGAAATGAAATATATAGTTTTTTTAGCAGTGGGAAGTATATTAATAATTTTGGTTTGTGATAAATTCAGCTGTAACCATTTACAATAAATAGCAAATGTTGCTGATACCTTTTATTTTATATAAGTAATAATTGAACTAAACATTTCTCTTTTTTAATATAGAACTGCATATGAGTGGGTAAATCCAGCAGCCTATGGTTTAGTAGTGGTTACATCCTCAGAAGGAAGAAATCTGCCTTATGGTCGTTTAGAAGACATCCTGAGCCGTGACAGTTCAGCTCTCAATTGTCATACTAATGATGATAAGAATGCTTGGTTTGCCATTGATCTTGGCCTTTGGGTTGTACCATCAGCTTACACATTACGCCATGCTCGAGGTTATGGACGATCTGCTCTCAGAAATTGGGTTTTCCAAGTATCTAAGGATGGACAGAACTGGACTACTTTGTATACTCATGTTGATGACTGTAGTCTCAATGAACCAGGGTATGTCAGTGTATTTTAGCACTTTTCATAAAACTGAGCTTGGTTAAAAATGTACTTGGCTGTAGACTAATTTAGCACATACTGTAGTTGTAATAATATATCGATATAAAGAAGTGGTAGGTGTTGTAAATTATCAAGGATGGGCTGGAGAATAAGTGATTCATAAGTTCTCTGTATGGTTCACTTAACGGCATTTGTGCATTTCCATAATTCTAAATTTTGCATTTGATTTTTTGACAAAACAGTAACACCAACACTCATCCAGAGTTTGTCCCTAGTGTTAATAGGTTTTATGTATCTTGTAATATCCATCCATGGTCAGCAATATGTTATTGCTTGCTTTGGGTACTAAGGTTTTTTGGTTGTGGTTTTTTGGGTTTTTTTTCGGTCACCTGCTAACACCCCCTTTCTAATAAACTTAAAGGTCTACAGCAACATGGCCTTTAGATCCTCCAAAAGATGAGAAACAAGGCTGGAGACATGTTAGAATAAAACAAATGGGAAAGAATGCCAGTGGGCAAACACACTACCTCTCCCTGTCTGGATTTGAACTTTATGGCACTGTGAACGGAGTATGTGAAGATCAGCTGGGTAAGAAAAATAATGTGTATATCCTATTTGTTCTTTTAAAATGCTCGTGAGCATGCAATAAAAAAATCAGTGTGAAAAAGCAGGTTAATTTTTGCAGTGGAACTTGCATAGAAATCAGCTCCAAATTATTCCCCATATAATACTTCGAAGTCTTTTCAATCAGTTTATGTTTCTTGTAGGAAAAGCTGCTAAAGAAGCTGAAGCAAATCTGCGAAGACAACGACGTCTCGTCCGTTCTCAGGTGTTAAAATATATGGTTCCAGGAGCTCGTGTAATAAGAGGGATTGATTGGAAATGGAGAGATCAGGACGGCAGCCCACAGGGCGAAGGCACTGTTACAGGAGAGTTGCATAATGGTGAGCACGAATAGCCCAACTTTGTAACTGTCTCTGTAGCATGATTAGATCATGTGGAGTGGCTAGCATTAAAGTATTTCCTTTGTAATGTCTTGAAGCTGATAAAATTTTGAATATTTTGGGGAGAAGAAACTCAAATACTGCAGCTGTTGCAGTCCATTTATGAGTTCCATTTTAATGCATGAAAAAAATTCTTGTTGTAAATGAAACTTTTGTAGAGTTTTGCTTACTTAAAATACAAAATTGTTATTTAAACATCTGTTGCAAAGTATATGAAGGTGATTGATGCAACCTGATTAATTAAGCTTTGGGCCTGCAAAATCTGTAATTACTTCCTTCATTTCTTCTAGCTTAGCATTTGCAATATTTTTCTTGACTTCTGTTGTATCCTATACCTTTCCTATCTTGCAAGCTTCATTGGGATCAAGTTGTTACTTTTTTTTAGTTAAAACATGAAAAGTTAATAGCTTATGGAGCGAAATAAAAACCTCTAACAGCGAGGGAAGTCAGTACTCAGGAAGCTAAGATACTGAAGAGGCTCCAGGAAAGGTTATTTGCTTGTCAGCTGAATGTGATTTCCATCTTTTCCTTTCTCTTTCCCCTATTTTGAGGTATATAAGACTTGCCTTTTTTTTTTTTTTTTCAGCATCTTCAACGACTCTTAGGTTCATACTTAGTCAGAATTGAAAATCTTTTCTAGTTTGTTGTCTGCGCTCAAACATGGAAAAATGTCCCAAGTACAATGTCGTAAAATGTTTTGAAACTTTGCATCTTATTTAAGCTGTTCAGTATAGCTTGTAGGGAATTCTTCCATCATCTGTATATTGTTCTTATCAGATAGAACAGTATTGATAGCTACATTCTCACTAGGAGAACTTTAGGTATTATTGGTGAGTAGTATTCTAGCAAATCAGTGTTTTGGTTCCTGTGTTCCAGTAAAACTTTTCCATTTAAGCATAGGTAAAATTGAGGTTCATTTATGAAATGGTGATGCCAAACAATCTTGTTCCTGTTACAGCTTTCTTTCAAATAGAATTTTGAAAGTAGTGTCTCAGTTACGTATTTGGGCATTCTTCAGAAATTTAGACAAACTTTGAGTTGTTTGAGGGCTGTAATGATGAAGCAGTACAGCTTCAAGTACATAGTATGTACTTAAAACTTGTTCAGATTGAAAACTGTTTGTAATTAGTATTCTAGGGAAAGAAACTATATGAAACAAGAAGTTTAGTTATGATTTTGCAAAATGCCCTATTCAACTGTTCCTAAAGGGGAAGAATGATATCGTTGAACTACAGTATGGAACCTTTTTTTGGTACTTGAGAAAGGCAAATAAATTGTAGAGGTAAAAAAATTCAGACTTGCCTCACAATTTTACCCTTTAAAGGTTTAGTGAAATGAAGCTACTGAGTTATAGCTCATGAAGAAGGATTAAAATCATAGGAGAATAGTGTGATCTAAGTCTGCTCATTTGGGGATGACATGTCTACTTATATCTGAAAACTTCATCTGATTTTAAATCCTTTTCCTCCAGAGTAATATTTCTAAATAGAAAATTGTTTGTGACGTTCTGTTTTGGTCTAGGAGTGGTGACTTTTGGATAGTTAAAAGCAGAAAATGCACTCAGCAGTACTAAAAAGAATATTTTATTTGAGATTAGCTCTCTTCCATTTTAATAAAGAAAAATGTGTGTACATCTGGACCTGACATTTGTTTTGAATTTCTGTCTGAGGTTGCAGAAGATGACTAAACTTTAGAGATTTTATTTTTAAAGAAAATGTTTTCTATTAAAATAGTTACACCAAGATTCGTTGTGGTTAAGATACAATGAGAAATTTAGGGTAACTCATACTGTGTTGTATATTTAGACAAGGGAAAATAAAACATTTTGCCCCCATTTTTGTCCTGGTTTGCTAAATTTTGCATGTTACCCCTATTATTGTAGATTTATTATATTTAACTGTTAAAAATTTTTGCTACTCTACATGATCATTTAATAAAGGAATTAAAGAGTAGCATCTCTTTTTGAGTGTTGTTTTGGTCCCAGGATGAAGTTTCTTTTTGTGAAACATATTCTCTTCACAACCGTGAGGTATTGGTTGAAGTAGTTCTTACCTGACTGCTTTAAGACTTTTCCTGTGAAACAGAAATGTTTGAGTCTGTGTTACTTACTGAATTAAAAAACTGTGTATCAGTAAATTAATTCTCTCACTTTAATAGGGCAAGAATTAGAAATCCCAGACTAATGAATTTCGTAAAATGCCTTCTGTCGGGTAAATATGCTTATCCACAAACATCCAACTAAGAAATACTATAGAATGTCCTTGCAATAATTATAACTTCTTTAATTAATATTAAAGATATTAATTGAATTCTTATGATACATTTTAATATACATTTCTGTTATTAGAGATCCTGTTAGGTCAGGTTCCTTCCTGATGGAAACTTTATTTTTGGCTGGATTCTGGGACCCTGAAAATAGAGGCTGATCATTCTTGCTGCCTCAGTGTTGACAACATTGCAAAATACTAAACTGTTCAGATGTAAACACTTCCTTTTTAATTGACGTCAGGGGTTATTTAGTGACTTCATTAATTCAGACATGCAGCCCTTATGAGAAGCTGATCCCACATTGTGGAGCTACTGTCTGACACGCTCCTGTCTGCTTTCTGCTGGATCTCACAAACTCCTGTCCCTTTCCAGGCTGGATTGATGTCACCTGGGATGCTGGTGGCTCTAACTCTTACCGTATGGGCGCAGAAGGAAAGTTTGACCTCAAGCTTGCACCAGGGTACGACCCTGATTCAGCGGCATCACCCAAACCTGTTTCATCCACTGTTTCAGGCACAACGCAGTCATGGAGCAGCTTGGTGAAAAACAACTGTCCAGACAAGACGACTGCTGCTGCAGGCTCCTCAAGTAGAAAAGGAAGCAGCAGTTCTGTGTGTAGTGTGGCAAGTAGCAGCGACATCAGCTTGGGTTCGACCAAAATGGAGCGGAGATCAGAAAGTGTATTGGAGCAAAATATAGTTTCAGGCACTGACATCCACGAACCAATTGTTGTTCTGTCTTCCGCTGATAGTGTGCCTCAGGCTGACATAGGGTCATCTTCCAGTGCGAGCACCAGCACCTTAACAGCGGACATGGGAAACGAAAATGCAGAGAGGAAGTTAGGTCCAGATAACTCAATACGTACTCCCGCGGAGTCGAGTGCTATATCCATGGGAATTGTTAGCGTAAGCTCTCCTGACGTGAGTTCAGTCTCTGAACTGACTAACAAAGAAGCAGCTTCCCAACGGCCTCTAAGCTCTTCAGCAAGTAACAGACTCTCAGTCAGTTCTTTGTTGGCTGCTGGGGCACCGATGAGCTCCAGTGCAAGTGTTCCGAACTTATCATCTCGAGAAACTTCTAGCCTGGAGTCCTTTGTACGAAGAGTGGCAAACATAGCACGTACCAATGCAACAAACAATATGAATTTAAGCCGGAGTAGCAGTGATAACAATACTAATACTTTGGGAAGAAATGTTGTGAGTACTGCAAGTAAGTAAGCTATTTTTATTTTTAGATGAAGATTTCATTGTTTCTTTGGTTTTCATTACACTTAAACAAGTTTAGATTGTGCCGGCCTGATAGAGAAAGGAACTTAGTGCAACCTTGACCTTGTGTGTACCTGTAGAATTCATGAAGAGCTCACAGAGCTTATGTCAGCTGAAAAGTGTTATGTTACCCTATGATGTCAGGTTACACAGTGGTATCCATCACATAGAAGGTAATTTGAAATTGATATCTCTTACATATTTAGGAAGAGAGAGAGTATGGTTTAGACCTAGAGGCTGGAAGTCTAGCAACTGTAGCTGATGTCAGGTACTTAGGGTTTGTGATCTGTGTAGATTTTGCATATTCATCTTGCACCTGCCTGTTTCTGTTACCTTTCCGTTTTCCTCAGGAGGCAGTTTGTGCATATTGTGAAGTCTCTGAGCATAGGAAGGAAATAAGAACACCGCAGGAAAAAAAAAATGAACAGTATAATGCAATATTAGTAGATTCCTTCCTTCTTTTGGGCTGTATAACATAATGTGCTCTGATACTGTGTATGTTTTCTAAAAATGGTATGGTCATTAAGGGTTGGATTTGGTGAACTGTTCAGGCACATTAAATGTAAGGAAGTTTGTAGTTAACAATGCTTTAAATGACTGTGTAGGTGATTTAACACTTGGATGTTCTGAGATTATATGTAGGATCAAATTATTAGCAAGGGAAGCTGTAAACCTGCTTGTTGCGCTTTCACTTTTTTTTTTTTTGAGCATGCTCCCATCAAAGCTGTTACTCTTTAGGTGTCTGTGTCTCTGATGGCAATATTTTAACTGGAGGGCTGTATTTCATGAGGTAAGCAGATTGGAAAAGGTAAAGTTACCCAAGCTAGAAAAAAGGACTGAGCTTCTTATTAAGCTTTCATGGTTTTTGAGGAGCATGCAAAGAATGTCAGTGAAGCTGGTGAAGGGTCTGGAGCACAAGTCTTATGAGGAGCAGCTGAGGGTTGTTTAGCCTGGAGGAGAAGATGCTCAGGAGAGACTTTATGGCTCTCTACAAACTACCTGAAAGGAGGTTGTAGTGAGGTGGGAGTCAGTCTCTTTTCCCAGGTCAGAAGTGACAGGGGAGGTTTAGATTAGATATTAGGAAAAATTTCTTCATTGAAAGGGTCATCAGGTGTTGGAACAGGTTGTCTAAGGAAATGGTGGAATCACCATCCCTAGAAGTGTTCAAAAGTTGTGTAGATGTGGCACCTGGGCACATGGTTTAGTGGGGGTTAACAGTTGGACTCGATCTTAGAGGGCTCTTCTAACCTTAATGAATCTATGATTCTTTGTTTCCTTATTGAAAAGTATGGTGTTTGCTTTTAGCATTTTTAATTTCTTTTTAAATACTGAATGTTCTATTTTTTTGTTGGGGATATTTTTTAATGTATTCTTACATTCATATTGTGATACCAGGGATGTGGCGGTGGGGGGAATCATTTGCAGCCTGCATTAAAAATAAGATACTCAAGGAAAGCTTTCCAGTAAATGGTCCCTTTTTTAGGCAGATAATGCTTCTGATTCTGAAGTAGTTTTGTGTTAGAGGAAGAGAGAAGAGAGCACCTTTGAAAAACATGGTTAAAATACTTCAACAGCATATTTAACAGATTTCATGAATGTTTGATACCATACACTGTAAAAGCTAAGACATAAGAATGGGGCAAATGAAAAATTTAATTCTGTAATTAAACATTCGTACTTTACACGATCCCTCATATAGGAATTATTTTGTTTTATACATTTTCTATGAATATAAACTGTAAATAGTAGCACATGCCCCAAAAAGAGATCAAAGACTAACTTGGAGCAATCTCACCAGAGATCTATTAGAGCATGGATTAAAGCTTGGTTTTTAAAATAATGTTTGGGTTTTCACCTGTTCAGGTTAAAAGAAACTCCTCCCAAAATCCCCAAGAAATCTCAAACCCTGAACAAACCACCCACAACACCCCATCCCTCAAAAAAACTGCCAACGCCCCAAAAGTCAAGACTGAAATCATGGTTAGTGATGTGTTTCTGTACTTGCTGTACTGGTTGCATTGGAAAACATCAGTATTTGCCAGAAGTGTCTGGGGTAGCCAGTTTCAATTTGCTCTTGAATTCAGAGCAAACAAAATGCTGGTGTTTAATGGCTTTTTCTGTTTACTGTAACAGCAGAGAGTTGGCTGTTATTAATTAGCAGTGGGTGGAAGATGTGAATACTGAACAACTTAATTTCAAGTTGTTCAACAACAAAAGAGAAACCCTTTGTTTTTCATTTCCATGCTTTCATGAAGGTGAACATAAGCTTATTAACATCCCTAGATTTAAATTTCACGCTCTCCCTCATTGTTATATTTTTATTTCACAGTCTTCCTGCATTGTTATATTTTTATTTACAAAATGTTCCTTACCTTCCTAAGGGGTGGGGATTGGGGTGGGGGTAGCAGTATGTGAGAAGGAAAGCAGAAATGGTAACATTTATTTTTCACAAAAAGCTACCAAATACACTTAGGGGAAGAATCTTTGTTGTACCCTTCATGAAGGGTAGTGCAAACTCTGATAAAAAGAGTCTGAAATTCAGTTTTTTAAAGAAAACAGTGTTTCAGTTTACATAAACAGCAATGATGAAAATGTGTGCTTTAAAACTGCAAATCTTGCATTTGATAAGAGTTTAGAAGAAATAGATTGGAAAACATAAGGCTTAAATTCTAAGTAAAGCTGACCCCTCAAATTTGCATGTGCAAATGTGTGATTAATCTCCTTGTTTGAAGATAAGCTTGTGAGAAGATGTTTTGAAGACTGGAGTCTAAATGTGTAGTTGCACATAGGTATAACTTAGTTATGTACACTACCCAAAATTCTTTCTGTTGAGTCTAGAGTGAATTCAGTCTTGTTTTTTCAATTGTTAACAAGTGCATTTACTGTGTTTTATTTGAATGTATGATAAGGTAACTTCTTAGTTCTTGCTTGCTTATTCTGAAAATTATTTGTATAAATCATCCAACATAAGTAAGTCCCATGTTTCACAGTACTGTCAGTTCAGGTTTGTTGACCATGATGAACATATATTCGAATAGTTGTCTGAAAAATAACAAGTCAGAGCTGCTTTAAGAACTTTAGAAATGCACAATAATCAGAAGTTTCACATTTGTTCTGTTCTCAATTCACTTACATAGTTAAATTGTTTTCCCTGTATAATATAACTATATTGTTGTTTAGAGGTTAAATTACATTTTAGGCTTAAAGACAGACCACAACATTGGAGTAACAGATTTCAGAAATTATTTTCATATGTTGGAAATGAAATGAAATAATTTCAGATTTACAGTGGGATTTGGGGATTTATTTGATAAGATTATTTATTTTAAATGTATGCAAGGAAATAAGCTCAGAAGTGGGCATCTGTATTATAAGGTGCACTTTTGCATTGGGAAACCCTTCCCCTTTATAGTCTGTTGTTCTTTATTGTAAAATAATACACTGATAATTTTTCAGTCCCAAATATATTTTTTCAACGCAGGAGTCATGCATGTAAGTTGTACTCTTCAAGTCATCAAATCATTTATTTTATCTTACCATATCTTTATAGCTTCTCCTCTTATGGGTGCCCAAAGTTTTCCTAATCTGACTACAACTGGTACCACATCAACAGTGACCATGTCTACATCCAGTGTTACTAGCAGCAGCAATGTAGCTACAGCAACTACAGTTTTATCTGTTGGTCAGTCGCTTAGTAATACTCTAACTACTAGCCTAACATCAACATCTAGTGAGAGCGATACAGGTCAGGAGGCAGAATATTCTTTATATGGTAAGTTTCATTTTTAAATGAACATAAGCATTAGACTTCCCATTAATGATTTTTCCTTTTCTCCCATTGTTATGATTTTCTTGTGTAGTAGTTTATTTACTGAAAAGTATTTGAAAGCTGAGCTGTTCATATGTTACTAGTTCTGTAAGGCAGTAAGTAAAATAATGTTAACGTAGCAGTATTTCCTTATGTTTCCCAGTCCTTATTGTCAGCAGTTTCTATCCCACATTACTACTATTTATTATATACTTTATTTAGGCACTTAAATATTCTCCCTCATCAGATTTAGTATCTAGTGTAGTTTGCCTATGTACTTCTAATTAAAATTAAAATGTTATTTCTTGTTGTGTTGGATAGACATGCTACATGCACAGTCTGATGTACCTTGTATTAGTCTGACTGAAAAGCATCCACCATTAGGCACGTTGCACACTTAAAATAGGTTCCAGGTATCTCAGTACCATAATAGTAATTGCAAAAAAATTGTGAAAGAATGCAAAAATTACGTGACATGGAGAATTGAATTATATGATTTGAGGAACAACATCCAGAGTTGCATGAACACTATACACTAGAAACAAGCTTTAGGACAATAGTTACTTGCAGGATATGAGTACTGGGGAAGAAGGTAACGAGGCCAGTAATACCTAGGAATCAAGCTGATAAAATGAAAGCAAGAAAAACCTGGATTGGATATGGGAAAATACTTCCTAATGTAAAGTTGATTGGATTTTGAGATGTTTTTGAAAGAAAAGACACTTGATTTGTTAAAAATTTTATTTGGTTAAGATTGTGCTCTATTTTGTTGCCTGTTCAAATTGCTTGAAAAGTATCTGGTAATTTCAGTGGATATTGGAATTGAGCTCCCTGGAGGCAGTTGGTTAATATATCTGCATATACCATTTCCCTTTATTTTTTTAATTAAGTCTAATCTGATATTTTCATTGGGTGACAAGTCTTAGAATTTATCACAAACAATGGAGCAAATAGAGTATGTTAAAGTTTCTGTGTGAGTGGGGACAGGTCAGAGGGTGTTTGGGGGATATAGGTAGTTTCTATGTGTATAGAAAGATGTAAAACTTGAAAGCTTCATCCCAGTCCACTTGTATTGCTGTGAACTTCTTTTCTAGTTTTGGGGTGTTGTTTTTTAAGTCTTAGTACTAGGTGGATGAAATTGAACTTTGTCTCTGCCTTCAACTTCTTGTTGCAGTAATTAATTAGCAATTGAATCTTAAAAAAAAAAAAATCAGTTAAATGTTTGTCTTAAATGTCCTTTATGTTGTAATTTGAAGTCTGAGCCACACACTTGGTGAAAATACATCACTGACTTGTTTTTAAAATTAATTAGACATAAAAACAGTATGCATTTTTGTACCCTTTTTTTACAATCTTTAGTAATTTAAAATAAGTGTATTATAGAATGTTTACTATAAGCAAACAAACTGATCACTCTTGCTGATCACTTAATTATACTACTATTAAGCGCTGCTTTTGTTAGTTTTGCTGATGACTAGACCCATAGACTTTTTAGCAGTTGTATGCTTTTAACATAGATTTTAAACTTCTTATGTAATAAAAAATGTTTTAGTTTTCTCTTTTTCGTTGAAGTGAGTTTTGTTTTTTTACCCTTCCTAATGCTTCTGTTGTTTCATTTAAAATGTTTGATTTAAAAGTTATTCTTGACTTTTGTTCTGTATGTAAATATATATCTGTATGTATTATAGATTTTCTTGATAGCTGCCGAGCTAGTACTCTGTTGGCAGAATTAGATGATGATGAGGATCTACCTGAACCAGACGAAGAAGATGATGAAAATGAAGATGATAACCAAGAAGATCAAGAATATGAAGAAGTTATGGTATGCTAGAGTTATCATAGATGGTATATTGACTAACAGATGCATTATAAGTCCATGGGTGTTTTTGGACCATAGGAAGTCCTAGCTATAATATTTCAATTAATTAAAACAATTTTATTTACATTTATTTAGTTCCTAGCATATATTCAAAAGTACAAGAAAAGTGGTTTTAAACACCAGCACACCCTGAGACCGTATAGGTCAGAGTTAACATCTTAAAACCATCCTGGGAACAAGCTGACAGACAGTAGAAATTATGTTCACTGGCTTATGAAACCGTCTAACTTTGTGGGTAGGCTGCTGCATCTTGTAATGCTGCAGTTCTAGATGTGTTTAACTGTAGGCCTGCATGAAGCAAATGTTTGGTAGAGGAAATAATCTCTTCTGAAAAAGACCCCAAAAAACAACAGGGTAGGGGCAATGGGTCTTGCCTGCACACTGTCAGGGGTTCTGGCCTTTTATCTGGTTGTTCTTTAGTGGATAGAATAGTGCTTGGTCTTCTACCAAGTGATTTTCTGATGTGATCAGAATGGATATCGCAAGATCTAAGAGGAAAAATATAAGATTTCACTAGTAATAATGTAATGTTGTACGTAATCAAAAGAAATATTATTTTATGGAATTACAAGAAGCTCCCTGTTGTAATTAATACACAAACTTACTAATTTGAACCAAAATATATAGCATTTTAAATTAGTGGTTATGCTTTTAATAGAAACTCAAATACATTACTAAATATTTTGTTACTTCACATTCTGCACAAATATACAAAGTTAGGAAGGAAAAAGCTAATGTTACTTAAATGGATCTGCAACGCAAACAATGACATTAGTTTGTAGATGGTTGAGCACTTTTCAGCAAATATTAAATGGAGTTACTGTAGTTAATGGGAAGCAGCAGAAATAGCTAAAATAGACTTTTGTTAAGATTACACAGCAAGAAGCAGATCTGGAAAAGAAAATTTTGCCTTTTTGGGTTCCAGAACTATTCCCTTTAATATATTACGTACTTCTCAATGAGGAGTACAGCAGATTAAAGGCTTCTTGTAGAAAATTCGTAAGCAATTTATACTTGCTAAAGCTTATTGAAAATTAGATTTCTTCCCCCACCGTAATAGTTCTAGTATTTTGATATTTGATTTAATCTCTGCATAAAATGTGTATATTATATATCCATATGTGTATACACTGAAAAAAAGTGCTTCTTGATTTCAGAAAAATTAATATGTTAATATTGATGCCATTGATTTATTTGAACTTCTAATGTTATAGTGTTTGTGGAATACACAAAATAACTACACCAAGTTTGTTCGTCTACAATACTCTGTATTCTTCTATGTTCTGGTGCTTCACAGAAAGTTTAATTCTTTCCCGAAACTGTAAATATACCTGTTGTAAGATTAGCCCTGTTGGTTTCTCTGTGGCTGTGGTTTTGATAATTTTATTGATTCCTGCTTGACAAGTAAAGTGGAACTAAAAGTGTTTGATTTCTTTTGTGTCAGTTTTCAGGGAAAATTGACATAATGAAAACATAATGAATTGACAGAATATTGACAAGAACCACAGTGGGTCATCTTGTTCAACCTCCCTGTTCAAGCAGGGTCACCCTAGAGCACATGGCACAGGATATCTCCAGTGTGGGGACTTCACAGCCTCTCTAGGCAACCTGTTCCAGTGCTCGGTCACTCACACAGTAAAGAAGTTCTTCCTCATATTCAGGTGGAACTTTGCATGCATCAGTTTCTGCCTGTTCTCTTGTCCTATTTCTCAGCACCACTGAGAAGCGCCTGGGGTCCATCCTTTTGGCTCTCTTCCTTCAGATCCTCATAGGCATTGATGAGGTGCCCTCTGTCACCTCTCTCAAGGCTGCACAGGCCCAGGTATCTCAGCCTGTTCTCATGAGAGATGCTCCATCCCCTTAATCATCTTTGTAGCTTCAGCTGGACCCACTTGAGGAACTCCATCTCTGTTGCACTGAGGGGCCAAGAACTGGACACAGTATTCTAGATGTGGCCACACCAGGGCTGAGTTGATGCAGTTCAGTGTATGTGACTGCTGTATTCCCGAAGTTTTAGTTTTTCGATGAAATGATTCTTTGTATCAGAATCTAAAAAGCAACTACATTTTTTTTTTTTGTAGGAAGAAGAGGAGTATGAAACCAAAGGAGGCCGTAGAAGAACATGGGATGATGATTATGTATTGAAACGCCAGTTTTCTGCTCTGGTGCCTGCTTTTGACCCAAGACCTGGTCGCACTAATGTTCAGCAGACAACTGACCTAGAAATCCCTCCACCAGGTATACTGACAGGATATTTATGATGCTTAATGTGGCTTTTGGATGGCAACTCACTGTTAAGCTCATGCTGGTTTTGAGGTTCCTATCACTGTTAACCAGTACAACATGCTCTTTGAGGCTGTGTGGTTTTTTGCTGTTTGAAGGAGGGTTTCATCTACCTCTGCAGGTCTGAGCATTCTTGAGGGAAAAGTAAATTAAGTGCTGTGTAAAATAAGCAAACTCATGAATTTAACTCAGATAATTGTGATCCTGAGGGGTAAAGGGGGGATGGAGAGACGGGACACACACTCTGGGGAGTGAGGTGGAAGCAAGAGAGTTTATTCAAAATGGTACACAACTTATATAGGATCAGGGAGTTGGGTTCTGGAACGAGGTGCAACCTGGGAGTTTTTGGGGAAGGGTCTGGGATGATCTCGGCCAAACAAGGCAAAGATCCCCAAAACTGAGGAGACAGGGGCAGGGCAATGCCTTATCGGGGGCTTTTACCCTGCTGCCAGCAGGAGGCAGTGAGGAGGGGGTTGCAGGCCATGTGAGTGGAAAATTCCAACCAGGCACATGAGAGAACAAAGGGAAAAAATATATAACATTATAGAGTTCTTAAACAGAGTGAAATTCTTAAGTTATAAACAGTTCTCTGGTCATATGCAGCATCCAGGGTTCAAGCATTCACAGATCTGCACTGCCAAGGCAATTCTTCCATTGCTGGCAGTGGTCCCTTCCAACAGATAATCTCTTAAAATGATAAATAATAAAATTTATTGATAGGATAAAGATATGATAAATCTCTTTGTATGTCTGGTTCCACCTGCAGGGATTAAACTGTCATAGAGCTACCCAGAATAGCTTTGGTTGGAGAGGGCTTGCTGAAACAGTCCAAAGCAGAGGCAAGGGGGAAGGTAATGCAGTAATGGAGCAGTCTATGTGATCAGCATAGAGCTTGATCTTGCTCCCTAGTTCATTCCTGTTCAGCAGTGTGGATGGACTCAGCATTCAGAAGAGAAAGGAATAAGTAGGCTTTAGTGCATATGGAAACGAACTGCTGTTGATTGTGAAGAACTGATAAGAAGACACTGCATGTGAAAAGAATAATGCACGTGCTGTGATAATGTGAAGATGTTAACAAGATATAGGGATCAATAGGTATTTCAAAAAATCCTGTTAGCTTTACTCACATGAAGAAATGCTCCGGTTATAGACCTTAGGTATAGTTCATAGGTAAAACTCAGTATCATCTCTTTGGCATGTGTGCAGGAGGTCTTTGCACTTCCTTATTGAGCCACTTTATTGATGTTTCAGTCAACTTGTCATGTATTATATATTTTGTATTAATGGCTTCTCAAATGATTTTTTTCACATGCAGGTACACCTCATTCAGAACTCTTGGAAGAAGTTGAGTGCATGCCTTCACCACGTTTAGCACTTACCTTGAAGGTTTCAGGTCTTGGAACAACGCGAGAAGTAGAACTGCCTCTAACAAACTTCAGATCTACTATCTTTTACTACGTACAGAAATTGTTACAGCTTTCCTGTAATGGCAATGTGAAATCTGACAAACTTAGACGTATTTGGGAGCCAACATACACGTAAGATCACTGGTTTATTTTTATGTGTGACTGTGACTAATTAGGAAATGGATGTAAAACAATGTTAATTTTTTTCTCCCTCTTCTGTAAGAAGCAGTGCTGGAATTGGATTTTTTTTGTATTTGTCAGGATGTTCTTACTGGTTTTAAAACTACTGCTGTGCCTGCAAAATAGAAAGAACGCACAATCTCTAATGCTCAACTGTGATTTGTTAATAATATTTCGAAAGTCAATAGTTAACTGAGAAAAAAAGAATTTTGTATGTTCAGGGACCTGCTTGAAAAAATCCCATGGGGTTATAGTCCTAGAAAAAAGAGAGGTCCAGGAGAGTTGGTTGGTTTTTCAAGGATCACTTCCTTCAGAAGAACAATCCATCCAAATATGTGTAGGAATTCAGGCAGAGTGAGTAGGAGACCTGCATGGATGAACAAAAAAGCATGAAAAGGAAGCATGCAAGAAGTGACAGAAGGTCCAGGTGACCCAGGAGGAATACAGAGGCTTTGTCCCCAGCATGAAGGTAGGGCACTGGGAAAGCCAAAGCATATCTGGACTTGAATCTAGTGAGGGATGTGAATGGTCCAAGTTTAGGGAACACATAAAGAAACAGGACGTTCCACGGGAGCCAATGGAATGCACTCACAGGAGCTGGCCACTCTATTATCTTTGAAAGGTCATAATGATTGGGAGATATTTCTGAGGACTGAAGAAAAAAAAAAAGTGTCACTCCTGTCTCACAGAAGGGCAAGAAAGATCTAAGGAACAGACTTGTCACTTTCATCCCTGGAAAGGTGATGGAGATAGTTCTGGAAACCATTTTCAAACAGGGAAGGACAAAAAGGCTATTGAAAGTAGGTGGCATGGATTTACGAAGAGGAAATCATGCATAACCAGCCTTATAGATGACTATCTCAGTGGAGGAGTACCAGATGTTCTTTTCCTTGACTTTAGGAAGGCTTTCAGCATCTCTCTGACAAACTAATAAAGCAGGGACTAGACTGTGTCAGAAAAATACCTGAACTGCCAGGCTCAGATGATTGTGGTCCTTGGTGTGAAGGCCAGCTGGTGTACCGCAAGGATTGGTACTGAGTCCAGTGCTGTTTAAGCATCTACATTAATGAGCTGTGTGATGGGACGGAGCAGACCTCAGCAGCCTTGCAGACAAAACTGAGTAGGAGCCATTGTTGCACCAGATGGTTGTGCTGCCTTTCTGAGAGATCTCATCAGGCTGGAGAAATGGGGAGACGGGCGCTTGGTGGTTTCACAAAGGGAAATGTGAAGTCTAGCAGCTGGGGAAAAATAATTCTGCATGTGCTGGTTCAACCTGGGGGCAAAAAAGGCTCTAAGATTACAGGTGGACATAAAGTTAAACATGAGCTAGTTGTGAACCCTGGTAGCAGAGAAGGTCAGCAACATCCTGGGACTGCATTAGGAAGGTTGAGGGAGGTGATCTTCCCCTTCTGCTCAGCACTGGTGAGACATACCTGGAGTGCTATATGTAGTTCAGGGCTCTTCAGTCCCAGAGAGACATGGACACTGGAGCGAGTCTAGCAAAGGACTGCTGGGATGGTTAAAAAGCTTAGATCTGCTGTCATACAAAGAGAGTCTGAGATCTGAGACTGTCTAGCCTGAAGGAAAAGAAGGCTTGTGAGATCTCACCCATGGGTATGAATACCTGATGGAAGGAAGTAAGGAAGTCAGAGTATGGACTCTTCTTTGTTGTGACAAGTGAAAGGACAAGAAGAAAATGGCTCAAGTTGAAATATGGGAAATTCCATTTAAACATGATATTTGAGCAGGAGTATTTGACTACGTCTCCAGAGGTCCCTTCCAACCTCAACCCTTCTTTCTACTTTCATTTGAGCTTCATAGCTGTATAGTAATAGACAGACATTGTAGGACTATATGATTGTGTGTATTTTCCATTCACTACACAATGTAACTTGTCATACTAGGAGACTAACTTGTATGAAAGCGAGAACTGCAGTTAGGGAGTTGCAGTATTTTTAACTTTGCATTTCAGATTTCATCAGTGCTTGTGTGTTGCACCTATTTTCTCAGTTACCTTCTGTCAAAAACTGTGTGTTGTAACAAACTGTTTTCTAGTTAGAAAGCATGAGAAATACTTGTAAATATGCGTATCTCCTAAGTTAATGCACAGTAAGCTACCCTAGGACTTCAAAATTTCAAAGAGGTGGGGCATGTGTAGTGAAAAATCTAAAGTTGGTTTGGGAAATTTGCACAGTGAAGGTTGTTTGATTACTCAAACTTCACTTAAGAAAACATAATTTAAATACTTTGCCTGATAAATATCAACATTGTGAAAATAGAGCTTAAGAACTTCACTACATCAGGGTATCCCAGATGTTCTGTGGAGCAAAGAGCAACTGCTGTTGCTAATTCACATCATATTATCTAAATGTCACTGATGTCTAACAAGTCAATGTATAGCTTCAGAATTAAGAGGATGTGCTGTGAGTATGAAATAATAACTCATTGTTTTGGTATCTAGAATCATGTACAGAGAAATGAAGGATTCTGATAAAGAAAAAGAAAGCGGAAAAATGGTAAGCCCTACCTCCATGCCTTTGTTTATGTTTTATGGCTTTTTTTAACAAAAGCAAAAGAAATCTTACTGCAGTTTTTGAAATGCTACATTAAAAAAAACTAACTGTTTTCAATTACTTAAGGGATATGAGTGAGTATACTTGTAAATGCATGCTCCTTTAAAAAAGACATTATATAATGCATGTGAAATCTTCAAGACTTTACAATCAGGAAAAACCAACATTTGGTGGTTCCTGTTGTAGGGTTGCTGGTCAGTAGAGCATGTGGAGCAGTACCTTGGCACTGATGAATTACCAAAGAATGACTTGATAACCTACCTGCAGAAGAATGCAGACTCAGCTTTCCTGCGCCACTGGAAATTAACCGGCACTAATAAAAGTATTAGGAAAAACAGAAATTGTTCCCAGCTCATAGCTGCATACAAGGTATATGTCTGCATCCAAACTTTTTTTATTATGAATGGCTGTGTGCTTTGTTTTGCAGCTTCCAAGATTCTTGTGGAGGGAGAGCTATGACATAGGGAAGTTGAATGTTCAAAAGCCAATATCAAGTTTAGGTTTTGCTGCTCTTGGCCTTTTTATTTTAATGTCTTCTGTTAAACATGGTTGTGTTGAAATGCATTTGAATTGTGATTTGCACCATGCACAATTTGGCTAAGTGTTAAGTTTGAACACAGTAACCATTTTGATTTTTTCAAATCATCATCATGGAGTGCACAGTCCTAAAGACAGAATATAAGCAGTTTTCATTCTTAACAGTTCTTTTTTTCCTCAGGATTTTTGTGAACACGGGTCGAAATCTGGATTAAGTCAAGGGACCATTTCTACTCTTCAAAATTCTGATATCCTTAGTTTGGCAAAAGAACAACCTCAGGCCAAAGCTGGCAGCGGACAGAACTCCTGTGGAGTAGAAGACGTTCTGCAGTTACTTAGAATTTTGTATATAGTTGCCAGTGACCCTTACACAGCACGAACTTCTCAGGAAGGTAAGTTAGTTATTTTGCAGAGCTTCTGAAATATTTTAATGAAAACAAAATAAAGGAAAAATTTTCTCTTGATTGTTTTTAGAAGGAGATGAGCATCCTCAGTTTAACTTTCCACCAGATGAATTCACAAGCAAAAAAATTACCACAAAGATTCTGCAACAGATTGAGGTATTACATTAATGTAATATTGTTTTTAAGACTCTATTATTTTCTTCATTAAAATTATTCTTATTTAAAATTATTAGGGTTTTGCCATTTTTATTTTTGAATTGTTTCATACATATTTTCTTTATATTTTGGATGAGTAAATTCTGTAAGAATAGACTAGTCTGAATTCAAACATACAGTTCTTTTTCATACAAAACTTTTTTCCTTTATATATATTTTGGTTGTGAGTAAGTTTTCTTCTGCACTAGCCACTGATGTTACAATGTAGTGGGTGTGTGTCTGCCTGATGATAATGTAAAAAAGGCAATTGATTATGTTAGGGTTCACAAACATCTTTTTGCTTACACATTCTACATAAAGCTTTCCAAAACAGCATTCAGAAAGCATCTTATTGGTACCAGATCAGTTAGATGTACCAAAAGAAAAATTTTAACGTGTAGTTCTTCAGTAGAACTATGTTTTCTTTAATAAAGATTTAAAGAAGATCTTTGGCTTACTTAACCCTTTTGTGATTTTTGAGGTCTGGGGGTTTCTTATTACAGCTGAGTTGCCCTAATTTTTTGTTTTAAAAAAAAGTTCAGTCTTTTGTGCTCTTTTAAAGATTGGTCAGGCACCCTGAACATCCTTGTAGTAATAATTTCTGTAGTCTTCTGTATTTTAGAAGGGACTGTAGTGATATTTCAGTGGGGATCATCTTTACTACCACCAAGTTTTTTTTATGTCTTCTGCTATTGAGGGGGTAGTATCCAATCATGTTTGGGCAAAACTCGGAAGTAATTCTCTCCAGATAATTGGATCCTTAGATCCTCCCAGTGTTTTGAGTAGTACGTATCCCATAGATTTACTACAGCTTTTAATGTCTATGTCAAAGCTCCTTGTGTCCACTCTTGAGTCCTAGAAAGTTAATGAACTTAGAATCATGGCATATTCAATAATCTGTGATTCTAAGTTGGAAGGGACCCATCAGGATCATTGCATCCAACTCCTGGCACTGTGCAGGGCACCGTAAGGTACATACACATCATGTGCCTGAGAGAGTTGTCCAAGCTCTTCTTGAACTCTGTCAGGCTTGGTGTTGTGACCACTTCCCTAGGGAGCCTGTTCCAGTGCCCAACCACCCTCTGGGTGACACATTTTCGCCTGATATCCAACCTAAACCGCCCCCAACTCATCTTCATGTCATTTCTGTCAAGTCCTGTCACTGCTCAGTACCTGCCTCTCTGCTTCCCCTCATGGGGATGTGACAGACTGCTGTGATGTCTCCCTCAGTCTCTGCCTCTCCGGGCTGAACAGACCAAGTGACCTCAGCCATTCCTCATGCAGCTTCCATACTAATAGTGGGAAAAAAGTGGGAAAAAAGGGGGAAAAAATGTCAGTTGCTAAGAAGGAGGGAACTCACTGAAGCACAGATAAAAACTCTACTCGGGTGTATTTGGTGTCTGTGTAATTAGTTACAAACTTGCTGGGACCACCTGAGTCTAATATTAAAACCACTTTTTTTTTTTTTTTGTGTTCCCCTTGCATTAAACTACAGGAACCCTTGGCACTAGCAAGTGGAGCTTTGCCAGACTGGTGTGAACAACTAACAAGCAAGTGTCCTTTCTTAATTCCATTTGAAACAAGACAGTTGTACTTCACATGCACAGCATTTGGAGCATCAAGGTAAAAAAAAAAAAAAGTAAGACTGCCTCCTTTTTGGTTTTGACATATAATAGTTCCTAAATTGCTGATTCACAGAAGGACCTTATCCTAGTGGGACAGATTTTGCTTGCCAATTGTGAAGCATTTTGGATAGTAGAAGGAAGAAGATGGAAAAGTTTAGAAAGATAAGAAATTTTGGTTTTTAACTTTAGCTGAAGAGCTGCTTGTGTACTTCTAGCTAGGTTATCCTATCAGGCAGTAATTTGACTGGGTTGCAGTTCATTGCATAAAGGACTGAAAAACAACATAGAAAACATTCTGAAAATACGTGAATTCAATGTTTTTTGAAAACATACACCAAATCACGTATCTCTTTATAGTTTGTGCAATTGTTTTGTGATTATTTTGGTTCATTGATTTTTAATTCACTAAAGTCTTGAAAAAACAGGAAAAATTTTAACAAAAAGATGTTATTTTGAAAGTTACTATTATTGCACAATAAAACTGTAACAAAATCAAATTTCATTTGAGAGTACCCTGCAGAGTTCGTTACCTAAGAATCCTTAATATTTTGATTACAGTAGTAATGACCTTGAGGGTATATAGACAGTGTAAACCTTTTTGCTGATGTACGTTTATCTAATGAGGAGAGTAATTTTTGAGAGTTTTCTTGGCTGATTTTGCTTGTTTGTTTTGCAAACCCAAGTGTAGAGAGAAGTTGCAGAAATTACTGTTGTGTCTAATTCGCAGTAGGAATACCTCATGAAGAGTATAAAATGAGGCATTTAAAAAGATAGTAAAAGGAGGAGAAGAAAAGTTATTAACTTGCAGGATATCAATTTAAATCTTTTTATTGTGTAAAAAATTTAACTTTTGCAGAAAAATGATCCAGAAAAATTGACCACATGTGTTGGGTTTTTGTTTTTTGTTTGCTTATTTTGAAAAAAGGTAGTGTTTTAGAAAAATTTTGTTTTACAGAGATCCCTCAGGAAACATTGCATGTTAGTTACTTTGTAAGTAAAGAGCTTTCTTAAGCTCTTAAAATAGTGGAAATAGTTCTTAAAACTCATTTTGTATGAACTGTGGGTGTGTCTGTCTATCATGACACTTGACCATATTTGCAAAACAACCAACAGACAGTAGCTTTGTAGATAGTTTATTGCTGCATAGATGGCAATACATACAAGAACCTGGAAATTCGGCTCTGTGTAAGTACTGTTGTTAGAGGCAGCTGCTTTTCCTTCAGTGGTACTGGGTTCATTTGTCTATGATTGCACTGGAACTTTGGTTCTGTGTTGCTCTAAGGAGTGTGTAAGTAAACAAATCTTGCTGCGGAACTTGGTCAGTATCAGTGGAGTGATGTGCATCTGCCTTACAGTATATAATGAAAAGTGTAAGACTTGTCTATAAATGGGGTTGAGCATCTGTGATTAAAAGCTCAAGATCAAGAATTATATTGTTTTCACTTGGTGCTATCATCAGGAGCTGGTGCTTATATTAAAAATTACTTAGTTTTCTGACTTCATAAAATATGAAGCAGCCCATATTGGGGAGTTTCAGGTATTTTGGATAAACACTTCAGTTTATACTTCAAAAAAAATTAGGAGGTAATTAGTACTTATCAAATAACATTTTATTAGTGGCTAGTTTCCAGTTTTCATGCTGGTAGACAACAAAGTTTTAAACAACTTGGTTGTGTTTTTTTCCCAGAGCAATTGTATGGCTGCAGAACAGACGGGAAGCCACTGTTGAACGGACAAGGACCACAAGCACAGTGCGACGCGATGATCCAGGAGAATTCAGGGTTGGACGCCTCAAACATGAAAGAGTGAAAGTTCCGCGAGGTGAATCCTTGATGGAATGGGCAGAAAATGTCATGCAGATTCATGCAGACAGAAAATCTGTTCTAGAGGTAAAGCATATCTGCCTACCAGGGCAAGGTTAGATAGCTAATTCTAATGTACCGGACTGGATATTGAATATCCTGTTCCATAACCAACACTGAACGTTTCACTAGGACTTTCTTTTATCATTAACATTCCTTATGTTTTTCTAGGTTGAGTTTTTAGGGGAGGAAGGAACAGGCCTGGGTCCTACCTTGGAATTTTATGCATTGGTTGCAGCAGAATTTCAGAGGACAGACTTGGGAGCTTGGCTTTGTGATGATGATTTTCCAGATGATGAGTCTCGTCAGGTATATTTTAACTTGAATTTTAAACTGGGTACTTGTGTTAAAAAAGAAAAAAAAAAAGAAAAAGGCAAGCTAGGTATTAGGAAGAAAGAACACATGAGCATAGAGAAGCTAGTCATCATGGTCAGGAATGACCGCTCTGCTCCACAGCTGGGGTTTTTTACCTGTTCTCTTTTCAACAGAGTAGTAGAGTTTAAGAAGTTAGACAGTCCAGACATGTTATTAAGTTCACCTTTAACAATGTTACTTTTTTTTTCTGTGTCTCTTAAATCAGGTTGATATTGGTGGTGGATTGAAACCCCCTGGCTACTATGTACAGAGATCATGTGGACTGTTCACAGCACCATTCCCACAAGATAGTGATGAACTTGAAAGAATAACTAAGCTCTTCCATTTCCTTGGAATTTTCTTGGCTAAATGCATTCAGGACAATAGACTTGTAGATTTACCCATTTCTAAGCCTTTTTTTAAACTCATGTGTATGGGGGACATTAAAAGTAACATGAGTAAGTTGATTTACGAATCACGGGGTGACAGAGACTTGCACTGCACTGAAAGTCAGTCAGAGGCTTCTACAGAAGAAGGGCATGATTCCTTGTCAGTGGGAAGTCTGGAAGAAGACTCCAAATCAGAATTTATTCTTGATCCACCGAAACCTAAACCTCCGGCCTGGTTTAATGGAATTTTAACATGGGAAGACTTTGAATTAGTAAATCCACACAGAGCTAGGTTTCTAAAAGAAATTAAGGACCTTGCAATTAAAAGGCGTCAAATTTTAAGCAACAAAAACCTGTCAGAAGATGAAAAGAACACAAAACTACAGGAATTAATGCTGAAGAATCCATCAGGTTCGGGGCCTCCTCTTAGCATAGAGGATTTGGGGTAAGAGTTTTCATATTTATTTATAGATAACAGTGTTGTGTTAGAGACAAAAATGAACACATGTAATGAAAAGTGAAGATTTCTTCATTTTAAATAGTATCATTGCAAGGGGGAATCATTAGAGATGCAGCCATATTCTTCTTCCTCGTTTTGAGGATTTTCTCTTCTCACTTGCTCAGTTTCCTAATCTTTAAACTAAAATGTGGTTACACAGCAGTGTTGTATGACTCTGGAAACAAAAATACTTTTCAAGATCTTTTTAAAAAGTGTGATTCAGTAATTTCTTTGCTAGGATAAACAGTTGAAATTTATCAAGTTTTTTTTGAGAGCTTTTAAAAAGAACAGATTGACATTTCAGATTATGCTCATAGGGCAGTGTGTGAATCCATGTTAAATAGAGCATGTGTTAACTTTTAGCAAATGTTAAAGACAAAGTGCTCATACCTGTGTAAACCTGTGTCAGGATGTCATCCTCTGTAGTTTTACATACTTAACTTTGAAACAACAGTAGTTTTTCTACCATTAATATTATGGGTTATTTGTTAAAAATCGTATTGTGCCAACAAGGATTGTGTAGTGTCAGAGTTCGGTAATTGCTTATGGCCTTGGAATCATAGCCTCTCCTGAGCTGGAAGGAGTCCACAAGGATCATCCTGCACAGACAGCCCCAGGAGTCACACCATGTGCCTGAGAGTGTTGTGCAAACACTTCTTAAACTCTATCAGGCTTGGTGCTGTGACCACTGTCCTGGGGAGCCTGTTCCAGTGCCCAAGCACCCTCTGGGTCAAGAACCTTTTCATAATATCCAACCTAAACCTCCCTGGCACAACTTCAGGCCATTCCCTTGGGTCCTGTCACCACAGGGAAGAGATCAGTGCCTGCCCCTCCTCTTCCCCTCATGAGGAAGTTGTAACTGCAGTGAGGTCTCCCCTCAGTCTCCT
>JAWWEU010000158.1:36907667-37004430 GCA_035583155.1 Acropternis orthonyx | reverse complement strand
TAACTGCAGTGAGGTCTCCCCTCAGTCTCCTCTTCTCCAGGCTGAACAAACCAAATGACCTCAGCCACTCCTTGTATGGCTTCCCCTCTATGCCCTTCACGGTCTTCATAGCTTCCTTTCAAAAGTCTCTAATAGCTTTATATCCTTAAAGGTCTTGCGGGCTTTAACTGGGCTTGTTATGGAGAGAAAGCAAGTAGCACCACTGAAGGCCCTAAATCCCTAATACTAAGTGGCTCTGTAACAGTTAGTGCTGGAAATTAACAGAAACAGATTTCCTGAGCTTGTGAACTGAATTAAATGGTTTAAGTAGTTTTGAACCTGACAGGTTAAAGATATCAAACTTTATGAAATTTTCAGTTATCAAATCCAAATAAGTAGTGGGTGACTATATGCATGTGCATACCATGCATTTGAAACCTGTATTATCTGTGTAGTCCATCACAGTTCTGTGCTGTTGTATATACATGAACACTGGTACAAAATGTTCCACCAACAATGGTTTGAATTCTAGTGAGATACTTTGGGGTGTAGGGGATACAGGTTGTAAATCTGCTGTATTTACAAAAGTAGTAGCAGACCTGTTTGCAATTATTAACTATCTTTGTATTTTGAAGTTTAAATTTTCAGTTTTGCCCTTCATCCAAAGTCTATGGGTTTACAGCTGTGGATCTTAAACCAGGTGGTGAAGATGAGGTAAGGAAACAACCTACTTTTACAATTTAACTAGCAGTTAAATTTTTATAGTCTCAGTGGTAACTCTAATGCACGGTGAATTCTTACAGTATTTATCTATTGTCTTTCCAGACTGTAACCATGGATAATGCAGAGGAGTATGTAGATCTCATGTTTGACTTCTGCATGCATACTGGTATTCAGAAACAAATGGAGGCATTCAGAGGTAATTTTAAATAGAACATATATGCAGTTAGGTGGAGTAATTGGTGTTTAGGGTGTGCTAGTAGTGGCATAGAATGGCTTTCATGATAAACTTTTTAATTAAGAATGCAACCGATAAGATACTAATTTCAGAATACCTTTGCATTAGTTATGCCATTTTCATCTTGAAGAGATTCCATTTACCATACTTAAGAAACTGTTGATTGATTCTGGTTTGACTAAAATACAATTAAAATGCTGACATTATTTTATAAGCAATGTTTGGACTCATGTTTATAACTGTATCTTGTACAAATTAAAGATGGCTTCAATAGAGTCTTTCCAATGGAGAAGCTGAGTTCCTTCAGCCATGAAGAGGTTCAGATGATTCTTTGTGGAAATCAATCGCCTTCTTGGGCAGCTGAGGACATCATCAATTATACGGAACCCAAACTGGGATATACGAGAGATAGGTACTTACATTCTGAGTGATTTTAAATTAGCTAAAAGATAACTTTAAGTGACAAAATATCCAGAATGTTCATTAGATTGGATGGGATTGGTGGTTACTGAACAGCAAGTGATTGTCTAAAACTGCATGAAATAATCATGTATGTTACAACAAATAGGTTAGAAGGTCCTTCATAGTTTTGTTATGAGAGAAAATTAAAATGCGAACAACTAGTGAAAATGTAATGGCAGGCTATCAGAAATAGCATTTTATAGTTTTTATTCTCGTGTTGGGTGGTTATCAGTTTTTTTTTTTTCAGTCGGGTACAGTTGTTACTTGGCCCTTATTTATTCTTTCTTTCTCTTGAAGTGTAATTTAAAAAGCATGTGTACTATGCAGGGGACAAATATACTGATGGCTGGCTATCAGGAGGTGGTCTTGGTGTTTTGAAGTGCTTGTCGTGTTTGGTAGAAATCACATAGAAATTACTTCTGGAACTGTTAATATAAGCTCGATGAAGGATCCTAGTCAGTCTAAGATTTTGTGCAGAGCAGTTCTTCCATTGACCCTGCCCTGGATGCAAAAATGTAGCTGAGATTACAGTGCCTGATACCTGAGGGAATGTTTCAGCAGGCTCTGCTTTCTTCATGCCCTCTCCTCCCCCTCATTCCCTGGGTTGGGAGAGTTGAAAGCAGCAAAGGATTCCTTGAACATCTATTGTAGTCTGTTACATTTTTCGTATTTTTTTCATGAAGGTGTAAAACAGGGTAGAAATGAAATCATATGTAAATTGACTTTATACTGCTGCAGCGGTACAGAAAAAATCTTAAGATTACAGGCAGTTGGATTCTTTTCATAGAATGTTCGAGCCCTATCTACGTCTCTACCCATTCACATGCAAGATACCCAAATAACACTCCCAAGATAAGTATGTACCTACATTCTTCAGCAAGGAGATTAAAGAAGTATTTTTATGGATTTTAAGCTGTTTTATTCTTTAATACTCAATAGCCCATAGAATCTTACAGTGTCTGCTTAAACACAACTAAAGATCATAATTCTAATGTCTTAAGAGAAATGAAAAAAAACCCATCCACTCTAGTGTTACTAGAACTAATTATTTTAATTTATTTTAAGCCCTGGATTCCTTCGATTTGTGAGAGTCTTGTGTGGTATGTCTTCGGATGAGAGGAAGGCTTTTCTCCAGTTCACCACTGGTTGTTCAACGCTCCCACCAGGAGGACTGGCCAACCTACATCCCCGGCTCACTGTTGTACGCAAGGTATGGCCTGCTCAGGTCGCCCTTTAAACCAGCTGCTTTGGCTTTTGAATTGAATAGTTTCTGTCTTAACCATGATGATTTTTATTGTTATTTTCAGTTTTTAATTTATAGCACTATGCTAAGCTTTCAGTACTAACCTCTGTTTCAGGTCTGTTCGCTGACTTCATATATCTTTCATATATTTCATATATAAAAATAGTTCATATCTTTAAATATAAAAGTATTAATGTACAGATAAAGCAAATATATTTATAAGTAGCTTTACTGCTGCTACTGTTTCTTGACAACTGGTGTTACATATGCACTAAGTGCCATAAATTAGAGGACTTAACAACTTTTAGCTTCCATATCGAGTGCTGTGAACAACTGCAGTAAACATGACTTTTTTTTTCCTCAGGTTGATGCTACAGATGCAAGTTATCCATCTGTGAATACATGTGTGCATTACCTAAAGTTGCCTGAGTATTCTTCTGAGGAGATTATGAGGGAACGTCTGCTGGCTGCTACCATGGAGAAAGGCTTCCATCTCAACTGAGCCGCTGGCCACCATACGGAACGTGAAAGTGTATTTTGATACTAGCAAAGCCTCTTGTGTTTGTGTGCAAAAAATATGATCTCCACGCTGTGCTCTGACAAGACTTGCCTTTTTTCACCTGTGAGGCTTTAGGAACATGTGGAATGTTTGTTAGCTGCTAATGACAAAAAAAAAAAAAAAAAAAAATCCTTGTAACTACACAGCCAGCAAGAAATTGGCACAGAACACTGTGTGATGCTTCAAGGGCTTGCACAACTGGAAATTAAGGTGTTTCTGTTTGACTGTTCCAAAGAACAGATCATCAGATTTTCAGTGTTCACTGATACAAATTTCTAACAGTGTATTGTGTAAAGTTTGTCATTTAATACCTTGTACACTACAGTTGCCATCACTGATCCCTGTTTTGCTGGCTTTAAGCTAACTGGTCAGAAACTTGCTTCCTTTAAAACTTAGAGTTAATGGGCATCTCCAGCCTTTTCTTTTTTAATGGTGCCTGCACTATTGGAGTATTTTAGTGGGTTTTGGCATATAATCATGCACAACCAGTTTTTTTCTTCTTTTTCTTTCTAGTGGGAATATATTTTGATTTCTCAAATGCCCTGCTATAAAGATCAAATCCTTAAGTGTGTTTGTGCAGCTCAACAATAAAGCTATTAAAAAACACTGGTTCCTAGTGCAAGGCACACTTAAAGCAAGTTTTACTTTTGGTTGTATTTTCTTTGTATATTATAAACATTTATTTAACTTGTTGCAGTTTGAAGTTTAAAAAAAACCACCCAATGTGTAAGCTCAAAAGTAATCAATCATTAAAATGTTTGCAACATATAAAATGGTCTCCTCTGAATACTTCATTAGTGATTATTACATCTTTGTACATGTTCTGAACAATGTGCCATACTTTTTTTAAAGGTTTAAAATAACTACTTAGAAGAACTACTGATGTCACAAATTCATCTGTGTTCAAATCTTTTCATAGTAAGACAATGCAACTTTCTAAGAACTAGTCTGGCAGTAATAACCCTGCATGTGGCAGGTTTTGGTGCTCTTCAGTGAGCCCATGTGACTTGAGGTTAAAGTTCTTCATTACACTGGCATAAAGTCTGGATCAGATGATACAGTTGATTCAGCTTTACTTGAGGTGGAGCAGCTGTCTTGGTTTCAGCATGTGGTATTTATTGGCAAAAAGTGGATTATAGTAAGGTAAAATGAGATGACAAATATGCCTTTAAAGATATTAAAGTACTTGATACCAGAAAAAAAGACAGACTATTTTAGTTGAATCTGTGTGGTAAGTTTTGTTCTGTACCAGTTCTCTTTGGTAACAACCTTTTCTCAGGAGGGAGGGCTTGCCAGAAGATTCTGCCTTGCACATAGAGATGAGGTTGATGCCAGACTTCTTTTCACAGCATTACTCACAGGACTTTACAGCATTGTTTTTTAGATTTTCCCCAGTGCAGAACTGGAGGGGAATCTCCACCATGTCACCCACTCCTGTGCCTGTCATGCTTCAGTAAAACACTTGTACACAGGTTTACGGAACCATTTGCTGCAGACTCAATGTCATCTTGCTTGGCTGAATGTGTGAGTGTGTTCGGGTCTTGTGGACAATTCTCACAACACTTTTTGCTCCTCAGACAACCCTGGATTCTGGGTGCAGTTTTTATGTGATCAGTATGTGCTTTCACATGTGCAGCTCACACAGAATATGCCTGTTCTGTATCAACTTATGCCTGGGGTTGGGGTGAAGATTATGAAGAAGGAGCCAGATAACACTAGAAAGGTAAGTGGCAGTAAGCTCAGATTGGTGACTCTTCCATGACTTACAGTGTAGCATGCAGGTGTGAGTCAGCCTGCTGTATGCCTGGGAATGCAAGTCAGAGTAGCTGTGGCCTCCTGCTCCAGAAGGGAGATTTGATTTGGTACCTACCTGATACTGAGAAACTTGCATATCTCTTATTACTGATCTTTCGTAGAAGTTTTAATCTTGATGGATGGATAGCATAAGAAAAAAACATACACTCGTATACTAAAATGAAAAAGATTTTGTGTAATTTATGAAGCCAACATGATAAAAGATCATTAAACTTCTGATTTTAATTATATTTTATGAATGTTATAATATTTAAGTGCTAAATACTTCTAGTTACAACTTACACAGTATGCAGAAATACTAACTACAGCTGTACTTTGTATTCATGACTTGCATGGCAAAGGGAGGGAAACCAACTTTTTGATGAAGGATGAATCTAGTATAAAAGTGGTCATAAAAGTTACAGAGCTGAAAATAAATCAAGCTGGTGTTTAAGGGAACAGCTGAAACTCAATTTGAATCTATATTTCTGTATTTTCTGTCTTCTAGGTCTGGCATGATGCTATGCAATTCAAAGTGATACCTAGTCAGTAAGTTTCCATTTCTTCATCCTCAGTCCATTTTAAAATTGTTGACCACTGTAGAAAGATTTCTGCTGTGTCAGTAAAGCTGCATCTGAATGCACCTATATTTAGTTGTATCTTTCCTATTGGGTATAGAGAGTATAGGAGAAATGGGAAATATTTTCCAATTAATTTGAATATTGCATGAGTCAGTCTTGTGACATCAGAAAATGGCTGTCAGTATATTCTTGATGTTTTCTCCATTTTTTGTAAACTCCTATAGTCAATCTTGGATCTTCCTAGCTTTCTGTCACTTTGTCAAGCACAAACAGAGGGGCAAGAATTCTGTTCCGGTTCGTTTCCACGATGCAGCCATTTAGCACCATTTCATCCAAAATGATGTGCACTCTGTCCAAATTGAACATGATCTGGACACATTTCAAGTTAAGTATATTTTGAACAACGTGAAGATAATTCAGAAAAAAACTTAGGCACTTAAGTCTTTAACCAACATTTACAAAAATAAGTATTTCTTAATTTATTTTGACTTATTTGGCTCTTTATTTTAATAGAGCTAGGGAACCAGTTTAACTGACACGTTCTTTTGATCACAGAGCAGTCAGAAGTTTGTAGTAGAGAAGTTGAAGCAGAGCAGTATCCCATTCTGGAAGACTGTAGTAGTACTAGTACATAGTAGTAAAAGCAAGCTAAACTTAGATGTAGGTAGTTAATATCACTATCTGCCTGAGTACCACGTATTTTTTGGATATAAAATGTTATTAAGTGATAGCAACCTTGAATGTGAAGATGCAAATATTCTGCATTCTCCCTAGAAAAGTAGTTGCCAAATTCTTAAAAACTGGATTCTCAGATTTTTCTTACCTTAAGTTACTTAACACTATTTGATCTGCTTGGAAATAGCTGAAGAGGAATATGCTGATATGTAAAATTGAGTCATTTATCTGGCAATAAATCTCATTAAGAAGAGAAAAGGAAATAAATGGTTCATATTTTAAATACTTTCTAAAATATAATCTCTAATGTTCACCTATAGGAAAATAATCTGAAGCAGTATGTATTTGTTCAGTTTGCTTCAGTGTATCACAGCTGTGAGATATGAAGTTTTGTCCATAACCATGTCTGTCTTTCCTTAACATTATCTAACAGCATCTGTCTCAAAAACCCCTGATGACAGGCCCTACTCAGATATTAAGTGGTGGGCATTCATGATACATGAGTGCGCTCATGCAGACATGAGTGTTGGGTGCATCCACTGAACAACTGCAAAGGGTTGGGGAGTGAAAAAACATTTGTATGTTCCCATTTATCACCAGAACCTGGAATGGAAAGGGGCCCAGCAAAACAGCCTGCTGGGTGCATCTGTTGTGCCTCACTGACATACACATACATATTCAGAGGCCTGAATAACCCTTCGTCTGCCTTACTCTCCACCTGTTGCTGCTTTTCAAATGTGTCCTTCGCTGTGCTCAGCAGATCTGCTTTGCCTTCATTTTGTGCCTCCTAATTCTTGCCTGTGTCTGGAGGACTACTGCAGTGGAGCTAGCAAGATCCTGTACAGTAACTTCAAAATACATCTTTCAACATTTCTTCCCAACTTTGGTATGAGTCTTGAGTGCCTTCTCTGCCCATCATGCTATTTTTGACACTATGGATTGAACTCAGGAAGACAGCCTGATTTTGCTCTAGTCCTTGTGTTTATGTTTGTGGATTTCCCTGCTAATCAGTGGAGCTGCAAGAACCAGGTTTTTGAAGGCATTTTCCTCTGTTCAGTGTGAAAGAACTAAGTCTCATTTTTTGAACATGACTCAGGCATTGAAGAAAAGTGCTCTGTCTCCTGAGTTCTACTGGATCTGACTTCAGCAGTCAGCTGTACTGCTCTGCCAAAGATCAGGAACAGTGGGAGTATTGAACTGTGTATGACAACAGCTGAGGAGCCACATACTTGTATATATTTGTTCCTCCTAGGTAGTAAGTGCAAGTGGCGGGGAGACAACATCTTAAACCATTGGAGCTGCAATGGCACGAGCTCATGAAGGGGAACAATCTTAGGCTGAAGTCAAGAAACAGATTTATGTTAAGTAACACTGAACATCTCCATGCCTACTTTTTTTAGCACCTGGCTTTGAGAAGGGAATACCTTAACCTAAGTTAGGTGCCTTATTTCCCTGCAATGAGTAGTGAAAGCCAGACCCATCAAACAACTTCGAGGTTCTAGAGAGCCAGGGCTGAAAAGCCAGTACTTGGGAATGCAAAAAGGGAGACTTCTGTGATGCTTTCTCTTGAATTCAGAAGCCCAAGTCATTACTTCAGTTACTGATGACTGGCTTGATCTCCTTTTAAATGTCACAGCAGTAGAGATACTGCCTGTCTGAAACCCGTAGAGGACAGAGGGTGAGTCTGTCCCCAGCCTGGGGAATTCCAAACACACCTTTCTTTGTGTGCAAGCCTAGCTGAGCTGGTAGCAGCTGCACTAGCTGCCCTGTACTTACGGTGGTTCTACTGTCTGTAAAAGTTCTTAAATTTGACTGTCTGGCTGGCAATAAGAGAAGCTTTTCTCCCTGTCTTGTTGATTGCTTCTGCTGCATACACTAAAGCAAGAAGAGAGGCACAGAGTATTTCATGTCAGCCTTGTGTGTGACCACCCTTCTTAGAGCTGAAAAGCAGAAGGTTGAACCTGTTCGGGCTGAATGGTAAAGGAACATGTATGGTCAAATTGATGCTCCAGCTAGCAGGCTGTCACCTTCTGCCATTTCAAATGCTGTGAATGCTCTGAATTTGGTGCTACTGTGTGTTTGTACACAAGGGGAAGCAATTGTATTGCTGTTCCAGCAGAAGTATTCTGCTTGACCAAGAGCACAGCATGGCCAGGTACGTGTAAGAGCAAAATTCAGGCCACTCAAAACACTTTTTTTACTAGTTACTGTTATGTGAGAAACTATAGCTGTGAAGAGGATCTTGGGTATGCCCATGGTGCATCAGAGAGCTTGTAATTTGCTGACCTAACCTTAACCACCTAATTTAATTCTGAGTTGTATTTTAAATGCCAGACTTCCTCCAGAGCCTGACTATAGGCCTAAATTCCTTCTAAAAATCAAACTCATACCTTTCCATGCTGTGGAGCAGTGCTATCCTTACAACTTCCACAGTCACTGTTTCTATGGTGCCAGAGACAAAGGCGGTAGCTTTACTTTGCTTGGCAGCTTAAAGATTGAAGACAAACTTCTTGCTATGATACACTTTTCAAGTAAATCGGCTTTTACAGAAATATTCTAATCTGAGAAGTTAGGATTTCTCTATTGCAGTAATGTGAGAATTTTTAGGAAGACAGCTGTTTTTCTGCTTAGTGTTCACCTCTGGCACTGCTCTTCACTAGGCTAGAGGATCTGTTAAGGAAGTTAGACAACATTCCATTCATGTTTCAACAAGTGATAAAGCCAACTCCTCATGGCTTTTAATTTTACAGTCTACCACTGATTCACAGTGCCCCAGTTCCCATGGCAGAGTCCAGACCTTCCTCTTCCTTTGACAGTTCTAAGGATCTAAAACCCAGACAATTGGATCAGCCAGGATCAGTGATGATGCAGCAACCTGGCACTCCCATCTTATTTTTCTGCATCATTTTGTTTACGAAAACATTTAAATCACACTAAAGACTGCCTTTTCCTGTGCTGTATTTCTGGAAGAATGGATACTATGTCAAAGGAAGACTGCCCCTACACCAAAAACAATCTTGCAGCTGTTCCACTCAAACCCAAACCAGTTCAATGAGATGCCAATTCCCCTGTAGGGCCACTCCAGGTTATTTCCAAAAGAGCCTATTCCATTGCAGAAAGGTGGTACAATTTCTGTCCCTCTGTCATCTGGTAAGATCACAGTCATCATTCCAGAACCAGTAATTTCATCTGCAGTTTGAATGGGGATACTAATACCATTCTGGAAAGATCGATCACCTTGATTTTGGAAGGTCCAAAAGTGTGCCTCACCCTCTACCTCAAGCTAACATCACAACTTCCTTTCTCAGTTCTCTTCCCACCTCCCTTCACCATGCTGTTCTTGGCAAACAGCTGGACTGTACAGGGAGCAACCCTGTCTCTTTTCCCTTCCTGTAGGTCTCACCTGTGCTCTGTGGTTACATCTCGCTGTAGGCACACAGCTCAGCCATTCACGTCTGAATGCTCTGCCCAGGGAGAGAGATGTATCTCTGATACTCAGCAAGGCTTATCTTCCCCACCTGTAACTTGTTTGGCAAGTGACCCCAAATATCAGGGTTTAAAGCCCTGAAGTCATAGATCCACACCCAGCTGAAGAGCACCAAAGCAAACCAGTCTGAGCAGCTGGCAACAGGAAAGAGCTATATTCTGTGTGTGCACTGCTGTGTGCTCCACCCAGAGCTGTCATTTAAGGTCCTGCTTCCAGTAAGAATCCTGCCTGCCCACAAAAAAGTATTAAGGGACTTTCACTAGATCCATACTTTTTAAACAAGTATGCAGAAAAAAACACGTGTTGATCTCTGCATGTCAACCTGGGGAAAGGTCAGCCCTCCCTGGTTCTGTCTTACAGATTTCTGGCACTGCTGCCATGGCTGTGTACTAAGCAGCAGGGGTAAATGGTACCTACACTATTGGCATTTTAAATGTTATGCTGGCTTTTGGTAACTTTAAGAGCTGCCCTCCTTACAGACATTAATGTACTGTAATTTCTACTATCACAGAGTTTTTATGACACATACATACTAAGAGGAAGTAAATGTGACAAAAGCATTTTGTCTCCTTCCCCCAAAACATTGTATAGACAGTTGAGCAGGGTAGGGGGAGGAAAGGAAGAAAGGAAAAAAGCACATTCAGGACTTGCATGTGATAAATAACTTCTTCATATAGAGACATTTTAAGAGATTTCAGGTTTTCCAGGCAAATAATTAAGGGTGTGTTCAGGCTTAACAGATGATGAAATGCAGCCAACACCTTGTGATCATGGAACACACCCAGGAGCACAAACAAAGCCTTTGTAGATTACAGCACAGGTATGTACGGGGCAGATGGATTGCTACTGAATATACAGCACTACAAAACCTTGATTTCCATCCTGGACACTCATCTTCAGCTACAGATTAGTTGGAGTTGCTTATTTATTTAATCTAAGGTCACACATTCTGACTTAACTTTGCTAACATTCACTTTCACTAACTTTTAGCCTGTCTTATGGCAGGCACATTTAAGGCACTGAAACCCATGAAATGCTTTCTAACTGTTTCTTCCTCAAATGACTAAGCTGATATTAAATAGGAGACAAAGGTGCCTTCAAGTTCTGTGAAACTCTAGAACAACTAAGCTAATTTTAAGATAATCCTCAAAGGTTTCCATTTCATCCACTTATGTTACATAGAATATCCACTATAACTTTCGAAATAAACTTCCTATGGATCTGTGCAAACTGAAATAGTATACTTATAAATTCTCAGAATAAATTAGTCCTTCCATTTTCTCACTCCTTAAATGCACTGTATTATCAGTGTTATTCCACAGGGGACTGAAGAATAAAATTGATTCACCTGAAGGCATTCCCTGTATCAAAGTTTCTTATCTATCTGAGGAGCAGCACCAGCAGCTAGTTGCAGTGGAATGTAATGGCTTTTTTGGATCAAGACAACATTCTTCAAATGTTTGGTCCTAGAGTACCCTGTTCCCCCCTCCCTTCCCACCAGGGGAACCTAAGTATCTGTTTCTTCTGGAAGTTAATAATGTGACTCCAAGTAAGGTTTGCTTCACCAGTTCAAGCAATAGAAAAGTCACCTTTTGTAATTTTAGAAATTGGCATACTTATCAGCATTTTGTTCCCTATAAAGCTGCTGTGGTAACTCTTGTGTTTTTACAGTCTCATCATCATAGCGAGAAAGTAGTTAGTACACCATCCAAGCTGGAGTTTTAGAGCTACAGAAAATCCCACCTACTTATTTGATATAGAAAGTGAGGCTTGGCCAGTGCTATTAACACATTAGGACACAACACCCCTAGGACAATTTCAGTGCATGTTCATTCAACTGGCCTAACAACACTACTAACCCCTATATTAAAAACAATTTGAACACCTTTAAAGATGTTAGGCCGTTCCAGCATAAGTACTCTGGAGTGTGCAACTGACTTTCAAAATGAAAGTGGACATCATATAATGGCTAAATGGTTTACAATTCGCACATGAAATCTTCTGTAAAAAAATGGCTATTCTAAAGTATTTAGCTGGTCAGTAGCTAATAAGTGTTAATTTTTGCAGAATACATGAAATAACTTTACAATTGTTCATGCATTGTTTAGCATCACACATGCCTATGTCATACATATCAATATGATGTATGAATCCTGTTGGGCAGGATTCACATTGGACCCAAGTCCCTGCCTTGTGCTCTTCCTGACAGCCGACTCCAGATTGAGGCCATGGTAGAAGACACAGTGTGGTTGTCCTGGGTGAATTCAAGTGTGTGGGCCTAAAGGAAAGCTGCAGTCCTGCCTCAGCTGCAGCTGCACTACCAGGAACAGTGGGGTAATGAACTATGTCTGGGAAGCTGAAAGAAGCAGTGCATATGCTGCAGGTTTGGCATGGGCTCCAGGGACATCTCAACTGTGTGATGGTCTCAACCTTTAGATTTAACTGAGTATGGAGTAATTATGTTCTATTTTACATGAGTTTTGATTTCATGTAATTTCCTACTATTTTTTCCATGTTAGTAAACACTACTGGCTATATAGAATAGCCACTCTCACTTTTAACATAAACTTCCTATGGATCTGTACACAAAAATAATAGCCCAGAGTCAGGAAATTGTTACAGTCTCCTGCCAGATACTCTGTAAACAAAGATTGTGTAAATGCTACTTGGTGTTCACTGCTGCAGACATTCAGACAGTACTTTCTTCATCAGATACTTTGCATCCAAGGTAACTGCACTGAATATAAGAGGAAGTGTGAGACCACTGGCAAAGGCAATGGTTTAATCCCGGGTGGGGATATTATTTTACACATTATGAAAGCCAGATTGATGCATTATTGCTTGCACTGCAATAACAGCTGAAGCACTTGTCCAGACTTTGTATTGTTCTTCTGGGTCCGCTATTCAAGCTGCTGTCAAAAATAAATACAGTACTGAATGACCTTCTTCTTTATTGTTACACCTCTACTTCACATTTAATACTGAGGGCATCTCACGTCATTTCAATTACTTTAGATATCCTTTCAACTAATGAAAAGGTCTTCTTCCCACAGAAAGCTCTTGGGTCCCTAGCACATGGACCTGTTGGAGCAAGTCCAGAGCAGGGCCAAGCTGATCAGAGAGATGGAGTACCTCTCCTCTGAGGAAAGGCTGAGAGAATTGGGTTTGTTCAGCCTGGAAGAGAGATGGTTTAGGGGTGACCTAACTGCGGCCTTCCAGTACCTGAAGGGAGCTGACAAGAAAGGTCAAGATGGACTTTTTACAAGAGCATGCAGTGACAGGAAGAGGGGGTATGGTTCCACTGCTATTTGACTCAAGACACAACTGTAACATTCAGTTATTACTGCAGGCATTTCAATATCTATTTTACTGTAAACATAAAAAAGTGAAAGCCTGAAGTAACAATTAATTAAGCATGAAAGTTCCCCTATGAATGTAACTTTTCATGTACTTAGTTTTCTCGAAGCAAGCTGTCTTACCTTAAATGGAACTAGGCTTATCTTAATGATGAATTTAAATAGGTGATCCTTATGAACACCAGTAATGCTTTCAGAAAGGTGCCAAAATGGTGCTACTAACTCTGAGTGCAAAATTGGTTAAACCTCTGCATTGTCTTGATTGACAGTCAGTGTTATGAAGACAGTATGAACTGGATCATACACCAAAAATAGACAAATGGATTTCTGATACTGAAAAGGATACATCTAATTCACTCTGCAAGGGAAAGAGATAGACAGTCATTAGTTAGTTTGATCTCTCATCTCAGATGCGATCTTTCATCTTGTAATCATTAAACATTACACATCCCTTTAAAGGATAAAGAAACTCTTCAAAATAACTATAGAAAATTTTAAGGCGATTCAGACTTCTGTTCTGCACTGAACAAGTACCTGCTCTTCTCTGCAACACTGCTTTGCCTTACATGTGTTACCTGCCTGTGTAATCAGAGCTAATGTTTTACTTAGAAGAAACCACTGAGGTCACCCACAAGTAACAATTTGAATATAGGCAGTGCCATCTGGGTGAGTGGGTGGAAAGCCAGCAGCTCTAATCATGGCAGTTCCAGCCCTATATTCTCTCTTCTTCCTTCTGCAAAAACCGGAATGTTAATGCCAGGTTTACAGAGCTAAAAATGCTGCTGCAGATCATTTAAATAGCCAAATCTAGACATTGTATATACCCATGGCTGTGGTAGCAGTGGCTGCATATATTAGGAAGAGTAAGGCAAGGCCAAGCTTTGGACCCTTATCACTAAGTATTCTCCAGCCTCAGCAACACAATTCTTCGTACAGTCATCATTTCCCTTCTCTTTATGCCCTGGATTTACCCCAAGTAGTATTATTCATTTAACCAAAATGTCTGAGTTAGAAACCCTTGTGGTCTCTCTGCAGTCAGCAGAAGAGATGGGGATCTTCAACAGTTGACTCGGCACACTTGAGGCATGACTCACTTTCTCGAGATACTCATCAGTCTCCACTGCCAGTAATGGGAGCTTAGGATGACCAAACTTCTAACTTAGGTGCCTCAGTGAAATGTCTAAACTTAGAAACAATAATCACAGCCTTAGCAGTTAAGATCTTGCACAGTTGGGTGGAGGTTCCCCAGTCTCTGCTAAAAGAGGGAATCTGGTCCCGTGGGACTGTAGTTTGCTAACATGGTTTTCATTCATGGTCTAACGCTGGTTTTAAAGCAGAGTAAAACTGGTAAAGTTTTACTGGTAAAACTGCTACAACTTTTGTGGTCTAAAGATGCTCTAAACTGGACTATTTCTAATCTACAGGCCTCTGCTGAGTGACTGTGCCATTCTTCAATTAGAAGTTTGCAATGCATCACAAAAATTGTATTTTAGAGCCTGATCAGTTTGTTTCCTCAGCATTAAAAAGCAGTTGAAGACATTGGAATTATGAACAGTATGCGGAGCTTTCCCTGAGTAGACATATAAAAGTAAAGGGGACTCAGAATTACATCTCAGAAGCATTAATTCCATTAATGTTTGCTCTCATATCATATTCAAGATCTGTAAACTCCATTAGATAAAAATAGAGTATGTGAGAATGTTTAAAGCTCACAAGCCTAAAAATAATAGATGACAAAATGTCCTTCTAGAGCAGGACAGATGTTCTCCCCTTTCCCAGTGTTCTGTCCCTGTTGTCATCCTCATAATTTGGGATTCTGCTAGAATTCTGCAAATCCTAAACATTAATCCATAATAGTACAGATTTATACTTTCTTGCTCTGTGATTACTGCCAGAAACCCCAGCTAGAATTATAGCCTTCGTCTTCAGTGCTCTGCCATTTATTGTGTTATATTGCTACTAAAAATAGAACCACTGAATGCCATGAGATTTCTTTAACCACTCCCCTTTTAGGTTCCTCTAGTCTCAAACCTGAAATGCTATGGAAAATGCAAAAAACCCCAAACCTGTGGCACGATGAACTCAGCAAATTTCTAACAACTATCAGTGGCTGGGTTACACGTGTGGTCAAGGAATTACACAGACTACATTTATATGTATAAGAACTCCATCTATTTTTGCTCTGCTTTAATTGAAGAAAATAAAACTTGAGAAGTGGTTGGCAAATTAGCTCAATTAGATAAATAAGATGTGACGAAATTTTTTGTGCATTCCTGTGCTGCCAGGATCAGATTTCATTCTTGGTTATCACTGCTTAGGTTGGGACTGCAATCAGCAATTGTAAGAGAAAAATTCTGAACTCAGTGCAGTCAGAAAGTGATATACTTAGTACTAGCAGTTGCAATGGGCTGGTGTGGCATCAGCTGAGATAACAGCCTAAAACATTTCCCAGGCATCTAAACAGTGAAGGGTGCAGATGACTTTTTCAAGCATGTCCTTGAATTCACAGAAGGAGATCTACCATGCCTGCTGTGGTACTAGGACTGGGAAACGAGTTACAGACCCTTCATCCTGATCTCTTGTATGTATAATTACCAATGTAACACCCTGAAGTACATGGACTACAGAGGAAATTATGCAGTCCTCTTTTCTGAGAGGGATATCCAAGACATTCCAGCATAGGTGAACTGAAATTGTGCCAAAGTATGATTTTAGTCAAATTTTTTTGCAACAAGGTTATTACAAACCCTATGTTAAATAGCACATGCTCTAACCAGGATTATAATGCTGCATTTTCAAACACTGTGAAAACAAGCAAGCAAAAAAATCTCCCAACAAAAGGAATAGTGTCATTTTAACTGGAGCCATGTCTGATGTTGAATCCTTAACAAAATTACTATCTCTGTAATAGCTGTTTTATCAGATATCCACTGCTGCACGACAACAATATGGGAAGTACAAGTACAGACTGGTTTTTGAGGTTTCTTTCCCTCCATCCCTCTGATCTTGTTCAGTGAGAGTGATGTCAGTTCCCTGCTTAATGCTTACACCATCGTAATCACAAATGAAGTTCACTTGGGGAACGTAAGACTAAAAACTGCATAAAAGAACTGCGAAGAAAACCTCCTTATTTCTTTAAAACATATAAAATGCCCATGGCTAATTTAAGAGCACATGACCCAAAAAAATACCATAGCATATAAAAACATGCTTTTCTAACAGAAACATTGCTGGTATTCCCCGTCTGATGATTTATAGTCCACATATACTTTTACCTCTCTGAAAAATCAATTCATCCTGCTTTCCTCCCCCTGCCATAATATTTATGCTATTCAAAATTCTAAATTAATATTAAATAAGTATTTTCTCCTTTGATTTGTTCCCTGAAATGACACGTTCACTAAAGCTTTGAAAGAGAAAAAATGTTTCACAATAGATTCAGTGTCTCACTCACCACTCTGCTGAAGTATTTGTCCAACACTTCCACAAAATTATGAATTAGTTCATATACTGCCATCTCATTCTGAAATGAAAAACAACGGAATATTAAATTAGTACCTAGAAAATTTAATAGTACTGTTTGTATTAATTCAGTTTGTGGTGAATGAAAAGCAACTTGATAATATACTAAGACCTACACTCAAGTGCAGAAGCTCAGGCCACCACAGCGAGAGGCGGTGTGGTTACCCTGCCGAGGTGCCCAGAGCTGGGCAGTGCTCGGGGCAGAAGCTTCAGGCCAGCCCACAAAGAAGCACTGCAGTACCCACTGGGTCTGTCTCACACAGGCTACTGCCATCCCACTGCATCCCGTGTTCCACCATCACCCAGGTCGGATACACGGGCAGATACAGCTAACTGGGTTACGCTTGCCCACGCTACAGTCACCCCACCAGCTGTACCACACAGCCAGGTGATTTCTGTAGTAAAGCCAAAATAATTTGCACCAAATTGCATGTCATTATAATCCTGACTTGAAGACACTGTGGGAGTCAATAGCTACCTTCCATACCACCCTGTTAATAAGGTCTTCAACAGTAAGCTTTGACTAAATTACTGAGGACTGGAAATCAGTGTAAGCAATAAAGCCTTACAGGCACAATCTGAACAAATGCAATAACAGTACTTGTCAACTTTCAGATACCTTTCTTTTTTTCCCCTTTTTAAAAAAGAAAATAAATTGGCATCTTTCTAGGTGACAGTATGGGAATTTTTCCTTTGGCTAAGGAGGTAAAAAACAGTGGGAAGTCACCACAGATGAGACAGTTGACTGGCTGTAATGCTAACATTTGTTGAGAAACCCCACCCCATATAAATTTCTGTTTAATCAAATATAAATTTGGAAAACAGAATCAGTACAAGGCTCAGGAAGACTACCTCATGATAACAGTTAAGTCTACTGCTAAAGACTGAAGTCCAACATACTTAATTTGCTTTTATATATATATTTCTATTTCACAGAAATAAAAATATGGGGACATTTTTCTTTAATTGGTTTGCATGAGGGTTTTTTTTTCACAATGGCTCCTTGAAAATCTCTCATTGCTATTGAAAAATTCCATACTGGAATTGGAAACAAGACCTGAGCTCTTGCCTGTGAGCTTTCATTACAAGAGGGTATGTAATGTCTTACCTCTGTCTGGTCGATGCCAACAACCACAAAAAGGGCTGCATACTGTCGGTACACCAGCTTAAAGTCCTTATACTCAATGAAAGAGCACTAGGCAGAAGCAAAAGGAGTCAAACACAGCAGCTGTCATTTAAGCATACAACAGTGCTCAAAGAGACTAAGCCTTCAGGTTTGTAAGACCCACAAAGAACAGTGGATTTCCCAAGATCCACCAAACAATTTTGACTTGAAAGAAATTTAGTAGGATAATTATTACACAACACTATTAGTCTACTGGCAGAAAACGTGCCACCACCTTTTAAATGGAAAAACTGGAACGTACAGAAGAGAAGTGACTTGTTCGGGGTTATAAGGCACCCAATACTTCCCCTAAATTTTCACTTGCAAGCCCTTCCAGAAAGATCCTCGAAGGTCATTTTCCTATTAAAAAAATTATCAATATTTTAAAGTAAAAATATTATTAGGCTTCCAGGTGCGGGGGGAATTGACATGCCCTTCCCAGCAGGACAGGAGCCAGGAGATGGCGCCATGACACGCCGCTTTAGGAGATGCCGCTGCCTTCTCTCTCCGTGTCGCTCCGCTCGGTCCCCGAAATGGCAGCGGCAGCGCCGCCAGCGCAGCGCTGGGCCGATCTGAAACGCCCTCGCAAGAGCAGTGTCAGCAGCTTCATTCCTTCAGCCACTGTCAAGTCTGCGCACTAAGGTACTTTACAAGAACTGCTATTTTTTCCTGAGGTTTGCTAGAATGAAGTATGTGAGGACCACTGCACAAGAATAATAAACTGGCTGTAGAACACAAACCAAAAAACTCCATTCACAGTCCCAGTCACATATTGCTCCTCTAATTCAAGTCAATGTGCAAAAGTTTGGTGCTTTTCTTAAAGAACCAACGGCTCAGTGAAGTGAGCCATAAAAATCTCAATTTTCATCTAAAATTTTTCGAGTCTTCTGACTTTCTTGCAGAAAGTCTGAACACTTCTTTTTTTTAATAAAAAAGTCTAACACTGAGGCCTAAAAATTTGTATTTTCAAATGCCCCTGTGCCTTAGACAGTTTTCGTAATTTGGAATCCTCTATCCTAAGTTTTTTGTTTAAATGCGGAGGTGTCAGTACTCTCCCTACACGATCTTCTGGCAAAGCAGCAGTAATATCTCTATCCAGATCTACAAGCTGGACAAGCAATAAAAGCACAAAATGAGTTTTTTCTGGACTTCTGAGCTTTTTCAAACAAATGAGGAACCTTCATGGTAGTGATATACAAAACTCCAAAATCTCTGTAAGCCTCAGAAAAACGTATTTATTCAGTGCAGAATAACAGTTCAACTGACTGAATCCATAATCTAGAAACTCAATCTTTTTCTTCCTGGGTACAAATGAAATAATGACCTGCAATGGAAACTGATGGGTTTTCAGAATTATTGACATCAAAGATGTGAGATGTAGATAAAATAAAAACTACAAAACTTACCTGATCCTTCGAACGGGAGAGACAGTTTTTGATGACTTCAGCTTCCACCATTGTCCGTTTGTTAATTTCCACGTGCTCATAATATCTAGATAGTCTGGTTTGACCTTGTTTGTTAACCATAAGAAAAAATTTTATCATTTCTTTTTTGTTGATCTCAGTGGTGGATTTGAATACTGGGTGGAGGAATCAAGAGGAGTAATTTCTGTGAGGGGGGAAAAAAAAAAGATTAGTAATATATAGTAGTAAAGACTTCCTAAAGGTTAGCCAGCCCAGATCTGCATATATTTATGATTGAGTTTATTGCCAAAACACAGAATACTGAAAAAACATCTCTAATCTTTTGCATATATCCCATGAGTAAAATTCCATTTTTTCCCCACACAACTAATCACAAACTATCTAATAAAGAACAGCTTTCACATTTTCAGGCAAATTAGTTTCTCTGTAGGATTTGGGGAACTGAAGGAGTAAACAGTTACTCTTCAAAACCATAAACCTACTCACCATTTCGTTCTTGCATGCAAACTGGTTTGAACATTATCAGAAATTTGCCCAATACCAAACCAGAAGGTTAATAAAGATCCTAAGAGCAAAACTGGCCTCTGAGCACATTTTTTCCCCTGACTTGTATTTAACAACTACATCCATACTATTATCACATCATATTGAAGGGAGAGACAACAAACGAAAATGCATGGGCCACAACACATGACCTTTTCTTTAATGCAGAATGAGAAACTCCTGAATATTTGGGTATCTGCAGTATCAGCACACATCTTAAGCTGGACCAGATGCCACTGAAATCTGTTTTCGCCTGTCTAATTTCCCACATTGATGCAAAAGGTAAATTCTGCACTTAATGAAAGATAAGTGTGGGTCTTTGATAGCTAATGAGAAATCTGTTTGTGTTAATTACTTGAAAGAGCTTAATCTCAATCTAAAAAAATCTTGATCCACACAACACCACTGAAATATAGTTGTAGACTATAAATATACCACATGTAATGTACAGTGAGAAAGGGTATTAAAAAGAATACAGCATATATCAGAATCTGCTTGCTAAACAACTGACATCTTTCATGTTTTGAAAAGTATGGAAAAAGGGTAGGCTGCAGATATAATTTTCCTCAGTGTACTATGGTTTACACCTTATACTAAGAAGTTTAGATTTCTATATATAATATCAAATGTATTTTTACTAATTTGACTTGACACTGAGAATTCATTTCTTAGTTAAGTGACACATGCTTAGTCCAGGATCAATCCTCAGGACAAGAGAATCTGTTTGGAATCATTATGGTCTCAGAGCTTTCTCACCTCCACCAGGCATGTGAAGTCTCTTCAGGAATGCACTTCTGTTTAGTCACTCCAGCAGAGGAGTCATGGATGCTGCAATGGTGCATGCAGCTTGTCCACTGCACATGGGGCTTCTGAATCAGCACAAGTTGGTCCCTGAGAAAGAATGAACCAGGTAACTAAGACAAAAAAGGGCCCAGATGGAAATGTATAATTCGATCTTCACTCCTGGATGCCAGGTAGGCTGACATTTATGACTAAATGGGAGAGTACCATCTATGCAATCTTTACTGGGTTTAATATGTGGCTATTTTTTTTCCACATTCTATTTTGTATTGCTGCTTGAAGTTAGAGTTGCAATAAGATGTCTTTGTATTTTGAAGCGTAAAGGTGAAAGAGTGAGCTGATGTAGTAATTTTTTGATACAAACCGTCCAAGAGCCAAAGATAAGAATGAACAACTCCTTCCAGCTCTGAATGAGGCCCCCCTACCAAAGGCCAACCTCACGACAGAAGGAACCTGATGCTTTAAAGCTACTTAAGGAAGGACTGTGACATGAAAGAGAAACAATCTAAGAAATGCTACCTGTTGTTTTAATCAAGCTCAGACACGGGAGCCCAAAAGCATGTTGTTCCTACCAACTGCAAAACATGTGTCCCTGCTAAACAGATAATGACAGTGACATAGACAGCCTTTCTTTTCCCCTCTTAGTTTTACACTTCACCTTTGACACTGCTGAAGCATGAACAAGTTTTCTGTTTTGAACAAGTTGTTTCGAAGTTATTTTAATAATTTATTCATAAATTGTACCAAGGACCATAAGTCCTGTTCTCAGAAATCAGCAAGCTGCATAAATCCATCCTAGAAGAGTAAAATAAGGCTTAACATGACTTATATAGGAGAAGAGTAAATAAGAGTAAACTATTCCAGAGTACTGACAGAGCTCTGGTACTGTGGGTTACTGTTAAGCAATATATAACAGGAAAACATACAACAAATTGACACGTATTATCTTATTGCAGGATTGGACCCTAATCCTAATTATTCCTCTATTCACCTAATGTTTGTATATGGTTAATCCCTTCCTGATGTTCTGACTATCATATCTGCATGTATTCCTATGAATGGCCTGGATTGTTTTACATATGAATATACTTTGGACCAGAATTTATTTTTAATCCACACAAATGCTCTTACCCAGAATAGACTAAAAAAAAAAAAAAGAAAGTAACAGAGGTAGAACCATAGTAACACTCAAATGTGTTATCTGCAATTTATGAGACAATTATTTTTCATAGGATTGGAACAGGTGACTAACATATGTAGCAAAGAGGTCCACTAGTATCACTAGCTATTTCTGTATTTCCCCACCAGCCCCAAAGACAGCTTTCAAAATTTTAATGGGAAATTTATTGATATAAATGGCAGCACAAGCACACAGTTTTGTGCAGAAATGCTAGAATAAATTAACATGTTCTCATAATAATTTTTAAAAAAATTTACAAAAAGCATGCAAGCATAGCTGTGGAATCTGACTTTGAGAATAAAGCCAGTGTTAAAAATATCTTAAGGGTTCTTTTAATTTCCTTTAGAACTAATTCTGAAAAAATCACTTGTAGAAATAAAAACATTTGCTTGCACAATTTAGGCAAAAGAAGAGAAAATTACTGAGCTTTGTTTGCTAGATTATTTCTTGTTTTTTCATCTTGGCTTTCAGATACAGACAATATTTTGAAGTGAGGTTTGCATATATAGAATCCACAGAATCGCTGAATATTCTGAGTTAGAAGGGACCCACAAGGACCAGAGTCCAAATCCTAAGTGAATGACCCATACGGGTATCAAACCCACAACCTTGTGTTATTAGCACCATATCAACTGAGCTAATCTCAGTATATAAAATGTAAAGAAACCTGTGAAGCATAGTAAACAAACAAAAGCCTATCTGTGCATGTTGATAGGTGGAGAAACCCCCATTCCTTCCATATATTTGAGAAGCTACCTTTTATGGTCAGTAATCAGTACTCTACTTAAAAAGACAGCTCCATTTCTTCTGATACAACTCTTACGTGCCTTTCTGTGCATTTTCACGCACATGCCTGCATGTACCAATGCACATATACACAAACTATGAGGCTTTTATGAATGCAGAATCAAATGGTTCAAGGGAATTGGTGACAAGATGCAAGCCTTTCATATCTCTTGCATTATTTTGCTCATTTTAGTAATGAAAAGACACTACTATCTGAAGGCTGTCAGAACTGAATAGGCTATCTCATACCAGGTCACTGGACAAATATCTCCATCACAAATGCGCTTAGGAACCAAAGACTGGAAGAGACTATTGCGATCCTGATGGACTGCCAAATCCAACTCTCCCCATCACAGCCAACCATGCATTAGAAATTTTATTCAGAATAGCCTACGGTATATGCTTCCTGCATATCCTGCATACCCCATCTATAGCACACCTACAAAACTCTGTCTCTGAATGAAGATTTCCTAGAAACAAAAACCTCAGAAGGTATCATTTGGGGAAAATGTAAAATGTCTTGAAGTTGCAAAATTTCCTTCAAAAGAAATTACCTTCTGGAGAGACTGAGTAGAACCCTTACAAAGTATTTCTTCTGTAAGGATTATTCAGCATGCATACAGATGACCTACAATTTAACTACTGTGATTTAAATATGCACAGTTACAGAGTGTTAGATCTCACCCTCATTAAAGTATCTCTTGCAGATAAATATCTCTGAGAGAAAACTCCTATAGTGATTGGCTTGTGTGACTCACACTGCCAGGTGACACGGTTCAGGAGCTGCTTCTAGAACATGTCAGCTCTGCAGGCTGCATTACTGCATGAGGCACCTCAAAGGAAGTTGTCCCTGTTTGAGTCACACCCCTAAATGATGTCTTTTCAGATACTGGCTGAGATCTCGCAGAGAGGCAAAGCCTGCAATACCTGTTCTGTGGATAAAAAGATCTTAAGTCTCCAGTGAGGCCAACTTAGCTGATTCTACATGCAATAATATAAAACACATTTTAAGCATAATTTTAATTAGTGCTCCAGTATAAATACAAGCACTCAATTTAGTTTGTCAAAGATTTCACCAGTATTTATACATACTCTGACACACAAATTATAAAAACAGAAACACAACCGAAGTTTGAGTCATACTTGCAGTATAACTATAATTCAAAGGAGATGTGTATCTCTCAACCTGAAACCACTCCAGTCAACGTCTGCAGATTTAGAAGCATTTCAGTTATTGCACTCTAAGAACGGTTTGCAACATTCTAGGCCTCTCAGCTAGAAGGTAAATAATAGATCCAATCTTGAAAAGAAGAAATGCGTGACTACCTATTTACAGAACTGCTTTACAGAGAATTAAAATAAATACTAGATAGAACTATATACAATAATTTACTGCACTGTCCAACTATAAACAAGTTGATTTTCTGGATGCAGAGATCTAATGACACTTTATGTTTGTACTAAATGCAGAATCACAGAATATCCCGAGTTGTAAGGGACCCACAGGGATCATCGAGTCCAGCTCCTGGCCCGGTGCAGGACCATCCCCAGGAGTCACACCATGTGCCTGAGAGTATTGTCCAAATGCTTCTTGAACTCTGTCAGGCTTGGTGCTGTGACCACTGGCCTGGGGAGCCTGTTCCAGTGCCCAACCACTCTCTGGATCAAGAACCTTTTCCTAATATCCAACCTAAACCTCCCCTGGCACAACTTCAGGCCATTCCCTTGGGTCCTGTCACTGGTCACCACAGGGAAGAGATCAGTGCCTGCCCCTCCTCTTCCCCTCACAAGGAAGTTTTAACTGCAATGAGGTCTCCCCTCAGTCTCCTCTTCTCCAGGCTGAACAGACGAAGTGCCCTCAGCTGCTCCTCATACGACCTTCCTTCTAACACCCTTCACCAAATGTAGAACAAAATGGGTTAAATTGAAATTAAAAATTAATGAAAATTAAAAAATGGCTAAATGGTAGAGATAGAGGCACAAGCAGGTGCAGCACAGGAACAAATATTTTTTATATATATATTTATTGAGCTTCCTGGCTATAAATTTCTTGTACAAAAACATGTAGCAAATTAAGACCACTCAGATAACCAGAGCCCTTGGTCTTCCTACTTTTGTTCTGACTGTGGACAAGGCTTTAAGTAAAATCACATGCAATGTTATTTATCAGTAATTTTAGTATTCTAGTTCTTATTACTGTACATATTACAATTTATCCAAAGATGAATTAAGTACGTCTATGTGGCTGTAAAATAGAACACTGTGTTCAACTTCAGGATCAAGGATTTTAAAAAAGCAACCTTATTAATCTAGGGAAGTAAAGAGAGGAAGGAAGGAGTAAAAAAAGTTTTCCTTTGCTGTTGAGTTGTCAAAATGCTGGCTGAATATAGTAACGGAATTAAACTGCAGTAACTCCCACATACTCAGGGATGAGGAATGTCCCGCACAACTGAAGCTAAACAAAAGGTTACACTGGTTATGAGCTAAGTCTCAATTTTTAATAATGATTAGGTACTGTCAGTAGACAATGAAGAAAAATAAGTTGAGGTGGAAAGGAGTTGGATTTAGATTGTCTAATCTGTATGGAATCAGGAAGACTGTACAATGACGTTTTAGTGGGAAATGATTTAATGGAGAGGAAAGAAAAGACTAGATGAATTAACTGAAATATCAACACACACCCGAGGAGATACTAGGAAAGAAAGAAGCGGTATATTTTTTCAGTAATTAACAGAATTCCAGCTCTGTCAAGAACGGGCCTTGTTTAGGAAACTGTCCATTTTTTTTACTGAATGAGTACAGCATGTAAGCACTTTGAAGAGAGGCTAAACCAAAGGCCTACCTTAGGTGACCTATGGATCATTTCAAATAGGATGTGACAATAATTTATAAATACTGCTTTTCAGAACAGTATTTGGCAATCAAGGTAATTTCACCATATGCAAACTACAGCATCAAACACTGCATTGCTATCACTGATAAAACCGAGCCACACAAAACAGACCAGTAATGTCTTGCAAAGCCTTCCTAACATGGGAAAGACTTTTGAATAGCAAACACGGTGTGCTCTTCCTTCCCATCACGGGGGAATACAAGACACACATCACAACTGAGGCATCGTGAAGATGACCAGAGATTATCCAGCTTCCAGAAACACAGCATAAATTCAATAAATGTAGTGTAAAACCACCTCCCTGCAGGGCACTAAGCGCTACTAAACGGCGCCGAGTCCCATAGCCCGAAGTGTCCGATCCACTCTGGGGCGCAGGCCCCGGTCCGGCCCGGCCGCATCCCCGCCGAGGCGCGGACAGCACCGACCGGCCGGGGCAGGCGGGAGCCGCCGGGGCCGCGGGGTCCTGGCTCCCGGAGGGGGTTCCCGGAGCTGATCCCGGAGCGGGTTCCCGGAGCTGATCCCGGCCCCGTTCCCTGTTCCCCGCTCCCGGTTCCCGGCTCGCGGCCCGCGCTCACCTCCCCGCGCGCAGGCGCGGCGGTTTCCCGGCAGGCGCCGCTGGCGGCCCGGGGCGGAGGGCGGGCCGCGGGCTGTGATGGCGGCTGGCGGCGGCTCCGCGCTGCGCTGACACCGCACCCGCTCGGCGCAGCCCCCCCGCCCGGCCCGGCCCCTCCTCCCCGCCCCAGCCAGCGCCGCTCGCCCCCTCCCCGGCCCCCGCTCCCGGCCCCCGCCGCGGGACGAGGAGGAGGGCTCCCCGCAGACAATGGACGAGCACCCTGGAGCCGGAGGAGGCGGTGGGATGGCGGCGGCCCCGAGGCCGCAGCAGCCGCCTCTGCAGGCGGGTGGGAGCATGAGCCTTCAGCCGGGTGGGGGCTGCGCGGGGGCCGGGGGCGGCGGAGCAGCAGCAGCAGCAGCAGCAGGAGGAGGAGGGCCGCAGCCGCAAGGCCCCGCGGCCCCGGCCGGGCAGGAGGCGGCGGGCCCCGCCGAGCTGTCCCGACCCCAGCACTACACAATCCCGGGCATCCTGCACTACATCCAGCACGAGTGGGCTCGCTTCGAGATGGAGAGGGCGCACTGGGAGGTGGAGCGGGCCGAGCTCCAGGTACGGGAGGCGAGGGCGGGCTGGGACCGGGCGCGGGGTGCTCCGGGGGCCGGGCCGCGGGCGGAGCGGGGGGCAGCGGTGGCGGGGCGGGCCGGGGCCGGGGGCCCGAGTTGGGGCCGGGGGGCCGGGGCCGGTACCGGGGGTCGGTCCGGCGGGCGGTTCCGGCGGAGGCCCGAGCCGGGCTTCCTCCCGGGGCAGCCATTTTGTTTGTAGCATGGCGCCCGCCCGGGCCCGGACCCGGACCCGGAACGGGCCCGACCCCGCGGCCCCGCGGCGCGGCCCGGGGGGCGGCAGGCCCGGTGTAGCTGTGACCCCCCGCACCCTCCCTGCCCGCGGGGCGAGCGGCGCTGCGCCCGGGCACTGCGGTGGGCTCCCGCAGCACATTGACTGCGGGGCGAGCGGCCCCGGGCGGACTGTGGGCAGCGAGAGCCGCCGGGCCCCGCACCGAGGGAGGGAAGGAAGGAAGGGAGGCTGGCGCCTCCCCGGAGCTCAGCGAGCGGTTGCTTTGGGGGGCAGAGAGGGCATTAGGGAGAGGCAGGAGTGCCTGCCGAGCAAGGGGGAGGACGAGGAAAGGGAGTTGAGGTAAATCTCAAGTAAAGGACTTGGCCAGGCACTCCAATCTGAGACAGGTCGCTTTCCTTCGGACTTGTTTCTTTGAAGATTTCATATCGGAGAAGAGTGAGGAGTCAGTAAGTCTGCAGCATGGTCATTTCATTATATAAAAAATTATGAGCTGATGTCGGGAACAGAAACTGAGTAACTCCTCAAGGTAGAGAGCAAGTGTTGAAGTTGTGGTATGTATCTCTTGGCACTAATGTTTGCTTTTAGTAACAGAAAGGATAATTCTACTAGTTACTTTTGCAAGTAAAAATAAAATTATGCATAACTATTACAAGTTTATGAACATGTTACAAAATCCACTGAATGTGAGGTATCCATATAGGAGTCGTTATCATTTTATACGCCAGAAATGTACACAATAGCAATGTTAAAAAACGTTAACAAATTTTATTGTGTCCGAAGAATTTTTCATGATTTTTGTGCTGAGTGAATGTTTACTGTCTTGAAGTGGCATTCCATCAAATTGCACTGTAATTAGAGTTTTCAATAACCTCCTACAACAGCAGCCAAAGTTTCCAAGGCATTTTCTTTCAAATTTCAGAACCAAGAACTATACCTGAGTCTGGGCAACTCTTTCAGAACTTCTTGGCTCTGTAATAAGAATGTAACTTGTGCTATTTTTGTTACAGCTGTAATTAAGAAAGAATTTTAAAAAAACACCAAGGCTAACAGATGAACAGGTTTCACTGTTTCCTTCACTTACTGCCAGTCTTAGAATGTTAAACCTTGTGGAATGGCTTATTTTAAAATCAGTGTGGTGGACGTTGGTGGGTGTTTTTAGCGCAGGGCAATATACTATTTCTGTTGTTTTCTCTAGTGTCTTAGTAATATAGCACTATGTTTATAAACAAGTTGCTTAGTGCTAATCATTAGCAAACAAAACCGTCTTGAAATATTTATTTATGGGCTTGTTACTTTAAAACGAAGTACTGCATTCTGTACCCTAACTCAAGTGCAGTTCAGAGACTTTGAAAGTTATGTCTGACTGAAAAAACGCTGCTATGAACTCATGTGGCCTCCAGACTCCCTGCTGCGCTCTTGCCAAGTCTGCTGCTTTTTGTTTGTGGTTGCTGTTTGTTGTCCATTACCGCACTCTTTCAGTTGCTTATTTCTGGAGATATGGTAGTAGTTCTGACCCTGATTATATACGTGTTGGATTCATGTATGTGTGCTAAGGTCATGGGACAGAGACAGCATAGTTGCTGCACAGTGAGTATGCGTGAAGGTGGGGTTTTTTTTAACTTCAGAAGCCCAGGATAGAAGGGGAGGGGAGGAAGGAATTACCTTTGTATTTCAGATGTCAACCTGTACAGTGGTGAAGACTGATATACAGGATTGTGTTGAGAATATTTTTGGAAGATAGGTGTTTAGCAGGCCTGTGGGGTTTTTTGTTGTTCTAGAACTGAAGTTGTGAAGCCACAGTATATTTTGTGGCTAATAAAATTTTAATAGTTTGATTCCTAAACAACAGTTTTGTGCACTTAAACTGGTGAGTTATTCATCTGGGTGATGTACAAATGTGAGTTTTTTGGTGACTGAAGCCTCTGGGTTGAAAGGAAAACAGTAATTCCATAGCATGACAGTAGATAATTTTTATGGAAATGAGTGTTGGATGATGTAGTTGCAACTCTCCTGATGCAGGTAATTTTGTCCTTATCTCTTCATTCTCTCAACATGACAGTAAACTGTAAACGTTGTTTGTCAGTGCTGGCAATTACAAATTCTTTTATAACTTTGCAAACCGTGCTTTGTAAAAAGTATGTGGAAAACCAAATGACTTAACAATATGTGTGATTTTATTTATCTGTTCTGAATTTATGACTTTTTTATTCCAAAGACTAAGATACTTTCTAACCTGGGATATGAAATTAATGGGACTCCTCTGTGATTTACCCGCCTACTCCCTTTCTTTCCCTATATGGTTGAAGTGAATGGAAGAATTGCCAACCCCTAGTAAGACTACTCTTTGCATACAGAGGTGATGGTGCAGGGAGAGATGATCTGCAGTAACAACTTATTCTTTCTTGCATCTTGTAATGAACTTTTTTCTTTTGTTCTACCTGTTTATGGGACACGTTTTTATAACTAATTTGAAGTACATGTTACTCATTGTGTTGGGGTTTGTATGACAGCTGTGATGACCAACAGAGTGTCTCAAGCCTTTTGGATCTGAAGTCCTATAGTGGTAGACTTAAGTCTACATTTACATCAGATTTTGAATATAAAATAATAATTTTACACTTCTTTCCAATTCTTCAGATGCACGACTGTTCTGCCTGCGTGCAGAAGTGAAGCAGCATAATCATGGGACAAAAATGTGTGTGCAAACCAGTATCACGTATAGAAATGTCAAATATCAGGAGTGCTTTACTTGAAGCGTAGTATGCTTTTTTCCCTTCACTTGAAATGCTGGCTGCTGCAGTAACTTTTAAAGCATTTTCTTGGGGCTGTGTTGAAAATAGGTAGTCTGACCTTGCAAATATCTGTTGGCTGTTTGGTGAACTTAGAAGAAAGATTTTCACTGTAGCAATGGTGTGTAATTGTAACTGTAACTTTGATCTGTCACTCTAATGACCCTGATGTTTGTAGATGTTACACTGAGATACATTGTTTGTCTTTTCTAAGTAATTTACACACTTTAGAGGTGTTACAGCAAGTCCATATAGTTGAATGTTATGTATTTGTTAGAAGTGATTATTTACTCTAGGTACTGAGTGGCTCACTAGTCTGAAGGAAAAAGAATATGGATTCAAACCCACGGTGAAGATACCCTACAGAAACATCTAAAGAAGGAAATAAAGTTGTATTAAAAAGAAGTATCACCGGAAAGCTTGCAACTTCGTGGGGAAAATCAAGAGAGATCCCCTTTCTTATGGGGCTTACAGTCTTATAATGCTTGGCTGGAATAAAGGTCTGCATTGTGCAATTTCTTCAGGTTTGCTGAACTAGATGAAAGTGAGATGGATACTTCAAAATCACACACAAATATGTTGGGAGAGAATTATCAGTAGATGGTACTTCCAAATGTTCTAATGAATAGGAAGAATAATAAAGAAACAAACATTCAGAACAAAATACATAAAATTTCACTTTAAATGATAACATTTAAGTGGTACAGGTTCTTAAGTAACTCAAATGTGCATAAAGATTGATATGATTGTTAATGCATTTTCTGTCCTATAAAATTACATTTTGGTGACACACAACTGAAGTTCCTAGTTTATCAAATTTTACAAATGCTCTTTTTCCCAACTATTCAGTGACATTATAGGAAAGTTTTTTTATCTAGCGTTTTGTGTTCTTTATGTAGGTGTTTAAAAAAACAAAACACGGAACCCCATAGATTTCAGATTTTCCTTGCATGCCTCTCACTTTCCCTTTCTGCTAGGGAATGCAGAACTAGCTCATTAAAGGAATTTCATATAGGACGTTCTTTAAAAAAAGAGTGTATCTTCAGATAACATACATAGACGTGTTAATAGCATGAACTAAATGAGACTGTGTTTAGAGTGTATATATGGTCATGCTGTATTTCAGGATTTTTCAATGCTTCAGCATTTACAAAGTGTAGCAAGAATCAATTGCTGCAATATTTGACTGTATGTGGCTTGTTTTACTTTGTTGCAGCTTGAAAGGGGAGATGGAGATAATGTTGGGAATGTTTCTCTCAAACTAGAAGGAACAATTAATGCTTCTCATATCATAGACTTTGCCTTTTGGCAAGCAAATGATTTGTTTTGATGATAGATTGTGAGTGGAAGTAGTTATGAGGGTTGTAGAATGGTCATTAGTTTGTTGGAAACAATCAGTATGTCTCAGCAGCTAGGGAATATGAATTAAAAACAAGTATTTAAAAACCCCTGGCTTTTCAAGAACTAGGGGAATTTTAGGCAGGGGGTTATTGTACATGCTAAAGTGTTCTTGGATCAAAAAGTGTTTGCATAAGTTCTTGGAAGAAAATTTCCTGGGGGTGTCTAAGTTCAAAGGTACTGTCTTTTTGATTTGTAAGGTTTTGGAGTTTTGGAATGTTTTCTGAGGTTTATTCCTTTGTTTTTATGCTACTCCTGTGGAACTGCCTGCCCATGGTTAGATGCAGCATGCTGAGGTTGGTGGTCAGGTGGCCTGATCAGACAAGCTGTTCTTATATTCTCATGACCAATGAGGTAGCTTTGCAATGGAATCATAGGATGGTTTGAGTTTGAAGAGACCCTAAAGATGATACAGTTTCAACCTCCCTGCCATGGGCAGGAAAATGCTTTGTTTTGATTGTTTGTGAATGTACTTTGTGCTGTTTCGATACTGTCTTGCTTAAATAACAACCCTTATTGATATCAAGGACATTAATTGTGATAGAATATGCAAAATTAAGGCAGGAAATGCAGATGCTGCAGTTGTGAAATGCACAGTGTATTTTAACTGCATGCATTGTTTATTGATTGCATTCTAGATGGCTGAAGTTGAAGATATGATTAATTGATAAACTGCTATTTCATAGGGTCTTATGGGTGAATCTCAGTATTTATTATAAAATTAAACTTAACTGACTACTAAAGCAGTCCTTAAAAACCCCAAAGGATACTTGATCAACACTAACTGAAAATAAAATTAAGTAGGTTGTAAAAAGTTGATGAGTGTTCTTATTTGTGATACTTGTAAATGTCACGAGGTGTGTGGGTAATATATGCATCTGAACTGGCTAAATTGTGCAAGCTCTTAAGGTGCTTGCTGTAGCAGGGGCGCAGAAGTACTTCTTTGTACAAATAAGTAGTGTGTGCTCATGTAATAAAATATTTGACTATTCAAGACCTTTGTTTTATAATGAAACTTTTTTTCTGTATAAAACATAAGAAGTTAAAAACCAGAAACTTCTGTTCATTAATCATTTTTCGAAGCTAATAGCTAAAACAGCTACGTATTTTCTAGAGTTAAGTCCCTTTTGCAGTTTAAAGCACTGAACAGAGAGTTCTGTGAATTTTGGGTAGAGGGCAGTTAGACATAATCAAGGGTTTCCCTACTGTGGCTTTCCATAAGCTGTTCAGTCTGAATTGCATTAAGAGGCAGATTGCCTCTGGTAGAACTTTGGGTGCCTGTTTACTGAAGGTTGAAAGTTGGTTCTTCTGTGTGTCCGTGGGGAAATCTTGCCTTTCCTCATTGGCTTCTTGGCAAGACTTCCAAATTAAAAATATGCAGAGCTGCTTCCCTTTTGTGTATGGATAACGTATACAGAGAGGACATGATTGTGGATTAAAAGATGACTGCTGTATAACAGAGCTTACCTTAAAAGATACACATACAAATTTGGAGTAAAGCAATTCCTTGAGAGAGTTCAAGATAAATAGAAATAAGATTTTCTCTCGTGGAAAGAATATTATTATATTTCATTTTATTTCACTATAAAATTGAGATAATGTTTTTGGCACCAAAGGATTAGAGTGTTCTTCGCTTAAAAAATGCAGTATTTTCACTTCTCTGTTTATGCCCCGTACTTCCAATTTTATTTGTTAAACAGCTGATTTATATGTTTAACGTTTGTATAAAATTTTCTTGCAGTATTCACCTTGTGGAGATAAAACAATAAAATAATGCAGGACATTGAGTTACGTAAAGGGGACAGGAAATACCTGGATAGCTATGAGGTTTATTTACAGGGGGATATGTGTCAGTGTAGTAGCTGTGTAATTTTTTCTAGAAAATTGTTCCGAACTAACTCCCTTCTAGCAACACTTCATATAAAAGTGGTTTTTTTAGTATGTAATAATTGCTTTTTCATAAATGTTTTTGATTATTTTTTAATAAAGTCTCGCTTACTTAGAAGCAGTGCGCAGAACTGTTAATTCATAACAGTTACTCTGGTGAGGTCTTCTTTTAGGCACAGTGTAGAAGTATGTGGCACATAAGTTACATAACACTTCTTGGTGAAGAATTACTTTTTTTTTTTTAAACACTGGACATGTATCTTATTTCTCAGTTTCATTGCAATCATGCCTATGAGAAATCTCACTTTGGGGAATTTTTTATGAGGGTTGAAGTACCTGTTGATATAATTATTTATTTAATACCAAAAGTAGGTTTTGAGGTAGTGCTGGGTATTCTTGATCCTTTTTGTCGTTGCAGAAGTTGGGAGAAAGTGATAGGGATTTGTTTTTCCTAAGCAATGAAAAGTGTGGCTGGGGAAGTTGGATCTTCCAAGTGATTTAACTTATCTTCAGGACTGGCAAGAGCTTTGTTTTCCTGTCTCATTGTTACTTTTCACCACGCAGACTGTTCTTGAATTATCCTAAGCAGTGGCTCAGCAGGATATTGAGTTTAGTGATATCTTCTGCCTTCATCAGTGCAATTCCAGTGTTCAGGAGCAGTCCTGAATCTACTGCATTAATTCAAGCAGCGTGTAGGTTTTTCTGCCACTATAGGATCTTATAAAAAATGGCTGGTTAGAGGTAGCCTGCTGTTAGCAATTAAAGGTAAAAATACATTTTTGAGTTCAGAATAAATTCCACTGTTACTGAGAGATTAAGTACATTCCTAGCTTTTTTTGAAGCTATTGTGCATGTTTATATGTATGTGTTGAAAAATCGTGCATATATTGAGTGTAACATTCTGAACAACTGTGCTTTTCTGAATGCCGATTGAAATGATCCTGGAATAGAGAATGAACTTCAGAAAGTCCAGATGCCTGAAGGACTTTCTGAAGATAAATTTTTTTTAACAAGTTGGTTACTGTAAATTTTCTTCCATTTGCTTACCTTGTTTTTTCTTCACCCAAAATATGGCCACTCCTTAACTGCTACCACATAGAAGGTTAATGATCCTATAATACTCATAGAAGGAAAAAAGCCAAGCAAAGCCCCTTGGCTTTGTACTGGTGACTGCTACAAGAAACAGAACTCTAGTATTTAACTTGGAACTCTGGTGGTTTGCTGTCTTTGAGGATGAGGTGCTTAACTCCTGGGCCTTGGGGTGCAGGAACAGAATCCTGCAATATACCTTGAGAACCTGGGAAAATAAGAGATCCCGCTTTGACAAACAGCTCTCAGGAGAGAGAGTTCAAGAACATGTGAACATGTTTACAAGTTTTATAAGACCTATTCTGTTTCACAGCTTTAGCAAGGTTTGTACAGTTGTACTGGTAGAAGGCAGGACTATTGGCTGTGTTAACTCTCTGGCGGAGTACGTTAGAGAGCACTGGTGCTGTTCTGTGCCAGGAGGCTACATTAACATTTAGGAGGTGTGAAATACCTGCCCCTTGTCAACCTTGTGTGATGCCTCATTGAAAACACTTTACGTTATACACTTCTATTTTAATTGTCTTACTCTTTTGTAACTTTTAATTCTGTGAACTTGATTATATTCAGTGTTGTTGCTGTCAATGTTGCCATTGCCTTAACGATGCAAAGCTCTTTACACTCTAAAACTCTACTCTTTTATATGTCTGTGTATATATATATATGGCTTCTTATATTCTAACGCTTTATTAGTTCTTGCTTGCTACTGCCTGTTCCTTAGGACTGTGTGCTACTGACCTGCAGCTGATGAACATTGACATGAGTGTTCATCACTAGAACAGTCTAGGTCAGTTCAGATCACTGTGTTCACAGTCTGCTGTGGATTATACTTTCCCCGTCTTTATTCCAGAATAATAAGTAGATGTTCCTGGTTTTGGAAAGGGTATTTACATTCTTGAGGATGTTTGCCACGCTGCAATTCCTCCCTTCCCTTTCCACTTTATAGTGATTGTAAGAACCTGCCACACTACAAGGTACACAACTTCATTCTTATTTATGTGTTCTTGTACTACACATACTAGTAATAATAAAAAGAATGAGCTTAATACTTTTAGTTCTATTTAGTATTAAGTATCTAACTGTGACCCTTTGTCATTAGCTGTGTAACTTAACAAAGTAGCTTCATGTTAATGGAATAATGTGCAAATATAGTGATGGTGACAGTAAAGATACTTTTAATCTCATCAAATTCAAATACTGTCTTCTGGTATATATATAATTAGTCTTACTGATTGTAGTGGTGACTTTATTGAAAAGAAAATATTTTTCCTAGCATAATGTGTTCCAAAAAATGCCAAGCAATTTAAAGACTGTATGTGAATCTTTTTAGATAGAAATGATCCAAGGTGTGTAACTATTTTTTGGTTTTGTGTTAAAGGTGTTATTTGCAGGGTTCAGGCATTTAGGAGAAATGTAGAAAATAGAAATGGTAATGACAGAGTGAGCAACTGCTACTGAGAATGAACTTGCACTAAAATAATCATGCTGAGTTGTTTTCCTCCAGGACTGCTGTGACTTTCCTGCTAAAAGAAATTAATAAAACCCCTGAATGATCCTGGCTTTATGAGTGAGAGCTATAGATATAGACATTGGGAAGTGATTTCTGTCTTGTGATCTGTGCAGAACTGGCAAAGTCAAACAGAAAAGTCAACATTGCAATATAATGTCCCATTCTTTAGAAGTAGTTTTGAAAAGAAAGCTGAGAATTTGACGTGAAACCAGTGTGAGGTCTGGGAAGATCATCTTGAAGAGTGATCCATTTAGAATTTGGTCTTGGTAAATCAAAAAGCAATCTGAGAGATAACCTTATCAGGTGCCTCACTGACTTTTAGACCTAAGAGGCTTTTTAATTTACAGTAGAAAATTGTTTAGTTTTAGGGGTATGACACAGCAGACTGGAGCTTCACCTTAGAAAAGTTGAATCCCAGTTAGAGTGTTGTAAATAGTGTGATGGATACATGTCAGAAGTTGGGTAATTGCTTTTTGCTGGTTTGTTTTTCGTTGTTTTCTTTGTGTGGTGGTTTTTGTTTGTTTTGGTGGGTTTTTTTGTTTCATTTTGTTTTGTTTTTTACAACAGCCAAAGAAATAACTGGGCAACAAGCGTAAAACATACTGAAATAATTTTTGTTCAATTAGATATTCTGAATCCTTTCTACTTGGAGACACAGATGAAATAGAAATGGATTTACAATAAGCCATCGCTTACTCTGTAATCTACTGCTGTTAAGTTTATATGTTCTTTCTGTGCTTTTTCTTAAGGCATCAGACTTCAATGAAAACTGGACCCTTGGAACTGAGGCAATTAAGGGATTTGTTAGTTCTTAGTAAGGGATTTTTAAGAATGGCTGTCATAAATAAAAAGGGAGTCAGTGCTATCTGTCTTGTAATAGGTGGAATGTACTCAACATAGCCAGTGTCTACTAAGAAAGGCAATGACCTTTTTGTTTATTAATTAAAACAGAGACATAAGCAGATTACTGATAGCCAATATCAAAGTACAAGTAGTTCAATAGTTTGTTGATGTGTTGTTGAATATGCCTGTCCAGGGCCAGATGTTGTTCTTGAAAAATTAAAGTTAGAAGAAAATGTACAAGAACCCTTGCAGTATAAATTCCAAGACTCCCAATTGCAAAGTAATCCTGAGATTTCTTGAAGGATTTCTCTTAAAATTGCTCTGGTTGCACTACACTTAAACCTGTGTTTTGTGATCAGTTTGTACTGTAAATTGGGACCACTACATAGCATTATGTGAAAATTTACAGACCTGTCTAGAGCACCCTTAATATCTGTGTTTCAGTAATATATAGAGAAGAGAAAAGCATATTCAGCAGTTTCTTTTGAATCTCTGGTTATAGTGGTATGGTTAAATGTTTACAAGAGTTTGGGTCTGGGCAGAATACTGCTTCAGAGATTTCAAATTCAAGTGAAAGTTCTTTAGGCATTATTTTAACATTCTTCATATAGAACATTTAATTAATGAACTGACATCTGTGATGATGCTAAATGTTTTCAAAATGTGGTGTTATAGCTGTAGTGGTCTAGAATGTTTCTCAAGTGGTTTAAACACTATCTAATCAGTGGTTACAGTGTATTTTGCTGTTGGTTGTCCAACCTGGTGGTTTGACTTGTCCACAAGCTTGTCTGTGCCAGTTTTTCCACAGAGAAGGTACTGCTCTCAACCTTTGAATCTCTCAAGCAGTTCATACTGGAATAATGTATAGAATGTCCTAAAAGAGAACATTTACATAGGAAATCTCCATACAGTCTAGTTAATTGAGGGAGAGATACAGTTGATTAGCCAATATTTTTGGCAAGTCAGGTTTTGTCATTGGTGTTGCAATTGTATTGTGGGTTTTTTCCAGCACAAACATTTGGAAAATACCGTGACTTAATTGATTTTTAAAGATGCAAAACTGCAATAATTTCCTGCTGAATGGTAGTCTAATAAGGACTTATTTTTTTCTGTAAAAAGAATATTAATTTTTGACTGATGTCTTGGGAATCCAGAGAGGTACCATTTGACTGGAAGCTGACTAATGTTGTCCCAGTTTTCAAGAAGGGCAAGAAGGATGACCCTCGTCACTACAGATCTGTCAGTCACTTCAGTGACTGATAAAATTATGGAGAAAATTATTTTGGGAGGTATTGAAAAAGATGTTTTTTTTCATGGGGGGAAAATCCTGAATATCAAACCTGATTTCTTTTTATGACAGGGTAACACATCTAGTTGATCAAGGGAAGCCAGCTGATGTAATCTTCTTGGATTTCAGTAAAGCTTTCAATACTGTCTCTCACAGGATCCTTCTGGACAAAATGTCCAGCATACGGCTGGATAAACACATCATATGATGTGCACCTGACATCCTGTAGTTACTTTTTTTCTGTAAAAGACATCTGAACACTAATACTGTTATTTTATTTATTGGAAAAACTGATGCAAAACAAATTTAAGATATTGGATGTGGGATTCTTAGTTGTACTTTACATGACTTGGTCTTTAGCAGGTACATACTTTCTTGAAGAAGGGTACTTATATTGTCGAAGAGAACTGTAAAGAGAACTTAGTTTAATTTATGTTTGTTCGCAGAGCTTTCTTAAATTATTGTTGGGAACATGACTGCCTTGAAGTCTTTAGAGCTTGTTTCCCGACATGATTGAGGGCTTATTCAACCTGTTTAAGAAAAGCAGTTGAAATATGGTATCCATGCTTTTTATAGAATAGTAAGTGTTTAGTAAGAATTATTTTGGCTGCTTATGTTTCACTTGGATATTTAGTTATCTTGAGTGATGGCATTCAGTTTGATATTTGAATCGAAAGATTGTAATTTTTCAGCAGAATTACATTGATCTTGGTGAAAAAAAAGAATAACTTGAAGATAAAAATGAGTGAGCACTCTTTGAGGTCAAAATGAGCATTTGTTCTTGTTAGGTGATATAGTAGCTCCCATCATTCCTGTTAACTGTCAGTTGGTTAAAGAACTTATGTCTGTTTAACAGCTTTCAGATAAAATTTGCTGGCTCTTGAGTCTGATGTCTGATTGTGGGGAGAAGGAGAACTGGCGTATAGGAACAGTGCCTGACATTCTGACACTGTGGCATGGAGCATTTTAGTAGTTCTTTTGAAGTGTGTTGGTGATAATGACCAGATTAACTTCACTTTTTGTGAAGTTAATGTATTAATTTGGTCTTGCAGAAACAGAATACTCTTTCAGGAAGATGACAGTTGATTTAAGAAGTCCTAGGCAGGAGCTTACTTTTCTGAAGGAGTGTCTCTTGGACTGAAATTGAAAACTAACACTAATTTATAAATTAAACTGTGCTCTGTGTTTTGTAATTTTTTAACCGAAACCAAATTTTAGAAGCCTGTTTTTACATAAAGAACACTTGAGTACAAGAATGGTCAGTGAATGATAAACTTCTAAGGGACTTGCATTTGTTATTTAAAAAGAAAAAAAAGTTTTTCGTGTCCAGTTTTTAGACATGTATGTTTTAGTCTTTGAGGAGAATGCTCTTTGTAACAGTGTGAACTGGTGTTGTTTTCAGTCCCTTCAGCTGTTTTGGGGCAGGTAGTCTCAATTGACTTTTCCCCCACTGCCACTGACTTCTCAGGACTGGGTGTAAGTCTGTGGACAGACAGTTGGTTTACTTTGCTTCCAAAACATGAAGTTTAGAAGGTGTTATTCTTTGAACACACAATTATGAGTTATATGAGTTTTGTTACTGTGCTATTTCTAAATACTGTATTGGTTAAGAAAGTGCCTATAAAAATCCTAGGAAAAAATGATTCCATGAAAAAATTCTAAGAAAGAGTGGCAGAATGAGGGAAGTCTTAGGCTGAGTTTAAGTTTGACCCTAGCACAGAAGAGGACAAAATTGAAGGTTGGATTGTCTGTAAGTTGTTCAAAGAAGCTGATGAAGCTTGACAGTACTTTGCCCTGTAGTGAAGAGGCAAACATTTGAATGTGAATGATATGGTGGTAGTGGGAAAGAGAGAAGATGATTTAGGGAAGGAGAGAGTTTTGCAAGCCTGGTCTTGCTGTACCCTTTGCAGAACTGAAGGGGACTTACGGATAAGTAAATCCTCTTGTATCTGTCAGTTTTGTTGTTAACCTCCTTAGAGCTAGCTGGTTTCTCATGTCTACCACTCATGTCAGACAGTTGCTCAAGCATGTCACTTTTCTAGTGGTTAGGATTTGCTTCTAAAAAGCTATCAGGAAGTGATCACTTGAGTCTTTGGAAAAAAAGTGTCAATTGGGGAGCAAGAAATGATTATCAGCTCAAATGGAAAAGATCCATTAAAAAGGGAGCACATCTTAATACCCTTGCTACTCTAAGTGTAGTAGTTAACTATCCTGATATTTAATGGATGTTTCATAAGGTTCTGCAGAAAACTATCTTTTTTTATTTTCAAGTGTTGTTCAAATGTACAGTGATACTAACTAGTCGCTGAAACCTTTTTTTCCCCACATCTTTAAGGTGGTGATTCTATTTATTTTTTTTTTTGTCTTCCAATTATTTCTTTATTGTACAGGATCTTTAAAAGTAATATATCCTTGAAACATATATAAACTTGATATGACCAGTGAAACCTGCCTTACTATGTAACTTATTAGAGAATCTCGGGACTTTAATTTCCAAAATAAAGATTGATTTTTATTTAGATATATAAATTCTTTCAGTCCTCAGCTGACAGTTTAAAGATTAATTGTAATAACAATAAAAATATAATCAGGTCTGTAAGAATACACTAAAATTCTTCTAAATGCTTAATGCTTTTAAATGCTTCCAGATGTTCTGAAGGCAGCTGAGTTTCAGACTGTTCATTGAAAACTGTATGTGAAGGCTTCTCTTATGTTCAGTTTCCCTTTTGTGAATGGAAGTTGGAACCTCAGTAGCTGCATAGGTGTGTTCACTCTTAAATGACTGTTGAATCAAATCTTCTACCTCCCCAGTATTTTTTAGTTTCCAAATCAGAGTTCTGCTTCATCTTCAGCGTAATAAACATCTAAAAATTAAGCTTAGATTAATATTTTTGTGTGATAATAAACTTGTGATTAAAACAAAATGTTAAAAAAAATTAAAATCATACTGTTTTGAGTTTTGTGACATGTCCTGGTAGGGTAAGCATACACTTAGTGTGTGCACTGAGTATATATAGTTAAATTGGCTCAATGTTGCACTTTCAAAATTACTACAGACCTTTCCTACTTTCCTTCTAGAAGTCTGAATGCACTTAGGAAAACAAAACACAAGCATTGCATTGCAGCTGGCATTACTTTAGATGTTTGTTTTGAAAAAATTCAGCTATATGTAGAGACTGAGGGTTAACAATGTTTAGAACTGAAATAGAAAGGAAGTATACTCACTTACTTAGTGTGTTCTTGTTAGAATTTGATTGTTTGAAATGTATCAGAAAGGATTAGTGTTTCAACAACATAAGATAAGGGTTTTAATCAGCCGTTTACCGTCCAGGTTTCTTTCATACCTCTTTTTCCCTCTAATATGTTTCACAAGGTTTGAGATTTTGGACAAGTGTTTCAAATACTGCATGTCAGGATTTATTAATAAAATAGGACTATGAAATCCTATATGGATATCGTAATTATTATATGACCTTTAGGTTACCTATGCAATTTTACCTGCCCAAAATGCTGTAATAACTTCAATGTGAAGATTGTCAGGCTTTTGTGTGCAGTTAAAGCAATAAAGTGTAATTTTAATATGAATGCTGCTATGGGTAGCACAAATGATATCTAGAGCAATAATTCTGAAGGTCTAAGACCTTTTAAGTTTCTTTCAAAAGAAAGGTGGGAAAAAAATCCTCATTTTCTTCGCAGGGCACATTTATACTCACTTCTTTTTTTAAAATTTTTATTTATGAGCTTCTATATGAAATTCAGTATTTTTTAGAATTTAAAGTTATGTGTAAGTAGTTTAGTAAACTACTTAAAATCTTCTGTTACACTTGGATCAAACAGTGTAGTTGCATACTAGGGATGTAGACTATCAGTGTAATCAGTGAATTTAATTATTCCTATCATTTAAGGGAAACTTCAGTTTCTTGTTTGAGATCTTTAGAGTTTGGATGAATGACTATTGCCTGCTTTGCATATGGTCAGACTTCCTATTTAAAAGATAAAACCCCTTCCAACTACAAAATGCATGTATGTCTGAAATGTAACATGTCATTAAAACAATGATATATTTTCAAAGTTTAAAGTATTAGATATTATAATTTTTACTTGTTCTTTTCTGTCTGTGCATTCTGTAGTTTTTTAACCTCAGACAATTCTTTTTCATGGGATCTATAGTGTTCAAGTAGCTATTCAGTAATTCTTTTTATCCTTGAATTCTATCTTGCTTAGTTTCAGGCATTATTTCATGCATCCTTGCACAAATAAAAAGTATCTGTCACTCTAACCACTTCTCAAAGCTCCCTGAATTCACTTTCATAACAACACTGAGCAAGTTCGAGTGGTGGTACTCTTACAGCTGAGCGCCAAGGTGTAGAGGGAACCCAGAGTTATTAAATGTCGCTTTTGCAGAAACATAGTGGATCTCAGGGATCTATGAAAACACTGTAAATATGAAAATTTACAGGCTGGTAGAAGAGAAGGAACCTGCCCTGAAAATGAGACTCTTGCTTAGGTTTTGAAGAATCTGAAGTACAGCCCTTATCAGTGGTGAAAAATATTCTAACAATTTGTACACAGCTAAATACAGCTGGATTTTTTTAAGTCGTGAAAGGCCATATTTTTGCTTACAGAACTATTACGTATTTTGTAAAAGAAAATGTTTTCTTCCCCTTAAGAAATGTTTATGCTAATTTTTTTAAATGCATTTAGACTGAATTTTCAATTCAAAAGAGTTAAGACTTGTATTTTTGTAGTGTCTCTGCTCTTGTTTTTGCAATTCTTGTGCCCTGGATGTGCCTGTTATGGTATCATGGTCAGTTTCATCTGATCTAAGACCATGTTGTCACTGAAAGGAGCTGTTAGTTCAGTATCCTGTTTGGATCCCTTGTGCCAGCCTGAGTACTCCCATGGCAATACAGAGTAGGATCAGGAAACTGATGTAATTCAGAACTGAGTAAAAAATAAATAGAACGATTTCCGCGGTAGACTTGATGTGTGTCTACACAAGCAGCTAAGTCAGTGCAGTAGAAGGAACAGAAATACAAGGAGGAGGATTACTCTTCTAAGTATCAGCCTGGGGACTTAAAAATTGGTGTAAGACAATGTTCTGTTGTAGCTGGGAAGAGTGGTATGTGGAATGCTTCTTTGCCATTTTATTTCGCAGTTTTTGCACTAGACAATCTTAAATCTTCAGTATATTTACAAATCATATAGAATCTAGCTCTCCTGAGAATTGTTTCAGAGGAAATAAATATCTAAGGATTGTGAAAGTAGTATTATGTAGAGATAATTTCTTCAGCATTTGTGTAGGGAACCAAAGTTAATACAGCACCCCTGAAGGGAAACTGATCTGTTTACTTTATCTGTTTTTATTGACCCTGAGATTTAGTTTCAGAAAAATAGGTGTTGGGAAATTGGGTGGTAATTCCTAGGGCTCATGGTCAAGGAGCAGGTCATGTGTATTGTTTTGACATCTCTCATTTCTCAGTTCAGATTTAAAGAAGCAAGCTGATTAATTAATTTATACAGCAAATTTTTGGTGATGTAGTTCTTGGTTTTGTACTGAAGGTTTTGATGACTAAGTATTCCTCAAGTCTAAATTGATTTGCAGTATTTCTAAAGAGTGAAGTCTTTAATTTCTGCATAGATAACCTGTTAACATTTTAACTATGTTATAGTTACAATGAGGAAAAAAGTAATAAATCCTAAAATCAGTCAAATGTGTATGCAAACAATTATAGAAAACAATGCTAAAAGAAGTCTGCTAATATTGACAAAAATGTCAAAACCCCAACTGCAAAGTGTTTGTGTGGTAACCTTTCTGTTCAACGTACTGGACCCTTTAAAGGTCGTTCTAAATACTATCATATGTAAAAGCATTTTTGAGGCTTTTTTTGTAGGGTGGATTTTAGGTTTTGTTTATTTTTTGTTTTATACCATTATTTCTGTAGTATATTAATTCTCAACATCACTTAGCTCATTAATCTGTCTGGCTGAAAGGTATGAGATCTAGGCAACACCTTTTAGATATGGAGACTTGATTCTGCTTGGCCAAGTACTCGAGAAATATTTCCATAAGGAAAAAGCTTGGCTGTGAGCATTTTGGAAGCAGGTCCTTCCCTCTTTGTATGATCAGAATTACATTGTTTTCCTCTCTGAGGCTGAAATAAGGTCCAACAGTTGCAGCAGGCAACTAAGATCTGTCATGTAGTTGTAAGAGGGCCAGTGAAAGAAGACTAATGAAAGGGGAGAAGACAATCACTTACAGAAGGCCTGAATTTTGTAAGGAGTTGAGAATTGCATTCAAGTCAAAGGACATAAGAGGTTTTATATCCTTTTCTAGATAATTGTCAAAGTATTTAGTTCTGGGTTTATTCTTGTAGGAAGAGTTTGTGGGCAGCCAGTAACTCCCAAATATTTGAAGTATGGTGTTGTACATATGTGCATGTAACATGTTACCTTCCAAAAAATCCCTACTTTTGTAACTATTTTATGTGTACTTTTTATTTATGTAACAACTTTGCATTCACTGTTGAAAATTGGGATAACATGGGGCTTGTGCAATTGCCTTGGTCATTTGCTGTCTTAGGTATTAGGGGAGTGCAAATTAGATGTAATTGTAGCTTTCTGTAGAAGGCTGTTAACTTTCTGTTTGGTTAGAGACAGTTTTGTAGTGGTTTTAGAATCTAAGTAATGTAATTGCAGTTGAGTATAGTTGGGTTTGCTGACTCAGGATCTTGATCCCTTCCTTTTATCTTGAAATATCTGTGCAATCAGTATGAAGTCTGTTTTGGTGTATTTGGGGTTTTTCTGGTGTGGGGCTTGGTGTTGTTTCCCCTCCCACCCCTTAACCCCTCCTCTGTTGCCATACACTGTTTGGTGCCTTACTGTTTCTCACCAAGTGACAGTGGTTAGTTGAGAATGCTTTCATGACAGACTTTTAACTGAAATACTCATAATTGCCTTGTTCTTGCTAGAATTTGAATTGATTAAATCGTCACTTAGCTAATGCAAGTTAAAGGAACATTTTTTAATTTGGTTCACCAGTGAGCACAAGGCCAGAGGGGCTAAAATCAGGGCTGATATGTGAAGTCTTGTATGATGATATCACTTAGTCTCAAGAAAGGAGCAGTGCAAGAATGCTATCATCCTGATTAGACTGTTTCAGGCTGTAACCACTGAGCAATGAAAATGTACAACCTCTCCCTTTAAAAAAATCTTCAAGGATAGAATATGTGTCAGTTATAGCACTTCCCCCTGCTTCCTTTAATAATGAAGTTGTGTATTGCTTTTGAGCTCAGTAGAGAAATGTCATCTCTGCTTTCCTTTCCTTATTTTGTTTTTTTTAATCTCTCTTCCAAGAAAATTTTATGTCAAGTCTTATAGTGAGTTAGCTACCAAATGATCTCAGTCAATTGAGAGTCATAATGAGAACAAATGAGTTTGTGTAATGATGGCCAATCCAGTGGTATCATTAACTGTTTAAATTTTGTATTCACATCTGCAATTTTCATTGTGTTTCCTAGGATTTTGGCTTGCAAAAGTCAGGACACAAGTTCTTTCACTTTGTAGTGAAGAGGCGACTTTTGTCCTCAACAAATTTACTACCTTTATTTTTCAACTATTTTTACCTATTTTACAGTTTGGTGAGATGGCTTGTAAATTCTGCGAAATTTATTATCTACTAGGTTAGTAGGCAAGTAGATATTTTTCTTGCTCCTTTTTAAATTAGGTGGGTAGCACGATTGGTGCTTTAAAAAAACATAGCATTATTTTTCTCCATATAGAACAGTACACTAGACCCAATTCTCCCTTGATATTCTAACCTTCAGCTTATTCAGTAGTAAGTAAAATGTGAATCTATAAAATAGTTGTTTCCTGTACAATGTATTTGTAAATTCTCTATTTGAATTCATGCACTCATTTCTTAATCTGTTCAATGTGTTGGCTTTAAAAGCTAAATTGCTAATTGCTGTGTACCTAATTTAATACGGTTTTGGGTTTGGAAGAAAATATGTAATAAAATTATGCTAGCAATGCCATAAGGACAAAGATGTGTGTGTATATTGAAATGTTTAATATGATTGCTCTTTGTGTCTTCTTGTAGAGTTACTGTACAAACTAATACCTGTTCATCTTAAAATCATGAAAATAATATTTAGTGTCTAGGGCAGAAATATTTTTGTTGCTATTGACTTACTGAAGAAATTAATGCAAAACAGTGCCTTTTTTTTTTTTTTCCCCTTCCTTCTGAGCCAGACTGGGTTGTTTTATATTGGAAATAGAATGGAATAAAATCTGTTTTTTCTTTTTGTCTTCTTTGTGTGTGTTTTCAGGCTCGGATAGCGTTTTTACAAGGGGAAAGAAAGGGTCAAGAAAATTTGAAGAAAGATTTAGTGAGAAGAATAAAAATGTTAGAATATGCATTAAAACAAGAAAGGTAGGTATACGAATCATTCCGTTTTTTTCTGACCTGGAAAACTTTGCAGACTAAAAGCAATTCGTTCACATTAAGTGAACTATCTGTATTAGATGATTCTACGTTACTGTATGTAAACGGTTTTTCTGGTTGGTCATCTTCACACTGTTTTCTGACAAACCTTAGTGTTAGCTATAATAAAAAGTTGTGTAATTTTCAAAGTGTTTGACTTGTGTCATAGACAAACTGGACAGTTTCCCTTTTCTGAGTTAGAATTATGGTACACTAAGTAAGAATGAGCATGCCCAACAGGTTTATACCTTATTACTACACCTTTACCTGTGCTTCAGTGGTGTTGAACTTGAAAGGATGAAAAACATTATTTGTTTGGTCCCTTTCAAGTATTTTGTATGTGTTGCATGATGAACACTATATTTTTGTGACAGAATAGAAGGATTCAAGTTGATTTTGTCTTGAAGGGTTGTTTTTTTCATGGGGTAGAGACTAGCATATTTAGTCTCCATAGGTACATTTTCTGTGGCATTAATTTAATGCTTTAAAAATTAAAATTCGGTTCAGTTGGTCTAGGCTAATGTCCTTCAGGTCTGCATGCTTTTTGTTGCCTGTTTATTTCATTTGACCAAAATTGGTAGCTAATTTTGAAAAAAGACTAGGAAAATAATCTTGTCATGTGCCTATGCTTTCAGGAGTGGACTGAGTTGTTATATTTAATTTTGTCTTGCTCTTAAAAAGTAGCTGAATCCAGTAGTGAAACAACTTGGGGATCAGGCAAGAAAATAGGTACTCTTTGTTTATTTTGATTTCAGGGGAGCATTCCTGCCAGAGTAAACTTTGATACAAAATTTTAAGTGTAGTGGGGCTTCACCTGGACATTTTAAAGTTAGTTATCCAAGTGTAAGTGTATCTAAATATATTTTACATTATGAATCAGTACTATGAGTAAGTGACTAGTATAGAAAAAACTTTGAGTTGTTTTCATATTAAGAACTAATTTTTTTGCAGTGATGGACATATTCTTCTGTGTGAGATGTCCAGTATAAAGGTGCTTCAGAAAACAGTGTATATTCACACAGAAAGCCTTATTAACACACCATATCTTTTTTGGTGAAGAAATAGGCAGAAAAGATTTATTACTTCATTCAGCTCTGTCCTTGTAATGGAAAGTAGCTCAAGGTGTCCAACTAGTGTAAGACTAGAAGTTACATTGTTATACTGTATAGGTAATGTGCAAGTCCCTCTGGATTCAAGGCAGATGAGATGCATGCAAAGTGTGTGTACTCTTCCTATAAAGAACATTGAGCATATCAAAGAAATAATATGCTTATCACAGACCCAAGTGTCTTGGAGATAAGTAAATTCTGGTTGAAGGAAAATATTTTGGTTATTTTGGCAATAATAAACTATGTGCTGCACAGAGACTTTCTGCAAATGCACACCATAAGGCTGTGAGGATTGCCTGCTTATTGAGATAAATCAGAGGCAGTTAATTACAGCTGGAGTGTGAAGACATAACAGGATGCACAGTTTGAAGATGAATGGCACTGGTGAAACCTCATTCCTGCTTTCTCCTCAAATGCAGCTGTCTTTATAGTTTGTTTTCCCATGAAATGCCAAAATTCATGCAATGGGCAGGAAGCTTGTAAACATGTCCACCAGAAGCAGAAGAGCAGAAAGACAACATTTGCATTAGTACTTGTGGCTAGTGGGTACAGGCCAACACTGCATGGTTTTCAAGAGGAAGATCCTTGCTTAAGTTCTAGCCAGAGTTCTTACAGAGATTGCCAGAAACAGGAACTGAAACTTGAGTTGATTGGTGAATGTGTGGGAGGCAATGAGGAAGCTACAAATGCCCAGTAATTTGAGGGAATCTAACTATGAAAGTATGATGGATTGAGTAAGGAAAGCAGACAGGTACTGACTTGTTACTAAATCATCTGAGAATGATACTGTGTTGGTTTCTTGCTTGTTGCACTCAGTGTTCAGGATAATACTTGTTATTTTTTTGCCATTGTTCCCCTGAGTGAAGACTCGCAACTAATGAAAATATACCATCTCCAAAACAAAATAAAGTCTTGAGAATTTCAGACCTGAAAATTGTTGACAGCAAATTTCAGTGTTGCACCTGATTCCTTTTCTTGTTTAACTTCTCACCATCAAAAAGTATCATGCAGTGAAATACCAATTATAAGAAGTGAGGAACAATCTAATTCAGACAACTGTTGTGATTTTTCAGAGAAAGGATATGAAATAAGACATCAGTGTTTAAGATCAAATAAAATGCAGTAATTGTTACAAAATAGTTCGATATTTCTAGTATTTATCTCTAAGTATGTGTAATGATGTTTTGGAGAGGTAAAATGTTATTATTTTAGTGTCCTTAAATGCTTTGGTAGTTCAGTATTAATTTTTTTGTTAATAAAATCAGGTCCTATGTAGTTTCATGTATGGGGATTTTTTTGTTTGTAGCTAGTGTGTATTCCTTTATGGTGCTTTGCAGACCCAGCCAGATGTCTGTTATGTACTGTGAGCCACTGTACTCCAAGCTTCATTACCATAGTGCTGTGCTTAGATTAATGAGACTTGCTGAAATCATAAAACTGGGGCTATATTTTGGCTTCATAGGCTTTGAACTGGACCTAACTTAGACCCTTGTAACTGAGTGATAGGATTCAACAGTTAAATAGCAGAAAGCAGTTAAATCAACTTAGGGCATTCTTTCTTCTCCTCTTACTTTACACTCACAGGAACCCAGCCTTATCTTAAGTCAATACTCCAAGGATTCAAAAGTTGCCTCTTGCAAAATTCAGTTACTGTGTGGTGTGGAAGAGTAATGTCACTGACTTGTCAGCAACACTGTAGCTTGTTAGTGTTTTTGAATATATATATAATAATTCTGTTCGTGTGATAATATGGAAAGGAATAGATGTGTGAATATATAGTTTATTGGAATTTAATAAGATTAATTTCTTGGTGTAAAATTGAAGTTGTGATGTGAAAGATAACTAATCTCATTGCCTGCAGCAATATTTTGGCTTATTTGTAGTGGCTAGTCATTGGTATAATTTTAGATCAGATACATCATTATCTGCTCTAATCAACAATTAAATCAGAATTTTAATTAATGTTTTGAAGTTGTAACTCCAAAAATGGAACAACTGCTCCTAAGTAGTATTGCCACAGCTCTAATTTGAATAAGTTTAGGTTGGCTTTTCAATTACAGTGCCTTATTGGCTTGACTTATGAATTGAGCAAAAATATTTTGTCAGCTTTATTTAACTTGAATTATTTTCACTTTGGTTGTTTTGGATTCTTTTTAATCCCCAAATGTACAGCACTTTATAGTGCATATATATCATGGTACGTACTTTCCATATCTGGAAAGCTTGGTGGAACATTGCCCTATTACAATGTGGCACAAAGCTTTGTCTCTGTTTCAAGAGAGCACCTGGAGCAAACAGTCTCATTAGTGCATGGAGGAGCTAAGAACCTATTCATAAATAATTAAAAAATATGATTCTATTTAATTGGCAGTCAGTCAGATTCAGGTCACAGAAAAGTCTTCAGGAGCCTCAGCTTTTCAGTTACAATAGGATTGCCATGAAATGAGGGATTTTTTCTTACTAAAAAGAGTCAATAGTGCCATCTACTGACAATTTGTTAATGAGACTTCCTAATTGCAATTTTAGCAGAAACTTGTGTAACTTAAAGGAAAATCTCCTATACCATCAAATATATCAGGCACTATTAGAGACGTACTTTTTGCAGTAGTGGCTCAGCCATTTGAGAAGTTTCTTTGGAAATCCATCATCTTGGCCACCACACACATGTTCCATTATATATTTCTTCTTGAGAATTTTCATATTCAAGAGTGATCTTGAAAACTGATGGGAGGAACTAGGTACGGTTTCCTTACTCTTAAAACTTTGGTCAAATGTTTCATTTAGAATTACAAAGGCAACTGCATTTCAGACTTCTTTAAAATGTGCCTCCTAATGTTTTTAGAGAGATTTTTTGCCTTGGCTCTCCTGCAGAACATCTAGAGTTCTTTACCCTGAGATTTCGAGTATTTTTGCAAAGGATCTGTGGACCAAAAGTGAAACTGAAAGATAAATGATAAAGTTTGAGAACTCCAGCATATAGGTGTAGGTAGTTCAAATGATGTTCTTGGAAGGAAAGGGAGTTGAAGACGTTTCAATAGGCAATTTGGGTAGACAATAAGATTTTGAAGGCTTATGCCTACCTTCATGGAAATAGTATCACCAAGGCCAATTTTTTAGAAAGGGATGGAGAAGGAGAGATCAGGGGTAGGTTATCAGAGATCAGAAGATGGGAAGAAGTGAGACATATTTGCATAGGTAGACTAAGCAGGCATTGGAAGCTGTCTCCAGTAGGTGAGGAGGAGAAAATCCGTAAGAAAATACACGTGATGAGAGAAACTAGCACTCTAATATTGTTCTTCTGAGGGAAAGATATGTATCCTAAGCAAAGACAGAACAGGAGAGAAATGGAAATGGAAATTGAAAGTGGCAGATAGGCAGGAATCCCAGATAAGAGGTTCATTCATTGTAGTGCGATTGGCTACCTATGACAGTGGTACCACTGGAAAAATAATTTCTGCTAAATAGTTGAACCTACTAGTTTTTTAAATGTCCTCGTATGAGCCAATATACATGAAAAGCCACACGTTCTTGGAGAACATACTAAGCTCTCATCTATAAGTTACTTGATAATTGTGAATAATTGTAAAAATATTATCTTGAAACTATGTTCTTGGAAGACCAGAAATAATTGTTTGATGCAATAAATATCACAACAGTTTTATTTGGATTAATTATACTGTGTTGGTATGGTTGCTTTAATTGGAAATAATAGAATGTTTTGAGTTGATCAAATTCTTGTGTGCTAATTTGTTAAACATCTGCATACTTTTTCAGGGCAAAATATCATAAATTGAAATATGGCACAGAATTGAACCAAGGTGACTTGAAAATGCCAACTTTTGAATCAGGTAACCTTTTTTACAACAGATTTGGTCTGCTCAATTCACTGCAGTTTTCCATCTTCCCCCCACCATTCACTTAAGTGTGTTATAAGGAATATTTCTAGGAAAGATTTGGCATTGGGCAAATACCGTTTAATATTAAATCAAGGGAAAAATGCCAAAGAGGGAAAAATAGGCTATCCCTATTGCTCCTCTGGAGTGCATCTGATTTTGCATTGTAAATACCAAATTGATAAGAACAGTTTTGCTCTTCACAGTATTGCAGGTAGAGGAAAGCATTTCTTGTAACAATGCTGGGCTGTTTAATAAGCAGAATTTAATTTGACTTCTTTTGCAATGTCAGTCTTTGGGAAGTCACACTGTTGGCCTGTGTTTGTATAGTATGCCTTAAAATTGTGGTCTACAGATTCATGTACCACCATACTTTTTTTTACCCTCCCCCCACCACTTCTCTGAGTGCCACATTTTGGGTATTTTTATACCCAGTTGAAGCTAGAGACCATGAGTCATATTTCTTGCTTGGTGGGAATTTTGGTTTGTGTTTAAAAGCATTGTAAGTTAGATGTTAACTATGACACTGTATCTTCCAGAAGATACCAAAGATACAGAGGTTCCTGCAGTACCTCAGAATAGCCAATTGACCTGGAAGCAAGGCAGACAGTTACTGCGACAGTAAGTAACATTGTTGACTACTGATGTATTCAAACTTTCCCCTGCAGTATGAGGAGCTATATATCTGCTTAGTCTGTGAAACAGAGTAATTGAGGTCGGCAAGTAGTCGTTCGTTTTTCGGGACTTCATAGTCTGGTGCTTTAAGCAGTAGAGAGTAAGGTTTTCTGTATGAGATGCATAGTGATGAAGCTTATTTTTCCCTAAATGATGTAACAGTGGCATTCATTTTTACTAGTGAACGCTAAGTTTCCTTTTTCCTCAAATACGCTTTCCTCTTTCTTTCTTCTGTTAATGCATCTAGGTATCTTCAGGAAGTAGGATATACAGATACAATATTGGATGTACGCTCCCAGAGGGTAAGGTCTTTGCTTGGGCTCTCCAATTCAGAACCAAATGGTTCAGTAGAGACAAAGAACTTAGAACAGATCCTGAACGGTGGTGAATCTCCTTCGTCAAAACAAAAGGGACAGGAAATCAAAAGGTAAGTGAAGAGACAAGAAATGCCTAGTCATTCATACATACTGGTCACTGCAAATTGAACTTTCAGCTGGAGAGTCTTAACAGCTGTGAATGTAGCTGACCACTAATGATTATGACCTTAACTGAAACCGATTATACCTAGGAACGTATGCATCTGTTACGTACATATATGTATATTACACTAATATATTATATACAGGAAAATTATATATTGAAGTTGAATTATGTCATGTGAACACTTTGGAGTTGTTTTGAGGAAAGATTGTGCTGAGTTGGTGCTTTTGTAATAAGGACTTAGGCAGCTGTAGAAACTTCTTCATACAAGCATTTCTTGTTTTGCTAGCTTTAAAGCTCTTAAGATGTCAGATAGCAATTTCATTTAATCTGGTTAGTCTTCTGAATCTCTTCAGCAAGTAAAATGGATTCTTTCAATGTTTTTACTTACATAGGAATTCTGGTGATGTTCTTGAAACATTTAACTTCTTAGAAAACGCGGATGATAGCGATGAAGAAGAGGAGAACGACATGATAGAAGATATTGCAGAAGGAAAAGAAAAGCATAGGATAAATAAGAAACACAAAGTAAAAGATCTTTTAGTTTTTTTTTTTTTAAATTGATCTGAAATTCCCTTAAAAAAGGGAATTTTTTCCTCAGATGATACAAATGTTTGTGTTTGTTGCACCTTTGTGGTCTGAATGGATTGTAAGCACATGTGTTATTAGTAAATTTGCTGTTTTAGTTAATGTATTACATTGAAAAATTAAAAACAACCCACCAACCTGTTTGCAAATGTGAATTAATTGATGAATTGGCCATCTCAGCTTCTCTGGATACTTTGAGTCCCTTTATGAGGCAAATTTGTCACAATACAATGTGCATCCTTTTTGAATTTTGGAGAAGGTAGGAACAATTCCTTAGAGGAAATTAAATTATGTAATGTGAAAAAATTTACTTCGACATCAAATACATGTTTAAATCTTCTTCTTAGTCATTTTTTTACTAAATTTATCAACAACCTAGCAGAGACTTGTCTCAAATCACTTTTTGTTTAAGGTTCAATTAAGTTTTGCTCAGTTTTAATTTTCTCTTGAGTTTTCCATTCTGTGAGCAGCTTTCTAGATAGACTGTGTTACCTATCCCATTTTAGTTCTTTCTGCTGTACCAAAAGTCTCCCTCTCTCAGGGGTTTCTTTATGTAAAAGCATGTATTTATGAATGTTATACTGAGAGTTTTGTTACTTTTTGCTTAGAACAGTATTCTGTAACATGCTGACCCTCTGGCTGCATTGGATTTTCTCAAGTAGTTGGCAGCATTAGCTTGACTTGATGCAAGTCTTCATGTCCCAGCTTGACTTGTCAGGAAGGAGTTTCCATCATACCTTTGGTATTAACTTGTACTTCTGGTAATTAGATTAATCAAGCAATCATTTGAATCTCCTTTGTTCTAAGGCAGTAGATAGTCTGATAAAAAGGTTATCTAGTAAGTGTATCTCTTAGCACATATGAAAACACTATACTTGCTTTTTGATTATTCTACAAACTTGTTTTTTGACAGAGAGCAAAATAATCATGTATAGTTACCTTTATAAAAGTTGTCCCTTTTTGCAGAAGTAAGAATATTGTGCAGACAGTAGAAAAATAACCCCATGTGGAAATTCTGTTCACCTGAAGAATGAAATAAAACTTTTCACTGATGCCTTGTCAGAGGGTTTATTTGTTTTGTTTAAGGTGAAGGTGTGGTAGAAATAGCAAAAAGACACTTTTCTTCAAATGCTGCATTTTCCAAATTTATGCTTAACCCTGAAATAGAACTGGAAAGCAAAAAGAGAAAAAGAATTCTGGACCAGTAGAAGCACAGTTTCTTTGTAAGGCTTCTCTGCAGAGCTGTTGATAGTCAAGAAAATCAAGAGATTTCTAATTGTTACGTGTTAAATAACAGAAATGAAGACTGGGATGTATGGGATTATTCATGTTGCTAAAGCTGGTTGTCAGTGTTCTTTGTATGTCCTAATTATCACTAGGCTACGCTGCTCTCTCTTTTTTTTTTTTTTTTTTTTTTTTTAAATAAGCCAACTGAGATCTAAGTGTCTTTTTCTGTATTTCACGTTGAATTTTCTCCTACAACCCGTTACTCAGAGTAATTTGTATCTCTTCTAACCTAAATTACTAGAAAATCTGTTCATGATTCAGATTCAGAAAAATGTTTATCTGCTTGCAGATTGGTAATGAAGGTTTAGCTGCTGACCTTACAGATGACCCTGATACTGAAGAAGCTTTGAAAGAATTTGACTTCTTAGTGACAGCTGAAGATGGTGAGGGAGCTGGAGAAGCTCGAAGTTCAGGAGATGGAACAGAGTGGGGTAAGATGCTAACAAAAGCACTTAGAAATGAGGGAATATTTATTCATGATAGTACATAAGCATTGCAATACCTGCTAAAGTGCTGTGGATGTGTGGATGATTGTGATACTCCAGTGTTGATACTTAGAAAATGGTGTATTGTGTCCTGAAATTTTCATATATATATATATACTGTCATAGTTGCCACAATTACAATTATAGTTAAATTTCTTTCAGGTTATGATTCCAACACTAAGAGGAGAATATTTTCTTACTTAGATATGAAAGTCTAGGATTCTGAGTGTTTTCACACCTGCATTAAATTTGTTTTCAAACATAGATTTTTTTTTTTTCTCATTTGTTTCTTCTCAGGACTTTTAAACTTCTTGTACTTAAGTTAAATGAATTTCTTTGGGGTACTTGAGGAATGGACCATTAGTATTTTCAGTTTCTCTCAGTGAGATTTTTAGATGTTGTTGCTTACCTGGCTTGCATTAGTAAAATAAAATAAAAAATGCTTTTGTAATAGCCAAACCTTTTAGTACTAATTTGATGTGAAACAAAATACATTAAGTCAGAAATTCCTGCAACTTGAATGTTTCAAAGGAAGAAACTGAAAGAAGAAAATTTGTGTAGGAAAAAGAACTTATCCAGGTAATTCATATCTGCCTTTAAATGGGAAATTGAATATCTTAATTTTTGAACAGATACACAAGCAATTTTGCAGTTGCATACTGTAAATCTTTAATTATAAGCCCCAAAAGTACCACTACATCATGTTGTTTGACCATTTTATGTCATTGAGACAGTGAAATCATACTTCAAAAAATACCTCGGTGAGCAAAAACAATATAAAGATCTACAGAAATTAAAGTAATGGCACATCTTCCAGGAAAATAATCCAGTGTTGATTTTGAAGATATCAAGGGGTAGAAAGCATTCGTTTCTGAAAGCTAGTATCATAGGATTAGTCACCTTTATTTCTAGTTGAAAAATGAAGCTGAACAAACAGCTGCCTTCAGTTTTGGTAATAACTGTCTATTTTTAGTAGAATTCTAGTTGCTTGGTGTTATTCTCCTTTGAAGTTGCTGTTATTTGATCAGTTTCTTGATCATCTTTTTATTTAGGCACACAAGCAGATCTCTTGGTGTAAGATGTGAAGCTGAGTTTTTTACTTTGTAACATTCCTTCAAACATACAGTGATGCAGAAAATTCTGGTTCTAGCATCAGTCTTACTGCTTTTGTATATGAAAGGAAAGATAGTTTGATACTGTAATTCATGCAGTCTATACTGTAATTCACCCATTTTTTTCCACAGCAGACTTACTGTATTGCACTAGCTTACCCATTGAAATTCCAAGTCATTGTTTCCAAAGATTACTTTCCAGTGTGTTCTATCTCTGTCATCTTCTCAGGTAGTTACCCAATGCTAACGTCTATTTTAAAAATCAAATTGACCTACTACACTTTTCATAGAGTGGTTTGAATATCTTTTATGACAGCTTAAGTGAACCCATAGCAAAAGTGAGGCATTTTAGGAGTTTGTATACACTTGTGACAACTTTTTCCTGACAACTGGTTTAAATGCAGTAATTCCATTGTTAGCAAAAAAGTCATGTCTGAGACAAGGAAGTGAGAAGGAAGAAATAAAACATAAACGTACTTTTCATCTTTCAAAGTATGTATTCTAAGTTTTGCTATATAAAGACAATATCTATAAGTGTATTGTATATTTTGTGGTAATGTACCATCTAAATTAGTCAAAGATATACTTCAATGTTTTTTTCACATTATGTCACTGATTTTATACAGCTATTTTTTCCATAAATGGACATTTAAGGGTACAGTCTATCAGGTCCTGGGGTTAAGTGTTACTTTTTTAAAGATCAATATGTAAATATGACAAGGCTTCTTTATTAACTACCACAAATAACATTTTAAATATTGTCCCAGTTAAATACTTTCTAAAATAAAACAATACATTGCCTAAACCAATTTATTTTAGCCTGTCACATTATTTTGAACTCTCTGAAACTGTTGTGACTTGAAATCTCCAGCTCTATACATTTAGTTACTTACTTCAAGGGGGAACTTCATTTAAACAAATTCTTATCATGACTTTCTAACCAATTGCATCAACCGTGAATGTTAGTATTTCAGTTAAAATTCAAATTTTTCTTCATAATGTAATAGTTGCTCTGTTCTGTTTTCATAGTTTTTCTTCCTTCCTGTTTTAGTTTTCCTGTCATTAACATCCTTGTATCACTTCTGACTCTTGCAAAGATTTAAGCACTCTGAAAAAAATGCAAATGTTTACATCTCTTATTTATTTATAATGCTTTTATTTAGTATCTGGAGACCAAACTTCTAATGTTCAGTCTCTAAACATATTGCCTACTCTTGCTTTATTAATACTTCTAATTATCTGTCAAAGTATTAATTGTAGGTGTAAAATATGCTAAAATATTTCATTGCAAAATTTGATAGTTGTATTTTTGCTATTGGAGACTTCTGCAAACCAGCCAAAGAGTGCTCTGAAGTTTGAGTTGCTTTTCTTTTCTTCCTATAGTACAACTTTTTATGAAGACATTCTTTTTTTTGTAAGTGCCTCAGTTAACATACTTTGAGTATTAAATTAATTTCAAACTTTGCAATTTGAAATATCCTGTCATTCGACATGCTTTACTTAGGAACAGCTTATCTTCAAAATAGTGAAAGATGAGCATGTTCAAGCAGTGTCAAATGAAGAGTCAAAGTATGTGACACAGTAAAAAAAGAATGTATAGTTTTGGATTGAAAGAATTATAAATGCCTTGTGGTGATTTATTATAAAGCAAAAAAGCATATATAACTTGAGTTTGCTTAAGCAAACAGGAATAAATACATATTGTATTTATAAAATAATAAATACATATTGTACTACATATTAGAGATTTATGTAGTCTTTTTATTCTGCTTATGGTTTCAAAGACTAACTGTGTGTTCATCACTGGATTTCTCATCTCCATGAAACACAAAAGTTCTGTTTGCATATGGACCACGAGTCAGAGAATGACTGACTGTGCCCGCATTCTGGGAGCCAGAGTGTGACTGAAATTCTGAGTCTCTTGGGCCATCGTCTAAATATTTTTAAAAAAAAACAGAACAAAATCTAGTTGCAAAAAACCCTAAACCCAGCCTTTCTGCAGTAAATTATAAGGGTTAGTGGACATCCTGAATTTCCTGTGCTATTCTGGTGTCAGTTTAGTGCAGTTTATAACCACTGCAGGCAATTTGCAAAAGTTCACTGTCGGGGTGGGGAATTACAGAGGTCTTCTGTTTACATGACTCTGTTCTGAAATAGCTCAGTTTGTTTAAGCATATGGGAGAGAAACACTGCTGGGTTTTCCTAAAAGTCTTGTTTGAAAGTCATTTCACAACCTCCCTAGTTGCTTGCACTTTTCCAGTTCTCTGTTGAGCCCAGTTCTTTCAAATTCTTTGCCTTGATGTTTAATGCCCTATGTGTTTTGCGCTCTACAGACACTTTCTGAACTTCCAGTGTAGAACACAGACTGAACATGTTATTTCAACTTTGCCATCACCTGCGCTGAAATGTGTGGACTACTCCTGCTTTAATACACTGCACCTTTTAAAATGTACCAAAATGACTTTTTTACAACAGCATTGCATTGCTATTACATGTGGTCATCTTCTGGTTCAGTTTAATTCCCTAATCCTTCTCTGCAGTGCTTCAACCTAGCTGATTATTTTCATTTTATTAATGATGCTTTGGAATTTTTTTTACTCAATTTGTTTTCAACTGAATTTCCGTTAGTGGAGTTTTAGTTTTTTTTTTTTTTTTCATGTGTTTTGGGGTTTTTTTCTTAATTGTCTTCCTCTTTTGACTGAGCATATCCTCTGACTTATTTTCCTGTGCCTCTTGTGTTTCTTGACTCATCACTATTCCTCTCAGTGTTTTGGCCCAGTGATCATAAAGATTTAGGTCTTTGTGTTGGCAGTTGGGTGTAGGATGTGAATTGTTCTCTTTTCCTCTCCACAATTCTTTGTGGTCAGCTCAGGGGACTTTGCCATTATGCTGATGGTTTCATGCTTTCACTGCCCTTGCCATTTCTGTATTTCACCTCCTTGATCAAGACTGACCTATCTTTGTCGTTGTCCTACTTGAATGATGGTAGATGCAGCAGTATCCTAGGGTATCTGCTGCTTCGTTGTCATGTTTTGTCATGAAACATATACTTGGAGTAACTCTTATTGTTCTGCATCCTAAATGCATGTTTCCCTATTCCTGCTGTGTTCCTCTTGTGCACTTTTATGATTATAATGGTTATAACTTAAAAAATTGGTCCAACCATATTGTAGGTATGATTGGAAATTTGGAACTGAGGAACTAACTTTTTTTATTTTGTGCCTGAAGAATTTGTAAGCATAAAGCTAAACTGGCACACAAACCAAGTTTAGTTGCTGCCAGGTTGTCTACTAGCAAAAGTGCTTCTGCAAATCTTACATTTGCCTTGTCTTAGAAACAGGTTTATCTTTTTACTAATTCTAAGTTTCCAGAAATGTTTAAGATGGACAGTTTAGAAAAGTGGAGACTTGACTTTTCATAAAGAATAATTAACTCTGCAGTGTTTGTCAAACAGAAAAAGAGATGTTTTCTAAAACTATTGTGGAATATTGTATTTCTGCTAATTATGATTTAATTTCTGGAATGCAGTAGGATGTCTACTTGTGTGAATTACTTTCTTCATCTTTATGTAAAAAACTGTATTTATAGACTTGTTTCTCTGGTTATATGTAGGATCAAGGTTTCTTTCTTGTGCATGTAGAATGAATGCGAAAGGATGCATGGTGGTCTTCATGAATAAACTGGCATTGACTTACTCAGCTTGCATTTTCATGAGAGATACAGCATGAATACTTTTATTTGCTTGTTCAACACTGGCTGAATAATTTCTTAACACCGTCTTTCTAAAGATGCAGTAATTGTTTCTGAACACCAATGAATATTTGTGTATTTTGAAGTATCTAACATAAACAGTTGCTGATGAAGCTTAATTTGTTTGCTCCTTAGTAACAAATTAACATACAATTTTCAAATATGTAACTGATAATATACAGTGCCTTGGAAAACTGTATGAAATGAGACTTAGTCTTTTATAAACTTAAAACTGAGACTGCACCTTTAAAATAAAGATTTATTAATAACTTTTATTAATGCTCTTATACAGCTATGACAGTAAATCACCAACAGCTTGCATTGCCAATTGCTGATTTTTTTTCTTTTAATAATATGCTGCATGTAGACAAAGATGACCTGTCCCCAACTGCTGAGGTTTGGGATGTAGACCAGGGACTAATAAGTAAACTGAAGGAACAGTACAAGAAGGAACGAAAGGGGAAGAAAGGGGTGAAGAGTAAGTGCAGATTCTGAATCTTGTAATGCAACACTTTTTTGCCTATATATATAGAAGACGTTTTTTTCTCACAAGTTCTGTTTTTGTGTTTTTCATTAAGCATCATTCTCTGTAATGGGGGCAACCAACTTTAACTTTCTGCCTGCTGAATGTGAATATGTTAAAACCAAAATAATGGACAACTTGCATTTTAAGGATATTCCTATTCTAAGAAGTTTTCTGAAAGATTTAAACTTTACCTGCTTCTTAAAGTATAATAACATGATACTGTTCTGGGAAGGGGGTGGGTGTTGGGAGTTTTTTATGGGGCTTGTACTTACTTTTACAGTCCTAGTCACTGAGAATGAAAAAATGTCTGTAATGTAAATATGAACTTTTTGGTGGCTTTGTGATACAATCTTTATTTTATGGTGCCCTTCACTTTTCTGTGCATTTACTGTGTTTGGTTGACACCTCTACTCTTTAAGAGTTTTCCAACCAGTTGACCTATTTTTAACTACACAAGTTGACCTAAACTTCAGTGTTGAAGTACCTGGTAAAAGTGCCTTTGGAAATCATGAACTATACAGAGTTCTTAGCGGAAAAAGTATTATTTAAATCTATGTCATCGTAGGATGGCTTGGATTGGAAGGGACCTTAAAGATCATCTGCTTACAACCTAATCTAGTTTAGACTGGATATTAGGAAGGAGTTCTTTGGTGGGAGGGTGGTGAGGCACTGGCACAGATGGCCCACAGAAGCCCCATTCCTGGAAGTGTTCAAGGCCAGGTTGGATGGGGCTCTGAGGAACCTGTGCCAGTGTCTCACCACCCTCATGGTAAAGAATATCTTCATAATATCTAATCTAAACCTACTCTCAGTTTAAATCCAGTCCTCCTTGTCCTGTTGCTACATGCCCTTATAAAAAGTTCTCTCCATCTTTCTTGTAGGCTCCCTTCGGTACTGAGAGGATGCAATTAGGTCACCCCAAAGCCTTCTCTTTTGCAGGCAAAACAAACCCAGTTTCCCTAGCCTTTCCTCACAGGAGAGGTGATCCATCCATCTAATCGTCTTGGTGGCCCTGCTCTGGACTCGCTCCAACAGGTCCATGTGCTGGGAGCCCCAGAGCTGGACATAACACTCCAGATGGGGTCTCACCAGAGAGGAGTAGAGGGACAGAATCCCCTCCCTCACGCTACTGTCCAGCTTCAGCACTTTTCCCTTGGTCTTGATAAACCTCATGAGATTCCCCTGTGCCCCCTTCTTGAGCTTGTCCAGGTCCCTTTGGATGGCATCCCATGTTGCTTTAGAGAAGCTCCAATGATTGCAGTGTTTTTATTTTGAAAGTAGATTTTAGCAGTTTCTGATAATATCTAGTAAAAAAATTATTTCCTCAAATTGAAAAAGCTCTGTGAATAGATACTAACTAAATTAAGTGATAGTTGAAATATAACACTTTATGAAGAATGCTGTAATTAAGATTTGAATTTACTTTGTAACACCTTACAATTACAATTCGGTTAGTGCATGTTGGTTTTTTTTTCAGCAGTTTTGCATGACTTGCACACATACACACCTGAACATAGAATCTTTGATGAAGCAAAGATTTTTATCTAGTCTGTGGTTTGATTAGAGCTTACAGTAGTAATTTGCATGCTAATGGATATCACCATTTAACATGTAAATCAGCAGTTGACACCAAATTCATATGAAGTATTTGGTAGGGTTAGAAACTTCCTTTTAATCCCAAAATAGACTTCTTTTATTTGAAATTTTCTTACTAAACTTCACATTTTAGACTTTTGGAAGCATAGTGGCTGCAAAAGAACAGGAAAATTTTCTTCATCTGAAGTAATTTGGAAATCTTGTGTTCACATAAGGGGATATTTAGGAGGCAACTGTGTGTCACAGTGCTGTGAGATCATGTAAATCATTGTTTAGGTTTTGAGTTTTAAGTTTAAATTCTCCTTCAGGAAACCCTGAGCTCATATGTAATCTCACAAAGTGGTTTGAGAGATTCTTTGCTTGTCACATTCATGATAGTAGTTTCTAACTAAAAATTTGTCTCTAAATCACTGAGCTATTTAAATGAGAAAACTCCACACACATTCAAGGTTGGGCAGGTTTATTTCAATTTGTAGACTGGCCTTTTTTTCTCCCCTTTTTAACATTCTGAGACTGAAAATACTGTTGAAGGCCTTCTTTATTCCTGCTTCTCACGGCTGATCATTATTCTGAATACTCATCTCTTACTTTGCTCTTCAGTGTTCTGTCAGACTACCATCAGAATTGATTTCAAGTACTATCAGAGCTTACCTGTATGCTAATATATATGTCTTATCATAAGCGCCAAAACGTACCTTAACTGTCATCTCTTGCAATACTTGGAAGACACCATAATAGGGCAGACGTTCTTGTGGTTTCTTTTGTTGGATATGCATCTGCTAACTACCATAATCTGCATTTAGCCTGTAACATAGTGGGGTAATCATAGCCCTGGCCTCAGGTATGGAAACTTTTGTTCCAAATGTAGACATAAATAAATCTACAGAAGTAGATCCGATTCTGTTTTGATACTTTTCTAGTCTGTATTCATGTGTTTTCTTTGGGTGGAACACCTTAATTTAGGTCATCTTCTGTCAGCATGTATGTTTTTGTAATGTAACACTTTTTTTGCTGGGGAGGGAGGAGGGTGTCTGTCATGACAGTCACCATGCTATGTGAAAATACTACCTCTTTATGAAAGAATCTTTATAAAACCCACCAAAACAACAACAAAAATCCACTACCCCACACTTTAATTTCATTTATAGTATCAGCTGTCAATAATGCAAAACCTGTTTATTGAAGAGTTCCAAGTCTGATAGGATCAATTTTGGCAAGTAAATCAGGGATGACTTTTTAAGATATGGCTTGTTGCAGGACATAATAGTGCAGGTGTTGTTTATCTCATTTCATACCCTCAGGTCAGTGTAATGTGTTCTCAGCAATTTGAAAGATAGTTTTCACATCCTAAAAATGTATGTGTACATCGCTGTTGAAGTGAAGATATTTTTACTGGTTTTCCTTAGTTTCCTTGAAGCTTTTCACGGTTTTTTTTTTTTTTTAATTTCCTACTCTTTTCCCTTAGTGTAAGTCTTCTGTATTTACGAGGCAATATCCATCCTGTTCACTTTGCTAGCCTTGATTTCTGGAAATACAGTGTAATAGTTGATAGGCATGAAAATAGATCTGAATTTTACCATCTGCATTACCATCACTGTTAAGGATCCCTATGTTATATTCAGACTTGGGCTAACACATCGCAGAGCTAAGAGAAATCTGGTTATGGCTTCTCACTACAACTTTTCATTGCTGAATGTTCAGCTACCTTTTTCCCATTTTGATCTCTGAAGGAGAACACACGGAGATCATATTGTAGGTGTTTTACTTTCCTTCCTAATGGGTTTGTTTACCAATTTTTGTTTTGTTGTTTTCTGAGGCTAAAACACAGTCATCCAGTTTGTGCCTTGAACCTACCTGTTTATGTAGAGACAGCACATTCTTTTTTTTAAAAAATCTCTTTGTACATCTAAAATACTTCAACAGTTATATGAAGGTACACTTACACTTATTTGAAAGCAGAAATCTGTGCAGTCTTCTGTAGCACAATCTTGAGTATTGACATTTTTTGGAATGAAATACACAGAAGTTGTGAGAACAGCATCTGCTCTTTTGTAAGCTGCTCTCTCTATTGTTTGATGGATTGAGGACTGTTCTGAGACCATACCTGAAGGACAAGAAGTGCCCAAACATACTGAAAAGCATTAAAAGACAAGACTGTCCATCCACTAATCAGTCACAAACTAAATGAATGACTGGTTAAAGGTAGCAGAGCAGTGGGCTACTTCTAGTTACTTCTGGGTATGCTTTGAGACAAACTTCTCATGCTCATATGTTTGGTGTGAAAGCACCTCCAAAAGATGCTTTCAGTTTGGACATGAGTAAATCTATAAGCCATTTTTGACGTTTTCCATCGATGTGTTGAACAGTTCATGCATATCGACATGGAGAAGACAAACAGGTTTTTCTTCTGAAATGCAAAGGGTTTCTGAAAGTAGACAGTTTAGGATGCCTGTCATGACTTTTATCATGTCATTTATCGATTGCTCTATGCAAGAGTATATCTGCTACTGGTCATGGCAGGTGTGTGACTGATGGCCAGCTGGAGTAAAGACAAAGAGAAGCTTTGTGGTCTGTATGGTATCCGTTAAGAGTGACTTTTCATATAGGAGAGCTTACTGCTGACTGCAATAAAGTATTGCACTGTTGAAATGAAATCCTATCAATCTAGTGGCTATTAGAAAAAAAGTGTTGGTTAAAAAAAAAAAAACATTCCTCATTTTTAGTATTTTACACTCACTTCATTAGCTGAGATCACAGGTTTCTAGACATACTTCTACACAAGAGTGAAATGAAACTTAACCACTCAAATGATCTGTTGCAGAAGAGAATCTTTGGGAAGCAATTTTTATTCTCAAACAGCTTCTGGGTAGCCTTTGCAGATTTAACTGCAATACTAAGTGCTCTATAATGGAAAGAAAAAATAACAAAAGCACTATATACATACATATACATACATATATATATATATATATATATATGTATGTGTGTGTGTGTGTGTGTGTATATATAAAGTTCTGTATTACTTGGCAAAATGAAAATGTTTTGCAAATATTAATGAGAAGTGTTACATAGCATCCTGCTATAGGGGTATGTGTGGTATACTTGCTATGATTCTACTTTGAGAAATATTTTTCATTGTCATCCCTCCCTGCAGGGAATTCTCCTTTACTGTCACAGAATTCAATTATTTATGGATACTTATTTTTGAACGCATCAGCTTTACCCAGTAAGATCTGAAATTTGAAAGAGTGTGTTTTAGTGTTTAACTGTTTGAACAAACAGTTCTGCTTTTGATAAGTCATCTGTAATTATAGTCACTACCTTTTACTTTTTTGAGAACAAAGGCTTTGTTTTAGTTTCAATTTCCTTTTTAATAAAAGTGGTACATTTTATCTCAGAGTATTAAGAACATTTTCCCTAATGCTTCCTTTACTAAATGGTCTATAAAATCTCTGCTTGCAGTCTCAGGAAAGGTTGTTTTATTGGTTAAAAGCTGTGAATTGTTTTTTTTAAAGAGATTCTGTCTCTGAAATGCACTTTATGATTGAAGCTTGACTTTGTCATGGAAGCTGTAAAGGTGGAAGCAGGAATGAATAGCAATTTAGAAATATTTTAAATTATTCTATTCTCGTTTACTGCTGTCTGCATAACTAATTAAATGCACATGTAATTGAACATGCTTTGTTTCTAGAGGCATGCTTTTAAAATAAGAGGAATATACATCTGAAGTTTCATAGGGTGGTGGAAGCATTCTTGCTCTTGTTTTTAATAAACACTTTATACAATTTAAATACTATTCAAAAGCAAGGAAAGTTAATTGTTTGTTGCACCCCCATTATGAGTTGTCTGTACTTTTGCCCTCATTTTTAAGCTTATTTTTAATTTGCACTCTGTTTTTCAGTGTTAAATTGTTTAGTATAGTTAAAGTTGTGTAATATTATCAGGAAATGCTTAATTCATATGTTTTTTGTTTAATAGTTGATGTTCTTTTAATATTTGGCTTGACTTCAGTAGGGCTGTAAGATGATTTTTTTTCTCTCTCCTACAGGAAATTGTAGAATAGATCTACAGAACACAAAGGAGTTATTCTTTGATTTAGTGAATTAAAATTGTTTGCATGTAGTTTTCAGATTTGATGTATGAACTCCTTCCTTTGATTTCCAAAATTTTAATAAAAGCAAAGCACTATTTATTTTAAGGAGGTCCCATCAGTAATTATTCTTGTTTAATGGATTTTTAGACTTCAGTCAAGTCAAGCGGTAGCAATCAAATGAATCTTTGCTGCTGACATTAATTTACAGGAGTCAACAGGACAAAACTTCACGACATGATAGCTGATCTGGGCGATGATGAGATACCCCACATCCCTTCAGGAATCATTAATCAATCTAGGTCACCCTCTTCTAGAATGACTGATCATGAAGGTGCAAGAGCAGAGGAAGGTACCAAAAATTATTATATTTCAGGAGATTTTTTTTTTAGAAAGCACACGCTGTCATTTATTGTCCCCTCTATTAAGCTTCATGAAATTGCAGATTGCCACATTTTAATTGCAGTTCTTCCCAAATGGTTTTATGAGAATATGGCTTGAGTTTCTGTGGCGTATCATAACTCACCGTTATTTCATAAGTGTTTTTAAATAACTTTATGTACAGCAGTGTGTTTTGAAACTATTCACTATTAAATCCCTGTTTGCAGACACCACCACCCCCTTCCCCATTTTAGCTAAACCTTTCACAAATAGGTTGTTATTTATTGAGAGGGAAAAACAAAGGTGAGTATTAACATTCTATACACAGTTTGGATTTTAAAGTGGAAAGCGATGATTTAAGTTACAAGAGTAATTTGTCTCTTTTCCTCAAGTTTAATGTTCTATTTTTTTAAAATTCTTTTGGTCTACATATGTGAGTTTGTAAAGACACTACTTATTCCTTTACAGTATTTGTTTCAGTTTCAAGGTTATCTTAGACAATGGAAGTTAGTGGCAAGCTATTATCTAAAAAGCGAAAGATCTTGTAATCAGCTTTTAAGTTTTCTGTTTCAAAGGAATGATTTTCCTTTGAGATTAGGATACTGTTACGTAAATTCTGTCCTCTACTCAGAACATATTCATTCAAAATACTCAGATGTATTCAGATTTGGTTCCTTTAGGATTGTCTTTGACCCATAAGCCCTGGCATAGTATCAGCTATACCAGAAGTGAAATTTGCATTACTACTGATGCCAGTAATCTCTTGGTTCTCCTGTTCTTCCTTCACCCTTGGCCCCACGAATGCCTGTCACCAGGCAAGCAGAAAAATAGAAATGTTGTGAGGAGTTGTTTTTGTGGCTCTCCCGAACTGTTATTTTACAGAGATCGTCTCCTCTTTTACTGCCTTGCTTTTCATCTTTGTTTTTATTTATAACTTAAAGATGAGCCAGTATCAAATTTACCTGTGGAGTGGAATTGAAAAAAATATTGGTGAAAGTTCCACTTGCTAAAACTTGTAGAATATATTTAGGTTGTATTTAGGTTTAGTGTTTACATGCTTCATGTTACCTTTTAGCCTTGTTAAGGTATGAAGGGCATGTGACCCTACAGTTACAAGTTCTGTCTTGGGCTATTTTGATTTGTCAATACATGTTACGTCAAGGAACGCAGACCTTCATTGTTAAAGACAGGCCATATAGGGCTGTGTCTCCATTAGAGGCTTTACATCTAAAATAATATTGGACAAAACAATCTTTCTGAAGAAATATATGCTAAATTTGAATTTTATAGGGACGGACTTGTATTGCCTGGTTCCTATAGCACACACACTGTGCTGCCCTTCAAATAAAGAGTGATCACACTGTTTCCAAATAAACTGTGCTTTCAGGTTGATATTTTCATGCTGTTTAATGTGTCCATATGTGTTCAAATTGTTGGTGTAGTTTGGGTTTTAATTCATTAAGAGTATGAATATTAATATCTCTGTTATCTTACCTGCTAATTGTGGTTTCTGCATAGCTTTTAAACTTGAATATTAGAGTGTAAATTTTGCTGTTTCTATCCTGAATACTATGTGGCTTTTTGAGTTTTTGTCTGTACCATATGGTGCAAAGCTGCAAAAAAACAGTGTTGTATTTGAATTCCTTCTAGGTGTGTCACAAGACCAGATAGGTCCTTATCATAAAATGCAGATTTTGCACCATGTGGTACAAATGCAGATTTTACTCAATTATTTTTTCAGCTGTGCTCTAAAAGCTAAGTTTTTGCAGGTAACTTTAGGCTTGCTTTCTGGGGCACACTAGCCTATGCTGATGAATATTACCAAGCCCTAATTTCCTTGTGACTGTATGAAAGGTTTATGCTGCACTTTAAAATATTTCAATTCTGAGGTAGTGATTGATAATTTGTTTTCATCTAGAGGAGAAAGTGTTATTGAACTTACTTTTTTACTTTTTTCCTGAAGGGCATTCAGGGAGGAACTGATTCTAACTGACTGGGAATATATCTTTTATACCTCTAAAGGTGTGGGGAGTTGTTGGTTTTTGTTGGGTTTTTTTCCCACTCTCAAGTGCCTGGTTAAATGTGATGAGAAAATTTTTATGCTGTAATTGCACTTGATAGTTTTGGCCCTGAGAAAGTGGGATTTCCATTTCAACATATTGCATGACTTTCAGGAACAGGATCAACTGCAGCATGATTCTCCATCCAGTGTATTGTACAGAGAATTACTCTATACACTGGTTTTCCTTTTTAATATCTATAGATTGTGGAGATGTCAATCTGCAGATTGACAAAAAAAAGCAGTAGCAGCTAATTGCTTGGGTATTATCAGCTGGTTTTGGTGTATCACATACTAAATTTGTGGTAAACAAGATTAAGATGTGCCTGTCATATAGGAGACAACAGCAGCCTCTCTGAACATACATGTCTCCTCATAGATTAAAGCAGCTTCAGTTTGTACAAATATTACTGCTTGATTTTGACTTAATTGTGTATGATGTCAAGAACTTGATGGTAAGAAGTGCTAGCTAGGATTGGCCAAGCAAATATTTAATAATACCATTTAATACTTCAGTATTTCAGTATTTATTTCACCTAGATTCACCTGCAGAGAAATTTCTAGTATCATGTTTTTACTGTATATTTATTGGTTGCAAACTCAGTTAAATATATATATATATATATAATGCTATGAGGATAATATTGTACTATGTATTAGAAAAATAGTTGGATTTTTATTACAGATGAAAAACATTAAAAAGTCATTTCTTTAACTGTCATTTGCATATATCTATTGATGCATTGCTTTTGATATGCGGAGAATGCGGGTCTTTATTTTTAGCAGCTGTAACATGCATCTTTCATTGTGTTACTATTCTGCGTTTTCTTTTTACAAAAGCAGCTTGCCACCACTTTAAAATTCTCAAATATGCTTTATTTTAAAATAAGATGTGCAAATAAATTATACAACATGATACATATTGACAGCTTTAGTATTGAGAAATATTCTTCTAAATTTTGGACACCGTTAATTGTGAAGCTTTAAGTAAAGAGATAGATCATCCAAATACAGCTTGATGAATTTGTAATATAAGCTCTTAATGTGCTAGTGATTCATTTTTGTATAAAGCATAGAAAAGTTGATCTGTTAAGGTCAGATAACATAAATTTCACAAATAATTAGTATGACAATTTATGAGGCTTCCCTAAACCTTGTGGACCTGTCCTAAATATCAAATAGGAGTAACAGGAAAGTAAATAGGTGTTTTTTTAGGAATATGACTCTTTATGAAATATGATTGGTTTGTAGAAGACTGTCAGATTGAGAGTTTAGTAAAATATTAATGGCAATTAAAAGCTTATTCATATAAGGGCATGGTAAGCCACTTTGGGCTGTTATTGTAATGTAGCATTCTTTGAGTCAAGACCTCTGTGTGGATTGTGAGTGTTTTAAAAAGTGGTGATTGTGCATAGTTAGAATATTATTTGATCTTTTTTATTCAATTGTAGGAACAGCAGTCTTTATTCCTACATGGATTATATTCTTAGATTCTCACATATGGTTATGTTGGCTGTAGTAATAAAGTTACTTCTTAATAGTACAGTAGTTTTCAGGCATTAGAACTTGTTTTATTTTTGAGAAGTGTATTTTTGATCTAGCTGGACTGACTCCTGTTTCCGTGGCCATAGCAATGATGCCAGGTATCTATAGCTTTCACCTGGTCTTAGTTCCTTTTCTTCAGGGTGAGTGGAACAGAACTAGGTTACCACTAAGATAGCAGCAATATGAAAAACTGAAGATGCATTTTCAAAACAGTAAGATGTTGATTGTTAGTCCTCTCGTTTGGAACTACTTTTATAAGACAAAGAAACAGGATTGAATGTTATTCACATCTGAAGCTTTATTTTCTCTGAGTTTCAAGGAGTTTCTGAGAGGGTTAGAAACAAGGACTGGTGTTAAAGTGAGACCACAACTCTCTCTGTCAGATCAGTAAAATTCAAAAGTCAACCAAGTTTAATTTTTCAAGACGTCAAATATCATTTAACATACTTTGCAGATGCTTGTACTTAGCTCCCACATAGCTTAATTTTACATACTTTATTTAAGAAGTGTTGCAATGTCAGCATGGAAAGGAATACTATGAAGTAAAAGTAGCTTCTAAATTATGCTGAAGCATTACAGTTGTTTAAGCCTTCATTCCTATTCCTTATTGCTAAATTGGTATTTGTGGACAGATGGAGATTTACAGAATTGTTGAAGAGTGTAAAGAATAGGAGTGAATATTTGAAATGTTATTATTCAGATGTGAATTTATAATGAATGGCTATATATAACTTTTATTTATTCTAAATGATAATTAACAGAAATGTTAGATTTTAATTTGGGGAAGGCATAACTAGCCAAGATATGTGTACTTTAAATGAGTTTCTCTGCATGATTTTAGATTCTAAGAGATGAAATGAATGAATAATAGATGTTTTCATTTTTTCAGTCATCTGAAAAAACCTCAAAGTAGAAGAGATGTTTTGCAGGAGTCTTTTGCCTGAGAGATAAAAAAGTACTTAAACATGCAATCCGAGATATTTGACTAGTATAAAGCACAGAGACTTATTTGTAAGTGGATAGAAGGTAGTGAATAAAATACTTAGCTGAGAATTCGAAAACCTGGGATGTACATTTGATGTTGCAATGTAACGATGATGTCAGTCAAGTCACTTGTCAGTATTACTGAACACCTCTGTAAAGTAAGTTGAAATCAAATGACAAAGCATAATATAAGAATCGTGCATATAATATGTGTGTGTGTTTGCACATGTGTGCGTGTCTTCATGCTTTTTGTTTTCATTGGGGCCGTGTGTAGTATGTGTAAGTTCAGTTTTAAACTCTGCTGTTAAGTGATGAGTAATGCAGCTTTTCATCAATTTGAATTATTACACTGAGACTTAAAGAAACTGTTTTGTTCTTTGTAGCTGAGCCAATAACGTTTCCACCTGGAGGAGGCAAGTCATTTATTATGGGTTCTGATGATGTGTTGTTAAGTGTACTGGGCCTTGGAGACCTTGCAGACTTGACAGTAACAAATGATGCAGACTATAGTTATGATGTAAGTGCAATTTTATTTTAAAATTCTTTATATAGTTTAATCAGTAATGGTTGGGTCCCCTCTCCTCCACCCTGAACATTACAGATGTAGAAACAGAGGTTTCATTAGCAAAAGCTACTACTCAGGAGGAGAGAGCACCTTGTGAATGAGCCAAGTAATTTGGGTAACCAGAATTAAGTGAGATGACGTGGTTTTTTCTGGTAAATAATTGAATTCCAATTTTGTTACTGGGAGAATGTGCTATGACATAAAATACAGATTGATGTCTCAACATTAATTTGATTGTACAAAAATGGCCATTATACATTGAAATGGAGTGTTAAGAAGGCATAGCATAAAACACAATATTGAAATTGACTTATTTCTATACTGTCCCTTTTGTGATTATGTAGTGTTAACAGCATAGACTATATATGGTAGTATATTTCAGATGTAAGCTTTTATGGGGTATTTTTATTATCATCCAGAGTGTTCTAGCATTCCTTTGACTATGCTTATTAAGCTGCTACCAGTAATATTAAAGGAATTTTTCATTGGTTAGTAACATTGGATGGCTGGTTAGGGAAGTGTTCAGGTAAGTTTTGCATGTGGTATTGTATTTAAAGTGTCTTTTGTATTGGCTTGTTCACTGTGTTCTGTTGGGACTTTCTTGTTTGGTTGGCTTGCTTTTGGGTTGGGGGTGGAGGGTTGGAGTTTCTTAAATTATGGTTGGTAAGGTAGCTCTGTTTCTCTTACTTTTGAAGTTAGATATATGGTGTTTATACTGGAAACCATTACTAAGAATTTTATTAACAACTGAGAATCTGCAGAGTGAAGAAATAAATTGTTTACAGCTTTTTAGAGAGTCTGAAAATACTTGTGTCTGACTACACACCTAGTTTTTAATCATAGTTGTTCTTCAGTATTTAAAACCGATAAGATTATTAATTGCTGTAATGAAGTAAAGCTAATACTGAGGTTTCTCCATTGTTGCAAGGGTGTTACATTACATAGTTTGATTCCATGAATAGCAAATGAAAATATTAATTATCCATCCTATTTCTGGACTGTATAAAAGGAAATCAAAGACCTTTTTAGAATATTTTGGGTACTTTGTAAATTCGTGTAATATATCATCCTGTTCACAGCAGAGAATAGTTTACAGGTTCTGTTTCATTTTACATGATGCAACATCTCTAGGAAATCATATAATATCAGGTTTTTAACTTTCTCAGTATTTTGCCTTCTGTTTAGCTAAATCTTGTGTGTAATCACTTCTAAAATGTGTCTGACTAGAGGATCGTATAATTATTTAGAAGATTGTAACTTTTTTCCCCCCAAAGTTTCAGTGAAATCTGTAAACTAGTGAAGTTCAAAATAAAAAAAATTCAAAAGCATCAGTTCTAAACACTTTAAGGCAGCTTAAATTTGAAACATCCAGAACTGAATGTTCCTAACTAGTAGTAAATTCCCCTGAAAATTCTGAAGTTGAGTAGTTGGGGTACTTGTTCTGTGCTCTGTTTACTTGGTTCTAACTTCTAAAATGCTCTGATCTCTTATGTTCATCAAAGAATTAAGCAAACTGTGTTTTAATGCTAACTTTAAAAAGGAGAAATACTTATTTTAAAGCAGTATAGAATCACAAATCATGCTTATGAACTTGGCCATTGATTGTTATATTTTCCTTAAGTGTTGTTCCCATTTTACTGACAGTAAATATGGGCATCTAAAACCTAAATGGTTTACTTTCAATAGTGAGGCAGCTACAGTTGTGAGATTAGATCAAAAATTGGTTTTGTAGTTGCATTGAATTTTAGGTATGTCCTATTCCAAGGTTCAGAATTTTGGAATATCAAGGTCTCCTGGGTCACACTTGCCCTTCATTAAATTTACAAAGGTAGTGTAACAGCATTTGGCTCATGAGGCACATGTTCATACCACAGAATTTTCTGATACTTTCTTCTTTTAAAAATCTGCAATATTTGTTAACCACCCTACTTTCTGCTTCTGCCCACCAAAATCCCAAGTCAGCCTATGTGCTTGAAAATTAATGCATTGACTAATTTGTGCAATGAGCCTTCATGCTGGTCTGTAATACTGTATTTTGCATGGCTTCGTTTTTGATTGGCTATTTTTAAGGTCATGAAAATGATTGTCAGTTGCAATTGATAGCTTAAATTTCAGTATCCGTACAACTCCCATATTAACAGGATACTTTATATCTCTACTATAGATCACTGTTATCTGTTGTTCTCCAATTAGCTCTCTGTTGAGAATTACTAGGAACAAGTAATTAGAAGGAACAAGAAGTTCCTGAGCTAAAGTGTGATAGAAGTCTGGAGTGACAGCAGTGAGAAGCATCACTGTTCTTATACTTTCTCTTACACATATTTAGTTGGTTTTAGCTATTGTTGAGGCCAATGCTGAGCTAGAAGTATCTTAGATCAAAAGAATGTGATCATTAATATGTTCTGATGCCACAATGGCAAATATATGCCATCCTTCTTTCTATGCTAAAGAGATAGCAAGAACGTCTTTTATGTAAAAGAAGAAATTTGTGACATCTCTTTCAAGAATCCTCATAGTGTAGGGAAAGTTGGACTGTAGAGGATGGCCTGTGAGACTTTCAGAAGCCGTATTAGTTTTGAGGAAAACATCATGCTTGACTTCAGATTGCAACTTTGCAGTATTTACTGTCTTTCGTCAAGTATGACTACTTTATAAAACAGTGTATAGCCACTTTGCTTGTTCCAAGATGGAGGAGCATACACTGGTGAGCCAAGACTAAACTTGGGAAGCATTACAATGAACAATATAATTGACACCAACTGATCAAACTGTTACATGAGAATCTGTGGTACTTGTGACAAACATGACAAAATAGCTCTTATGGTGCAAAGAGTGATGCAGAATAGAATTTGAAGTTGCCTTTGCTCTGGGGAAGCCTAAAGCAGAGAATATGATAAATATGCAAGTATGAAATACTGCCTGAGCTAATAAGGAATTTGTAGCAGAAGGAAGTACCTCATGTATTAGTTGAAGGTTTGAAGGTATTAAGTGATCCTGTAGATGAAGTTGATCTTACTGCTTCAGTGGAGTTGAATTTTCAAAATTTTCTCAGAGAGTGTTTGTTAGAGGCTCTTTAATTTCAGCTTTGTTTGGGAGGTGTGTGTAAAGAGCCTATTTCATGCTGTGATATCTGGCATATGCAGGAGACAAAAGCTAGAAGTAGGTTTTTGGTTTCTTACTAGACCATTCACCGAATAGAAATTAGGTGTGATTGACCATAATAGTCACTTGGTGTCCCTGCTTCCTATCCAATCCACCTTTCCCAGTACTCTTAGGATATCTTCTGTCTTTTAAAGCATAGCTGAAAAATGCAGGGTGGCTTCTGACTTCGTGTGTCAGAACAGACAAAGTATCAAATAACACAGATGGCAAGAGTTGCTTTTATATTTTTCTGAAGAAGACTTTGTCCTGTCTTGAATTTGAAAGATACTGAAATTCAAGATGCTATTCGTACTTCATCACAGAGTTTGTTCAGATTGAAAATTCCACCATAGTTCTTAATATCTCAAGTTGTTACTGTGTAACTGTGGATTTGAATCACATTAACGCCTCCAGATGTCGCAGTTTAGAACACTGATATACAGTGTAACATTTTACTTCTTTTCTGTTACACCTCTGACCTGTTTTGTATCTCACAGTTACCATTTGTAATAATCAAATCCCTTTTCCAAGTCCTTGACTGTTTTTCTGAGGTGAGATTAGGTGTGGGGTTTTTTTGTTTTGTTCTTTTAATGTACTGGTTAGCTTTTTTTATAAGAGATTGTAGGGATCTCTTTAAAGATGTGTCGGTTCTCTTAGTCTTGCAGTAAGGATGTCAAGACTCATCAGAAACAGGAATAGGGGAAAGAATTAAACAAGAAAAAAAGGGATTATGTAAAACTAGATTTCTAGTAAGGTGTATATGGTGCCTTCTAAAAGAACCAAGATGTTCCAGTCTGTTTTTTAAAAAAAAGTAAGGCTTTGAAGCTATACTTAAAATGGGAAATGTACCTTCCCCCCCCCCCCGCCCCCCCCATATCATGTGTAAATTCTGTACTTTGGATTTTAGTATATTCCTCTGTACTGCTGAAAATGAAATTAGCATTGAAACAGCCCTTTAAAAAAGCCCCATTAACTCTTCCTATTTTAAAAAGTAAGGACCACCATATTCAGTCCTGGTTTTCTTAAATGGCTCTTCATGACAACTGTAATAGAAATTATTGTGATGTGGATGCAAAGAATTGAAAGTCTTCTGCATAATCTGGGACATAATGTCATGTGCTTAAATGAAGTGTTGCAATTTCAAATTTCTGTCTTTAGTTTTTCTAAGCCACAGATTGTCACAGTTACATGAGGCAACATGAGTTAACTAAGTGGTGAATACATTACATACTTAGGATTAAAAATACCAGGGGACTCTATTTTCTAGAAAAGTACCGTTTTTTTCTTTCTTTTTTTTCTCCTCTTGCCCATTCAGGGAGGCAAATAAATATGCAGTTTGGTCTGAAATCTATTAAGTTCAGTGCAGAACTCCAGAATTCCACTCTACTCTGCTTCCTGAAGCAAAAGATTATTTTATGAATCTTACATATAATATGCAGTGTAGTGCTAAATAATTTAAATCTCAATAAAAATATTGCAATATTCACTGAATTCTGAAGTAGGAGGATTGCAAACAAAATACTTTGTTGTTATATGTGTTTCTTGATTGGTATTAAAAAATACCTAAAAAATAAGGTTACATGTCTGGTATAATAAGTTTCTGTGGCTTGATTTGAATTTGGTAAAGTTTACACTTAGGACAGGAATTTATATTAATATAAGGGAAAAGCAAATGTCTGCAGATCTGCAGCTCAGAACAGTGAATTTTATTGTCTGAGCCTGTTTCTTTTGATTGGGTAGAACTGTTTTCAGTTTGAGTGAGTAGTGGTAATTCAGTCCAGGTTATAGATTTGGTCCAAGAATACTTACTACAGTAAATGTTACATTATTATCTGATTTTTATTTTCAGTCCTGACAGATACAAGATTTTATTGGCTTTGGCAGATTTTGTTGCTGAAAGGAGCTTAGGATGTTGAGATATTCCGGCCTACCTTTGAGAAACATGCTTTAAAAATTACATGGTGAATAGATAGTGTGTAAGGCAGAGGATAGGATTAGTTTCCATTAATTTTTAGTTTGCTAATTTTGGTTATCTAATTAAAGTCAGTTTTCCAAACTCCCTTTAGGGGAAGAGAGAAGTACCAGGACGTGTATTTCTCCTGATGACGGAGGCTTAGGATGGGATGTAGTCTTTTAAAGGTCTGCTCTCTGCATAAATATAAGTTGTATTCAGAGCTCTAAGTGAATCTCTTGCAATCACTAGAAGGGCTTGAGGTTTTCTGGTAACTCTTCTGAGTTACCTATAATTAATATTAAGCAGCTGTAGTTATTGTATTTTAGCCTAACAGTCTATAGGTTAAGAATATGAATGGGATGCTCACAACATACATAAATGTAGAGTTTGCATACATTACTTCACAAAGCAGCAAAGTTATTGTCTCCCAAATATATTTAAAATTCATTAAAGACTTAAAATTATTTGTATGTAATGGTACATTTAAAATTGTGGCAAATGTGTATTGAAATTTTGATTACCTATTTCTGTGTACATACCTTCACCTGTAGAAGTATTCAAGAATTACTGTCAATCTGTCAATCTTAGTGGAGTTACTCATCTGAGGACGATCTCTCACTAAGCACCTGAAGTTCATTTTTGTTGTGTTTAAGTGATAAATGAGCTTTTGACAGCTGTAATCTCTTCCTGGAGCACACACAACATGATAAGCATTGAAAATTCCTCTTTCTTCAAGGAACAAGAATTAAAATATCATTGCACGTTAAAACCAGTTTTTGAAAATCAAGGCTTCTCATCTGTGTATTTAACATTATATTCTGTTCCAGTCTGGGACAATAGAAACTATTGCAATAGAAAGACTTGCAGACTTCCTGGCATGTGAGACAAGGGGTTATAGATACACATACAGACAAATGAATAGATAAATGCAAACTTAAAATTAAACATGTCTTAGCTGAATGAAGCATTACGTGCTTTCCTAAAACATAGAGGGATATATATAATACATATTTTTAAATCCAAGATAAAATTACTCCTTTTCTTCTTTTAAGTTGCCAGCTAATAAAGATGCCTTCCGAAAGACATGGAACCCTAAGTATACTCTACGCAGTCATTTTGATGGAGTGCGAGCATTAGCTTTTCATCCTGTAGAGCCTGTGCTGGTTACAGCCTCTGAGGACCATACTCTAAAACTTTGGAATTTGCAGAAAACAGTTCCTGCCAAAAAGCAAGTATATGTGTTTTTATAAAACATCAATTGTATTTTAAATGCTTTGAAATTAATTAATTAAACTCTTCTATTTTAAGTGGTTTTTTGGTAGAGGTTTCATGTAATTTAATAATTCTTCTTTCCCTTTCAGGAGTGCCTCTTTAGATGTAGAACCCATCTACACGTTTAGGGCCCACATGTAAGTATTTGACATTGTTCATGGTTGATGAATATATTGTTATCTCATGTATTCATAAGGAACTTCAGTGTAATAGCCAAAAATCTGTTCTATTTTTATGTTGTACAGACAAGGTGCATTGTACTTTGTAAAAAGGGTAATACTGAGTCCCTGTCATGAATTGCAGTCCATGATAATGCAAGAGGAACAGAAAGTGGCAGATGCGATTAGTCGTAATGGAAAGAAGAGATTGTAGATGATTATAATGAAATCACTCAAGACATGTCTTGGACTGTGGATTGTATATATAATGTGTGGAAAAGATAAATAAGGTAGATGGTACTAGATCTTACTTAGAATCTTCAGATAGAGGTCTGAGTCTTAGTGATTTTTCAGCTTGTGCTAGCTGCTTTATTACTGCCTGAGTTTCAGCTGCTAATTTTGAATTCTGCTTTCTTTCAATAAGAAGGCAAGGCAAAAATGTGCAGTCAATAGCCAGAGTAGTTTGAGTGTGCCTTGCTTATATAAGTAAAGATCTAGTCTCCAACCTGGTTAGCAGGTAAGCTTCATAAGAGTTCTGTGGTAAGCACACAAGTGGATAACACTTCTTGTGCTGGCCTCAACAACAACAACAAAAAAAAGAAAATAAATATGTAGTTTGTGTTAGGAAATCTACACATTCTATTATCACCCTCCTTTCCTTATGCCGCCTGATAGAACGTAGTATGTTACTTTTGTGTTTATTAGCTAAAGCATAAAACACTCTTCCCCAGGATCAGGTTACTAATTTGTCCTCATGTTGAAATATGTTCTTGTGAGTGATAGAGGGTCGCTAACCCATTGAATCCTCCTTCACATCTCCTTCTCTGTCTAAATTTGGTCTATTATTTGGATATTTTAGTGAATACCAAAAGGTAAGGTTTGGGGAAGTTTCAATACAGAGCTAATGCCCACTCCGTGACTTCCAGTGTGACATAACAAAGTGATTTTATGATTTTTCCTCTCAGACAAGCACTGAGCAACATTACCTTTCAACCCATCTTAATTCTTCACTTTGCCAAATACATAGGTGGATTCAGACAACAGTCTTCTTTTTCAACATCCTCAAATATGTAATTCTAGTTTGCTTCTCTGCACTGCTCTATATCATGAGCATGGCCTGTCAAGTGACCCAGGCATCTAATTTTGGGGATATGGTTTTAGAGTACAGTTAAACCTGTCTTACTACTGTGTCCAAAGGAGCAGACCTGCTTCTTCCTTTGGGCTACAACTTGTGCTTAACTGGTATCACAGCAAACAGGTTGAAGAAGTTCAACCAGCACAAGTCTAACCTTGGCCAGAAGGTACAATTACTAGGATGGATCATTTCTCTGAACCAGTGTATCAGGGCATAGGTTGCTATCCATTTCTAAATGTAGGCTGAGAAAATAGTTGCCAGGGAGGCATCTACAGCCACTGATTTCAGCACAACTGGGCTATTAGATTGGCAGAGATGTGCTGTAAAAACCCACCATTCGTAGGTGTACTTAATTCTGACAAATAAGGCGGTGGTCTTTGAATTGCCTGACTTTGCATAGTTTTAGATAATTTCTTATGATTCTTTTAATAGAGATTGATATCACTTGTTGAGACTTTAAAAATGTTTTAATAGAATTTTTAAGGGGTTTTTAACTTCTTAATACAATCCAAATGTTTTTTGAAAATGGACAGCCAAATTTTCACTTCTATCCATGTAGGCAATATCAATCAACTTCTTTTTCTCTGTCTCCCAACAGTGGACCTGTATTGTCATTGGCAATTAGTTCCAATGGAGAACAGTGTTTCAGTGGTGGTATTGATGCAACCATCCAGTGGTGGAACATGCCTAGCCCTAATGTGGATCCGTATGATACCTATGGTAAATACCTTTTAAAAGATAAACTTATGACCATTGTCTTCAAAATTAATTTTCTGCTTGATACAAATCTGTTTTCTAGAGCTTTTGTGAAATAGAACTGCCATTTATCAGCTAAACTGTGTGTTTTCAACTTTTTATGTGTGGTAAACATTAGTTATTTTTTCCCACTTGCACTGGTGATGTACTTGTGTAGAACTGTAAAAGGAAGACTTAGCAATACCTGAGATTTATACCGTAAGGAAAGAGTTAATAATAACCTTTATTTTTGAGAAGCAAAAAATTTTGAAACAGAATTCCAACTTTTGAATGATCATTTATTTCCTCTGATAGAAATTTACCAGAAAACTAAGATAAATGTACTTAAATTCTGTGTCCCGTGTTTCTGATTTGCATCTCAGTTCCCTGACTTTAGAAGTCTTTAATTTTAGATGTCTCAAATTAAATAGCTGGTAGCTGCTTCTTGGAAAATTCTGCATCACTCTCCTGCCATTGATGGTGATCAGCATTTTGCCTTTTGTGTAAATCTAAAGGTGCAGTTCCACTGCAGTTTGAATGGGACAGAGTCAAGAATTCTTCCTCTGTCCCTTGTGTCAATGTAATGAGTGAGCTAATACAACACTCAGGCTGCATTATCTGTGACAGTGAGAGCAGGGAGGGGTGCTGTCTTGCACTGATTCAGGAAAAACTCTATGCCCTGTCCCTTAAAACCAATATATTCTCCCATTGTGTGCCTCTGATAAAAATATATTCAGTACAGTTCAATCACAAAAAATGGTCCAATCTGTTCATACAGGTAGGATTGTTGGTATAATTTTTATGAGCCTCAGACAAAACTGTCTCTACTCAAGTGACAAAGTTATTGTTAAAAGGGAGAGCTCTAATGGGATGTTTTTCCTTCCTAAAGCTTATTTGCAGGATGTAAGGTAGCAAGAACAACTTGGTTTTAGTTTTCTGCAAAACTAAATTTTAGTGATTTACCTGGCTTTGTGCCTTTTCATTTGTCTTTTTCTCCCACTTCTCTACTCAAAAGTCTGGTACAGAATAGATTTTAAAACCCTCTATAAAAGACAACAGTAAAGTATCAAGGAGGTGAAAATAAGATTCCCAGTTCCACCAGAGAAATTATCTTGTTTTAATTATTAGGGTGCTTGAGAGTTTTAGCCCATACCCTTGTGTCAGCAGAGTATGTTGAGTAAAAACATCATTAAGCTGTTAACATTGGCTGGTTTGGTAGGGGTTTTTGGTTTGAGTTTTTTGTTTTTTGTTCGGGCAGGTGGGATATATGACTGTTTTGTGTGGAATTTAATTTATGTTGAGGTACAAGAAATACTTACTTAATGTTTCTTCACTAAAAAAATTCATTTCTGAACTTTTTTTTTTTTTCCCCAGAGCCAAACGTTCTAGCTGGCACATTAATTGCTCACACAGATGCAGTCTGGGGTCTTGCTTACAGTGGTGTAAAGAATCACTTACTCTCTTGTTCAGCAGATGGCACTATTAGGTTATGGAACCCACCAGAAAAAATTCCCTGTATTTGCACTTACAATGGAGAGAAAGGTAACTTTTTTTGGAGTGTTTTTGAAAGTCATGAGGCAGCTGATGATGCATCCTGGGTCATTATCTCAGTTTATCCAAACTAGGTAACAGCTAAAGGAAGAACTTTATTAATAAAGTAATCATGGTGCTGTAGCATTACTTTAAAGAAAAGAGCAAATTTCTTCTTTAAAGTATGAGTATAAAATTAAAGAAACGTTTAAACTGTCAGAAATTTTAAAAGCATTTAATTCCTTCTAAAGACATTTTTATCTCCTTCCAGAGCATGGAATACCTACATCAGTTGACTTTATAGGTTGTGACCCTGCTCATATGGTGGCATCTTTTAACACTGGCAGCACAGTCATCTATGATTTAGAAACATCCCAGTCAGTGGTAATGTTTTCATCACAAATAGAATCCGGTAAGTAGAGCTCTTCTGTAATAAATATCTGTCTTGGACTGAGGTACCTATGGTATTATGTGGTGCCTATTACATGACGTAGTAGATGAAAAAGTTTTGCTCTTCTGCATCATTCAGTTTGAAAGATGCTTAAAGATGCTTGGAACAAACATGATGGAAAGGTAATTCAGCTCTTCTGTTCCGCTCTTGTGAGACCCTGCCTGGAGTGCTGCATCCATCGCTGGGGCCCCAGCATAAGATAAATGTGGGCCTGTTGTAGTGAGTCCAGAGCAGGGCCACTGAGATGATCCCAGGACTGGAACACCACTCCTGTGAAGACAGCCTGAGAGGGTTGGAGTTGTTCAGTTTGAAGAAGAGAAGGTTCTTGGGAGACATTATTATGACCTTTAAGTACCTAAAGGGGCCCACAAGAAGCATGGAGTGGAACTTGTTAAAAGGGCCTGGTGGTGACATAACAAGGGGCTTGGCTTCAAACTGAGAGTAGGTTTAGATGAGATGTTATGAAGAAATTCTTTTCTGTGAGGGTGGCAAGGCACTGGAGCAGGTTTCCCAGAGAGATTGTGGAGGCCCCATCCCTGGGCACTGTGCAAGGCCAGTTTCAATATGCTTTCAAACAACCTGGTGTAGAGGAAGGCCCTTCTGCCCATGGCAGGTGGGGTGGGAAATAGATGATACTTAAGGTCCCTTTGACCTAAGCCATTTTATGACTGTGGATTAGTGGGATTTGAAAGTAGCTGGAGCTAGTGAAAGCAACAGTTACTGTTCTCTAAGATAAGATTTCTTTAAGATTCAGTTCTCTGATCTGTGTATTAAACCACATTTTTGATTATATAGCCCTGACATGGAGGATATTAAGATAAGTAAATAAGTCAATATTTGTGGAGTGTAGAATTCTGCATAAGTTGGGATTTCACACTTTTCTGTGAAACTTCATAGAAATCCTGTTGCTGCAATTAAGGTGCTAGAAAGATGTAGCTCTTTGGGAGGTGATTGTATGTAACTAATGAAACTCTAGATAGAGGAGACATTTTGTGTGAACTTCTGAGAGTGTTTCAGAAGGAAGACCTCTGGTTTCTGGTCATTACTTTCTATGAAATGGGATCTAAAAGAATAATTCAAGGGGAAAATTTGCTTCTCCCCTCAAAGTAATCTTATTTACTTAGTTACAGACATCAGCACAGGTTACAAAACTGTGAAAGCTATCTTGTAGATATTTTTGTGCAAAGTCTGACACTGAAGTGAGAAGGAACATCACAATTTGGAGCAATACCTTTCCTAGTTTGAAAACTCTTAAATGGATTCAAGAAAAATTAAGCACAGAAATTAAGGGAAGAAGCTTTAAAGCACTCTGATATCAAGATAAGAAAGCGTTTTTTAAAGAATATTCTAAAGACTTCTGAAGAGATTTTAAACTGTTCATTGTTTCCTTAAGTTGAAATTAAAGGTATATTGACAGAATCTAATAGGTTAGGTTGACTTCAGTTACTTGGATTCTCTGGTCTAGTGGAAGCTGTCCCTTCCAACCTGAACCATTCTAAGATTCTGTGTTCCCCCCACCCAAAGTAAATACTTTTTGACGTGATGTGTGCTAAATACATATTGTAAATGCTACAGTTTATTTCTGCTTGGCTACTGCTGCCCTGCAGACTTGCCTGGTTCCCTATCTCTCTCTCGAATCTTCCACGTGTGTAAACCACTTGTACAGCTTTAACGTTACAGTATGTTGCCTAAAGTTTACTTCACTTAGCCCCATCCCATAAGGCAAGAAGCTATTACTTATTTCTTAGGGGATCCATTGATCTGAAAATGTTATTTACATGATATTAGTTAATATGTATTTTAAAGTGTAATGCTAAAATACTGTCATTTTAAATTTAACACTTTCTTTCAGACTGATGAATAAATTTTCTTATTTTCAGGCGTACAATCAAATAATCATATTAACAAGGTAGTAAGTCATCCCACACTTCCTGTAACTATTACAGCACATGAAGATAGACACATCAAATTTTTTGACAACAAAACGGGTAAGAATAAAGAGGACCTAATTTGTATGTACGAATATTTCTAAAGAAGTCTGGATGGACATAGGGAGAATCCATGGGTAGGAAACTTACTAGTAATGTAGTTTTACACAAAATAGAATTTCTGGTATTTCAAAGAATAAACCTCTTCAGTACCTTTTCTATGAAACAGAGATATCTGTTGCAATTGTGACTTCAGCAGTCAGAAAACATTCTCAAAACAGGCAGAGATAGTTGTGAGGAACAAGAAAGCTGTCTTTAAATTAGACCTTTTCTAATTTATAGAATATGTTTGCTGTTTTCTTCCTTTCTTTATAATTTCCATGCTTTTAAAGTCTAAGCATATATCAGTTATGCTTTTAAACTTTCAGTAGTAAAGAACATTGCTTAGTACCTATTAGAGCAAGAAATAACCCTAAATTCATTGTAATAAAGGAATATTGTGTTGTACTTAAGTTGTTGATTAAGTTTATAAAACAGAAAAGGATCTGGAGGAAAGAGGGGAAGGAAGCCTATGGGGGAAAACTGCACTGTCTGTCACTGTGTCCAATGGGGGTGCCTTTTTGAGAGTTGTGTGTCCTTTACCCTTATGTTCATACAAGAGTCTGCAGTTGAAACTTTGTAATTTGTAATGGCGTAGGATCATTCAGATATTACTGGAATCTAAATAAGCATGTTATCCTATATTGCATTTAATGTGAATGTTTTGGTTTTGTTTTGTTTTTTTTTAATAAACAGTACTTCACAGGAAATTCACTGTTTATTCTGCTTTTAGGTAAAATGATCCATTCTATGGTTGCTCATTTGGATGCTGTCACAAGTCTAGCTGTAGATCCTAATGGAATCTATTTAATGTCTGGAAGTAAGGGTTTTTCTCATACTCTATATACTCTATAAATTTTGCATTTGTGATGCACTGAAGTGTCTGAAAAATATAACTTTGTCCTTTTTCTTTTCTTTTTTTCCTAAACAGGCCATGATTGTTCCATTAGGCTATGGAATTTGGACAGCAAGACATGTGTACAAGAAATAACAGCTCATAGGAAAAAGCTGGATGAATCCATTTATGATGTAGCATTTCATCCATCAAAAGCATATATTGCCAGTGCAGGAGCTGATGCCCTTGCCAAAGTATTTGTGTGACATAACAGAACAAACCTGCATCATAACAGCAGGTCTGTTTGGACAAAAAAGAAGGAATGCGTCACTGCCATCAATTATAAGGTTACCAATAAGACACTACATCTGATCTGCCTGGGTGAAGGCTCTTAAGTGGGGCAGGTATAAGTTGGTGAAAAGTCACCACATCTTGAACAATGTCAGGCTCATTCATTTAACTGTAATTACTGTATTTGGGGGGGTGGGGACAAATACAAAAAAGAAAACCAGTATTTGTAGCCTTGACTGGATATGAACTGAGCGTATGTCTGTTCTTTAGGTGTCTTTAAGCAAACGTGGAGTCTGATCTTACAAAAGACTTTTATTTTGGACTCTGTGTGCTGCCTTAGGGTTAGGAATGTGGTGCTCTTGTGGGGGGAAGTGAGCTCCAAGAGTAGCTTTCTTTTCATCTCTTAGTAATCTTCTGTTTATCAGTTGAATGCCACAGATTCCCCTTTTAAACTTTTATTTTGCTTTAAAGAAAAGGAAATTTAACTTAAAATATTTTAGCATTAGTTGCACAAAATGTTTGGATAAAATTCTAGTTTTTATAAGTCTTTTTATATATTTAGCCTGTCACAACAGTGCTCAAGATTGTATTGATAATGTTTTTCTGCATTATAGAACCCTAAAACACAGAGATCTCACTGACCCGCTGCTGTGTAACCACACTCTTCCCTTCTTTTGCCTAATACAGCTCAGCTAAGTCCTTGCTTAAGGATGCTAATTCATCATCATCGCATAACTGTCTTCATAAATAAAGGACTGTAAAATGTGTTCAAATGAAACACAGAGGGGTTAACACCCCCAAATGAACTCTTTAAAAAAAAAAAAAATTAATCTTGGCATCCTATCACTATGTGATATTTTGTACATCTTACTGTATTTACGAGTTTATTTATCAAGGGTTACCCATCTTGCTAATGGCCTAGTGTTATTTATTTCACTTTTTGTTGGTCTTTATATCCTTTTATGTAGTGTGTTAAAGGGCCCTGTATATCTGTTATGGCACTCTTTGAACAGTCTAAAATAGATGAGAAAACGGGACATTTGATAATCCTGAAGTTGCAAACCAAGAAATTATTTTTCATCTGGTTAAGTACCGGGAGTGGAGTTGACTCAAAAAAACTGATCTTGTTTCAGAACCTTTGGAGTGAAAATTATTTTTATTTGCATTTCAAATAGAATACAAAAGTAGTTGATTCAAGATTCATAAATCTGCTGTGTTTTGACTAGTTATTCCCTGCTTTTATTTTATTTTTCAGATGTGCTTCAGTTTATGGTGTAACTAAAAATTTTGTTTGTGTAATGCATGATTAATACAAAAAAGTATTTTTTCTAGTCTTCCACAAAACTTTTCTGATCAGTTTGCGAGTTTTGATGAGTTTTGTAAGGTTTCTGTTTTACAAACTATGAATCAGCAAATTTTTAAGATTGTACCACATAGCAAAAGTACAGCTGTTGAAAAATAATGTATATAAAATGCATATAATAAATATTAAATGGTGTACCTGTATGTTACTGTTGGCTACATTATTTTGTGTTGCACAGTTTGAAAGTGTCATTCTACAAATTACTAAAGTAGGTCTCAATTTTAGCAAAATGACCATTTGTTTATTATGCTTATAAGCTGCTTTGCTTTTGCAAATTGTAATAGTTGTCTGGATGTCAACCAACTGTTCAGTTTCAAGCAGCAGAACCCACATATAAGAACATGTTTCCATAATGTTTTAAAAGATTTTGGCAGGAACAAATTGAAAATTGCTAGTGTATTCTTACAGCCTTTATAAGATAATCACAGTGTTTTTCATTATCTCTATATATGAAGTCATTCTGAAGTGATTTAGGAGCCAGAAAAGTGTACTCTTTTTTTAGTTCAAACTGCCACTGAATCATTGTGTTAAATTAAAAAAAAAAAAAGAAATCAGTTTCTAAATGCTTAAATTTGCCCATATATCAAACGTTATCTGTTTACCTTTTTCCATTTCTTTACAAGTCCTCCAATAACGATGATGCTGAAAAGGCTAAACTGCAGGTCAACATCTACCTACTTGTGGTGATGTCACTTTGCTCAAAATATATCAGCAGAAGCAGAATGCCACAATATTAGATTTTCATGTGAAGTAGTATGTTCAGGTATAAGTTACCTAAAGTTAGAACATGTTCCTATAAGTGGTCCAACTGCATTGTTCTATGTAAGTTTCCAGTTTTGCAGTAAGAATGTGTTTCATGCCATCTCATGTCAAACAAATTAGAATTTAAAAAACAAAAAGGAAAAAGAGGTGCTCGTGGTAGACAGAATACTGCAGTCATATTTTAAAATTAATTTTGTTTTAGTAATAATGCATTGCTTGAAATGTTACAGTAAATGATATATGAATTGGAGAATTTTGTCCTTTATCATGAAGATTGAGGTGAGGCCTTTTAGTAACTGCTTGTAGGACACTAAGACTTTACTTTTGAAAGTAACATTCAGCTGATTTGCACTTTTTGTTCCTTCCAGTCTAAAGCATTCAACTAATCAACAGACAAGAGAATATTTGAATTTTATTGGAAGTAATTTCATAATCGCCTTTTCTGAAGCCAAACATTGTTTCTGGCAGCTTTTCCAGACTGCTGCATTTTAATGCTTAAATGAAATGTGATTGTTTAATAAACATTACCATGCATAACATTTACTTTTTTTTTTTAATTGTATTAAAATTGAAATGATAAAACCAAAAATATTTGCTTATTTTCTTAATTGAAATCGTAATGCTCATCTCAGTGAACTAGCATAGTGGATCAAATGCTGTAGTGAGGCTTTACTTATTGAATGTTGATGATAATCTCTAATACAGTCTTAGTTTATTTGTTGTTATGGGGTATAACATACTAAAACTTTTTTGTGGTTTTGGGTTTTTTAGAACAGAAGAGCTGTAGTACTGGTAATGGGGAAATATTATAGTGCTGAAAGAAATGTTTTTATTTAGCAAAAAAGCCTCAACTTATAAAAGGACTTACTTCTCTTTTGGAAGTAAGACCCAAGGGACTTGTGCTCAGAACCTGAAAGGAAACACATCTAAATATGTTTAATAATGCACTTAGTATTTAGGGTATGATTGATGTTAACAGACTCTTCATCTTGCTTTTTATTGTAGGAACTGTTTTAAGCAGATGAGTGCTAACTGTAGTCCAGCATCTTACGGAAAGAGCAAATATATATGAAAAAGGGTGTAACAAGTCCTGATTAAGAACCTTCCATGATTTAGAAATACTAAGGAAGAATTTATTTGCCAGGAGAAAATTGGTAGATTTTCCACATGAAAAAACTCTATGGGCTTTAGGCTACATTATTGGGGAATGTCCATTACAGCACACTGTCCAGGCATGCCCTTATTATTATGTGCTTTGATTTATTTTAAAAGTGATAGCACTCTGCTCGAGCACTTCCCATCTCAAATCAGTGAAAAGCCTCTTGGCCACAGTGCTGACTTCTATTTCTTCTACCATATAACATGACAAAGTTGCCTCAAACAACAGTTTAGCAACTGGTATTTTGCAGGGAGCCTGAACACACAGATAGTGTGGTCTACATAAATCCTTCTGGGAAAACAAGTGTAGTGTTGTTTTTCCTCCCCTACAGAGCACATGGTATGCAAACATGACTCACTTTTAGTTCTGTTTCTTTTCATAAAACCATAGAAAGGCTTGGGTTGACAGGGACATTAAAGATCACCTATTTACCTGCCACATATTGCAGGCTGCCACATCCAGCCTTGAGCATTCCTGCTTCTCCTGTCACTACCTGCCCTTGTAATAAGTCTCCATCTTTCTTGTAGACTCCTTCAGCTATTGGAAGGCTGCAGGTTGGTCACCATGAAGCCTTCTCCTTCCCAGGCTGATCAAATGCAACCCTCCTCAGCCTTTCCTCACAGGAGACGTGCTCCATCGTTCTGATCATCCTTTGACCCTCCTCTGAACTAGTAGGTCAATGTCCTTCCTGTGCTGGGAACCCCAGAGCTGGATGCAGTGCTCCAGGTGGGCTCTCACCAGAGCAGAGTAGAGGGGTGGAATCCCCTCTGTTGACCTACTGGCCACGCTGCTTTGATATAGACCAGGACACGCTTTTCTTTCTGAGCTGCAAGTGCACATTGCCAGCTCACATCCAGCCTCTCATCCACCACCAACCCCAAGTCCTCTGCAGGTTTGCTCTTGACCAGCACCGTGCACTTGGTCATGTGAATGTCATGAGATTCCCATGTACCCACTTCTTAAGCTTGTCCAGGTCCCTCTGGATGGCATCCCGTCCTTCAACTGTGTCAACAACACCACTTAGCTTGGTGCCCCCACAGTGCATGTATGTATATATATATATACACACACATGTATTCTAGTTTTAAGAACTTTCTTAAAAATAGCAAAAGTAGAAGGCTCCAGAATTGTTTTGAAATGCTACTTCTGAGGTGACCATGAAGAAGTTTTAAGTTCCATATTTAATACTTACTCTGTTGAAACTTGGAGAATGCACACCCTTAAGTCCTATGCAGATTAAATATATTGACAGATTTAAAAAATAAATAGTTCAACATACAAAAACTTTAAAATGTCCTAAATATGTATTACTTTGTTTTCTATTTTTAACATAGAATCAAACTGAGTTGATAATATAAAGCAACATGCCATCCTTTTAGTCCTACTTCTTACCTTATGGTATCTTAATGGCCTCCCACATAACAGAAGTCATCTAGATGCTCTGAAAGTGCATCTATAGCAACAAAACACTTATTTTTTGGGTGTGTTTAATATTTATAGAGTTTGAGAAGTTAATTCAACTATGGTGAGATCTAAGGAGACAATGTGAGGTAACCTAGGTCATAAGGTTGTTTTCAGGAATCACTGAACCTGTGACTGCAGTGAAAACAGTACCCTGAGAGTTGTCAACATGTACTTTTAACAGTAGCTATGCTTTAATTTCTTTAGATGCATACAAAATGGGACAGATGTCAGTAAGGCCTGGGGTTTTTCTTGTGATCTAGAACCTTATTAGGAGTATATGTTTTGAATTTGGTGTTGATAATATTTCCTCCTGGCAGGTCATGCCATATTCCAGCTGATTTGGTCTAGTTTCCCTGGAGCAAAGTAACTGGTAGAAGTCAGCCACTGGCCAACCCTCAGCCACCCTAGTACATCAACAGTGTCTGGGACCGGTGCCCGGGCATTTAACCTGACAGTAGACGAATTTTTGCCTTGATTGTATGTACTGCTATAATTTAATGATCAGAGTAATACTAAATCTCTAGCATACTGTCTTAACTGATGGGAGAGAGAATAACTGATTCCTACAAGCATATGGCTCCACTTTACCTTCTCTTAGGAACATATGCTATTGCTGGTTGTTAGCTCTTGTCCACTAACAAATAGCAAGGAGCAACTTACCCATTTAATATCTTCATCTGTGAACATCATACCCAGTTGTCTTCAGTTAAATGGAGAATACCAGTGGTGTTCTGACAGTTAAATCTTATCACTGCTGTGAAACTTTTGATACTCTCACTTTAAATTGATTCAACTTAATAGTCTTATTACAGAATTTGAAATTTTCTAAATGAAAGGATCAGTGCTTAGAATTTATATATATATTTGGAAAACTAAGGCTTCAGGTAGGAATTTATAAGTGATCTTGTATTAGCTGTATGGGTTAAAGGCTGCCTCTTTGAGTATTACTGGGGGCTGTATCTGTTTTAGCAAAGTTTAAAAGTATTGATATTGACTTATTCTTTACCAATGGCATGAATTCTTTGAAAAGAGATGGTCTTTCAAATAAAGATAATGCTAGCTTCATTGTTACGTGACTTGAAGAATCTTTTATTGCTATCACAAAAGATACAGTGCAAGTTTTATAACCTTTAGATGAAATGCTCTGTTCTACTTCAGAGAGTACTGGATACTTTAGAATAAATATTTCACTTGGTGATCAAGGAGTATTTGCTTTTGGGATGTCTTTGACTTGGATGTATTGGAGACCCTTTAACTTGAAGGGAGGACACCACCATAAGACAATCATTTGCATCCTCAGCTTCCTTTCTGACAAAAATAAATGGGATAGGCCATGCCACCATTCTTTTAAAGCTAATTTTAAAGCTAATTTCAATGTTACTTCAAGAGGAGCTTTCTGCAGTTCAACATTTGTTATAATATTATAAAGAATCTTAGCTCTATTCAGTCTTAAGCATTCATTAGTGCCAGCTGACTTACTAACGTCCTTCTCCCATCTGCTTTTGTCTTTCAGCTTTCAGATTTTCTTGAAGGCTTCAGAGGCTCTGAGGGGAGGAAAGAGTAGCTTGTGTAAATGCTAGGTTGTGAATCTGTGCATGATCTACAGAAATACATGGCCATTTGGATTCAAGTTGAGAGGGTGACTTTATAAGCTCCGTGCACAAGGTCTTGTGGCCCAGCCACGGTGGGTGGAGAGAGCTGGGGGAGCTCACCAGGTGGTGCCACCTGGAGAAAATGACAGTGGCCACTTCTGGGCTGGGGACAGAGTGGGGTTGCAGGAGTCCTGCAACAAGATGTGAGTAGGCAGGGCAGGAGGGGTTTTGCCCTCCCTGCCTTCATGCATTTTGGTGTTGGCCAAGGGCGAGAGCTGCTCATGTTGTCTGCAGCTGGTCACATACCTCTGAGGTGTTTCCTGAGGCTTGGCCTGCACGTGCAACTTGACTTGCTGTGTGGCTGTTGGGAAGCTGGCACTGCTCTTCTGATCCTGGTGGGCCTGGAGAGACCAGTTGCATCCGGACACATCTCAGACCAAGCCTGACAGATGCTGAGATTTTGCTCATGAACAGCAGCTGGCCAAGGGAGCATGGATTCCCCTTGTGAAAGGAGGGCTGGCCAAGGTGGTTATGCTCTATTGCTGACTTTTGGTGACTAGCTTGGTTGGCTTTTTTAAGCAGGTTTTTTTACTTCAGGTGTCTTTCCAGTTGCTCTTTAGTACCTTGAAATGGGAGGGTTTCTTGTTTTTGAATTGTGTTTTAATTAACAGGTGCGTGGGTTTTTTTCTTTCTAAAGAAAAAGCTTTTAATTTGATTAGGGGCATCTTGCATCTAAGGTCTTGTGAGACTTAGAATTCAGTGGGAAAAAAGAGCTGTTTAATGCAGAAGTATCTTCCATGTCTGAAATCTCAGCAATGGTTGGGAGAAAAAAAATTCAAACCTGTTAGTTCTATGGGTAAAATATGGTGTGTGCAGCAGGCAGGGAGGCATGGATGAGGGTGCTTGGTGTGCAGACCAGACTGCTGAGCTCAGCTATTGGGAAGTATCAGCCTTCTGCAAGAAGAGCAGTGGGCAGCTGCAAATGCTGGTGGCAGGAGCTCCAAAGCAGAAGCTCTTAGAAAAGCCTGCAGATGCTGTGCTGCAGTGGCAGTACATTGAAGTCTGAATCATAGCACTGTCTTACATGCATGATACTTTTATTGGACTGGTTCGTAGCCAAAGGTTTTCCCTGGATTCCCTCTGCTGGATGGAGGTTTTTTGGTGTTACTTAGAAATACTGCTGCATCTTAAAATACCTGTAGAATGTCATTGCTAGGGTAGATATTTGCAAAAACAGGAGCTGTACATTAGTTTCCTGAATTTGCTGCTTTGACTTTTGCCTTAGATAACCAAGCTGACTGACTCTGCTACGCTCACTAAGCACATTTTCTGTTAAGAGGATTTAGCTAACAGTTGCTGTACAGAATTTCTTAGAGGCTGGAAATGTTTTCTCCAGTTTGTGATCTAACACCTGGCAGTTTCCAAGGTGCATATGCATTATATGCCATCAGAGACCTTTCTTTTGGCAGATATTTGGGCTTACAGAGGCAACTGATCATGATCACTTTCTTCTAATTGTGTGTTAGTCTAGTCTCTGTTTAGATTTGAGCAAAACTGACCATTGGGGAGTAAATTCCTTGTTGATATATCTGCTACCAGCATGCCTGACAGTTCTGTTTTGTTTCTTGGCTCCTAGTCCTCACCAGAATTAGTTAAACAGGACAGATTTGAGTACCTCACCTTGTTTAGAATGTTTGCATGGGAGAAAGCTGTTTTTTTCCCCATCTTCCTTTTCTGAACAAGTAGTACATTATTAAAATACTCAAGGGTAAGTGTCAGAGAATTTCAGAAACTACATACTTGTGAATTTGTTTTTTATTTGAAAACAATATCATTATAATTATATGGTTTGTTTGATTTGGAACTTATCAAAAATTTAAAAGTAGTAATTAATTAGTAAGTAATTTTTTGTGATTTAAATTATTTTCCTAAATCTTGCCAATCTGTTTTTCAGTCTTTTGATTTGTTGTTGTCTCTAACTTGTATTCTTTGGCAGATAGTTGTTTATTGTATTTGTAATCTGATCACATCCACCAGGGCAGAAAAATAGTTCTTATCCCTTTGCTTACACTCTGCCATACTCTGATTGCTATCAAGTAGCAAAGGCAATATCTGACCTGAGCAAAGGCTGGACAGGTTTTGTTAGGATTTGCTAGCAAAACCAGCAAGGCAGGATTGACATGCCAGCGTCTTGGGAGCTGGTCCAGGATGAGGTTCAGCTGTAGGTTCAGTTATACCCTGAGGCTGAGGGAATATTCAAACTGACAGCCCCTGGCTCCCAGGAGAGTGCCCTCAGCGTGAGTTTTGGCCTCCTGGCAGCCGGGAAGCAGCACTATCTGCTCCCTCTGGCTGCAGTGAACAAACGGGCCAAAGCTGGGCTCCTTCACTTCGTTACCATGGGATAGCTGGAGGCCAGCTGCTCCTGCGAGCCTTTACAGGCAACTGCTCTGGCTGTGGAATGTAGAGAAAAATAGTAAGGACACAGTAATCATTTGTATTTAGGTGCAGATGAATGTAAATCAATTTTAGAATAATAAGACAATACATACCCTTCAGTTAGTGAAAGCAGTTTATGATCAAGCACACTTCACTAACCAGATTTGATTGTTTGAAAGGAAACTTTGATCCTAATGAGATTAAAGTGAGCATTTGCTGCAAAGCAGAGATTAAGACCTTGGATTTAATCACAGACAGCAAATTTTCAGGACCTATTCTTCCTTCAGCTGAAGCAAAATTCTTGTTGAGGCCAATGAGGGCAAAAGAATGTGTGCTGCAGCTGATGGACATATATGACTGGAAAGTTGCTTGTATTTTAATTATAAACTGTTCACTGGAAGTTTCCATATATTTGGTGTCTCTATTTGGATGACAGTTGATCCCAAGCTATTCAGCCACGTTCAGCTTCCACTTCTCAAGAACACCATTTAGATTTACTGTCCCAGGACCAAACCAAAGCCAGCCAGTTAAGATTTTTCTTCCTTGATTTAATTAGGCTGGGCATCTGAGCCCCAGTTTCCACACGGTTTGTTTAGAATAAAAGTGCATCATCTTTGACAGTGTGCTCAGGCCTTCTGTGACACTTGCCTGCAACACTGAAATTTTCTGTGATTTTTGTGGCTTTGATGCTTTCTGGAGCTGACCTACCCTTCAGTCTAGTGAAGGGAAGGAAAGTGCTGACAAAATTGGTGGAGCTAGGTAGTGATATTGAGAGTTGCCCCATTAGAAATAACTTCTCATGTCTTGCTTTTAAACCTTGCCCCCACTTTTCTTCTTTAGAACAGGTAAAGTGAAAATAAAATATCTGTAGTGTATGGGGCTGTATCTCATAGAAGTGAATGCTTATGTGACAACACTAATATGAAATGCAAATGAAAATAACTGAAAACATTTATGGGGGAATCTACTGTTCTGATGAAACTGTACTACTTACATGCCAAAAACAACACCCTTGTTCTTTCTTCCCGCTTCAAATTTGCTTTATAAGTTGTAGAGAATTATAGTTGTTGGCCTTTGATGCAAATGTTTTTTTGGCTCATTTCTGCACAACTCCTTATTGGTGTTGCTTTTAAAAGGCAAAGTAAACACTTTTACAGTGACTGTTTTCTCTTAAGAATGTTAGGATGGTCTTTCCTGTGGATCTTTCTTGTTCCTTGCCGGGTCAATATTCATAGTTTCACAAAGAGGAATAAGGGTCAGTAAATTTCTGAGACATGTTCTTGCACTCTGCCTGAGGCTATAATATAAAAGACCTTTGCTACAGGGTTGCAGGGTGTCTGAATGCCTGGCTGTATGAAGGAGTTCTCTGTAGTCCTGGACTGTATACCTGCTTTTCCTGTATGCTGCACTTGTCAGACAAGTCTATACCTGGAAAGAATCATGCTATCGAGAGATGGATCTAAATGCATAAGATTTGTGCAAGGTGCAAAATGTGAGGTGGAAAAGCATTTGTAAGCAGAATCAGAGACACTGGCCTGAGTTTCCTTCCAGGACTGAGAAAGACATACTGCCAATGCCAAAGGAACTCATATCCTCCTTGCAGTTATAAAATAGACTGTGAGTGGAGAATTTACCCAGGAAATGTGAGAAATAGATTTGATGTCTTCCTTGGTCTTCTGGCAGTGAACACTTCCAGTGCTCAGGCATATGTCCTAACCAATGGCTGTAGGTTGTAGCCCTTCCTGGAAGTTATCACAGCACAAAAAGTAATTTCAATTTATTTAGGCCAGCAAATTAATAGAATTTTGTAATTTTAGGTTGCTCTGGGAGCTCCGCTGGGAAGGATGAATTTTGAACTGTGTTAACTACTATTTAAAGTTCAAAAACATCTCAATGGGAGTTGTAGTAAGTACCTAAACCTCTAAGCTCAGAATTTTCTACTAAGTGAAGGAGTCTTCATTTTTCTTATGTACAGTGGTATGTCGTCAGCAGTGGGGTTGCAAATCCGAGGCCCCCTGAGCCTTGTGAATTCTGTTCAGAGAAACACGGCCTAGAGAATCACTGATGGTTTGGGTTGGAAGAGAACTTTCAAAGGTCATGCAGTCCAGCCCCTTTACAAGTCTCACTAGAGAACAGAATTGATCCCCTGCAGACTATATCCCCTGACAGCCATAAATCTGCAGCAGTTTTCATGACTGATGGTGACTGCAGCTCTGTTCATTCTTTGCACTGCTTGGTCCAGCAGTATAAAACCGAATCCTTGTCTGTGGCTTTACTTACCTACTTACCCAGACCAGAGTTTCAAATCCTGTTTATCATCTCCCTTGCTGTTCTTCTGCCAAATTTACCCTCTACTTACAGCATAGTGCACATACTTTCCACCCTGCTTCCGTATCTCACCAGGTCTCAATCCTTTTATCCATATCCCACCAAAGTTTTTCCCTGATAAAAATTGTGCTCACAAATGCTTGTTGACACATAAACATTGTAAGTTTAAAAAAGTATTTTCTGTGCTCACTTCCTACCTGAAGTGAGACTCTATGAAGGGTGCAAGTAACATGGCATCCCCCTTCCTGTGCCATGGAAATATGTGGACAGTTAGCTCTGCAGGTTTCAGTGTCCCAGGGATCCAAACCTGCTTTTTTGGATGAGTGACATGAGTTAAGGCTGCCTACTCCTTTGCAATAGGAAAAACAAATTAGGAGGGAAAATATGCTTCTACTAGCTAGCATACAATTTATATTCAGAAGACTTAACTAGCATTTTACCTAGGATGAGCAATGACTAAAACTTTGATATTGACTCATTCAAAATATGTGTATAAATAGTACCCCTGTATTTGAGGATTTAATATAAACAGTTAGGAAGCATCACCTACAACTTACTCAAGCTATACTACATGAGGTGAGTTGTAAAAAGACTTTGGAATATGAAAAGAGACAGCAGCAGTCCCAGTTTTCTTGCGGTATGTATTTCTATAAAAAGTTTATAAACTGAATGAATGAAACTCTTGCACAAAGTTGATACAGCATATGAATTTATACAGCAAAAGCTGAATACTCTTATCTATAAACACATAACAAAATTAAGGATAATTACTAGAAAAATACAAGGCATCTTTGTCATTCATGTTTAGTGTTATATTAGAGCCAGTTGTAATTTATTTTAAAAATGCATAGCAAAAGCCTGATGAATACGGTCCCTTCTGTGCCACTCCTTAAAACTTTACAATCAATG
>JAWWEU010000158.1:36798861-36904744 GCA_035583155.1 Acropternis orthonyx | reverse complement strand
CAGGACATTCCAAATAATTTAGCTTTCCTCACAACAACTCCCACAACTCTGAGACTGGATCAGTTGGTTAGAGCATGGTGCTAAGAATGCCAAGGTCACAGATTTGATCCCTGTATGGGACATTCACTCAACAAGTTGGATTCAATGGTCCTTGTGGGTTCTTTCCAACTCAGTAATTTGTGAACTGAAAATTAGCCTCTATTTTTAATCTATACTGTGTCATAAACACAGACATAAAGGTGGGTAGAAATATAGCTCCAGGTCATTCCAAGTTAACTTTCTGTTACCCTAGCTTTGATAAGATGCATGTAAATCACAAGGCAACTAAGAAAGGGTTAAATTTAAAATCAACTCTCCAAGATCTGATAACTAATCTGGCTAAGATCAAAATGCAGAAGAAGAGGGCAGGCCTCAGCCACTTAAAGGTCATGTCTTTCTGTGTCTTTACAGGGACAGATAGTGATATTAAAAGGTGGGGGATGCTTTTAAACTAAAAAAGAAGATTTAGATTAGATGTTAAGAGGAAATTCTTTACTGTGACAGTGGTGAGACACTGAAACAGTTTGCCCAGACTAGTTGTGGAAGTGTCGAAGGCCAAGCCTCAGCTACCTAGTCTAGTGGGTGGCATCCCTTCCCAGGGCAAGGGGGAGGGAACTGAACAATCTTTAAGGTCCTTTCCAACCCAAACCATTGTGATGCTCCTATAAGTACCTAAGGGTTGGACCTGCCTGCAGTGCCTCTAGGATGAGCAGCTAGCTATTCTGTCCCTAGAAGCAGCAGAACTGTAGTGCTTCATTCTGTTCATGCCATTTCTGCTGAAACTGGACATCTAAGACCTCCCTCTGGAAAATGAGTGGTTTTCTCACTGCAGACTAAGTAAAGACATAGTGATCAGAAAGCTCATGTGAGAGTAGGTGATCTGTGTTTGAATTACTGCTCTAACTCAAACAGAACAATGTCCAAAACTCTTCATCAAAGATGAAAGTCTTGCACCTGAACTTGCTAGGATATGTTTTCCCATATTTTCTGTCCTCTTTGTACTGAAAATAAGTAAATAATTAACTACAGAGTGGGTACAGAAAGATCGGGCTCCCTGTCTGCCATTTCAGGAGAGGGAAATATAGTGTATCAGCATTTCACTGCTCTGGTATATTTAACCATACCTGAGATAGGGGAATTTCCTGCCCTGAGAGCCTTCATGCAATTACAAAGTCCAGGAACTACAATTTGGCCAAGACTCTGGACTGGGAGGACAGTGCTACCTTTGTGTGGCCCCTTTAGCAGGAAAAATGCCTTCAGTGTTTCTTTATCCTTCCTAGTGGCATTCTTTTAAATCATGTGAGAGCAGGGATAATTTCATTGGCTGGTGTGAGAGACTATTTTTCTATCTATATAAGTTATTATATGTACATATATTAGTTCACTAGAATTTTAGTGCAAATTTTTCAGAATTATATTTATCAGTGAAAAACAAATAATGATATTTTTCTTACTTTGTCAACAAAACCAATGTCTTGTACCATTCCCAGCTCCTCTGTTGTGGGTTTTGCTACAGATACAATGAATACGTTGACTCCAAATTCTCTGGCCACTATGCCGGCTTCTTCTAGATCATCTGAGGGCCAGCCATCTAGAAACACCACAATGATCTTGGGAATTCCTTTCCTAGCTCCATTTTCCATAGAGAAAAATCTCTGAGCTGTGTGTTTCAAAGCTTTGCCTGGTTTTGAACAGAGAAAGAATATGAAGAAATAAGGCATACAATGATGGTATGTTTGGGTACCAGTTTCCTATCTGAAATTGTGCAGGTTTATGCTGTGATTACAGGTCTAACCCAGTGTATCACTGAAATGGTGTCCTAGGAAATTTGATAAAATTGGAGCTTGAGCAACTTCTCGGCTAAAATCCAACCACCCCAAAACAAAAACAAACAAACAAACAAAATCACAGATATAACTAAGGAAGAATTCACTGACCTTTTTTTTTCCCCATGGGGTCTAGTTTTGTATACTAGAAAGTAGATATACTAGTGCTTGCTAAATGGATTGGAAGGGAGAAAGTTCATGTGCTACCTAAATTTAGCTTGTTAAATACAACGTACTTAGCACTCAGTTTTCTCATTTGGCTGGTTTTGGCTGGGATAACTAATTTTCCTCAGAGTAACTAGTAGGAGACTGTGTTTTGGATTTCTGTGGAAAACAGTGTTGATAATACAGGGATGTTTTTGTTAGTGTTGAGCAGCTCTTGCACAGTGCCAAGGCCTTTTCTGCTCCTTGTACCACTCTGCTAGAGAGAAGGTGCACAAGGGGGACATAGTCAGGACTGCTGACCCCAACTGACCACAGGGATATTCCACACTGTATGATGTCATGCTCAGCATGTAAGACTGGGGGAATAAGAATCAAGGTGTGGAAAGGTGGTAATGATGTGATGGTAAGAACTGTTATGTGTGCTGGAGCCCTGGTTTGCTTGGGAGGGCTGAACACCTGCCTGCCCATGAGATACAGTGAATGGACTCCTTGTTTTGCTTTGCTTATGTGAGTGGCTTTTGCTATTAAATTGTCTTTGTCCCACTCCATGAATTTTCTCACTTTTATCCTTCCAATTCTCTCGCCCATGCCACCAGGGGGCAGTGAGCCAGGAGCTGTGTGGTGCTGGGTTGCTCGCTGTGGTTAAACCACGATAGGCAAATGTCTCCTCACAGCTTACTCCGTGTTTATCCTAACTCTTTAATTAGCCACCCAACAAGGAAGAACCACTAAGCCTTTTATGAACTTGTCTCTCACTCTGCTGCCAGTGAAAAGTCAATTACTGTTTAAACACAGAAAGTGAGATTTACAATTCTACTCTAATAGAATGTGCAATAAGCAGCTCCAACTCCTGGAAATGAAATGTAAGATGTGGCCACATTCTAGTACAAGAATATTGAACCTGTTTAAAAAAGCATAGCATCTAAAACACTTTCTTACCTATCTGAACTATAATAACTTCAATACACACACACACACACACACACACACACACACACGTAAAAACTATGAAAGAAATAATTTCTATTTCGGTCAAATTATGAATTCACCTGTATTGGAATTGCCTCCTCTGAACCCTAATTCCTTTATGGCAAATAAAACTTCTTTTGCAGCAGTGAAGTTTTTCAGATAGAATTCAATTTTTGGATGTTCACTGTGAAAAAACAAGATAGAGTAATAAGGTTTGTAGTTCACTTTTCATACCGCTATGGCATTAGCAAGCTAAAACACACTTGGAATCATTTTGCTCTTGGTAATATATATTCTTCTCTGTATTTTAATTACCAAAATAGAAGTATGCTCCTTGCTTAGTAAGTCTCACAGTCATTAGCAAGAGGAATTATCTACCTGAATGGGTAAATTAGGCACAGTCTGATTCTTATGCTTATCAAACAGCTGAAAACATTAAGTTGAAAATACATAAAGAAAAAGAATGAACTGCTAGATGTTAAACTAAATGCATTTGTGTAATTAAAAATCAGCAGGTTTTCTACTATTTGTATGAGAAATAGCTTCTTTATAAGAAATTCCTGCAAAATGCAGTTTATTTGAGAAGTTTTAAGGTATGCTAGCTATTGACTCCATGTGAGAAATTAAATATTTCCACTATGCTGTTTCCAGATTTCACTTTTGGTTTACAGTAGAAAACAAAAAGAAATTAAGTTACTTTTGCCAAGTAAAAGGTAGAATGATAAACACCTGCAAGCCAAATTGCTACTGCTATGAATAAATGGCTCAATTCTGCATCAGAATCACTAGAATGAACAGAGTAACTGTTAAAATGGTACATTTTGACCTATAAAGATTATGCTTTACAAGATTAATTTCTGATAAAGAGTTGAGTGTTCAAGGTGCTAAACTGTTTACTTCCTCCTTGAATTGGTCCTCACCTTACCGTATATAAATCCAGGACAGCTAGAGTGGAGTTCATTTCCCCTAGCTTTTAACATCTACAGTGGAGAGAAACTGGATTTTTCAGGATGGAATTCATCACATCCTAAAAGAGGCATGCGAAGCAGTTCAGAATGTGGCCTTTCTTTCTAGTGACTGTAACAGCAGGTCTAGGTCATTAAGTCAGACTCAGATATCTATCAACTCTAGTTGCCTAAAGCCAGGGAGAGGAACAAACTTTAATGATGACAAAGATGTGAGAGAGAAATCCTGTGCTAATCTAGCAGATGCTTCACAGTCTTGGAATAAGCAAGTTAATTTTAATAATAAATGATTCTTTGCGCTTTCTTTTTTTCAGATGCCATAACTAAAGTGGTTTAACCTTGGAAAACTGCAATTGCTGAGCATTAGCAGAGAAAGCTGTGGCTCAAAAACACCCTCTACCAATGTGCTGGATGTTGCAGTAGCTTTTAGACCACACTCTGCGAACATACATAGTACAGTTTGTATTAACTGTCTTTAAATAAAACAGTGACCAGTTAAAATTTGAAAGTATTAGCTGTAATAACGTACAGGTTGACAAGAGCAGGTTTTTGTTTTGTATGTGTATTTAGCCACTTTTCTCTCTACAGAAATCTCTCTTTTGCAAGGTGTTTCCTGCTGTTCCGGTACGATGAGCTACAAAGCTCTTAGCAGCAGAGGGGCTGGGGGAGAAGTCCAGCTGCTCTCTCTATCCAAAAATGAAATATCACAGAGACAGAAGATATTCAGATTTGTCATGGACATCTCAGTGTAGCACAGAGCAAACAGTGTTACAGCTCAAAAGAGTTTGCTTTCTCTTGTTATTCATCAGCCATTATTGAGCAATATTGTTCTGCAAACTGGGAAGTGACATCAACTGATTTCTCTTATCAACCACTCGGTTATATTTTGTATAGATCTGTGCTTACCTGGCCTGTACAACTCCAACATGAGGCCCTTCTGTTCCAATTCCCAACATCACAGCTACTTTTCCAACAAAGTTTTTCTGCAGATTAAACCTACGCTGGCCAATGTTGTAACTTCCATCAATGAGAAATGCAATATCAGCTTTACAGTCTGTGAACATCCAAAATAATTGGACTTATTAACATCAAATAAATGTTAGGATTTTGCTTTGCAAAAGGTAAATCTGTGTATTCTTACCTTTGTTTCCTGCTTTTTTATCAAGAGTCTTCTTAGGTCTTTTACCTTCAGTGAGGAAAACAGCACAGATCATTTAAGAACAAGAAGATGAATGGACTGAGGTAAACCAGAAAAAGATCAGACTCCAAAAGTTACAGTGCAATCTGTCTGCAGTAGGAACTGTCAATCAGTTTAATTACTGATCTTACACTGTTACTGCTTTGCTCCTTGGAGAATATTCAAGTGAAACAGTTTAACCTTCCCTTCTACACCTGCCTGACTGATTACTGAATCACGCAGAGCAGGGTGGATTTCTGTATCTTACCTTCCTGAGTGCTACTATTTCTCAGTTAGAAATTCTGCTGTACAATGCACAGTTTTAATGGTTTGGAAGCAAACCATGACTTAAACTGTAAAGTAAATGGACTATTCACAAACAACACCCAAGTCCAGTACTTACATAGCTCTAACCTTCATAAAAACTGATCCAGCCTTTTAATGCAGCATTTGCTGTGGTGAAATTCACATAACAACTAAATTTTTGCTACACAAGTCCTGACAGCACTCAGCTGTTGAGCAGTTCTGTACAAAGGAATGCATTATCTTTTTTCTTTGTTACTTATAAAGAATGAATATCCCATGAGCCCATGAACTCTTACCTTGCTTTGTATCACTTTTTCAAATTCAGTCAAGCTTTTTTTTTAAAATTTACATGAACACTAGCGAACTAAGAATCAATCTCCAAGATTATGTATGATTCTTCTTTTTTTTTTTTTTTTTAATTAAAAATACACTGCAAAACAAGATGCTGTATGTTTTCTTCTTTAAAAATAAATGAACCTTATGAAACATGTAATTTTGGCCAGGGATCCACACAGTGCAGCACATCATACCACAAGATGCTTCCCTTGTTGTGGAGATCTCATACCTGTAGAAGGACGAGCTGTTGACACTGATCGTCCGACTGCTTCAAGCGCTGTGTCCCTGGTTGCTGCTAAAATAAGCATACATTTTACAGCATGTATGTTAGTATATTTAGACGAAATTACAAGTGCTTGAAGAATACTGGATTTCCAATAACCTTTCTTCACCATCTGCCATTAGCTACTCTGGGAGTAGGATATGAGCCTAGACAAACCTTTGGTGTAATCTGGTACTGCACTCCTTGTTGTACAGGTAATTAATTTCTGCATTTGAAACAACAGCAGCTGATGAGCAATTAAAGCACACTTATTTGATGAGAGATTTGGAGCCATAGTAGTCATTATTTCTAGCAGATAAAATAAGGACTTGATGTGGAAAGCTGGATTTCACTCTCACCCTCACCAAAAGCACCTGTGATTCCAAGTTCTTAGCTATTAACTTGCAGTGGGCACTATAGGAGGTTTGCTGGTATCTTAGAGCAAGCTGAATCTTAGCTGTGTAAACAATATGAACACAGAGAGATCTGTTTCACAAACTTTGAAAGAACATACCAGAAAACACATATACTTTAATATTTTTGAAACCACAACAAGGTATACAACCAACATGCTTCTGCATATGATTTTATGAGGGGAGTTCAACCTCACCTGAGTGGCAAGGCATGACAACTACTTTGCAACTGGGGACATTGTCTCAACTACGTGAAAAAAACTTCTGGAAAAAAGCCTCACACTGTAGCTTAATGACCACACACCACATATAAATTGGCATCATTGATACTTTTTGGAAGGTCAGTGTTCTCCTTGCAGGGAACATTGCACAAGGTGTTTGAAGGGCCTGACAAGTGCTACTGCCTGCACCATTGCAGGCAGGGGGAGAGAAGGGATAAAACTATGGCTGGAAGTGGTAGGAGGATGGGACTGCAATGTCAGAATTGAAGCACTGACTTTGACCAGCCTAAACTGTTATGGAACTGTCAACTGCCTGCTATCAAGTCATTATATTCTAAATAATGGGTCCGTTTTTATGGATCAGCCTCTGCTACAGACTAGCTAGTCTAGCCAGAATGGTTTTTCTTTAGGAAATTGTCAAAAAATGAAGGTAAAATAATGAATTACAAGAGAAAACTTTGGTTACTACACATCAGATAGCAATCACATTTGTTTATGCATGAAGCACTGAAGAAGTTTCCAACAGTTCTATCGATATTTCAAATACAGTTTGCAAAAGGATAAGTGTGATCCACCTACGAGTCACTGAGAAAGATGAAGCCCATCTAGAGAGCACCTGAGACTGGATCCCATTGGCATTCACAGCAGGGTAGTTGTCCTGTCCTGGGAGAGTCTGTACCCTTACAGCTCCTCCTGCATTGGTGATCACCCCCCTGAGGTACAAAAAGAGTTGGTATGAATCAGACATTTTAATCACAAGAAAATGCAATACAATTATACTGTCATTAGAATATTGTACACCAGCCTCCTGAAAAGGATGCCATATATGCAGGTAGTTGTGATTAGGCTAAAATAAGCTGTAATTTGTTGAAAAGACTTTAAAAAAAGCTATTCTACACATCACACAAACTAATTAAAAAAAAAAAAAAGTCAGGAATCCCTAAAATTCTGGCAGTGTTTAGACTAATGCAGAAGAGGGATGTTTCAGGCCCTATCAATTCCTAAGTGACAACCAGAACCGTTCAGCTCCCTTTTTATGTGCTACTGAAAGAAGAGTTATTGTTTTTAGAGGCCAAATGTCAAGGTTCAGCTTCTCTAAGAGGGAGTAAAAGCTTGATGCTTTGCAGTACTTGGGCAGGTACAGTGCTGTGGGAGACAAGCCATCATTTCAAGGCTATTTAACGCAGTAATGTGCTCCCATGTGTTTACTTTTGATTCTGCTTGGCTTCCTGCTTGAAAAGAGGTCCCAGCCTAATCCAATTTAAAACATTGTGAAAGTAGAATAATCAAGACCAGAGTGTAGAACACTTTGTGTATGTAGAGCATTGTCTATATTGTTCCATTCTGTCTATTGATCTTTACATTTTAATTGCAACAATTAATAATTAAATGTAATTAATAATTCTTGGGGGAAAATAATCACCTAGTCTCCATTGAATGTGGAAGCTTCTCACTGAAACGGAAGTAGATTTATTTGCTCCTTATGTGTTTGTTGAAAACATTTGATTCTGTATTTGAACACAAGTCAAAGGTCTGTACTACCTTCTGGAGAGACAGTATTTCCATACAATAGCTCTGCTATTTTTAATGCAAATAGGGGTTGATAGTAGATATGAATATAATGTGAACTGTAGCTTTATGGAAGTTATTCCTCCTTTCTTGCCATTTTGTTCTGTAGGTGTGTTAGCAGTTTAATCCACCTTTTACAATCTCATCAGTTTTATCTGGGATGTTTCTTCAAGCAAGTCTACTCAAAGTGCATGCTTATACATGCTGATGGGGAATAAACCATATATTGTCAGGCTACCTTTATATTCTGAATCAGATTGACAAATTCCTTTCTGCAATCATTTATGACTGACTTTAAAAGTGAGACTGATCCTGTGTAGATCTGCAGTGGTTTTTAATGAGTGAAGAAGTGCCCATGCATTTCCCCAGAATGACTTACGTCATTCTAATCTGCTTTGATGCTGGTTGCTCTGCTTTACTCCTGTGTGATTGACTTGCATGCCATGGCTGTTTTGATTAAACTGGAACTCTACAGATTTTCCAGGAACAGCTTTCACTTCCTTAGTTACTCTGTTTCATGCTACTGCCAGTGCTGCTTGACAGCAGCTTTATATAAAGCTGCAGTCCGTTCTCTTGCCTACATTCATTGTTAACAACAAATCACACTTTAAATGGTATTTTTTGCTCAGTAATGGAAAAAAAATAAACAGAAAAGCAGATACATAAGGCAGCAATCCAGTACCTCATTGCACAAGAGCTTGTGAAAGAAAGTATACTGGCCAAGGGCAGCAGAACATACAGAAAGGTCTAATGAAATACAGGAATTTCAGCCAAAATATACTTAAAAATCTGAACTGAATTGAGGTAAATCACCAGATGAAATGGAAGCTTTTTTTGAGCCTCATGCACCTCCTCAAAGCAAAGTGCAAGAACTGTTTATTTGCACTCTCAGTCAAAGAGATACAGGGCTTTGCTGAATTTTAAATGCATTTTTCAAATAGTCTACACATCAAAACTGATGCCTAGACCACAAAGAGGCTCTTCCAGCTACGGGAGATGAGCCTTACAGATGTATCCACAGTCAGTCTATCCTCAGGGACTTTAGACAAGACAGCTGAAGTACCTGAATTCTCATTTTTCCTTGCTACTATCATCATCTACAAACTCCCTCCATATAATCCACCTTTCTTCATCACTCCAAGAAGCATGCTTCTCCAAACTGCAGTCTCCTGCTGCTGCCTGACTGCCATCAATCACCAATATGGAACTGCTCAGGGATTCATGCCAGCATCCTCTGCCCCCCTGCGTTGTGTTCTTTCAGTCCTCTCTGCACCCCTATTGCTTTTGGCAGGAAAGAAGTTGAGCAGCAGAAACAGACACGATACAAAAGTTTCCCAAGGGATCTAGAGCCACTCATAAATCCCACTGGGCAGACAACATTTGTGTCAATATTCTTCTGGCAAACGCTAGGGCAGCTCAGGCGCCATTCATGTTTATGGGCACTTTGTGGCCAGCTCGGTAATACCATGATATGCTTAAATAGAAATGGTTTCACCCTGTGACTAGTTAGGAAGGTTATGAAGAAAAAAACCATACATGCTTATTTAACATCTAAATACTACCACATTGGGCTAGTTCTCCATTTAGTGGAATTGGCACTCAAACAGAACTACACAAGCTGAGAACCTAGTCCTTCATTTGACCTTCTGATTATTAATCCAATTAATCACTCAGTGGTAGATTTAACTCAGTTCTTCATGCCTACATAGCATCAGTCCGGTAAGAGGTTCTCCATTCTTCCCTTGATGAATAAATGTTTTATTTTTCTGCCCAGAAAAAGAACAATATTAAATAAATCTTGTGTTTCCTGAGAGTAATAATACATAAGATGAGAGAAAAAGCCAAATATAACAAACTAAAACAGGCAGAAAGCTTATTCATCTGTAGCACACAGAATTATTTGTAGCTGAATTCTGCTAAATTCTTTTCATGCATTGCATAGTATTTTCTTGTGTTAATAACTGCCTCAGAGTAATGGAACTACTCATAGGAATAAACATTATTTGATTTATGTAACATTAAGGAATCCAGCCTCACTACAGACCCAGGATGCAAACTGCTCCCAAGACTGATGCTTCTTGAAATGGTGGGTAGTTGTCTGACTGCTTTTCATTAGATAACAGCAACAGTCACTGTAGGTGGCACAGGGCTAGTACTCAACAGTGCTGGAACGCACAGAGCTCTGTTGCACTCACCGTGCAGTGAAAGGGAGGGTGCCTAGTTTTAAACCAGATGTTATTGTTTCAGTTATTTGGAAGAAGTTTACAAAATTCTCAAAGTGCTTATCTTCTTACATCACAGTAACAGCAAACTCAGGTGATTACCTATTAGGAATATCTTTCTGAAGTTACTTTCACACCAATATGGGGTTTAGACATTGCAAGACAGAGCAATAAGGTTTTCATTGGATTTTGCAGCCTGCACTGGAATTAGATGAGAACTAAGCAGCTATTCCATCTCCTCCACTCATCAACCCTTTTTTGCCATGGCCAGTATTTATGGCTGCTAACAGTTGCAGCACAGACAACAAAATGCTCACAATGTAGCAAATTCTGCTCTGAGTATGAAAGGCAAACAGGACTAATTGCCTTTAAGTTGGGGACTGCCTTCAAAAACAGCAGTTCTCCTAAACAAGATTTTTCACCATTTTTCTGCTTTATCAGAACACTGTACTAGTCTATCTATTCAGAAGGCTTGAACAATGTTAATTTATATCCCTTCTGGAAGACACAGTAGAAAGGTGAGTATATTTTAATCCTTTCATTGCTAATAGAGAACACTCATTCTCAGGATGTCTTTGGAGACTGACTGCTAGAATCAGGTTTTACAAACAGGGTTACATATTTCACAAGTAGTACAATTTATATTGATTCTTACTATGGAAAATTTGGATTTCTATATAGCCTCACGCTTCCGACATAAACACAGAGTTTATAGGGTACAGACTTCCATAAAGAGCTAAGTGATATATAAACGCCTATGCTTTATTATCTAGAGGAAGATTATGCAAATCATTTAAAGAAATTTCGCCTTCCATTTGTTGTAGCTCTTCCTTTTGCAAAAGTTCTCCCCAGCTGTGATGGAACCAAGTGCCAGCAGCTTCCGTGGTGAGACTTCTCTAACAGTCAGTCACAGACACCACTGGTGGGGGAGGTTCCAGAATGCTGCCTGGTTGAATTGGTCAGAAACCTCTGTGTCTTTTCAAAGTGTTCAAGTCGTTAATCTCTTCAGAAAAAGGTCTTTACAGAAAGAGCTTTTTTTCTCTTTAAGTAAAGATACTTTTGGCAACCAGTAAAGAAACTGAATGTTAAAATAAATGGCTACATCACTAAATACAAACATTGCCTTAGAAAAACTGACAATGGAAAGAAATTTGTTCTCCTCAGTTTAAAAAAAAAACCAAAAAAACCAAAAACCCAAAAACCCAATCCAAAACAAACAAAAAAAGCACAATGTGAATTTGATCCATGCATTCTTTCACAAACGTTTTTTATATTCTTAAACTAGGAAAAGTGAAGAACTGACGTTTAATTCTTTTTTAAACACTTATGGAGATGCTTAAAGCACACTGAATGGAGGCTTTAGTTCTTACAGAAGCATCAAAAGGAAGCCTGTCTAGCAATAAAATACACATGCAGACACGTAGTGACATTTGAGACAAACTCTAAAGCTTTAAAAACTAAGACACAGAGCCCCACAATACGTCCCAAGCTCTTTCTAGCTCCTCCTATAGTACCTTAGCTCTTAGTCTCCTTTACAGCATTTGAGAAATCCCAGAGTTTCTACTCAAAACTCCTTAAATCAAACATTAAAAAAAAAAGTTCATTTTAGTTTACTTTGGAGTTTAAATACTACACAAATAGCCTGAATTTTGGAAATCTTATTAAAAGAGAGTTTTAACTGACACTTTAAATAAGATTCTGGGTAGTATTTACAGCACCCTAAATATTATTTTAAGAGCTTAGCATGTTCTTTTATGGCATTTGAAGTATCAAGCAATGAATAACAACTCAAATACCCTTATTTTCTTCCTTTATCTTCTAGTAATTTATTCACCTGTAAAAATTTAAGTTTATAGTTGTGGGCTTTTTAAAATAAAAAAATAGTCTGATAGCTTCAGCATCACATCAATATATTCCAAAAGAGTTTCTTTCTGTTTCTTGAGGATAAAAAACCCATGGAAATTAAGCCTCCATTTCTTTTAAACAGTTGTTTGACTTACGCTTTTAAGAAAGAGTGAAATCTGCTCTTATTCTCCAATTAGTTACTATTTACAATGTATTCTGCCATATCTACTAGTGACACATAAATAATTTTACAGTCCATCTGCTGCTGTGCCATTTAAGCAAAAGCTAACAAAGTAGTTTTCAAGAACACTTAAACACAGCTCAGCTAACTTGAAAACTGCCCAGACTGTCTTTTTTCCCCTTGTTTTCTCTAATCCTGATGACATTCCTATTGAGTTAATAGGATTCACAAAGTCTAGAGAGATCTTTATTATGATGGCATCAAAAGATTAAGATTTAAAATCACGGCAAGACTATAGACTACATAAACTCCCTTAACACATTGATTAGCAACTATTTGACTTACCTGTGTATGGCAGCTCCACAGATACTGGAGAGAGAAGCATAAACTCCATCCCCAAAGACATAAAATTGCCATAGAGGACAGTTTGCTGGGCACAGGACATCTTCTGTCCCCTTTCTAAGGTCAAGTCCTCTTGTAAAGCACGTGATAGCAGTGGAAGCTAAAGAGAAAAGAACAACTTTTGACCTGAAAATCTAAGGGTCTGTTGTTGGGACTTCTTTTTTAAATCTCTCTACAGTTTCCAAGCTTAAAGCAACACCCAAATTTGAAATTAGGTACAGTGCCTGTAAAGATGTCTTTGGAGCTTACAAATGTACAGTTATGACAAGGAAGAACACAGCTTAAACTTATTTATGGGAAAGAAGTTGCAGAAAAAGGTGGAAAGGGTAAAAAAAGACCATGAACAAACAACATTAATATCCAAGAAACATTACACAAGGAAAACCAATTCATATTTGTAAGTTGACTGCAGAGACAGAAGGGCCAGGGAAAGACCTTTGGGGGCTGATGGACCACTGACATAGGTGGCACTCTCCACAGGAGAATTTAAGTGACTCTGCCAGCCCCGCAGTAATCTCCAGCCATAAGTCATCTATGGATCACTTGGGAAATTCTGAATATTCACTTCAGTAGCATTCATGAAGCAGGTTGACAGCAGCATTTCCCTTAGCCCCTGCAATAAATCCTGCTTAGGCCAGTGTAAAAAAAAAAAAAAAAAAACAAAACAAAAAACCACCAAATCTGCAATCTCCTTTCTCCAGTACTGCAGTAATACCTAGAACATTGATATCAACTCGTTACAAGGAAGTTTACATCATTATCATTGTACAAAGGACTATCAGAAGCACAAGTGAGGCAAAAGTTATTTATTCAGCTGAGGCACATGCATTCTTTACATAGAACTCTGCCTTTTTTTCTTAGAAGTTGCTCCTCAGGTTATCATAATTAAACTTTCACTGTTCTTGCCTGTGTGCAATGTTGGTATGCAGACACATATGTACATCAGTATACAATTTTGACTGGCAAACATGATTTTCCTTTAGAAAACACAGAGGTCTTTTACCTTGAATAGTTACTACCAACCTTTTGCTACACAAGATAGCACTTTCAGCTGGTCTGGTAGCACATCAAATTAGGGCTTTGACTTAGATCGATATGATAAGTCCAACCCATGACTGGCTGTTTATTCTGAACTTCCTAAGGACACATCTTGCTCTTGCTGGGTACTTGAAGGTGCATGAACTTTTTCTATATGCATTTGGATTATTACTTTTCCCCAATATTATGATGAAAGCTGACAGAGGCTGGCCAATGTATCAGTGCATACACCATAGCATTATATCCCCAGGAGAGCACCTTTCAGGGACTGGTGATCTGACTCTCACCAGCTTTCCTGCTCATTATTTTCACTCTTACCCTAGGGTGTTTACTCACCCCAACATATGTTGCTTGCATTTGAGAGTATTTGGAGCATACACAGTTCTTCATCAAGGGAAGGAACAGATCGTACCTCCAGCTAATCTCACTGACCTTGGAACTGAAACACAGAGCAGTTGCAGCCAGAAATGTACAGGGAAGTGTGTCTGTTCATTCTGGCTGCATAAACACCTCTGTTCATCAACCACGCACACAGTTTGACTATTTTATATATATATATATATAATCCTCCTTAGTGCTATACTGAAACTGTTTTAAAGTATATAAACACATCGCCCTGAAAAATCTTTGCTCTATTTGTTAGCACAAAGATGGCACTTATATATGGTAAATCTGCCTATATAGTCCAGAAGAAGAAAAAAAAGAAAGCAGTAAGCACTTCTTTATTTTTCCTTCTCAAGATAATAAAAGTTGTCTACCCAACAAGATACTGTAAAGGGATTTAATCTGATTCTCAAGTATTCTAGGAAATAAAGAAGTTTCTTTTAGGACTTTGTCTCACCTACTCACATCCTCTCTGTGCACTGGCTTATACATCTGCCTTAAAAACAAAAGATGGAAAAACCAAGCAGAATCAGTACTGTTTATACCTAGAAGCTCCATGTTTTCTTTATTAAAAGTACTATATTATTGGTGTTATGATAAAAGAAGTTGATTTGCTTAGCTGTTTTGAGTCCTCTAATCCTTCCATCAAAGTTCTACAAGTGTTTTTGGTAATTACTGGGCACTGGTCAAGTAATATCCACCAAACAACAAGACCATCCGAATCAAACAGCAGCTGGAAGGCTAGAAATCCTTGGGAGGAGTCACTGGTAATCTCTACTTTCACAGCTCTGCTTGTGCCATGCACCCCACAACATTTTCCCAGCCTCTAAAGTGCAAGATGCCACAGGAAGTTTTAATTCCTGTCATTTCTAATGTGCTGTACTTGACTGAATTCCTTGGCTGGCTGTGCATACAAAAACAGTAATTACACATGTCTAGTTAACAAACCTTTTATCACTTGGAGATCTGTATTTCCCTCATCACCAAGTACTTACTAATTACCGTCATGTGGAAAACTAATATTTTGCATCACACAGAAGATGGGGGGGACAAAAATATAATCTTTCTGTGTTTTACCTGGCAATGAAAACACAGAAATCCATTGTAGACCAGCCATGGGATTTTAATGTACTGGCAGCCTAAGAGTGTCATGATCTTTGTCTATGCATGAGAGGCAGGCTGCCAAGGGAAGGATGCATGTTGCTGCTGTGGGAACTGAAGGGCTGACATACTGCAGCTTATATGTCAGTTGGATCAGCACAGAGGTAAAAACACACACTCTGAAGCAGATGATGCTGTTAATTAAAAACCAGCAATGTCATGTTGGCTTTTTATTTAAGTAGATACAGTTTTCTATAAGCCATAACTCTATAACTGAGACTAATATTAGAAACATCACATGTAGTATCAAAAGGAAAAAATTTTTTTTTTTTTTGGGCTACCACAATTAAGACTTACAATATCAGCTCTGCAGTGGATTTTGTTCTTCCCTGTTTGTTAATGCACCATCAACCATTCAACCCATAAAACTACAAGCATTCTATCACAAACAGGAAAATGTATTAGTGAGGTTTGAATACTAGAAAATATAAAAAAGTTCTTTGTCAGCTTACATACTAGTTATTCTCAGAAATTTCATATGATATTACTATCAAAATTGAAGAAGGTGGTTGTGTTTGTTAGTCTATCCAATATACCTCAACATGGCAGAAACTGTCAAAGAGCTATATATGTACTCAAAGTAATGGAGATAAAAACCATGTTTTAATTGCTGTAATTTAGAATGTAAGAGCAGTAGCAGTGAAGGCATTTCTCTGGATATTTATGTGATGCAATTCTCTAAATCCAAGTATTTTTGGAAGTAGGAAACACAAGCTTGCAATTTGTGTAACTGATGTCCTTTAAAGGACTCAGTACTAGACTGCCACCCATTCTAGACTCTCTTGAAGACTAGAGACCTACGCTCTGTGACAGAAAATTAGGCCTTCAGAAGCATAATAAAATCATACAAGACACACACCCTTCAAGATTCACAGAAACACACTACATCAAGGTACCCTATAAAACCAAAATAGAGAGAAAAGAAACTGTAATTCTTCCTGCTTTTAGCCATATTTAAAGGTAGAGATGAATGTCTTCCATCATTGTTGACCTAAAAAAGGGGAAAAAAAAAAAAAAAAGGCAAAGACTCACTTCTCTCCCAAAACAACCAGTTTTCAATCATTCCATTAGTTTCCATCTTTTTGGTGTCTCTTCCCACGTACTCTGATTTTGCTGTGAATAGCTGCTTCTTATGTCAATCTATGAAAGTTCTTGTTTAATTTTTGGCAGAAGTCACTGCTTTAAATTATTCTAGAAAAATAATAGCCAAAATCTGAGCTTTTCTAATCTTAAAGTCTCCATGCATTGCTTTGAGAAAACAGTTTGTTTATGCAAAAGAAAAAAATTCTTAAGTAATTATTACAAAATAAACAATAAGGTTTCCTACAAGTAAGATAGCTTTATGAGCTGTAAAATAGAGAAGTACATCCCTATTATGCTTCCTATTCCTTTTAGTATTTGGTATTCTTTTCAATACAGGAAGATTTTAGGTTCTTTTTTATCTTTAGGCTTCAAACATGCCTGCTTTTTCTATCTTATGCAAGGAATTCTCCCACATACCTTATTCATACTTTAAAACCCAGACATACTAGTAAATGTGTACATGTTTATATTTTGGAAATCACATTTGCAGATTGCATACTAATTCATGTAATCTTAAATACATATTCTGATCTGGACAAGGGCAATGGGATTTAAAGAAATCTGGTCAGGGTTATATCATACATTTCAATTTGGGACTTGCCCTTTTCTGATCAACTTAAGGCCACCTACCATCACACGCAAACATTCGCCCACCTGCACAGGCTCATGTATGGTAACCAGAACTGTTGAACTTGGCAGTATTTGTATACATTTCAGGAGGAGTATAAAGGAACTTTTAAGATCCTCTAAGATCTTTCCAAACATTATGAGCCTAAATACAGTAGATTTTTGAGAAAATTAATGTTCTTTCATTACTTACAGAATTTGAACCCTTCTATAAAAGTTCCTGCAAGCTTCTAGTTCAACAATAAAACTGCTGCTGAATTTAGGCTCAGAATAATGGTAAGAGACAATATCTTAGAGAAACTGTTCACATTTTATAGTATAGTCTCATCCTGGTACCAATGTTCCATTTTGACAATATACCCTTAAAGCTATTTTAGCTGATTCCAGATACCTTCGAGTTACAGTGGCTTCTCCAACCCTGGAGTAAGCATCACAGTAAAGTTTTCATTTGTTTCCTCCCAGACTGTCAAGACTTCATCTATAATGCACCTGTAAAATAAAAGAGGGAAAGCAACTGGGGTTGGAGTAGGTTTTCTATTGCTGGGCATCTTTTTCCCTTTTTTAGCCACAGTACTCCTGTCACATGTAGTTTTTATCAGTTTAGCACTGAAGAATTTTGCAACTAATTGAACACAAAATGAGCAGCAAATCTTGCTTCCTAATAGCTGTGAAATCATGAACAACCATTCAGAAAAGCTTGAGGTAACTCACCTTGTGCAGGCCAGGCCTGCGTCTGGAAGCACATTCTTCTGGAGGTTCCTGTCCTCCCTTGGTGAAAGGCTCCACTGGCAGGGGCAGACAAACTGCTTGCATCCTTCTGCCACATTATTTCTTCAACTGCTTCCTATGGCTCCTGGTTCGCATGGATTGATTCTGGCTCCAGGAGAGCTTGCTCTCCAGCAGCAGGGACGCAGTCCAATAGAGCATGGTACAACAGGCAGCCCCTGCTGTACCCTGCTGGGCATCCTAGTTACGTTCTTTTGCTTTTCAGCTCGAAATAATGGCAGGGCAGGCTTAAAATGCTTTTAATTAATTCCATGGTCTAAAATATGCCAGAAACCCTCAAACTGCCAAGCACTGTACGAGTGCCTTTATAACACACAAAACACACTCCCACTCACTCTTGCTATCGGCACTCCCCTCGATGGGGACACCTGTCACCACGGCGCTGCTCCAGCCTGTGCCAAGGACTTTTCACCCTCGTTTGGAAGTGTTCCCAGACGTGCTCTGTGCCCTTCTGCAGCTTGCCTCCGCCCGGCGGCCGCGCCCCGCGGGGCTCCCGCACACCGCGGCCGGAGCGCGGGGGGGCCGGCCCCATACCCGCGGCCAAGCGCGTCCCGGGCATCGCCATCCCCCGGCAGGGCGGGACGGGCCGAGCCGAGCCGGCCCGAGGGGGAACGACGCCCACGGGCTGTGGGGGGAGGACAGCCGCCAACTCACCTGAGCTGTCGCTCCCGCGCACGGGGCTGGAGAGCAGGAAGGCGCCTGCGAACAGACAGGGAATGTGTCGGGGCGCTGCTCCGCGCCCGCCCCGCCGGCCCCCCGCCGCTCCCCGCGGTACCTACCGAGGAACAGGGGCAGCCACATGGCGGCGAGGCAGCCCGGGGCTCAGGAGAGGCGAGGAGAGCAGCGGAGAGCAGCGCTCCGGGCGGGACACGACACAGCCCCGCGGGCTGCCGCGCCCCGTACACTGCCCGCAAATCCGCCGAGCGGCACCGCCGGCCGCGGCCGCGCCCGCTTTAAACCTCGCCGGGCGGCGGAGCGCAGGGGCGGGCGGGAAGGAGGGAGCGGGCATGGGGATGGGCAGCCCCGCCGCCGGCACCGGCAGGTGTTGCTGTCCCGCCCCCGCCGGCTCCTCCCGCCGCAGCGCTTCCCCAAGCGCTCCGGTCCACTAATCCGCCTCCCTCCCCGGTCACTCGCCCACTCCGGGGGCCAGTGGAGGCGTGAGGACCTTTCCGTGCCCGGCGAAGCGCCTTTGCGGTTTGCCTTCCCGGCTCTGCCCTCGCACCGCTCGATATCGCCTCCACCCACGGTTCACCAGCACCTCATGTCAGGTGTCTTTACCCCAGACATCCTGGGAAATGCGAGCCAGCTATCAGCTACTTCGCCCCAACAGCTGTCCCTGCCCCGAAGCTGAGCGAAGGGGCAAAGTTATCCCGAGCAGTGCGAGGCTCCGCGAGGAGCTGCCGAGGAGGAGACGGCCGCCCCTCCCGAGCTGCGCCCGCCTCGTCCCCCTCGGCACTGCGAAGGGCAGAACTGCGGGATTTAAACCTAATTGAAGCATTCAGGGAGATGGAAATACCCTAACCGGCGTTTCGGGTATGGTTTGTGTTTGGTCTAAATCGTTAGCGCAAATATTGCAGGTGCCCACTTTTCATTTAAGTAAAATTTCGTTTAAATTAAAGAAAAAAAAAAAACCACAAAAAACCCAAAACCACCACAACCCCCCGAAAACCAACCAACCAAACGAAAACCAAACCCTTCACTTCAGAGCCTGCTCCATTTCCGCAGCTCAATGCACACACGCGTTCGTGGCTGGCACTGCTGTGCCTGGGCAGGTCACTTGGGAATGGGGGTCACAGGGGCAGAGGTGCGGGTATTTCAACGAATACCCTAAAATTGCATTCTGCACCGGCGCCAGCATCCGCTGTTTAACTTCTGCTGGGACGACTCTTCCCAGAAATCAACTTTTAAATAGAAATAAGCTTGCACACCTCATAGGAATTACGATTGGCTAGGACAGAAAGTTAAGTGAGGGTGGGTGTTGAAATCAGCTCCGGGAGGGAGACAGCTGGTCAGGGCAATCCTCTTTGTTTTTTGTTTGGTTTGGTTTGGTTTGTTTTTTGTTTTTTTTTTTTTTTTTTTTTTTTTTTAAATGCGCGGTCTGGAATATCTCTTCGCATGATTGCAAATAAATATATTTGAGAATTCTGTGATCCCTTCAGAGATATGTCGCCTGTGAGAACAAAATAGGAAGCATCACTGGGTAAGTTATTCGTAATTTATTTGTAATTTATTGCTTTTCCGGAGTTTAATTCAAGCAAAGCACAGAAGCGGTGAGAACACGATACCCTTTCCCCTTAGAGCTTTGATCGTCCCAGAAACACATTTTCATGCCTTCCTACACAGGATAAAGGTGGCGATGCTTCCCTCATGACATGATCTTCTCCTACGTGAGCATCTCAAATGCAAAATTATTCAAGGCGGATGGTGCAGATGTCAGGAACTTCTTCTCATGTCAGGATTTCTCTCAACTTCCCCGAATCCCGAGATCTTGTCAAGGAATTCCTGCCCGTCAGCAGGCTCCTTCCTCAGCTAGAGGTGCCCTCCAGTGGGTCGGTCACCTTTCTCCTTCGGCAATCAATTAAAGGGCCGCCAAAATTAACGGCCGCCAAAAGCTGTGTCCCCGACCTCCCTCCCCTGCGGTGTCTCCCGCAGGTGCAGGGGCTACTCTGCAAAATTTATGTGTTAACCCCCGTTCCGATTTGCTTAGCGCGGAGGTAGTTAGAAGGGACACTTGCTTAGGTTTTTTTTTTTAAGGAAAAACTTCTGGGAAGCCAAAGGGCGCACGGGACACGTTGCCAGCCTCGGGGGCTCCCTGCAAGCCTAGGGTGGCAAATCCTTGTGGTCCTTGCTCCCTTCCCGCTGCCGCTGCCCCTGCCCGCGCCCGCTCCGGACGGAGGCGGTAGGACGTCGAACCTGCAGCCCAGCCGGGCCGGGGCACACGGTGTCGGCTGGTCCTGTGCTAATGTCTCAACTTCTCTGGTGGCAAGAGCAAACTGCTCCGCGGAGCAACTGCCGTGACGCGGACTGAGGTGTTTGGGGCAGTGAAATGTCCCGGGAATGCCTTCCTGCGGAGGCCTAGGGAAAGGCACGAAGAACAGGGAGAGGAATCCCATTTATCCTGGGAAATACGGGAAATGCCTGAATCGAGGGACACTGGCTGCCCTGCCACACAGCCTCACAGTAACCTCTCTGTCCTTTGTGTGAAGAAAGGCTTTGTGCAAAGATCAAAAAGGACAGAAGAAAGCACTAATTAAACTTTCAGCCCTATATTCCACTTGGGGAGGGCCCTGGGACTTGCAGTTCACTCGCTGAGAAAATACACTCACCCATCCTCATTGCAGTACTCCTTTACCTCCTCTTGACATTTTTCTTTCCTCTGATTCCCTTCATCTTCTGGACTTTTGTGTTTCTGGCTTGTCCCTGCATTCCTTTCAGACCTACAATGCTTTCCTCTACGCTTTCTTCCCACAGGCTACTTAATTCATTCACCAAACTTTGGCATTGACTTGTGTGTGTCACCTTCAGTTTTACGTTTAAGAGGTACTGAGCAGTGTTTGAGTTTTCTGGCCATCAAGGAGTTGCCAGGAATGCTGGTCTGAGACAGGCAAACTGATGCCAGGCAGGTGGCACATACACAGGTGCCTGGTGCTGGGCAGCCATCTGTAGCAAGGCTGTTTGATGCCTTAGTAGAGACAGGCAATTTGAAGGGACCTTAGAGGGGTACTTGGCAAATGTTACATTGCCTGTGGGCACAGCCCTTTTCCTAGCACCACTGGGTTCAATTTGTTAATCCACACCATCACCTTAGGTTCCTTATGAAGCATTAACTTTTGTTTTGTTCCCAAATTACTGACTTGATAGTAAACTAAACAGAAATATCTCCATTTAGGAAAAATACATAGAATAAATAAAAGCATTCAAGCTGGAAGAAGGAAGCAAATGACTGACGGAAGCAGCACCTAAAGCAAAGACTCTGGAACCCCAAATTTTTTGATACTTTCTGTGCTGGGTGTCTACAGCCTTGCCATGGTGTGTGGCAGGTAAAAAGCCTGTTTATGTATGTGTACACGCATGGATATGTACAGTATTAAGCAGCAGTAGGGCATGGGTTGGAACACTGGAGCTCTGCCACTGTTCCTGTCCCACTGTTGAAATGCTCCCTGGCAGCCCTTTGGCCCCCAGTCACCTGCCAGACTCCCAGCCAGGGCTCAGCACAGGGGTTACTCCATCCTGGGATCTATGTTGCCTCCTTCCTTTGGAGGCAGAGAGTGCTTACACACATGGACATGTACCAGACCACAGCAGCTGGCCAAGGCCCATAGGGGCACCTCAGCAGGGGCTACAGAGACACCAGACACCTCACCTGGCATTGCACAGCCTGGAGTTGTCTCCAGGAAGGCTTTTGTGGAGCGGGCTCTTCACTACCACCAGAAATAGCTCAGAGCCACCCTCCAATGCACTAGCCTAATAAACCAAGCACTGAGGAAGACAGGTGGCTGCATGCAGGTCTCCACTTTCAAGAGTTCAAGCATGACTGCTAGCAAACAGTTCCTGATGGGCAGCAGCCCCTCATCTACCTGCAATTTATACCTTTTAGATTAGCAATTTATTTTATACAGTAACTGCAGAGCTCTGTGAGGAGGGACTGTGAGTTTGTGTCCTGTCCTGTCAGAGCTTTCCCCATGAAGGGGCAAAAGACCACCCAGCCTTCACCTATGATCAGTACTGATTTCACCTCTGCCCTGTCTTATTGTGCTCTCTGGTGTAAGCTGGAGACTGGTTCTTATGATGATTTCTGAAGAGATTTTCAAAGTATAATTTTAAGTATGTTTGTTACTGTGGATTCTACTACTGTATTAAATCAAATATTTTCCTTGTATATTTCACTGTCATGAGAATAAAAATGAAGCCTGGGAATAAAATAACATAGATAAGGGCAAACAGATTAAATTTGCTTCACATATGAATTTTAAAAACACATGTAAAACTGTAATGATTATTTCAGAAGTAGTTAATGACTCTGGATTCGTTCTTGGATGCCTAGTTTGGGAAGACATGTGTTGGCACAGAGGTGTACTTTTATTAACATTTTGACAACATTTTCTGTGTGAAAACATTGAGGACTCCTAAATAATTAATAAAGACAAGGATGGGGCCCTACTTCCATCTGCTGCCCATTCACTCCTCTGTTTCACTTGGGGCAGCAATGACATTGTGTGCAGGAGTAAACTGCCAGTCAGAACATCTGTTTTGTACACTGAGAACTGGGGGTGCTGATCTTTGGGATGAAACCCAAGGCCTGCTTTCTGGAAACAGAACTTCCAACCCTGTTTCTGTAGCCAGCACCTGTAGTCTGAGGGTTCATCCATCTGTTCAGGCAAGAGGCCGGGAGGTATCGCTTCCTGTTTCAGGGGCACACACTTCTTAGAGAAATATGTAGCTTTGTGTAAGGGAGGTGCACTTTTCTCCTTCATATAAACATTATGTTAATCCAGAATGGGAAATGCCCGATCAGAGCCTGCCTGTAGTCATATGGCTGTTGTTGAATGTGTGGCTTCTGTTATTCCTGGCTCTGCAGTTGGTGAACATGCTGTTCCTTCCACTTCCTTCAGTAATGGTCATCTGCACATTTTGAAGGTAATCCAGGGCACCACACACACACTGCAGCCATTCTTAAAAACATGAATTCTTTGTCTTTCTTTCATGCGCACTTGTATTTGCACATAACATTTGCAAGTCTTCGTAAATGTAAGAGACGTTTTCAGATTAGCTTTATAAAGTGAACAGACAATGAATTGATTTTATCCACTTTAACCCCTTATAACTACAGTAGAATGGGACAAGCAATATCTGTGGGTTAGAATTTGAATTGGTACGTTTTCTCTTGATTGCTGTGATACATACAGGAAAAAGAGGTAAAGGAGAAATCTTTGTAAAGGTGCACAACATGCAAAGACCCTCTGTAGCATGCTTTTATTGCTAGCCCAGAAAAGTACACGATGCCAGCACTATCCAATACCTGACTGTTTTGACAAGCAGAAATATGTCACTGATGGATTGCCCCAAATCAGAATCATGCAAACTCATTTGTAATTCTTTTATATTTCACTGGGGTTTTGAATGTCATAAACTAATGAAAGTCAAATTTAGCTATAGTTCATTAATTGAAAATAAATCTCATGGGTTTGCTGAGTAATTTAATCATCTATACAGATGCTTGAAAAGTGCCACTTTTCAATTTTTAGAAATAACAGACACATATATACATCTTATTGTAATCTTTTATTTAGAATATGTTTAGCAGAACTCTAATAACAGCTAAATAAACAGATTTATGATACCTATCTATGTACCATTATATTTTATTTGATACTGAGATTCTGACAACACACAGAGATTTCAGAAATAATTGTTTCTGTCATGTTCAGTGCAATATAGGCTTGTACAAGAATAATAGTTGATTTGGGGAAGCTTGGAATAGTCTCCAGAGATTAAATGTCTCTTTTTTAAAATCAAGGGCACTATCATCTATCACTTACAGGGATGATATTCCGGTTCAGATTTCACCTCAGTGTTTATCATAAACACCCCTGTGAGTTTTAAAATATTTCATACATACATATATGTCTATTTTGTTAATGAAAGAAACCCCCAACCTAACACTTTATGTTGTTAAATCACTAGTTTTTACACCTGGAGTGTGATTTATACTCCAGAATTCAGCATCTCAGCTAAAACTCATATCAGTCTGTGGTAGACTTGGCTTTTGCCTTTTTTGTAGTTGAATTACTACCCATCTCCAGCAACAGATGGAGCTGTGAGTGTTTTTCTCTGTATTAGTTCTACGTTGTTGTTTCCCACCACCCCCCCGCCCCCTCCTTTAACAGTTATGTGAATACGTTTTCTTGCAATGAGAATTATTTATCCCAACAGTAGTTTATCTTGACTCCAAGTTATGCACTGGTAAAAGCACAACTTTACTTAAGTAAAAGTCACTTCATCTAGGGTATGGAAAGGGTAGGCGAAGTGCAGAGCTGAAAGTAAATTGCTTGCATTTTTCTTTATTTGAAGGTGAGGTGTCAGCCTTTGTTCTTCCTGCACAGGAAAAGAGCTGTGGACAGTTTGTGGCATCAGAGAATGCTGGCTGGGGATGCCTGGGTTTGTCTGGTGGCTGGTTTTGTGTAGGTGTGAAGGGGTGCTTGGTGATTCTTCTTCATCAGGCAAAAGCAAGACTTCACCATGTGAATATCCTTTATAACAAAAAGGATAGTTTAAAGCTATAATAATTTAGAAACTCATCCTTAGCTGAGTTCATCACTCATCTCCACTTGGGCAGATAATTGGAGGGCAGCCACGGATAAGAGGGCAAAGATGCCACCTACACAGGGATGTGTGAAGTGATGGTTTCCTTGAAGTGTAACGGTCTCAGTCTGGGTAGCTGTGCACAGTCTCAGACTGTGTCTGGTGGTGAAGGGCTGCTTTTCAGAGTAATGCTTAATACTCAGAGTAGATGGTTTTAAGGTCCTCTAAGGATGTACTGAAGGCTCTGTGAGCATGTAGGTTTGGCCTTTTGTGAGGCTGTTCTTTGAGCCATTTCAGTGTATGTGTTGTTATGGGGAGAGACAAGCCTGGTTTCTTTTAAAAGAACACAAGTTAGAGAGGAGAAAGCAAACAGTATATTGGCCTCTAGCTCTGCCAGCTCCAGTCAATTCAGACAGCTGATTTACTATAAAAAGAGAATTCAGCATGGTGTTGGAGTGAATAACTAATTTCTTTAAAATTTGTTCAAGTGAATGGTAGTTTTAAACTATGAGAGGTTTCTGGATTAGTTCATTTGGGTTATATTGATTTTTATTGCTGCCTTTTAACACTGTATTGTACCTTGGTAAATGGGTCTTAAAAGATTATTCAGATAATGAAATCAAAGGGAGGAAATATTTTCACCTCAAAAACAACAGAGACTAAATGATAGAAAAAAAAAACCAATGCTTCTTTTATTTTAAAAAGTCATGCTGAATGATGAATACAGATTTTCACTTTGGTGCAAAACTTTCTTTTTTTTCCTGTCAGCTATTGCCACTTTGAAAGAGATGTAAGACATTTTGAACTAAGAAGCAGTGCAGAAATTAGTGGCCATTCATTTTTTTTTCCCACAGAGAGAATTTTAAAAAACAGATATTGCTGTAACACTTCGCAATAGAAATTCCAGATACGTTATTCACATATAGGTAGCATATTTTTGTAGGACTAGGATCTCTATGAACTCCTAAGTTCAGAACTTCTTGGAAAAATGTTAAGAGTAACATGGGTTATGAATTAGAATTGCTGGAACTGTTTAGTATGACAGTGCTTACTTTGATGTCTCTGAGACTCACACCCCGTAAAGGATTTAAAGGCCTTAAACTCATACGCTTTGTTCTCAGGTTTTTGTTTTAATTCCTTCTGGTTTTACTGATATTTATTTAATTTCTTTTGACACTGCTGTCTGTGTTGGCTCTTAAAATCTTACTCAGATCATGATATCAAAAGAGAGGAAATATGTTCTTGTGTCTTCCAACTTGGCAGGGGGATTGGTTAATCCTTAAAATGGGAGCATGGCATAGGATTCAAAATTCTTATTTTGTTGTCTCAAGTATCATCAGCATTCACTATCCCTGAATTGCACATTTATTTGTATATATTATGACTTTTGCTACTGTGATGTAAGTAGTTTCTTTTTGTAGTAACAATTATGACACAATTTGAGTATGGTTAGAAGAGTAAATAATAGGGGTTTTATTTATATCTGAATCAAAAATTAAAGCATTTTATTTCAATTCACAAAGTAATTATTTTGTTGGGTTTTTTTTTTCACATCAACGTTTCAATTAAAAATGGAATTTTGACTTGAAAAAGTGAGCAGTTTAAACTTTTAAAACATTAATAACTCCCCTGCTTTTCTGAAATGGAACATCTGATTTTGACATATTCTAATATTACTTAAAGATAGAAAAATTAGATTTTTTCCCCTAGATTTAATCTTACTTTGTAAAATATCTCTCTGCAGTTCTGTTTTCTGAATAATGCACTACTCATAAAAAAATAAAGTTCCTTAGTTGTTTTTACATTCTTATCCATTTGCTTGTGTCTGTGAGATAAGTTCTGTAAGAAATATTTACATGTATCACTTGATAGAGTAGGTTATTCTGATGCACAAAATGAAACAGGCTGAATTTTTGAACTCAGTGTGTGTAAAGCAGTCAATATCTGGCAGGATGGAAAAATTAAATCACTAAGGAAAATTTTGTTTTTCAGAAGTGTGGAGAACTAATTAACAGAAACACAAAAATTATCAAAAGCTTTATTTATGTCTTAAGGGTTTCACAGCCATGAAGGCAAAGGGGGGAAAAAAGACATGATAGACAAGAAAAATCAACGAATAGGGATAATAGGCATGGGGATAAACTAATAAATGGAACGGGCCAGTCACTGATGAAGACTTAAGGTTCCCTGGGGGGTGTCCCTTCACTTTTCCTTTCCAAGCCATCTCGGGCCCCATGCAAAGGGTGGACATTTGCTGGGGTAGCTGTACATCGTGCAGGGAGTGGCCCATCCCTACCACCCCATCCTAACCAGCTGCTCAGGCTGCTGGGAAGGTATCCCTGCATCCACATTGGAGAAACCAACCTTTGCTTTTCCACTGGAAAGTGGGGCTCGCAACCTCTCAGTACGTTTGGATCCTTAATTAGCAGGGAAAGTAAAGGTCAGTACAAATAGTTAATCCATAGTTAACACTTGTGGTACTCAAGTGTCCACAAAACCAAGTACTTTTTGTTTTTCAGCTGCCAGTGGCAGATGTGGCAGTCTCACTTTTCTTGCCCCCCCCCCCCGCCATGGATTTGGCTCTCAAGATACCTGCTTTTATTAGTAGCATTTGATGTCTTTGTAATGAGGTAACCACACTACAGCTTTGTCAAATTCCTTCCCAGGAATGGTACTTCATGTTCAGATTTTCAGTTTATGTCACACAACATCACACAAAGAGCTGTTATAACCCTCAGAATTGGATTTATTGCAAGTACTTCTTCCTGGGAAAGACTATTTTTATTCGTACACATATTTTTAACTTTTACAGGGGAAGATTACATTCTCAACTGTTTTTTGTTTGATTGGTTTCTTTGTACTGCAACTATTTAATTAACATTAATTTGTTACATTAGAATTAAGAATGTCTTCCAGGAAATGATGCTAAAGGAATTCTTAAATATGCTTCTTTAATGTTTCTGATGCAAATACAGACAATTTCTTAAAAGGACATTAGTAGGAGGTCCATTCTTCAGTTTTATAAACATTTTTATGTCTCACTAAGGCCCACAAGATCTGGGATAAGGCCAATATAGACCAAAAACAAGTTGGTTGATACATGTGCAGGACTTAAGGCCAATATAAATCCATCTATGAAATGCCTGTGTATGAAAAATCTAGGAAAACAATTTGAAGAAGACCACCAAGAAATAGATCACACATGAACATTTCTTTCTTGTGTCTGGAAGAGACTCATTGCAGAGGTGTTCAGTTTTATTTGTAGATTGTAATTTACCACAGAGCAGGAGAGAAATTAATGTTTTCCAGCTATGTCCAATCTGGAAGATACAAAAAATAACCTATTATGCCACATTGGAGGGAAACATACTAGTTTTCTTAAGGTGTTTTTGTAACTGGAGCAGTTGTTAGAATGTAAGAAATCCCTATCTAAATGTATGGTGTTACTCTGCAGTACATCTCTGAGGAAATATTTAATCATTTAGTAAATGCTATAAGCATTTGCTAAGCTGAACTGATTAAATATGTGCAAGTTACCACTACGAATGCTGTACTTCATTAGAAGATTTTAATAACGCTTGAAAGATAACCCAAATATAAGACAACTCCACTTCCATCTGCTAGGTAGAAAATGGAAGTGTGGTCGGTAGAAGCCCCTGGGGCTGTAGCCCATTGCCATGCTCACATGAGTCACTCAGAGGGCTGTGACAGCGAGCACTGTTCTGCCCGAGCCAGGGTTGCAGCTTCGCACTGTTTGTTAGGATTAATTCTGTACTCCGACTTTCAAAGGGAAATGTCACACTAATGCCAGCATTTATCAGTATCCAGCAAAATTTAGAGACAATGAGTCCTTGCTCTTTCAAAGTCAAACACTCCATGAAGCAATTCTTTCCCCAGAAAGGGATTTGATCTCATTGTCGCATTTGGCATATGCAAAGCCACATCTAACTGTTTTGGGTTTTTTCTTTACTTCCAGGAGAAAAAAGACCAAATGCAAAAACCCCAAACAAACAACCTCCCCTCACAACCCCAGCTACAAAAAATACATTGTGCCACAGCTGTCTCTCCTTTCCCAAGCTTCCCTGTTCTGTCCTTTATTGTTGGAGATAATGCTTTCTTTTCACTGTGAATAATTATTAGATACTTACTCTATGCACCTTTTAAAAGGAAAAACTATTAGTTTATTTGAAAATTTCTGCAAGTTTAATGGCATTCAAGTTTTTGATTTTTAACTTTGCAATTCCACTGTCAGTAAAAATTCAAAATCAAAACTCTATAATTTCATGGGGACATACTTAGTACTGAATTAGCTAAGTTAATTTTCTCATTAGGAACCACAGTGATAAGACAGTATTTTTCAGGTTTTTGAGGAAAATAGAATGTATAAAATGTATTTCATAGTACAAGTTTTGTCACATACTTCAAATATAAGATAACCCCCCCATGTTAAATGGGATGCACAAGCCTGCTGTTGATAGGTAGGAACTGTAATGAGAATGCTGGGTTTTGTTCTCTGGGAAATATTCATTACCCCCTTATTTTGGACTGCAGGTTTATCTGATAATTTACAAGTTAATCACCTTTGGCTTTTTCTGCAGGTAATACAGAAGGCAAAAGAGTAATTTCATTCAGATGTGCTTCACTGAAAACAGAGGGAACCAAGGGAGCCCAACTTTCTCTTAACTTGGGAACCTCTCACTAGTGTGACTGGCATCTGACAGAGAGAAGATGTATAGGACAAATGGCAGGAGGTTCAATAAGACAAAGTGCTGGGTGCTGGGCTTGAGTCACGGCAACCCTATGCAGTGCTACAGCCTTGGGGCTGGGTGGCTGGAAAGCTGCAGTGGAGAAGGGCCTGGGGGTGCTGTTCGATGGTGGCTGAACCATGATCCAGCAGTGTGCCCAGGTGGCCAAGAAGGCCAAAGGTATCCTGGCCTCTGTCAGAAACTGCGGCCAGCAGAACTAGGGCAGTGATCATCCCTCCGTACTCAACACTGGTAAGGCCACATGTTAACATGCAGTGAAAATATGTGCACTGAAAATTTTAGGGGCAAATTTGAAAATTGTGGATGAGATGTATTGCTACAAACTTTGGCTGGAACAACAGTAGATTGCAGATGTAATTTTTTATGTCTGATATTGCTGTGGCAACAAGATGTCACCTGGAGTTCAGAAAAAGAAGCAGCAAATTATTGAAAATGAGGGTGAAACCAAGTGAGGAAAGAGCAGAAAATGAGGCAGAGAATGAGGTGTTGAAAAAAACCCAGCAAGTGGGATACATAAGGAGAGAAAAGGCAGGAAAAAGAGAACTGATAGGCTGTATTTGTTGTTCCTTTTTCCTGCCTACCATTTGAAGCACGGATCTTATTGTACTCTCCTCAAATGCTTTGAGGCTTTTGTCCAACCAGGAGTCACCACAAGGAGTAGGCAGTCATGGTGAATATTTATTGATTTAACTGGAGTATAATATTTATAACAAGGCAAAAGCCTTTTAGCTACATGGCAAAGAAACAGGATTAAATAAACCCCCAAATCCTCTTTGGCTGCAATATCAATCCCAGATCAGTCTCAGGGAACAAGAGTTGCAAAATTATTGAAAGTAATCTAAAATTAAAGACTAAAATGGCTAACATTGATGTCTTATTTAGGTACAGAAGCACTAATTGAATCAACTGGAAAAAAAGCTTGTTTATGCAGCCAGTCCTTCAAACATGCATCCAGGGGCAAAATGACTATTGCAAAAAGCATGGAACTGCTTAGAGAAAAGCCAGTCCAAGGATGTGGGTTTTTCCCTCGCGGCTGCTCTCTGAGCTAGGAAACTTCCTCTTTATCAAAAAAATTCCTCATAGCAGCTAGTTCCCAGAAGCCCAGAGAAGGGTAGGAGTCATCAATCAACAAATAAAGGAGAGAGGGCTTCTTAGGAAAAGGTTTTGTCTTCCTCCTTCTAGTGTTTTTTTCAGTGCTTATTGTGCAGGTGCATGGACACCTCTCCACTCTCTGTGCATGGGAAAGCACTGACAAGTCTCAAGTACTATTCTCCCATTTTTTTCAGAGCTGTGCCCCCCTTCATTCCTAATTGAAAGTGTCTTAGTTTTATTGGTGTGCATATATTTTTACTTATATTTGAAAGGTACTATTTCTTCTCTGTGGCACTATCACTAGAAAAGTGGTCTAGAAGGTGGTGTGTTAACTGTCACTGGAATTAAGTGCTTCTGCTGTGGGTAATGGCCATGCAATTTATTAGCAAAGATTTCCCTTGTGAATATCTCTGACATGCCGTCACTCAAATTAGATGGAGTCCTTTAGAAGAGGCTGTTAATTACACTGAGAGGATAAAGAAAGTGAGGAAATAGTTATTTAATACTGCAAGAGACCTCTGTGTGTATATTTAGCTACAGAGACTGAAAAGGAAAGAAAAGGTATTCTAATGATTTTTAAACCTTTTTAAACTTAATTGTTCTTTCACGGCTGTGACAGGAAGACCTGTGTTCTTTCTGCTGTGTATATTATACAGGCAGTTATTAAACATGGATGTAGTTTTACAATTCACTGCTTTTAGGGGAAAAGCCAGACTAAAGGGTCCTTTGTTTTCTCCACCCCCAGCCATGCTCTTGGAAACCCATTATCCTGCACTACACCCCCACCCAGGTGCACAAAGGCTTGTGAGGCACACTGACACAATCTGAAGGGATCCAGGTTAAAAATAAGTCTCCTAAAAGGGTTATTTTCAGCAATTTGGTTTACCCTGGGCTCTTGCAAGCAGTTGCTGTGGCATAGCTGGCAAGAGGCAAGCGTGGCGGAAGAGCAGGACCACGCAGGCGGAGGTGGGCAGGAGCAGCTGGTGCCAACCTCCTGTGGCCTGCAGGATGGACTCTGCTGCCACTGACACCTTTGGAGAGATGGGCTTGATCCTGTTCTTGCTGGAAACAGCGGGCATTAACCAGGGGCATGGAGGAGGTGGCCTTCTCATGTTAGCTCACTAGAACTGCAAAGGTTGTTCTTGCATGAACTGTTCTTTAAAGTGTTTTTGTGCTGGATTGTTTGCATCAATTACATGTTCGCATGGAAAATCAGAAATCTGCAGTCAAAAATTAACAACTGAGAATATTCTGCCATAAACCAACACAAAACTCACTTCTGATTTGGGTACATAACTAAAAGACATGTCTTTAAAATTTAATAGAGGATTTTGGATGTCTTCAAGAACTTCGAAGTCTGAGTGAATTTTTTATGTCAACAATATTTTCCTGTTTCTGAATAATAAAATTGACTAGATAAAAATAATTTGTAAAATTATTTTTTAAAATAGCTTTTAATTAACAATTTTTAAATTTCAAATTTTAAAAATAGAGCTCTTAGGCATATTCAAAATATTGGTCACTTCTTAAATTAACTGAATCTGGTTTTTTGAAAAATCTATTCTCTTGAACTGGGATCATGGCTTGCACATCACTCAAGTGTCATATGACAATTTATTTTTATAATATTAAATTTGGGAATATTTATGCATAGTCCACTTCATTGAAAGGCTTGTGAAGGTGTGTGAGAACAAGAAAACTGAATTCTCCCTGTTTGAGTGGGCCCTTAGGAAACAATGCCTTCTCTGCAACCTGACCAGCTGGGCAGACTTAGAAACCACTGTATAAATCAAAAGATTTGGGCCCAAAGAAAGAGAGGCAGAGGGAAATGCATCTCATTTCATTAAGAGCATTAAAAAAATAGTCTTTTAATTCTTGCCTGCTCAGTTATTTAGAATGAAAATACAGCTTGTATTGATCTTGTTATTAATTAAAAGCTGCCATAACTTCCAACTCTTCCCAGTCTCACAGTCTTGTTACAGTTTCTCTTCTGGACCTCCACTGTATTAATTCTCAAGCTTCAATTCATAAAGCTCTTCTGAATAATTTTGATATCACCAAACTCCTTCATCTACCCTCTTGCCCTTTATCTGCTGTTGTGGAGGAAACTGGTTGTTCACAGGCACATCCAGCACTTGGATCCAAGGAAATTAAATTTCCTCCTAGTGGCTGCAGCAGCTGTCTTCTCCATGTTGACCTGTTTCACCTTTTTTGCACAGCAACCTCTTCTCTGTGGAGAGATAAATTCCCTTGTCTGCCCATACTGGCATCAGGTTGATCCTGTCTGTTCTTTCAGACCTGCAACAGCTGTATCCTCCTGACGATATGTATAGAGCAGTCAGAAACTGATCCTGGGGATTAAAAAACAGTGGGTCTTGTGTTTAATAGGTGTCAGCCTACACAGGGATGAGTTTCCCACCCTCTGACCACCTGTCACTGCCATCAAGTGCCACAGGAGCGAACAAACCTTCTGGGATTTGGCCCAGGACTAATAAGAGCAATTTGTACAATGAGTTGTCACATGTGAATTCCCCATGCACATGGTGACTAGTCTGTAAAGTTTTTGTGTGGAGAGAAGCTGACATGCTGGTTGAAAACTTGATTCTTATGCTACAGAACTGATTGGCTATCAGTGAGGGTATTAAAATAATTTCAACAGTGCTTCCATTGAATTTCAGCAATATTTAATGAGAAAATTAAAAATTACAGCTATACTAAGAGCAGATTCAAACTAAAAACTGCTGATAAGTTTTTGAAGTTGTAGTTGATGTGTTTTATTATACCTGGAAAAATATTAACTGATATTCCAGTAAAAATGGATTCATTTTACTGTTTTGTCATTATTGGTACTAGGATACATACAACTTCAGCAGTAGGAGAGCCTGCTACTTCTCTTAGTACAGATGCTATTTCACGGAGGGAGCAGACATATAGGAAGCTACATTTCCATAGACTTTTAAGTATATATTAATAGAGGGATCACGTGGTTTTTTAAGGGAGGATAATGGGCCAACAGTGGAAAATTACGTGTCTTGCAAGTACCATTGAAGCAAGAGACCTATCACGTTCCCATTTTAATGAGGCCATTATAGTGCCAGTAATCCCTGCAAAAATAATCTGTTGACAGGCACTAGCAAAAATGAATAGAAAGAAGCCAATAATCAGTTATAAAATACTGCTTCTAAAAGTGCAGTTTTAACACTGATCTGTTAATCCAAGACAGCAGAAGATGCTAAGCTCATCTGAGATCTATTCTGATATTGAGAACTGAAAGACATTTTGAATTTAGCTTTTAAAATTAAGAAAAGAAAAACTTCACCAAAGGAATGCTTACAATCAAGAATTTTGAGTTCTGAGACAATTTCCTGCAATGGTAGGAGATGATGTTTAAAATACTTTGGCCTTTTTTTTATGACAAATTACACTCCTGATTTCTGAGAGTATCTCACTGGGAAGCACTGCACTGGTGTAGGGGAGATTCAGCAGGGTTGTGGAGTTTCTGTTCACATAAGGCAGATTGACTGTAATGCAGCTCAGCTATGGTCATCATGAATAATTATAATCCAAATTTCAACATTACACTTAACCTTGCATTGCTAAACCCCATCTTCCTCAATTGCATATGTCTCTCTTGCTCCAATTTCCTGCCTGGGAAGAGTTGACTAAGTGTGAAAATAGGTGACTATAAATGTATCTGGATGCTTGTAGTCGAATCCAAACTACACACTACATGCAAACAGACTTGTGAGCTGAAGTAAGCCAGCTGGATCAGTAAGCAGTGAAAACCTGTCAGGGACAAAGGGATAATGGGAACAGAATGGCTATAGTTCAAAGTCAAACTTCACATAGTGTCCATAGAAACAATCTGAACAACTATGTGAACACAGGTCGTTAAAAATATGGATATAGTCTGTATGCCTAGAAACTGAACTCAAACCTAACAGAGACTTTAAACTTAAGAGAAGGTTGAATTTTCTCAGCTGACATGAAGATTTTCATACTTTGTTTTCAAAAGTAAAAACCAATGACATTTCTCTTCTTAGTCTTCATAAACAGAGACAGATTTATATGCAAATGTCCTCTAGTAACTAATCATAGAGTCTCGTGTCTGCCAAACTGACAGAATTTTGTCCAACAGCTACAAGGTTTGGCAGAAAAGACATATGTAAATACACATACACACACACACACATATAGGTTTACAGAACATTCTGCCATCATGTTACTCTGTGGCCTGGAAAAAAGTGGTACTTGGAAGTTTATGAAATGTTATTAAGAAACTCTTGACTTATAATGTAGATGTATTCTACCACAGGAATTTGAAATCTTTCATGATTTCAGAGCATGATAGGTCAACAGTTTATTTCCCATGCATTGGTGAAAGCTACAAAGTAAGAGATGAAACAACTTGTTTGCAAGAAGATTGAAAATGACTAGTTTCTGTGGTTTTTCTGAGCCTGGGGACAAACTGATTTCTGACAGGGTCTGATGAAGCTGAGGTCTGTACTGACAGCACAGGTCCTCGTCAGCAATGTAGAAGCCTCTAGTCTTGTTGGCCCTGATCTCCTGCAAAGCTTGTATCAGTCCTCTCTGCTGAACCACACAGCCTGCTCTTGGGAAATGGAGGCTCTGTTACTGGCTTTGTTAGCTTTGGAAAAAGCCAGCTAAGCTCCCTACATCTCGGTTTTCTCATTTCTTAAATAGGGAAAATAGGTCTCTCTTTGGGGAGGTTGCTGTAAGACAGCTGTAGATGTGCATGTCACTGCTGTTATTATTTGTGAGTTTGGGACTAGCATGGTGGGATTACTCAGAGAGGCCTCCAAACCAGGCAAAACCTCAAATCTTTGAACACTCATTTATGCTCAGATATCAGGCATTTTTTTTCCTGGTAACTACTAAAACCCAGACATTAATCAATTTACTAGTCAGTCCATATGTATATAATGATGTGAGCCTGATGCCATGTCACTGGCTCTGAGGGTTTTGGTGGTTCTTCTCTCCAAGAATGAGATGGCTAGGCTCAAGAACTTTTCTCCAAAGAAAGCTTTAAGCTTTCTCAAGCTCCACAGTGTATCACTGAACTGTGGGTCAGGATCTGCCTGGTCTAAAGGATTTTCTCCTGTCAAGGATCAGCCTCTGTTCTGGCTTTTCAAGGGATGTGTTACTAGCTGCATGTCACCACTTGAATGTCAGCCTCTTCCAGCTTGTTCAGAGCAGTGCTACCTGCTGGCAGATAGTGTGCCAGTTCTCTGATTCCTTCTCATAGTTGTGCACTGAGTACTGTTAACATAATTTTAACAGTTTTTATGCACTTAAGCCAAATAAAGGATGTATTTTGCTTCCTACTCTAAATCAATCAGACATAGTAAGTCTCGGTATGAGAAAAACAGAAATAAAATGCAAATGAACCTTCATGCTACATTTAGATCATCTGATGAAAACACTACAGAAACATAAAATGTTATTGTGGCAATGTAAGAATATAACATGATGAATAGGGATATAGAAAACTTAGTTTCAGAATCCATTAACAAATAAAAGTTCAGTGGTGCTTCAAACAGGATGGCATACAGAGCTACATCACTTTGCTGCCTTTTTTGAGTAGTAGCAGAAATAGTTTGTGCTTGTGGGGGGAAAGTGGCTGTATTGGTACTGCAGAGGAGCTAATCTCTGCAGGTTTGAGCTCTGATATGTCCTGTCTGTGTCACGGGCAAATGGCAAATGTGTACACTAGCCATCCCATATTCTGTTTTCCCACAGGAAGAATGAGAAGCCCCTTAGCATGGAGGAAGATAAAATCCTTCCTTGTTGCTTCCTCTGGATAGTCAGTGAACCAGGACTGTGGGAACCCACCTGCCTTAATGCTGAGCTGTGCCCCCTACACTATGCACCCAAGAGGACTAGGAAATGCACTGTGGAGCATAACTGCCTTACCTTGCAGGTACGGGCAGCAAAAGCTGTATCCTGGTAACAGCCTACCTCACCTCTTTGCTTCTGTGGAACTTGAATTTGTTCCCACTTTTTCCTTCTTCCCTTCAAGCACACCGGGGTGCAGACACAGTGCTGCTCCTTGGCCAGCAGCCCCAGGTCAGCAGACTGCAGGTCACTTGATTTCAGGGCACACAGCTGGTATAGATTGACACAAATGAAACAATTTACTTCAGCTGAGGATCCTTTTGTCTGCTAGTTTGTTCCGTAGCCCCTGCTGTAGTATGGCTTGCTAGTTTCTTTTTCTTTACAGACAAGTGAAAATCTCTACACTTAAACTAAAGCTTTGTGTCTCAAATGACTTCTTCTTTTTTTTTTTCCCCTGCTAAATCTCTGTTGAAACAATTGCTGTATCTAAGGACATTCTGAAGATTTGAATATAAACACCCCACAGTAAGTTGATGTCTGTTTTACTTGTGTTATATCATATTGCACTACATCTGCTGACATTTAGTTATTCCAAATGCACTTTTATGCAGGCAGAAGGTGTAAAACATGCAGTCAAGTATGAGAACTTGTTGTATGTTTTGCTGTGTTTCAGTGAAACAGCATACCTAAAATAAATAAATATAAGTGATACTTGGGATTTGTTGTCTTTTCCCTGTTGAGGAGTAAAGAGCTGTATTATTCCTTCATGCCATTTCTGCTTTAATTATGTAACATTCCTAGAGAAATTGGCAGCTAATTTTGGTAGATATTGTAGAAAAAAATACCTTTTTTTTTTTTTTTTTTTATTTTCCAAATGGTAGTTTCACAACCTCCATAAGCTTGGTTAAAAAAAGATATTACAACTTGGAAAACTGACATTCATGACTGTGACAGAACTGTTTATCTAAGTTTTTAGGTTCTCTGGTGCTTAAAAATTTCCCTAGCTAATCTGATTCCTTCAAAACACTTTGGTCTGTGGAAGCTAGAAATCATATACTTAATAAAAATGCATTTAAGTATTTTAAAAAAAGGGATGAGCAGAAGTAAGGTGGCAGGATAAGGAGGACTGGAAGAAGAAAGCAGTGGGAAAAATTATGAGGTCAAACCTTAACCGTGTTTTGTCACTTGTTTTGCTGGTTTCAGTTATCAAAATGCTAGTGCAGTTTTTTGGGAAATACCATTTTATATAAAGCTTTGTTTCTAGTGACAATTCAGCATGCCAGCTAAGCAGTAGCTGGAATTATTGACTATGGTCTTCTGTGTGAGGAAAAAGTCTTGGGCTGTGATACCTGGGAAGACAGGAATAAATAAAGCTGTGGAGAAACGGATGGTTGTAAATAAGGACAGGGTGTAACTGGGCTGGGGGTTTTTTGTTGGATTTTTATGAGAAGCTGGGGAAGGATCCAAGAAACATTCTTGGGTTATTTTGAAGATTAAAGGATTAAGAGAATTTTATTAGAGCTTTACCAGTTTTGGAACATTTACCTAGTACATAATCTTCCATTGCTTTTTATGATGTTTCCCAGGCTGGTAAAGGAAATGAAGAATTTCACCAGCATATTTACCAGTGCAAGGGAAGTGCTAGTGAAGAATAAACAGCAGTAAACATGTTGGTGGGGTTCTTTTTTAACCAGTTGCACACGGTGGAAAGTAGTGAGTGTTGATAAAGGGAACATACTGTAAAGGCATTTTCTATTAGGTGTGTCATCATGGACAAGAAAACATGACCAATGCATGATATGCTTTCTAGTGTGAGAACAGGTCCCTCACTCTTCAGATCCTTATAAAAGCCTTGCTATAAACCCATGAAAACCCCATTTCTCACTTCTCTGGGGGATGACTGCTCCACCAACTGTAATGTACCTCTGGTGATATCCACCTGAATGAGAGCTCTGCTGGGACCTGGTCAGGTATTGGCAGAGCTGAAATACTAGAATTTGCTTGGATTGATTGGAGATAAGAAGGGCATAATTAGGCATGCAAGAGCAAGTCTTCACTAAGTAGAAAAATGAGATCTGCGTCATGTGGCAAATACATGATCCAGCTGTAGCAAATCAGCTTTACCTGTGAACTGCTTTTCAGCTCGTATCATCTTCAACTTTGTCGCCAGATTTCATGCTGTCAACCAAAATGTTATTGAGCCACACACTTCCAAAGAGCTTCTTATTTGAAAGTGATTATATTGAAATGTTACAAAGACCATATTTTAACAGGATTAATATATTTGTGCATGTCAGTGTTTGATTTTTCATGAGATCAGTCTGGCATGTACTATGCCATTGTTAGTTACATGTTGCATTTTACTGCAGCTACATCCTTCATCAAGCTATGTAAATAAAATATTTAACAGAGCTGATTGTTCTCTTTGAGTAAAAAAGATAAGAACATAATATGAATCTAAGACTAGTGGGACTGAGGGAGAGGAAAAAAATGAAAATTACTGTTTTCAGAGGTCTAAATCCAAGCCAAAGTCTTTTCAGGTCTTGGCTCTGAGAATTGTCTTCTGGAGAGGTCTCTAGGGTACTCTGTCACCATATCTACTCTAGTTACTGGGGTGGTAGTCCTGAAGTCTGCTGGGTTTGGGTGCATGCTCTGAAGAATGTGCCAGTTTCTGAGGTAAGTGATTTGGATTAGCTTATACCCTTCTTGGAAAGCCTTTCAGTGCTGATGGAAGCACTTTGTAGTGCACAAGCAGTCCCACAACTCCTTGTTTTAACAACAAAACCTTGTTTAGCATTGGCTTTCCTGCCCCTTTTTTGATCACAGCAGTGAGGCATAAAGGATTAAGCCTCTGAGTTTTCTGGACTCTCCATTGCATTTGCTGCATCCTGCAGTTATCGCAGCTGATTACTATGGCGTGAATGACACGGGAACATCCCTCGGAGCTGTTGGCACTTGGAGTAAAGGGCTCCAAGTGATCGATGGCCTGGAGTGCGGGATCATTAGTCTACCCTTAACCCTGGAGAGTGAAGGCAGATATCCTTGCCCTGCATAGATCAGCTCAGCTCTGGCTTTTTTTTTTCCCCCAGAAAGCTTGATTTGCAGGTTCTAAGTCCCAGTTGCCATCTGGTTGCTGTCAGCTGTAGAAGAGGGAGACCAGAGAATCACTGTAGAATGTGGCAAAGGGTAAATCCTTTGTAGTGCCTTGAAATGCACAACTTTGATGCTTTTGGTGTTAAATCAGACAGAATAAAATCTACAAACAAACTAGAAGGAAAAGGACAGTGGTTTGCAGGGTATATTGAAGAATATCAGCAATAGGGCAATCAGAAGCAGTGTGGAAACATTAGATTTTCCTGTGTACTTATATATACATATACACACATCCCAATACCACCATCTGATAACACTGAAAGTATAAATTCCCTTTTCTTCTTGTTTCTTCCCCAGTATGTTCGTCAGCCTCATAACTAGCTCATAAAAGAAATTTGGGATTGAAGAAAATAAATTTGTGTGAATAAAATTATTTTTTTTTCATATTCTGCCTTTAATATTTCTCATAATGACAAGTAGCTTCACTGGGTGTGGCTGCAATGGTCAGTGTGAGTGTTATCAAAAATTTACTATCATTGCTATGCTTACTAAGCTTTAATAGAAAACAGAGCAGTTTTAGGATGTGGATAACTCCAAAATCATAAGCAGCCAGAAAAAAATTGGACATTTTAAACCCATCATGTTTCAGGAAAAATGTAGGTAGCCCTCTATCCTTATTTCACTGAACTGTTTATTTATTTGGTATTTGTCTCATTTCTCAGTGACTTTGATTTTTTTAAAATTACATTTGTCCAAGTTTATTATTGTTATTAAATTACAAATAAACTTGATCCTGCTCAAGCAAACTGTGAAGAATACTTCTCACCTGATAGTCTCAATATTAACTCATCCTCCAGAAGCTCAGAGCAAAATTCCTTCCTTTACTGTGATAAATATCTACTCAGGATTTTCAAATGAAATTTACGAATGTTATCTGGTTTGCACAACATCTAGTAACAAGTTTTTCCCCCCAGACTTAGTCCTTTAATAACTTTTGCTTTGGTTTAAGCCTGAGTTAAGTTTAACACCGGTCTGTCAGGTGTTATGGAGAGGGTCTTTTGTGATGGCCATTAATTAAACAATTAAAGTTTTTCCTTAGTGCCCAGATAGTTTGTTCTCCATATAATTTCCTCTCAGATTTGTTCTGCCGACTGAATTTTATCTTTACTTTTTTGTCACCTCTGGATTTTTTGTTTTATTCTGAGGGTTTAATCTTCCTTGCCACCGGGATGGCCAAAAATACCAAAGGCCATGGGTTTCTGAAAGAGGAAGCAATCAAATTTCTCACTTGAAATTTGAGGGCCTTTCATTTCTCTCCTTTTCCCAGCCTGAATTTCCTGTAGACTCAAGTTCTTGGCTAATGAGAGGGAGAGAGTACCTGACTCCTGTAATATTTCTACTGGTTTACCTGCTAGGAAATGAGTTTTCTCTCTCCTGCAGTTTGGAGTAGTAGGTAGGTATGAAAAATTTCTGTGGAAAATGTTTTATGCTTATAAATAAATTTGCTTTTGTTTTTCTTCCACATTTACTTTTCAGAGACTGACCTTACTTCTATGTTTAAAGTGGCTCTTCACTTTTCATATTCAGTGACCTCACCATAACCAAAATAGTTAATCTACTACATTTGTAATCTTTCTCTGAGGTTCCATTTATGCTACTTAATTTTATTTCATCTTATTTTATTTTATAAATATTGAGACAAATTAGAAAAGCCATTTGGGAAATTTTCCTGCCTCAAAAATAAGATGAACTCACTGCTTGAACACTTTCTGAACTGTTTTGGCTCATTGTATCTCCAAAATAGCTTGATATAGAACTTCCAGATGAGTACATTGGCCTAGTCTGTTAGCTTTGGCAACTATTTCTAGTGTTGAGTAGACTCTCTTCTCACTGATAATGGTTAAGCAGTTGTGGTTAAAATTACTTTGTTGTTAGAACAGTTTCCACATACTTAAAAGGCTCTGAAAGGCTCATAAACAATAATCTGACTCTCAGTTTTGTGCCATTATTTAGAAAATTCTGTAGAAACATCAAATAACTTTGTTTCTGTGTGCTAGCTTTAATTATTAGTTTTCAGCCTAGACTGTGAACCTTTTATCTTCTGATTTAGAATTTGTGAATACTACCTTTACTTTTAGTTAAGGGCAGGATTGCTCGAGCGTCAGCAAGAAATGAAAGAGTTTTTACCACCAGAATTTTATTTTTGCTTGCTTTCTTATATCTAGGGTTTTAAAATGAAACTTCAAATGAAATCACTTGGCCTTTCTGATATTTCAGTTTTGAGGAGGAAAAATCTTCCAAGTGTTCCATTCTCCTTTCCCTCTTTACAGCCTCATTACATTACTGATTTTCAGGCTTTAGAAAGTAAAAAAAAAAATCTTTCCCTGCTGGCATCTAACACTCTTCAAACTTCAGTGGTCTCAAACCATTCATGCTTTAACTTTAGAGAAAATTTCATTGAAACAAATTCAGTTGGTCTGGCATGGACTGATCTCTCTGTCTCATGACAGGCGGGTATCTCTGGCACTGGCTTTGCAAGGAAGAGATGCAGCAAAATGCATCATTACCCCTGATTGCCTGAGAGAGGTATTTGAAGGCAGAAGGTGACAATTTTAAGATTGTCATGTCGAATGATTCTTCTTTCATGTGACTGAATCGCTTTAAGATACAAGTGGAAATGTAACTAAAAATACTGCTGTGCATGGATGGTGATTTTTGAGGGGGTAAGGGTTGGGGAGGATTTTCTACTCTGAAATCTGTAGTACTTTCCAGGGAGAGATGTTTGCCACCAGATCAGTAGAGAACTGTTTCCCACCCCTCCAGGTTTTTCTATCAAGTTGGTTTAAAAGGTTTTTAATCCTTTGGCTTTTAACTATGTCCTGTAGCATTTTAGTGAATACCAAGTGGCATTCATTTTCACAAGTCAGTGAGAAAGAAAATCTGTGTGTGAAAAATGTCTGGTGAGCGAGCAGAGAAAAGAAATTCGAGCAGAAAAGAGGACTTTAGGTAGAGTCTGGAGAAAATCAGCAAGTCAGTAATGAGTGATACCATGTTTTAGTAAAATCAAAGTAATTTGCAAATGTGTAACTTTGACCTCACCTTGCAAGCCTTTAGAGTACATGATACCTGATGAACACAAACATGCAACAGACCTGGCTGAAAACAGTTTTAAGCACTGTTTATCAGTATTAAGTTTTTAAGCTTGTTAAAATTTTCTTAGTGAACTGTTTGCAAAGATACCAATAGTTTGGGGTTTTGTTTGGTAGTGGAAATAATTAAACTGACCATCAAATGATTTAATAAGTGCAGCAATTAATGTCCTTGTGTAGTTTCTGGCTGAGGAAATGGCAGAACACAGTGGCTTTCCTGCACATCAGTTTGCTGCAGTGCACACACCAAAGAGGCTGCTGGAAGTGGAATTTCCTCAGGAGCATGGACACTGCACAGGCATGTGCAGCTGGATAGTGTCCTGTTTTGTCAGGACTGCTTCACCCCTCAGACAGGAACTATAGAAAACTGTCTTTCTCCTGTGACTTTTATTGTGATTGTAACTTGTGGGATTTTAAACAGATTTAGCTCAGTTGAATTTTTCTCAAATGTTTGGACTTTCTACTAGAAACATGATGCATTCAGAAGCTCCTGGCATTAACTCAGGACTTCAGATAAACTGCCTGTCTTCAGAGGTAGTTCTACAGCTCCTGGATAGTTGTCTTTTCATAAGGGCACTGCTTGAATGTGACACAGCTTTGTGTGTTCAATCTCTGAATGGAAGTGCTCTTTTCCAAGTGTTTGCTATAGACAGAAATAGTAGTGCAACAATAAATATTGCTGGCCACAATCAATTTTTTTCATAAACACATGTCTTCATTTTAAATTATAGCTTATGTATATGAATATTTTGCTGGTGCTGGAGAGAGATCTGAAATTATGTTAATTTCATCCTGTAAAAGCATTGTTGGTGGAGCAGCATTAGGACAGGGTTTTTTTGGCAGTGATGGGAAAGAAGAGCTCTGGAAATAGTTCAGTCATATTTATGTGAAAGTTACCAGTCAAGCACAGAGGTTTGGCAGCAATACACTTATGGTGGGCTCTGAGGAGTAAAAGAATGTGCTCTGCTGCCCACATATCTGCATAAGCCGTGGGTGCGATTTGGACACTGACTGCCTACAGTGTGAGCCCTGTGCACGGACCTGCAGAGGGGCCTTGTGGCCTCTCCTGGGCATTTTGTCACATAGGAAGAAATAATGAGATTGGGGAAATTCTTGAATTTCTTACTACTTAAATAGCAGTTAATTTATTCAAATTTCTAGAAGGGTAAGTTCATGATGAACAACTTTGCTTGATTTTTTACATTATGAATAGTGTCATTGCTTCAGCGAAGGCCTGTTTCAAAAGGAGAGCTGCTTAAGGTCAAATGTGGTTTACAGCATCATTATTCACTTCATGTGCTCATTCTTTGGGAAGTTCATTCAGACACCTGATTGTTGAAAAAATATTTTTGCAAAGCAAAAGCTCTTTGTCTATGTGGCAGAAATGTTAGTGTTGAATTCAAGTAAAATACATTATTTCACTAAGGCTCTAGAGCGATGTATGAAAAACAGATAAGATTAGTACTGTTTTGTGCATTTTGCTTTTGGAGGTACCTTTCTTGGCCTCCCACTGTTACTCCTCAAACAAAAGTCTTTAGCTACACATAGCTTACCAGTTTAAGTACACTTTAAAAAATGGTAATTTAAAATTCCTGTATAGCCAAAATAGCTCTGTTCCGGAACGACTCACAGCATGGTCTTTAAAACAGAACACCCAGCTACTAAACTGTTCTGTGTCACCTCAAAACATCTGCTGGAAAACAAGGCTATAATAGATACATTGTTCTCAGATGCTTTTTTCTTTTTTTGTTAGGTCCTGTTAAGTAGCCAGTGTTTCATTTCAGTAGAAAAGGGCCCTTTTCTCTTGCAGTAGGAAAAACTTTCCTTCTACAAGGGTAATTCTGTATGTGTGCGTGCCTTGCCTGTACTTTCTTTTACATCTTTTCTTTTAGGGACTCCAGTTAAGAGCTGTTCTAACCCAAATGGTGGCTGTTTTACCCTTCTTAGCTGTTTCTTTCCCACTGCATCTGGGTCCGTCCTTCCCATTCCTTCAGTTGTACCAACGCTCTTGCCTTGCTGTCTGAACACAGACAGTGTTCACACAGGTGGCTGTGGTGCATTTCCCTTTGCTCTTTGTACTGTCATGCCAAGTGTCTGCTGCTCTCTGGGTTCTGTTCTGCATTCACCAGCCCTCAAAACAAGTACCGTGCATTTTTCCTGCAAACATAACCCCTTTTGTGGTCCATGGAACAACAACACTGTCCCATGGAGGAGATGGCCAGATCAACTGGCATTGGCTTTAATCCACAGTTTGTCTTCCCTCTTTCATTAAAAGCAGTATGTGAAACAAGATGAGGTATGCCTGTTCTACAAGGAATATTTATAGTTGCTTTTACGTCTACAGGTCTATGAATTTAGAAGATAAAAACAGAAACTAAAGGTAGCTTTGAGATTCAGAGAGCTCGTAACCCGAGGGGACCCTTTGGAGGTAGTCAGATGAGAAGGAATCTCCTGAGGCTTTCCTTTTTATTCATCCTTTGATCAAGAGTGTTTGCCTCTGAAATGGCAAAGTTTAAAGACTATCTACAAAAGCGTCTGCTCTGAGCCAGCCCCTGAGAAATGACTCTATCTGTAGGCGAACTGGAAATAACATTTCCGCTGCCAGATGAACTTTCAGACAGTTACATTTTGATCACAGTGGGGAAAGGAAAAAGGAACACTGAGTTATGAAAATCACTTTTATTAAAATAATAATAATAAAAAAATCTATTTCAAGTTAATTGCATTCCATTTTAAGTATGGCTCATAATACCCACCTACCAGTCAGGTTTAAAGTAAATAGCAAGCAAAATAATTTGAAGTAATCTGAATAGTAATAATTTTGTTTCAATTCACATCATCATGTCAACTCTTTTCCCACTTCAAAACAACTGACTACTGACTTCTTAAATTTAGATGCGTGGATCTTTCAAACATCTAATGCAATGAAAGCACTTGCGTAAGGAAGGCAACACATTCATCTAATTATAACTGTGATATGGAAAATGTAAGATTCCTAAACCCATGTTTTGTGTTAAATAATGAAATTTGTGCATGGAAATATATATTGCAGAGCTGTTTTTCCTTTCCAATCTAGGCTTTCCAATACAACAACAGCAGGATCAACCTTATGTTTTTCATCTCCACTTTTTTGTATACACACAAAGTTTTATAGTGGAACTGTAGCTGTGGCCCCAAACAATGTGCAAGATCTCAGAGGCACCCATAGTCACTTGGACTGTGTTTTCTTTGTAATTATAGCTTCAGCTGACAAGAAATCTGCAAATTTTCTATGTATAGGCAGCATTCGTCTTTTCCTGTTATTTGATACTGTGCCTAAATACGTGAATTTATTCACTAGTTCCTTGGTAGATGATTCCTCTAGTGAAGAATGCCAGTGTGTACCCAGTCTTATCCCTGGCTTAGTGGGTGTCATTTTTGGATGCTGCTATCTCTCTCCTGGCTCTGTTTGGTGATGGATGTTACCAACCATATGTGGTCACTTGAGATGCATGGCTTAGCGCTCTGTTCTTCTGGTCATCCTTCAGTGGAGGAGAGAGCAGGGAGAGAGATGGTGCCCATCCTTGGACAACAACCTGGGATGGATCCCACTGTTATTGCTGGGTCCCATACTCATGACTACCATGCGAAGAGCATGGGAGCCTGTGTAGTATCTCTGTAGGTTCGCTGACTGACAGCATTACTTTCTTCCCTTGACTTTCATTTTGGAGGAGAATCTCCCTCTTGGATTTATGCTGGAGTTTTTTTATGATCATTCCCCCTTCACACACTGCTGCCTGAGTGATCTTTACACCTTGATGCCTTGGCAAGGGCCCTGTTCTCTGTTTTTCTCTCATAAGACAGGCTGAAACCCCTTCAGTTACCAATCCTCTGAACAAAGAGCATTTAATATTTGACTCTTCCTGAGTTTTCTGTAAACCAAATAAGCCCTGACAGATGCATGAACCCTTCCTCACACTTGTGTCACCCCAGCCTTTCTAATACGAATCTTCAGCTGGGAGAAGGAAGGTGGCTCACCTGGACTTGCCTCTCAGAGTCCCTCCTAGCCCTGCTTGATGCCAGCCGACTTCTCTCCCCAGGCAGCTGCACTCTCTGCACTGTCTGGCTTAGCCACAGCACCAGCCTTACCAAACACGGCTTCAAGGGCCTCAGCAGTGCTGCAGCCTGAGCATCCATGGATCCCATGTCACATCCACTTTGTGTGCCATAGGCTGCCACCTCAGCCATGCTGTGCCTGGGCTTCCAGCTCGGGCAGTTGTGAGGTTGCAGATGCAGCCAAAATTGTTCTCCAGTGAGCAAGGAAAATGAAGATGGGAAGCAAGCAGCATCTGCAAATTGCAATCAGTCCTGCCATCCCTCTCCAGTTTTATATCCATTGTGAGAAGGGAAAAAACCTAAAACCATAAACAGTAAATGTGTTTGAGAATTTGAACTTGGACACAGTGGCCACTTACCAACTTCTTCAGGATGCAGCTGTAGAAGTGGAAATCTTCTTACATTTAGGAGCACTAGGCATGATCAGAAAAATTGGAATTCTTTGTATAGAAGGGGTAAATTTCAGGGACTTGGTAAAATCACTAGAACAAATGGAATCCCTTTAATGTAACAATTTTAAGTAAAAGGCAAGAGACTAGAGTAGAGTTGTCTTTCAGTGAATACCCTTTGAGGACACTTAACTTTTCTATTGTCATGTGGAAAAAATAAATATATGCATATGATCAGCATCAAAATGTGACATATTATCCAAATGATAGAGGCATTTGTCCCTGATTTCTTACTGTGAAAATTTCCAAAGAATGCAGTCCAGATCTCATCCTTTCTGTATCCACGCCAGAGCTGCATTTGTTTTCCTAGCACTGTTTTTGTTCCCGAAATGAGTGTTTATTAGAAATAGGTAACAGAAAGCAAGGTCATCTTGTGCCAAAGGATTCTTCTGAATATGATGTGGTTTTGCTTCAGACTTTAGCTGTACAAATATTTCTGTGGGTTTGGGAAGGGAACTAGCTGTTTCCTTTCAGGTATGAATACAAGCATTTTGGGACTAAATCCATGTCTCTGCTGGGACACTGGATTCTGACTGGGATACAGGTGAGCTTGGCACTTGAAGCCCAGATTCTGACCAGATAGAGACCGCACATGGGGAGGCCAGGCCAAAACAGCAGAACAAATTACTTATGACACCTAAATGAGGAAAAAGAATTTGGAAAACATCACAGATTTGCTGTTCATGATTTGACTGCTATGATTATAAAATGACATCAGTGTTCATCAGGTTTTCACTGTTTGACTAAGCTGGATCCTATCTTAAAGTGTAGGGACTGTGTTTTAATCATTGATATTGCAATGCATTGAGAGGGAGAGATAAGAAAAAGACAGAAAATGAATTCTGACTAATTAATGACAGATCTCATAATTAAAAAAAACCTAATTAAAATTAATTAAAAATTAAGGGTGACCTCTTTTAGGTTCACTTGTTTTCATGTTGGGCCCTGAGCCTGCACACACTCAAATTTTCCAGTGAGCAGCGAGTGTGGCACCCACATTTCTCCCTGAGAGCCCTGTCCTGGTAAAAACACTGCTGTTCCTTGTCCCATGCAAGGTAAAGGTTAAGAGATTCCTCCCTGGGGAGAAACGTAGTCTGCAGAAACATCAGAAAGCTGGTGATGTGGACAGTGAAGACTCGAACAAGTTCCTGGTAAGAGTTTCAGAACAGTCCCGCAGCATACTGTGAGAGTCTACAGAGCAAGTGTTTGTCTTGACACTGACTCCTAGAGATTTCCAGTTTTGGTTTATTTTTCCCCTTCCTCTTCTCCTTCAAACTAACACTTATCCCTCATATGATAAAGGTGACTTCCAGCCTGACAGAGATATGAGACCCACAGAAGGTAGATTTGTATAGTTACCTTCCCTGTGGAGTAGTGTTTACCTTCACATTGTTTGTTCATGGTTTGACTGACATGATTATAAAACATCAGTTTTCATCAGGTTTTCACTGACTGACTAAGCTGGATCCTATCCTAAACTATAGGGACTGTGTTTTGATCATTGATATTGCAATGGATTAAGAGGGAGAGATAAGAAAAAGACAGAAAATGAATTCTAACTCATAAATGACAGATCTTATCATTAAAAAAATCTAATTAAAATTAATTAAAAATTAAGGGTGACCTCTTTTAGGTTCACTTGTTTTCATGTTGGGCCCTGAGCCTGCACACACTCAAATTTTCCAGTGAGCAGTGAGTGTGGCACCCACATTTCTCCCTGAGAGCCCTGTCCTGGTAAAAACACTGCTGTTCCTTGTCCCATGCAAGGTTAAGAGATTCCTCCCTGGGGAGAAACATAGTCTGCAGAAACATCAGAAAGCTGGTGATGCGTGTTTCAGAACAGTCCTGCAGCATAGTGTGAGGGTCTACAGAGCAAGTGTTTGTCTTCTTTGGCACTTACTCCTAGAGATTTCCAGTTCTCCCCCTGCCCTGCTTTATGATTTAAACTATCACTTATCCCTCATATGATAAAGGTGACTTCCAGCCTGACAGAGATGTAAGAACCACAAAAGGTAGATTTATAGTTACCTTCCCTGCGGAGTAGTGTTTACCTTCATGTTGTTTGCTTCCAAAGAGCATGGTTACAGTGAGGGAACGCTGGGTAGCCAAAGCTTTTTTCACTGGGAAGAAAATAATATCCTCAGGGCTGCAGCTGGACAGACTATGACATTTAGGAGTAGGTATCTTTCCCTGTGAGTTACCAACTCAAACTATATCTGAATGAGACCCATGATTGATCAGTTATCTATGAGAAATGGACTGATGTTCCAGCTTAAGGGTGAACTCACATCCCGCCTGGAGCTTAGTAGTGTAGTTGTCAACAATCCCAGGAAAATGAACCAGAGATCCTTCTAGAGGACTGGAATGTACTGGTACGGGAATCTGAGGAAAATATTGCACCAGCCATGTTTCACTTCATTCACATATAGAAAAAGAGGGGTTTTTTCAGTGCTAGCAAAACTGGCAATACAATTAGTTTTGCTATTGCACAAACTCTACACAAAACAATTGTGTAATTGTGCCCTAATCCATCATTCTTGGCTGGTATCTCTTCCTCATATGGTTTTGTGATCTGATCTGATAGCCTTTGTTATGGACATGGAACAGAGAACACCACTGTATAAAAGAATAAACAAATTAAGTAGGAAGACACCAATCATATGGGATTTATAGATGGAAGAATATGTTGTCCTTACTCAAACTATTTCATATGATATATATTTGTGGTCTACAATGGTTATTTGCACTTGAAACTTAAAAACTGTATGTGTTGATTTATGGCTTAAAAAGTCTTTTGAGAGGTCTATATCAGAGTGAATGTAAAAAAACCATTTCAGAACAGAGCTTCCAATGCCATTTGGCAACTTAAACAAGGTGTTGCAATTATTCTTCTGGTTTAGAGATGCAGTAAGAACCCAGAAAGCTTTGCCATTGTCACTGAATGTACAAATGCTCCTAGTTCATTGCAGGGAGTAAATGTAACAGCTCAGTGAAGTTCAACTTAAAAAAATAAAATATTGACCTATGTAATTTCAGTTTCCAAAATGAAGCAGGAATAATCCTTATATTTGTTAAAACTGTAGAGTCAGTATGATTTAAAAATCTTTGAACGTCTATATGTAGAGAGAAGATATAAAGTTATTTTGGTGAGGGAGAAAAAGGTGAAGGAATGGTTTTAGGTGCAGGAAACGCTATGGAGAATTGTATTCATATTAGGTCATTAGTATTAACCCCAAACCAAAACCTCCAAGCAAATACAGAAAGAATCCACACCAATTGTTGTTAAGGGAAGCCATGCACCTCTCTGGGACTTCATTTTCATTCAGATTGGTTTTCACTCATTTATTTTCATGATACATGCATAATACACATAAGAATTTGGAGCAGTAAATGATAGTTACATTGCATGTCCATGTTGTGGTGCTAAAAAGTAATTTTCTGTCAAAGCATTATGCATATGATCTACCTATCTTACACTCCCAGAAACAGGAATGCACACACATGAAATGAGGAGACTGAAGTAGGACTTGGGACTGATAGTTCAGAGGCTTTTGGGCATGAGTCTGCTTTCACAGGATAAAGATTACTCCTCCATTACCTAATCAAGAAAGACAACCTAGGCAATCATGAGAAGGAGCTGAAACAAGTTAATATAGCCTTTCAAAAATGTAGAATTTAGTTCTGTTTGGTTTACAGCAGGGGAAAGCCACTGGCAGGTAAAGAGAAAGCTACAAAGTTTATAATTAGAATTTAAAATTCCTACGTGTTTATAATTGTAGAAAGAAAATTGTGATGCATTGGTAGATTAAATATGCAGATTTTTGTATGCCATTGAAGGAGGGCATGTGTTTCGCAGTGACATGTGACCACATTAAGAAGCAGAACATATTTGAATGTTGCTGAAAACAGCTGAGATCGTTGAACAAATAGGGTTACTAAACCAATTCCAAATAAAATAGAAGAGGGTTAAATCATCTACTGATTCACGGAGAGAAAATTAACATCTCTGATCTCTGAAGTTACATAGAACTCATTGACACTGTGGCTAACTTTTCTGTCCCACTAGAACACTGGCCAGGCTTGACTTTCTCTGATCCAGAGCCATCTGTCAACAATGAGTCACAACAAACCACCCAAACAAAGAGAGTGAATGGTCTCTCCACTGTCAGTAAACAAGGGATAGGAGGCTGACCCAGCCCAACATCTTTTATTTCAGATCTGAAGATCATAGTTGTGATAATTTTGAAGTAAATTGCTATGTACCTATTTATAAACCTTTTATCTCTTGAACCTCTTAGGATTGCTCCAGCCAACACACTGGACTAACCGCTAAGCAAATCCATTTTGGGGTATATCATTTAAGCGAAAAGAGAAGTGCTGCACTTTTTTCTAGTCCTGGAGCTCTGTATGCACAGCAGTGTTGGCTCTGTAGCTGTGACTGACAGCAGCATTCCTATTCTCTGCAGAACTGATGTGTTTTGGGAAAAAGTTGCTATTTTACATTCCATTCAGACTGATGCAAACACCATCAATCTTAGCAAAATTTTCTCCTGACATCAGAAAGATTTGTATCTGATTTGTATCAGAGAGCATTATATAAGTAAAGGCATTTAAATTAGGTGTTGGTTTCCAGAGGCTTCTTTAACTCATTCTGATTGTTTCATTTTTATTGTTACTATTTCTTTTTTCAGAAGTGTCTAATTCTGAAAAACAGCGGCATTAAATTCATCATTAAATCACAAAAATATCCATTTAAATATTCTAAAACCTTCAAATTAAAGCAAGAAAGCAAGCGAAGGGCTATAATTTTAAAAGGTGAATTAATTCTTAAGTGACAAGTACATGCAACCATTTTTAAGATTTCCCTGTACATCCTGAAAGATGGATGTGCCAGTTTTCTGCACCTGAAGACCAGACCGCTAGTTTTCTTCCTGAGAACAGGTACAGCACTTAACACTCATCCTTGTGCTGTTTTTACTTACCTAAATGGGAAGAGAGATCCCAACCAAGAATTGCCACTCCTAGGCCGTGGAAGCTGGAGCTGCTGTGCCAGAAGCCAGCCCTGCTGTTGGTGCTGCCCTGCCAGCTGGCCCTCTCAGAGGTTTATTAACAAGAAGGGGCCAGGAAAGTTCCAAACCTTCCTGGTCCTCCATGCAGCCACCTAGAATACTTATTAGCAACATGAATGCTGCTGGTACTATTTTACTTAAAAGACTCACTGAGCCAGGCATAACCTCTCCTTTAGGCACAGGCCTTTGAGAATTGTGAAGCGCACAGTGATTGCCTATAAACTGAACAAACTAACTAAAGAAACAACTTACTTTAGCATTGTTTGCCTCTAGATTAACCATAGAGACTTCTTGTACAACTTCCCACATTCCTACATCCACAAGAGGTACTTGGGGGAAAAGAGCCATGTAACAAACACCAGCACACCATAACTGACACTGTGTCAGCAGGAAAAGAAGCATGATGTGTGTACACTGCTACGGAGACGGAGTGGTAAATCCAGATCTTACTGGCAGCAAAGAGCTTTAGGACTACTACTACAACAAAACCAGAAAACTAGTTTGGAGTGGAAGGAGAAGAATGTTTGAAGTATGATAACTTTATTTATTAAGTTTTTTTTTTTTTAAACCCCAAATTGACCAGTGCAGACCAGAAGACCCAGCTGGGCACAAATGAAACCTTTCTCCAGAGGCAGTGCAAAGACTGAAAATTGAGATTTTTGAATGTAGCCACCAAGGTAATTTCTGGTATCTTTACAGAGTTTACTGAAAGAGGAGCAAATCCTGTAACCTGTGATTTCGGAGTGCTCCTGGTTTAAGTGAGAGGTGCCAAGATCTGGACAAAAAGCAATAGGCACAGGTTTTGTAAGCTGATTATCAGCTGCAAGGTTAAAACTCTTTTCACAGGAAGCACACTTGAAGAGGGATTATTTCAAGAGCCTGGCATGAACTCCCACAGGAAGCAATAAACACCTTAAATGTAATTTTCTTTTCCAAACACACTTTGACCTTGCTTTTACTAACAGATACAGTATATATATATAGGGAATTAGAATAACAAACTGCATTTGACAGTGAGTCCTTGCTTATTGAAATCTGGGAGAGTGCCCACATGCAACAACTACAACGAACACTGTAATAAATATATTTATTGATTTGGCAAAGTTAGAAGTTTATAGTAGTAGTGTGGAGTAGCTTACAATACTCAGCTGAGATAATTAAATAACATTACTACTTTTTGATAACATGGTCTACATTGTGCATATTTTTCTTGTGTAAGGAAAAGATCAACTGCATTTCTTGTACAGATGTTCTGAAAAACAGTTTAGCTGGGGAAAAGGTATTGTGTTTAGTGCAAAACTAACATTCAACATTGAAGAACAGTGCAAAAAACACTGCTGAAAAATTTACAGTATGCCTGTAATTCTTACAATTTCACAGTTTGTTAATAAACCCACAAGAAGTGTTTCCTTTTTGCTTTTGGAGTGCGTTGGGCCTTGTTTTGAAGGCATATTATTGCTTCACCTGTAGCAGTGCTGTTTCCAGAGGGGACATTTCTAGAGGCAGAGACCTACATCTATTAAAAAAAAATTTGTTGCCTTCTATGCACTCTCTAGTGCTATCACTACTGGCCAAACTTAATTATTCTTCAAGCTACTACACTGCCCCTACCTAAAGGAATTTTTAAAAACTGTGTTTTAAATATGAGCTTATGAAACAGTGAAGACCTGTTCTGTATGACTTGGGTTCTTCCCAAACGTAACAGTCAAAACAGATAAAATAAAAATGGCAGAAGAAAATTATTAAAGATATCAGTGTCACAGCTTGAAACTGTGACTGTGTAGGGAAGCAATTTCTCTTAACCTTAAGAGAAAAGCTTAATTACTGCACCAGAAACTTGTACTGATGGTATCTTCAAGTACATCTTTCGACCATCAAATCTAAGTATAATGACTTTGGTAAAATAAAAGGGTAAGAACTAGAAGAAGTAGTTCTCTTACACTAAGGCTGTTGTCTGTGGCCCGAAAAGGTAGTTCTGTCCTTTTCAATTTTGCTAAATAAAGATATTCTGGTTTTTAAGAAGAACGTATCTCCTAATAACAGACTTGACCTTTTCTTGAAGCTATTGCCCATTTACTGTATCAGAAACTGCCATGCTTTTCAGCCATCTCTGTCATATACCATAGCTAATACTGCATTTAAAATGTAATAATGTGAAACTGACCCTCACCAAAAATATAGCAGGTTTCAAGGTTTATTTCTGAAATCTTGATATATACCATATTAATTACAGATTTTTTTAAAAGTTATCATATTAATGAAACTGGTTTGAGTTTTAACATAATGACAAAATTAAAGATATGAAGAGATCTGAATGTTGTAACAATTCTCTGTTGTCACACTGCCATCCAGGTGTTTCGGTCTTATTTCTGGCCAAGCTGGGACAGCTAAACATGAAGAGACAGCAAAATCATTAGGTTGCTAATCTTATTCTTTCAGTCAAACTAATATCCAGTTCATACAGTAAATATTTCTGTTCTATAAGCTTTGTTTGTCTCTGACAAACAAAAGTATGCTGGTAATAGAATATTTAATGCATACCCTCAGAGGGGAGGATCTGAGATTCAAATCTTTAGATCTGAATAAATCTCAGATGTAGAGTGTACACAGTCAAGACAATAAAAATGTTAGTTAACCTGAATGAGGAGTTAAAAGGTGGTAAGTATCATTTGTTTCCTTCAAGTGCAACAAAAATTAATTTACTTCTTTAAAATGCCATTTTGAATAATAACCTTTTTTCATCTTAGTAGGACATAAACCCACAGGTGGTGATAGCTACTGAAGGGCTGGTATTTGCTGACTGCCACGAATAATTTTTGTTTCGTATTTGTATTGGAATGAGGCATAAAGAAGTAATGGTGATGATGAAATTTTTAACAGCACTGAAATACAGATTTTAGTATAGGTATGGACAGCAACCTTACACTAGGCCAGTATTTATATATATATATAAGGACAAAGGTTTAAAGATCTAACTTGAAAAAGTTGCAAGAATAGCCTGGAAAGATATGCTGTTTGTGAAATTATCAAGAATTAACTCAATTTTTCTCAGTAGGATTTATTTAAAGGCAATTATGAACTTGTTCACCTACATTACCTGTGGACTCACACTGACAATAAAGACCTTCAAAAGATAATTAAAAATAATTGCTTCAAACGCCCACTTCAAGCAAACAAAAATGGTTAACAAGAACATGTATTATTCCTTCACAAATTAGTTTTGTTTTGTGTTTTTTTGTAAAAATCCACAGAGAGATGCAGGGTTATATAAACCAAAAGACAGTTAAATAAGTTAAAAATATTGCAGAGGTTTACAAGTTATCTACCTGTTTTATAAACTGTGTAGCATTAAAAAGTTCACTGCAGCCATACAGGACATGTTTTCCTTGTTTACCCTAAAAAAGAAAAGTCCATAAGAAGTCAAGTGTTTAGCAGAGAGCAGAAGTGATGAAACTAATTGGATACCAAAAGGACCCAAGTAAAATCTTGATGATGTTGAAGTGTTACGCTTTTGGCTGGAAAAAGAACAGTTGTTCCATAGGAAAAAAAACAACAACTTGTAAACAAACTGAAGTGGAAAATAAGGGACCAGAGGCAGAAACAAAGTGGTAAAATGGGACATTTTATACATTTAAACTCCCTAGAAATCTAAGTTCTCTGATGAATCTATGAGTTGCTCAGGGAAGCCAACAACCTTACTTGAGCAAAGCCTACTTTCTAAAATAACTGGGCAATGCACTAAGAATAGTACCAACATATTTACTGTTTCTTTTGGATTAAATTACAGTTTGAAGTTTTCAGGATTTCCACATGATGATGATGATATTAAAAACACAGCTTTTTTTATTTTTAGAGAGATTCTGAAACAAAATGTTTTCTTGATTTCACTCAGATTCATAAACTTGGTTTGCAGTTTAACAGTATTTGCTTGATACAGTAAGACTATCAAAGTGTTACATTAGCATCTGGGAAGTGAAAATTAAGTTTAAGTAATACATAGTTTCAGATTGAGTTTACTTCCAGTGTTGGGCTAATAATACTCTGGGTCCTTAAAGTTCAAGCTTATAGTCTTGAGAAATCTATTCCACTGTCTAATTATTTTGCCTTTTCCCATATTAGTTAGGTAAAATTTACCTATTAAAGAGTGAAATAGGAAGATACTGCCTTATTGTGCCATTTCAACAGAAATTAACAGAAGCAGATTTGAACAGTCCTTTGCTGGTGGGGATGCTGACTGGAGAAATGGTAATTCTGGTTCAAGTTCTCATCTTTATTTATATTGAGTGTTTTGTAGTAACAAGCTACTCTTGCTGCTGAGCAGAATCTTGGGATTTCATCTTCAGATGTTTCAGGCTATTCTTCTAAATCTTTATAGCTGAACAAGTCTGATTTTATTCTAAACCAGTACAGTGAGAGATTCCCCTTTCACTACTGTGACTGAGCAGCATTTGCTTTTGACTTGTAACAAAATTATAAACTGTACAAATAACCGTGAAATGGGACTGTTTCCTTTCAGGCAGCTCTGAAAAATATGAATTCCAGTTGTCACAGTTGTTCTTCTGTAAGTGTAATTTAAAAGATGTGTACACTACTCAAGTTAATTTCTCAGTTTATTCAAATAAAGTGCTATATCTGCAAATCATTAGTGGAGCCAAGTTGAAACTGCTCAGTATCTAAAAAAAAAAAAAGAATAACCTCAGTACTCTTCGAAGTTCAGTATTTCTTAATGACTGAAAAATGATTGATTTAAATTTCTTGCGATTGGAAAAGATTTACAAGTAGTACTGTCCTAACCATCTACAAAAAGAAATTAAAAAACGCTAAATTCTTTTGCACAAAACAGTATGCTAGTCTCCTTTTGGAGGCTCCCTATGGACTGCAATTTTGATGACATGTTTTCAGTCTGTTGAACTGAACTTGGCCAATATATTTATTTTAAGGCACAATCTGCCTTAATCATACTATAAATATTTGCTTTTTGATGTTGTGAGACAGTCCATTCTAGCACTGAACTGCAAATAATTGGATTTGAGGTTTCCTCTTAGTTCTTCTACAAAAAAACCCCTCAGAATGTCAAAGCTGAATGAACACTGCTTCCTGTTTTAGAAAATTTTAAAATACTTTCTCTGTGCTTTCAGATGCAAACTGGCAAAACGGACAGTGTTTAGAAAAATAAAGCAGTGAATAAAATCCCTGTGGTATTTGCTTGCAAGAACAGAGCTGTTGATTTTTATTTTTCATTCTGGAGGAAGACCGATTGAATATGAAAATAATTAATAAGCTACATCTGTTGAAACAATAGATGTTGGAAATGTATCATATGGAAACACAAATTTTATTGGATAAGCCTGTAAGAGTCACCTGGGAGAGACACAGAGGTCTCCAGGTGATGGGAGGTAGAATTAAGGATTTCATTAACCTTCTGTGTCTTCTCAAGTGGAATAAAGGTGAGGGAGTCTTTCCCCTTGGGAGGTCATCTCCCACTGCTCAAGCACACCAACTGACTGGAGAAACATACAGTGCCTTTCAGTTGTGACAAGTGATTACGAAAAACCCCTGTGCACAGGTTCCAGGAGAAGAAAAATTATGTTCAACTTCTGTCTCTCCATAAGCTCTACATTACCATTCCCGTAATTTTCAGTTCCTTCTGTCATCTCTGTTTATCAAAGACCTCCTGTTTGCCCTCTTACCTCTCAGAAACTTCAGCTTCCTGTCACTTTGTATGAAGTGCCAAGTGCTTAACTAGTCATCTTACAAATGCCCTGTGTATGCATGTGCACAGCAAATCCCAGTTGTGGCAGTGTGCAGCTACCATCAGAGAAATGTATTAGCCTCTAGGGAATTCAGAGATCCGCTTAGTAGGAAGTTAACAAATACACACCACAAATACACATGTTGCTGGGCATCTTTTGAATTGATACAGTACCTAAAGAGGCTTTGGGTACACTAAGGAGCAAGCTAAACCTTTGACAATGTACTCTGCTATAAGTAGATGCCTCACTGAATTAGTTACCAAGGATGGTGATAAGTGCTAAGCGGAATCTAAACGACTTCTCTAATTTACATTCCTCTTATCCTATGCCCTATCCAGATCAGCTCTGTTCTAAAATGGCTGCCTGTTAAGAGGGGGAAACTCGGCACACATGTTCTGACTTTGCTTACCTGGGCATAAAACTCCCATGTGCTTGTTTTGTGGAAGAAGTGTTTTTCAGTGACTAATGTTCCATATTTATTCTTTTGTGTTAAAAGCCTCAATCTAGTCTACCACAGGACAGGACAATTGTACCATGAACAATGTTAAGATCAGGAAGAAAGAATGGTATGCTTCTGCTCTCAAATAATTTTTTACCTTCTTCAAATTTTTACCAAGATTCCTTTTGTATTTTTTTTTATTCCTGGAAAGTCCTTGAATACCACCCCTGCCCCACAGGAACTGTAATGATTTAGTTACTTTTCTCCATCCACTGATTTTTGGTTCTGCTAGGCTGGCCAGCTGGAACCAGAGAAATTAGATCTGTTACACCAGCATTACATAGCTGGTTATGTATTTTCTTCTATGTGCATATGATACCTCTTATGATTTCTACACAGAATTAAATGATGCAGTGTAACAAGAATGAGCTTCCATTAACTCCATAGTGAAAACTTCTAAATGTGGGTAAGTAATAAATGCTTAGATATTGATGCCAATCTGATATTTGCTTTGACAGATAGCATAGTATTTGCATCATCTTGGCCTCTGAAACAACATACTTTATGCTCAAGTAAGACTGTCATAAAGCAAGATACTGTTATGTGCAGGTCTTATTCGAACTGACTGCATGTTGCTGAGTCACACATAAAAAAGCACTGTGGTATCTCTTTTGCAAGATTTATGAAAACTAGAGAATTCTGAGCAGTTCCTTACTGTCAGGGTTATGATACGCTATAGCTGCTTTATTTAGTAACAGCAAATAAAAACTACTAATAGGACTCTAAAACAGTATGAAGAGCCAAAGTGACAGCACTTGGTGTGTCAGTACAGAAGACAGGTTAATTAACTTCGCTACATCTGCTGACAGTTTTCAACCACACTGGTGTGTATGAACACAAAATAAAGGAGAATTCATTTTACTTACTCAATTCCAAAGTGCAAAATAAGCAAAATACCAGAAGTTACTCAGTAACTCTTTCTTGGTCAGAATTAGTAATTCACAATTTCAACTTATTTCTTACATACTTTTTTTCCTCAGACTCTGTATAGAATAAGGATGTTAAGGCTAATTACACAGACTTGATCTTCTAAATGCTGAATATTACAAAAACCCTGCTATGACTGGTTTCTATCAGTAAGTTACAGACTACAACTGACAGAAGTACACATACCTTTATGTAGTCAATAAGATTTTGATATTCAATATAGTTGCCTCCTCCAACTACAAACACTATGGCCTAAAAGACAACACACACATTATCAGAGTCTGCGTTCAAATTCTTAAAATTTCAGTAGCAAAATACCAAATCATTAAACCTAAACCAAAAATCATTGCAAACACACTGCAGTCCGGTAAGAACTGGATACAGAACCACTAGATTCCTACCTGAAAGAAGATATTCAGAGAGTTTTGGCAGGATGCAGAATAGCAAGCTAAGAGCTTTTAACATGTCACTATCTTCTATTAAGAAATACTTGACATATATGCAGTTTCAACATGCTACTTTTTTTTTTACTTTCCCTTCCCACATACTACTGGTAATAATCTATAATAGTACAGGTAAAGGCCATCAGTATCTTCTGGATTTAAAAGAGAACAATTAATGACTAGAAAAAGGAGACTTAATTGTTGTATTATTGTTGTTAACATTCACTATCCAAAATTGTTTGATTACAGTATATGAATTTTATATAGACTTTGTGTTCCTTCTGACATTTTTGCTATGACCATCTGTTAGCCATGTGTATATGACACCACATGCTATTTCTTTTGTTCTAGAGAATAGTTAGGACATTTCAAGAGAAATCTGAGACATTTGTATATTGCCAAGGCAAAGATTTTGCTTATGAAACTTGGTAGTAAGATCTGGTAAGTAAGACTTCTGCTATTTGCAAATATTTATATTGAAGAATACTGGAAGTTATTAGGCATTTGTATGAAATGACATTAGTTTTTTTGCTTTTTTAATTGCAGAAACTGTTTAAAATAGTAATTTACATCTGTAGTCAACGCTGCTGTTTAAGGCCGGACAAAAGATTAAATCCAGAGAGCATTCCCAAGATCTGGCATAAAAAAGGAGGGTTTAAATTGCTCACTACCCAATTATGATATTAGTAAATCCTTGTAATTACCTTCAGAAGAATTTTCTAGATTTTTTTTTCTTCAGTATTAGTTAATGCTTACATAGTCCTTTGAAGATGAAAAGCCTTCTTCAGAATAACAGCTAATTATAATTAATACTAGATATAATTAGTTTTAAGTGCTTTTTTGCAGATAAGACCTCTCATTTTCTTAATCATGATTATCAAAAATGAATGGTACTTCAGGATTTCTTTATTTTTAACACATGAACATTGAAAAATAATTTCTATGTGACTTACCTCCTGGAATGGATTTTTATTTCTTGGAACTGAGCTATAAAAAGAAACACACAAAACATGCAACTCAAATTTTATTAGACATTAATATAAATATGCAAAATAAGTAATGTACACATAATGGTTTATGAAATACTATATAATATCAGACAAAAATATGAAATAGAACAATAATTGCCTTCATGCATTCATTCTCCAAGTATTTTATTTAAATTATTTGTTATGGAAAATCATTCATTCTACAGGACTGAATATATGAGTAAATAGAGTTTTACTTCATAATTTTTAGGGTGAATCATAAGCTTTATGACAACAATTCTTCCAGAGTTTAAAAGCTCTAACTATCATGCTGGTACCTAGGAACAAATACTGTGAGTAAAAAAAGGTCATCAGCATTAGCACAGTTATGGCCTTTAGAAATCCTGCCTACTGGAATCTTAACTAGGTAAGCCAGTCAGTTTGCAGTGGCTGCATATAGCTTCAAAATCTCAAATGCTACAGGCAGCAGGTATGTTGGACTGAAATGATTTAGGGAGGAAGAGGTAAGTTTGGGTGGTACAGACTCTTCCTCTCCATTTGAATTCACAGGCAGGTAGCAGGGACAGGGGGAGAAACCTCTGCTCCTGCATCACCTGGCACCTTCAGCAGGAAGGAAAAGCTATGAAGGTCTGTTCTCCTGCCCTTTGCTCACATACTACCACTGCCTTTCTACCTGCAGCCCTGGATAGTCAAATACACCTCATGTTCTAAGACAGATTACATTTTCCCCTTCAACTTACCTCTCTCCTTATTTCAAGAAGTTTTCTCAGAGTGACCAACAACGGACTCAACATAGATTCCAGTGTATCAGAAAAACAGGTTTTAAATGTTAATGGCTACCTCTAATATGCTGCTTTGTCTGTCATGAACACTGGCAGACTGCCTGTAAGTAGTGTTACCCCGATTCGCTCTTTTGAATATGACATGGAAAATCCACAAACATTTTGTGTCATCCTTTCAGAGGACAAGGCCTGTTTATATTTGCTGTAGCCTGTACACAGGATATAAAGCTACTCTAAGACTGAATTACAATAATGCAGTTCCTACTCTATTTAAAACATAATAGCAAAGCCATGGGAGTAGATTAGAAAATAAAATTAGTCACTTTTTAATTTAATTCCATTAATTATACTATTTGATGTCACTCTTTTAAACTAGCACTATTTTGTCAAGCCACCAAACCTATGTTTTTTATCACGTACATAAATATTTGAAGGGAGAATCAGACAAACCCCTATATGGCTACATTAAAGAGATTTGCTGTCATGCTCAAATATTATTTAAAGAATGCAACTTAAGTCTATGTACAAAGCCCAAACCAGAAATGAAAAGCTTTTCCCTGTGATGACTATTATAGCTACACAGAGTGGCACGTTTATGAACTGCTGTAAATGCATATTTTTATATTGTTTAAAGCAACATAAGAACCACAGGGAGTGGGCAAAAAAGCATATTTACATGAGAAAACCCCTTTGGCTTTAGTGCAACAAGTCTACACTTTTGCACAAAATCCACCAAAAATGCTATAAAAGCACCACAAAACAATGAAAGTTAAAATTAAACATAAAATATGAGCAATTTTCTTATTTGGTGCTTTCAAAATCTGCTTATCTTTGAAACTATATAATCTGCAATACTTTTCAATAAAACTTACATATTATCTGAAATTTATTTCCCATTACTTTCCATGTTTCAAGAATAGATGAAACAGAGACAGATTTTTCCTGTAAGTAAGTAAAATCAAGCCTAGACCTACTTTATTCACACTCGTGCTGTAATAAACTCCTGCTATTAAATAAGCTGATTGTTTTCCCACAGGTTTGATGAAAATTTATTTTGAGAAGGTGTATTAAAATAAAGTATCTTCTCTGTTTCTAGGATATTAGATTAGGTGAGACTATCAGCCAGTTATTTGTCAAAGATAAAAAACAAAAGATAAAAATTTATGAACTTTTAGTGTAAATCCTCTTCCTCTCTTTTACTGGCAAAATAAACTATATCCAATTCTCCCTTCATCTGCAAATGAACGTAAAATGTGCACCTACCTACACAAAAGCAAATGCAGTCGACTTCTAATGATTTTTTTTTCAAACAGTGGAAAACCACAAAGTTTCAAACAAACCAAGCAGTTCAAGTATGAAGAATTCTGTTATTGCTAAATACTCATAACATATTCCCATGACTGAACTGATGTACATGTTAACAGCATGTTCAGTCACTGGAGCCAAGGATATTTTTTTTCCCAGTGTTACAAAGATTTATCTGGTTGATTCAAGTTCCCATTGTGAATTCCTTCAACGCCAACTGTCTTGACTTGGAATTAATGATTAAAATTAATTACTTGTAGTCAGCAAGTAAAATAAAACCAGATTTCTTAAGTTAGCCTTTTCACAGCATACAAGGAGAGAAGCAAAACTCATAGTAAACTCACCTGTCACTGCCTCGTAGCATCTTGGGGTCAAAATACCGGTAGTCATCTGTCTCCTAATAAAAAGTACATTTTTATCTCAAAAGATTGGCATTTTGGCTTATGAATTTCTGCACTAAACATAGTACAAAACAGCAAGATTTCCCACCATATAATTCAAAAGTAATTGTGGTGTCCACTAATATTTATGAAGTTTGTACATAACAGAACCAGTACAGAATAAAAAGCAGTGAGAACCTGTAAGGGTACAATTGAGCTTTTTATTTCTGGTTCATCTAAAATTGACTATCACACACCTTCCAAAAAATACACTGGTTGCATAATAAATCCCAACAGAAAGGCAGTATGCAGAAGAAAAATTAAGGTGTTACCAACTTTAGAGGAACACCACACGGTTAGTTATAAATGCTAAAATCTTCTAGCTTAAAGAGATCTGCTATCGTTTTAACATTACAAAACAAAATACTACTGTGGCAATGAATGCTAAATACAAGACAGATCAAAATCTGCTACTGTTATGTAACTTATCCTTCTCATTTCATGATTTATGACTGCTATTAAACCAAAATTAAGCTCTTGAAGAAAAAATGAGTTCCACAAGAATTTGAAAAGTCTGACTGCCTAAACTATACAAAAGATTTTTTTCTTCACACAGAACACAGAGGCACTTCCAATATTTTTATTGGCTACAAGCAGGATTTTTCCCAATTATTACGGATGAAAAACAGAACTTCTTAGTAACTCCTTTTGACAATTACTTGGCTTTCTGCTGTTTCTATAGTACATTTTCATCCAGGTACTCTGTGCCTAAGCTGCATGCAAAACTAGAGTTTATTTCACCTGAGTGTTTACATGCAAAGACCTCTGTTTTCATGATTCTGTAGAGCAGAAATATTTCTTGAGTAGCAGACAGATTATCTGGGGTATTTATTAGAACGCACAAAGCAGTTACCTCTAATAATAAAAAATATTTAATGTACGTGTACTGACAGAAGCTAAACCCCTTTACTTATCAGAGATTGCTCAAACTCAATAATCAAACCATTTTGTAGAACATACTTATAAAAGAACCTCCATAATTCTATAGTAAATGGTGGTCAATTTCATATCTATGGGTTAAAATTTGTGTATACTTGACAGTAAGACTTTTTTTCCCAGGAAGATTTAAGATTTTAATCAATCTCTATTTAATGACACCAAAACAAAGCACATATGTTATTAGATTGACAAACAGAAAACACAAAACATAAAAAGTTGTGAAAGCATAATCTTAAAAGCAATTCCTTAAAAACCTGCTTTGGCCAATAAATATTATTATTTAAAAAAACCCCACCAAAACAGGTAACAGATTACTTTAAGGTCATCAAGGAATGCTTCTAAATGAATATTTCAAGAAGAATTCTAACTATAGTTAAACAATCTAGACAAAAAAATTACAAGATGGTATTGTTGCCCGTAAGAACTGTTCCAGCTTTTCCTGCTTCTGTAAAACTTGGAAAGCACAGGTATAGACTTACTTGTTCTTGCTGGTAAGCTTGTCCTTGTGAGACAAAAGAAACAGCAGGGACAAGTAACACACAAAGTGATTTACAGACAACCCTAGAGAGTTTTGCACAGGATATCATTCTAAATAGGTTTAAAATTTCTACTGACAATATTTGTGAATGTTTGTGGTACAAGTTGTACATTTCATATATTTATTGTTCTAGTTCATATCTAGAAATTAAATTATTTCTCTTTATTGTAATAATTGTTTGAGTTCTCAATAATCTGCTCTAATCTTGCATTACACCTTTTATTCATACACTGACCACTGTGGTTAATAAGAGTTAATGAACCATAAAGGAGTCTGTTTCTGTGCTGTAAAAAATAGCAAGATTTTTTCCCCCCTCCCTTTGTATTTTGCCTGCAGTGCAATAGTTTTCTCTTCTGAGGCATAGAGAAGGACTCCAAAATCAGAAGATGAACACAGAAGAAGCCACAATGGTGTATTTCTACAAATTGACCTTTTCCAGATACAATTTCACTTCTGTTGATGGTACAGCAAAACTAAATACATTCCACAATGACTCTGGCTTGCTTCTGTTAGATGAAACTTACTCCAAAACCTGCTGTCAATTTTTCTGCACATTAGGATAATAATTCTTTAGAGCTTGCCTGGTCTCCTATGACTCAAAAAGTAGGACTCCCTGTTCTGGGCCATGAATCTCAGTCCCTGATGTGCCAGTAGAGCATGAAGCTGCTGACTGACAGACTGGCTGTTTTTTTAAGGAAGAAGATCAATGTTTTTACCAAATTATCAAAGTGGTGGTGGCTGTTTTCTACCAAGTAAAATGTGGCAATAGCAAGTCAAAAAAGAACCCAACCATATAACTTGTAAACTTTTCCAAATCGACTCCTAAACTTGTAGCCTGAGGAAGCTAGTGTTTATCTGAAAACCAAAAAGTTTCATTTTTCACCTACTTGTAAGTTATCTGTAGTTTTAATTTCAGCTTTCTGTGGTAAGTGTTCTGGGTGACATCTACTGGTTGACTAGCTAAAATTAGCCCTGTACATGTTTTCCAGGTCTTGCAAATAGGAACAATTCACTAACACTGAAAACAGTGTCAGTTACTCTGTTTGTTAAGAGAAAGCAAATTATCTGCTAAAAATCATGATATATATCATTGATGAAGTACATTTTAAGAAAATAAAGGATTACTTGCATGTTGATAATTTTCATATTTTACCACTATTTTTCTCCCTTTCCATATAGTTAATACCTGAAGGTAAGAAGAATGTTTTAGATCTACTAACCAGTGTGAGATACTACAATTGTATCTCTCTGTCTGATGCTGATGGCATTAAAACAGAAAGACTGATAAGATGTAGCAAACATATGAAAGCTTTCTAAATGACTTTTAAAAGGTGATCTTTTCAGGACAAGTATGTGCACAGGTTGGTCATATATAACATTTCTGCAGAAGCTAAATACATGGCAAGGAGAATGACTTCACTGACTATACACTAGGCATAAACAGACTCAGAGCTATTTTTAGTTGTAAATTCTATCAAGTGTCTTGACTATCTAGCTAACACAAGCATTTCAGAAGTTTGTAACAAAAATTTGAAATAGTCAGTAAATTTTCACAGAAACAAGGCAAAAAGAGGACTTTTCTGACACAAACCACCTCTGCTTGCAAACAGAATGACAGAATCAGTAGTAAAATGTTTTCCCTTACATAGCAGACTTTAAAGACGTGGGAAATTAAATGTTCTCTAATATGCCTTTCTGTAACTACTTTACTTATGAAATTGTGCTTTTTTAAAAAAAATTGCCTTGATGCAAAGAAAATTTCAGCCCACAGCTTAATGTAGAAATTTAGGGACAAAAGAAGCCCAGTACAGAGGAGTAATAGAAGCTCAGACTAGGAAAAACCTCAAAAATAATAGTTCAAATGAGACACAATAAACTGTCATTTTTTAGTAACTATTTTAATAAAAAAGTCCTATTAAATAGTTATGAATCTGGTTCTATTCCTGACACACAGCATGATTTAACTGCATTATCACAAAAAAAATTAGCCAAAGCATATTACATATCACAGCCTCAAGATTTCATTTGTTCCACCTCTCTCCATGTGAATGAGTTGTACTCACAGGGTTTGACTTCATCTCCATAAGATTGTCCAAAATGCGTGTCACTGGCAGATTCTGTGAAGTATAATGTGAAGTTAATGGAATGCTGAAATGCTTACTAAGAACTATTCACAGGCACACTGTTACTTATGGAAGAGTTTACAGAGCATTTGAAATACTATTTCACACATTTTTCCTCTTATATTTTGTAAAGGTTAAGCATATTTGTCATCACCTAAATTACTTTTCTGTACAGAAAATGCAAACATCGGAGGTGCATCTAGGTAGAGGATGAACATTTAAGTGAAAAAAAAGTGTGAAGATAAGAGGGCTGTATTTAGTTATAAGCAATATATGCAGATGTGATCACATGTGAATTCTTATTAAAAAAAATACTTTGCAGTTAAGGAAAGAATTTTAAAGCTGAAGATGATAACTAAGGGTGTGATGCTAAACAAAAAGTAATGTTGTTAAAGAAACGGTTAAAAAAAGCAACCCTGGCAACAAATGTTTGGATGAACTGCAAAGGATTAAACTGAGATGAAATTCAAGATTACTGTTCCTTATTTAGGATGGGAAATGTTAGCCTGGACAAAAGATCTGAAGTATTAAACAGTCAAACCACTTCAGTTATAAACTGAGGGTGAGTTTACCTAGCAACAGACTTGGAAAAGTGTCATATTGACAGAATGTATCAAAAGAGGACATTCCAAAGGACGATCTACACACTACCCTGAAAAACACTTAGTAAAAACCCAAGGTAAATTCCCAAATGACTGAAGGAGAAATAAAAAGTTAACTTTAATAGAAATACCACAGACCTACAGTAGGCTTGAGGAAGAACAGCATTTTATTTGGCTACGCTAAAATACCTGGAGAAGGAACTAAAAGCCAGAAAAGGCATATCCTGAAAACACTGGCAAATTGGCTTCTTGCTCACTCAGAACCCAAAAATTGCAAGCCATTTTGTCAAGAATAATACTAACTCTTTAAGGCCACACATTTAAGGAAGTGACAAAATGTTAAGTAAAAGAAAAGGTAATTATTTTCTATTATGACAAGGAACAGTTTATCTGAAGAGTTCTCTATAAAATCTAACTTACAAGCTGGCTGCATATTTAAAAGTTTCCTCAACCATGTTTTGTGATATACCACTGATTTGTAACTATGTAATGCAATTTATCATAACTAGTCACAGTGAAATTCCTGCAGAATTAACTTCATTCAATACCCTACAAAAGCAAGACCTCACCTTTAAACCTTTATGATATAGGTGATACCTTCAATGCACAAATGATGTATTTAACAGGGTGAATAAACAAACAATGGCAATTATAAGATTAAGCAGGTCAAAAAGATAAACATTTAGTTAAGATTTCATTTTATTTAGTTCTGCTATATTTCTAAAATAAATTCTGATTCTTCAACTAAGAATTTAATCTTTTTCCTAGAAATCTTGATGTCAAAATATTAGAGTCAATATTTTAAACTGTAAATATTGATTTATTGGCCTCTGATGAAAGAACACATTGGAGAAAATAATGTGTCCTCTACAGGGAAGCAGGCCTTTGGGAAATTCAAAATTTCAGCTACAAGTTATACAACCAGTTTCTTTTTTGTTATTGTTTGTTTTATTTTGGGGGGTGTAAATTGAAATTTGCATGCAAGTTATGCTCAGAAATATTTTATAAAGTTAAGTGAATATTTGAAGGTGGCCATGGCATTATAAACACATTTTGATTTTCATGCACATTACAAGATTATGGTTTCTGTACATTACTTATGTGGGAGAACTAGAAATGCTTGAACTGTAACTGAACAGAGAATTAACACTTTCAGCCTTTCAATCACTCTGAAATAGATTCACTTAATACATACTCTTCTAAGTAAAGACATGGATGGTTATATTTTTTTGTTTATGAAGGTCTAGTCCACCACTGCTCTTTTTATAATACTGAAATCTTTCTTAATAGCACATACTGGGATCTAATTCCTTACAAAGAGAGGTATTCAAAGAAAATGTGAACATTATTTGTTACTTATCTGAAAACTGGAAGTTAAAAGTGAGAGTTCTGTCCATCACCAGATTTATGTTTACTACTTTACCGTGCAATTAATTTTACTAATATGACAGAGATACTGAAATCTGTTTTTCCAAGTGCTCACAATGCTCATGTAAGAGACCTTTTTATTGCCTTTTTAAAACTTACCTGTTGCTTCAGTACCAAATTCTTCACTCCTTCCATTACAAACTGTGATCCTGTATTCATAACACGTGAAAACAGACTGAAAAAACAAAATAATGTGTAAGACCTTCTTTTTTTAATTTGTATTCTTAAGCTTTATACCAACATCCAATTCTCATTAAAGTTGATGGGACTTAAGTACCAAGTAACTGAATTTGCCATAAAATATATTCTTCATACCACACGGCAAGTGTATGGGAATACACCCATAATCTAGCAGTTAGATGCTCATCTATCAATAGAAGTCTTGAGTTCTAGCCTTTAATCCACTGAACAGTTTATTTTACAGCTTCAGTAATTGAAAGCATTTGAGTGTTCCTTTCAACTGGGTGTCCCAATCACCAGAGTTAAGGGAGATGCTGAGTGCCTCCAACAAACCAACCAGCAATTTTTCCAAGTGAAACAGCACTGGAATTCTCTCTAACCATACTGTGCCATGGATTCCTTATGACAGTGACAGTACATTCCTGAAAGTAAAGTTGGTAATGAGGATTCAAATCCTCTCAAGCATGGAGAGACCCAAGTCCTATATCCTGTATGGGATATATGTACCCTTAGCACAGTTTTTTTTTTCTCATGACTTGAAAGAAATAACTACAACAAGCAGACAGACACCACGCCCAGGACATTTTAATGAAAGAGCAGTGTGTTCTTGCATCCCCGACAATCCAAGCCCAGGAGAGAAGTGATTTGGAATACAGAGGGCTGTTCTTATCTTCCATCATTGACTACATAAGGGTTAAAATGATGGCTGTCGTATATCCAGTTCCTGGTTCTGAATTCTTCTCCTGTGAATTTCATGTGCAAATGCAGACAGAACAGTATTAAGATACTCTGTGGAATTCATCACAGATCCTTTTACTTTCCTCTGTGTGTGACCTAAGCACTGTAAAGGGGAGATGAGTGCTTATAATTGTCTGTAACTTAAAACTTTTACAAATAGGGAGATGTTTTTTCTGAGCCACGTATAGCACTAATCACACTTTCAGTAGTACTAAAATAACTTGAAAGAAGCCAAAGGCTTACAGAAAAATAATCAAAAGCATACCCCAATGGTTTAGGTGTTGTGTTTCCATAGCTGGTTGGAGCTGAAGCCATCTTTGTGAAAGCCCTGTGAAAACAGAAATAGAAATCAAATATTTATCTCATGGCACACAGGGCTGTGTAATGTTCCCCTCTAGTCATCTGACTGTGAAAAAACTTCTGCATCTCAAGCTCCTTTGGGAAGTAACTATTTATTATATGCATCCCTCTTGTCAAAAAATACAATAGGAATTAGATTTGATACTTAGAAGCCAAAGACTTTATTCTGATACCATGTAAAACTAGAATAACTGATAGGCAGCATCACCCTTTGGTATGAACAAAAAAAACCTCTGAAGTCTGAACTAGCACAACTTTTCATTGAATTCAGTAAGTTGTTTCTGTTTTGGATCATTAAGGGCACTACTCTATGTCATGTTCAGTAATGTTCTGGCATTGCTGGAGTTTAGTTTTAAAATAAGATTTGCATGTATTACCATAACATTGACAGTAAAAAATTATACCAGAATGAATGTTTAAGGATAATTTATGATGTATGAGAAGCAACAAGTAATTTGTTAATACAATGTTGGGTTCTGTAAAATTACCCAGTTAGACTCATACAGGAGAGAAAAGAAAGTACTTACTTCCACTGTTTTATGTAGCTCAAAGGAGTGAGATTACAACCTGCATCCATCAATGCTTTTTTGTACTGCTCCAAATCAATCTGCAATTATGAAGTGGAGAATTACAAGAGACTGAAGCTACTCTTAACTCTATGTGGAAAGACAAGATATCCGTATCTAAATATTAAGCAAGCAGTGCAAAATTATACCATTAACCAAAGTTAAAAAGTAACTATGAGTCTTAATACCATTTCCTAACAAGTATGAAAATAGAATTTAAAATAAAATCTGCCATGAGCAGCCCTCATTAAACTTAACAGTATTTGTGGAATTAAATCCTCTCCACTTTCAGATATGGGAACAGTCTTTTATATGACCATCTTTAAAAAAAACCTGGCAGAATGCTGATTTTTGTAGAATGTCACAACAGCAGATAATAAATGAAGAGGGGCTAATATACATTTATAAGAATACTTTCTATTTGCCTAACCAAACATGTTTTACATCACATAATATTTCTACAGTGTAAGAATTTTCCATGAAATTAATTATCCTAAGTTCGAAAGAAATATTAAGGAATTGTTTCCTGAATTATTCAGATATTGGCACAAGATGCATTTCTCCTTTATTCATCCGCTAGTCAACTGACTCAATTATTCTTTAATATACAAAGACAGAGTGAAAAGAGTCATATTGCTTTACCTACTTCTACTTAGCAGTGGAACAGAATAATAGCAAGCATGCTAAGATGACTCTTGCACTAACTCTGATCTAAATAGTTCAGAACAATATTCCTTCTTACTAGCCATTCATATCCTTTGAAATGGTGGCTAAGGCCTTGTGAGTAGATTTCCAGGTAATACTACAAAATTTATTTGAAGTTTTAATATTTTCTGGGCATTTCATACTTCTGCTTAAAAAGAAGCAGAAATACTGCTGAAACAACACAGAATGGTAGAATTTTGTGTTGGAAGCTGTAAAGAACATACATACCTCTGAAGGTGCCTGAGCTGAGCTTATGTAATAGATGAGAAATAATCGCATTTTGTCTTCTGGAGTTCCCGCTGCAGTAAAAAAAAAAAATAATTAAAAACTACAATTCTAACTATGCTGCTACATTAATTGCTCTTCAGTAACCACATATATGCACATGCAGACCTTTAGTTATGACAATAATTGTGATCTATAACCATGGGCTTGTTCAATGTATAAAACTGGTAGAAAGATAAACAGCATTTTTATTACAAGTTGGGTTAGATGTACTCATTCTTTCTGAAAGTTTTACACTTTCCCCTTTTGCTTGTAGTAAGTATTATTCTTCAAATATCTTAATAAATAAGTTATGTAGTGGAATTATGACTTGTTTTATATGGAGATTGCAAGCATTAGCTAGGAATAGGTCCATGAAAAAGCAGACTAAAGAAAAATCCTAAAAGTAAATGCCACAGCACATTTTTTTATCTCTACAACTTGTTTATGCAGCTCTGTGGTTGACTGTACTGAAATACTTGAGAGCTGCAAAAGCACTTATATGGACTTTTGATCAGGGCAAAAAATCCTGAACTTCCAGCTTCCCTTCAGAAAGGATTTCACCTCCTGAATCATGTCACACCATTTGCTGGAGAAAAACACTTCCCATTCTTAGGAAGCATTACTAATATGACAATCAAAATTCATCTCTCCAGATCAAAACAATCACTTGGCCATTATTTAAACTATAACCTACTACAGCAGATTTTGAACACCACGTTTCATTTTTTCTAGAAGAGAATCACTGTTAGTTTCAAATTAAGATTTCAGAAGGATAACTTCTCAAAACAAACATTTCAAATTAAAATTCATTAAAAACGTCTGACATCTCTAGTACAATATGTTATAAGAATGCACTTTCTTGTACTTGTGGGTAAGAAAATAGACTTTTTTCTGGTTTGTTTTTGTTATTTTTTTTCTTTTCCTTTTTCTGTTTTGTTTGTTTATTTTGGGTGTTTTTCTCCTGCTACGGAATGTGGATCATGTCAGCAGGAGATCATCTAATCTAATCTGCAACTTTTGTTTATAAGTGAGCATATATTTTGTTTGGCAGAAGTTAAGAGTAAGTGCCGTCATAATGAGCATTTATGACTTGGTACAATCTTTCTGGAAAGTAGGTTTTACTAACCTTTACCAAATACCAGTAAGTCAAAATATTAAGAACGGAAGAAATTTTGTATTATCTACACCAAAAACCAGCTTTCAAGTTAGACACTGCCGCCCTGGGATTCACTTAAATGTTCTAAATATATGGTGTAACTGACTTGGAAACTTGGTTTGCAGCACGCCCTTTTATAGCTTGTTTCAGTACCTCACTCATCACGAGTTTCAGTTTCAACTGGGCCAATCTACCATGCCTAAAATGCTCCTAGAATGTTTGTGGTCACAGGAGTGTAAGTGTCTCACTTACACATGAGTCTAAACGATATTTTGTCCTCCTATATTGTGACTCCTATATTGTTAAGTATACTTCACTGAATTGCAGGAAAACTACTTTGCTTGGCAGAAGTACTTTACTCTTGACATACTACTGATGTAATCACAGCTGTGATAAACAGCTATAAGACTCAAGTCAGTTGACTGTAAAATATTCACTACTTTTTTTCTAGACTATGGTCTGTGTCAGCACAGAGAGTCATACTGCTAAACATTCTGAAGAAAACTTGTGAGGTATGTATACGTTACAAAACATGCAGTAGGATTTTAAAGAATCAGTCTGATTCAGACAACAGAATTCCAAGCTATACTAATAAATACTGGAAAAGCACAAACAATAAAGTATTTTGACCTTCAGAAACAAGGAATTGGGAAATGATTTTACAGGAGCTGCAAAAGTTGCTAATATTTTGCATATTACTTACTCAATTGATATTCTGAACTCTCTAGACTGCTACTGAAGATCTATCAAAAGCTGTTTTCTTTACAAGTCTTGCAGAGTTTGCACATAAGCTCCTTACCAACCCTGAAGCTCAAGTATGTACAAATTTATTGTCTACCTTAACAAATTTTATACAAAGTTCAGATTTAATATACTCACCATCAGGGTCAGAAATCATGTCCAGAAGAGATTTATCCAGAGTAGATTTGCTCATTATTTTTTCCTCATATTCAAAATACACATCTAGCTTTCGACTCTGTTTAAGAGTAAATGTTAGGGTTAACATCTTAACACTGTGAAAGAATATTTATTTCCTGTTTAAAAAAGTATGTAGCTTTAGTTATTAAGACTCTTTTTAAAATTTTATTTTTAAACAAATTAGCAGCAAAAATAACTAATTCTTGCATTATGATATGCTTCTATTAACTCTCAGAAAGTTGATATGCATGTGATTATCACATTAAAAGTGAAAATGCAAGTTAAGAAAGGGATGTTTGATGTGAATATTGAATGGGAAGAGAAGCTCTGTTTTCAACTGTGATTTTGCCATAGCTGAAAACTACTTGCCATCATACACAGCACCACATTGTAAAATGAAAAAATAATGGTCAAGTGACTGTTCTGTCAGATTTATGCTGAACCTCCAGTCTCTCAGCCATCAAGACAATTATTCAATGCAGTTAAGTGGGGGAAATTCCTTTATACATTAAGACATCATCCCAGAGAAAAGCTCGCAACTGCCAACTTCGGCTGGTAATGCAATACTGCCTCAGATCAAAGACTTGCAATTATCCATTCACACCAAAGATAGAGAAGTTTTTTATTAGATTATGTTGCTAACGCTGAAAAAGAAGTCTCTCATACAATGACACCTAGATGTTGCAAAAATCCTTGTTTAGGGAGGATGGCACAGGGACTACACAAAATTATTGAGGCAAGAACTTTATGGAAGACACCACATGGCCATGCAACTCATGACTGCATTGCAGCACATCTGCACAAACAGACAAACTTTGCACTTCTGTATCATGGACTTACAATCTAAAAGTAGAAAAATGCAATCCAAAACTTCTTGTAAAAAGTTCCATTACAATGCAAATCATTATGTGTTTAAACATTATAATGTGTAGCATCACAACAAATGTTACAACTACTCAGCTTACAAAACCCTCATATCTAGTAACTAACTAAATCCTGGTGTTTGGACACATTCAGCTATGTACTGGCTCAAAACGGAGACTGTCAGAATAGATCTCCATCTTGCTGCTTTGGAAGTGTTTCAGTTCCACTGAAATGATATTGGCAGAGTGAGACAAGAGTCACCCGTGCTTTTCTTGGGTTAAGTGATTTGGGAAATTTTGCCTGATAATGCCAAAGCATGGAAAACTGCTGCGAAACATTCTGCCCAGTGCAGTGGTTGTTGTAACAGCAGCCACAGAAAAACTTTAAAAGTCTGGTTTTCACATGTTTCTGTCTCCTACTAAAATTGTTCCTGAGATCACAAATAAGAAAATGGAATTTCAAAAAAGTTATTTCACCATTGCTCAAAACAAAAATAAAAACAGAAAAAAGGTACTTCTCTAGCCTAAGGATATTAGGATATTTCACCTTCTGAGTACTGTAAAGAGCTGGAGAGGAGAATACAAAATAAAAGAAGAGGTAAGTCACAAGAATATTTTCACACTGAAAGCATTTGGCAGTCAGCTTATGATGCAGGTAGCTATACAACATTTCCACTTCTCACTCACCACTTACTGAACTCCTTGAGAAGAGCAGCTACTTGCAAAACAGCAACTTAATTTAAACCTTTTGTGGAAGCCTGTAATTACAGTTTATTAAGTAAATTACCTTGAAGAGTGCTCAAAAAATGACCCTTTGTTACTTTTAGGGGCAGAAGAATGTCTTCTGTTGATTATCACAGCGACTACAACTATTTAGAAGGTACACGAAGTGAAAAAAAAGAAAGAGAGCTAGAGCTTCTTTTAAGCTACATTTACCTTGAGCTTATGTTAGCCAAAGTTAATGTGATTATCAGTGGTTATGTTACGCTAGTTCAAAGTCTGAATAAAACTGAACTACCAGCCTTTTTCCAAGTCCTAACTTCAGATGCAATTTGGTATCTGGCACATCAGACATGTTCTGAGACATCAATTCTACAGCATCTTGGAGACTATCTGCATTACAGTTTTCTTAAATCTATCTAGAGAGATAAAACAATTGCAAAGAAATTACTAAAATTTTTCTAGTTTTTCCATTATATTCACTTACTTGTTGTGGTTTAACTACATTTGTACATGAAGCTAAATTTAATGTTTTTTAGTTTAAAGTATTTCTCCCAGACAAAAGGCATGCAATAAACAAAGGATTGTCTTGAAATGTGGAAACTTAATCTTATTAAGATAAATATATTATTGTTGAATTTGGCAATGCCCGTATTATCTTAGCTGGTGATCTGCTTAAGACAAATTTATTTAGATGATATGTAAAAATGCATAACATAAAAAGATTCACTACTTCTGTGTATTTGTTTACAGATCAACATTTCAATAAAATTACGTAATTCAAACATGAATTACTTTGAATTGTAAGAACAGATTCACAATTGGTAACTTGGAGCACAAGCTGAGTATAATTCTTCTCAGTCATGTGCAACTTCATGACTGTTTGACTAAGACTGCCGAACAAAGCAGATTAACAAGAGCAAAGAAAATTCACTGGTTTATACTTTGAACCTAAACTGAAACATTAATGATACATGTACGCTCACTCTCTTAAAAATTTTTGGACAATTGGTTTTGAAGTGTGAACCCTGGGGAAAAAAACCCAAACAAACTGAAAATCCTAAAACTTCAGGTCCATATTTTTTTTTCTATCCACTTTCTACTTTTATGTCTACGCACAATAGGGACATCTGAGATAAAATTTTTGAAACTCTTTGATGCAATGAACTGAAGAGATGAATCAATATAGTAAGTGTATTCAGCTGCTTCTTCACTAGATAACTAATGAAAGTTCCTAGCAAAGGTGCTAATTAGGGCAGTACTTTTTTTTATACTGGTTTGCTAGGAATTAGATGGACACCTAATCAAATTTCATATGGATTACTCAACAGCCTTAAACACTACTAGTTACCTTTTCATAGATATCCCAGACATGCCACATCAACGAGACAGTTACTTCTCGAATAGCCAACTTGTCTAGGAGTGCTGGTAAGAAGCAGATGTCCCATTTCATTTAAGTAAGTGCAATTTTGCTCACTCAATGGCAAACCCACAGACACATCAAGAGGAAAAGCTGGGGAATAGGAGCTGAACAATCCTGTAGATTCAATAAAAAAACACTGCAAAGAAGAGGTTTTTGTGGGTGCCAAACTGGCAAGCAAAGGGAAGAAAATCAATAATAATAAAAAATGATAAAATAAAGATGCATTTATATTTACAGTTATTCCTCTTCTGCCTCCTGCTCTTGATTTCCTACTATACATCTTTTTCCATACCAAGCTCATTAAAGTGACCTTTCCAGCTGCCATTTCAGGGACAGGATCTGTATTGCAGTTAAAGTGCCACACTTTAGCTTGCCTTTTTTTTAATATATTGGTAAAAGTTTTCAACTTACCATCTTTAGAAACAGGTTGTTCGTAAGCCAAAATTTATTTCAGGGAAAATTACTGAAGCACATGGGAAAGTCTACTTGAGTGCTGTACTCCAAAATGAACATAAAATTCTTTCTTAAGCAAAGAAGTGGAAGCAGGACCCACTGAAATATCTTAGAGGGTCATTTTGTAAGGATTTGTTGGAAGCTCTCCTATCCTCTTCATAGTATAAAAGTTCTTAATTTTATGGACAAAGAGAGAGAATGTGCAGAAGAAGAGAGAAGGAGTTTTCTAAGAAACTACTCAAAAAATTTCTCAAAGATGTTGAGAGAGAAAAACCAGAAGTAACTGCCCACAGAACAAGTGACGCTGGTCAGGTAATTACAGTGTGCTCCTATCAAGAGGAAGAGAAACTCTGGAAGAAGGCTTGAAGTGGCAGTCATAGCCAATTCCCTTTCACTGAACTGCACAGAATGATGATGGAAAAGGTCACTTTAACTGAGCTCAGAAAAAGCTGTTTTTACTGGAAGGTTACTGAATTACCAGTTCTAAATGACAGAAAAACAGCATGGACCACTGAGACATATATATTTCACAAACATTATCATTTCTTGAGCAATGAAAAATGTTCACTTTACTGAACAATGCCAGAGAATGAATGCAGTCCATGGGGGACCACGGGTGTCAGGCTGTATTGGGTTTGGCTGAGATGGAGTTCATGTCCCCACAGCAGCCCTCAGAGTGCTGTGCTTTGCACTGGTAGCTAGAAATGGGATGATAACACACCAGTGTTTTGGCTACTGCCAAGCAGTGCTGGCAAAAGCATCAGCACAGTCTCTCAATATTCCTTCTTCCCCTCACTGAGGGCAAGATCCTGGGATGGGACACAACCAGGCCAGCTGACCCAAACCAACCAACGGGAAATTCCATACCATATGACATCAGCTCAGCTACAAAAGTAAAGGAAAGGAGAAGGAAGGTGAGGAGGGGCATTTGTTATTTATAGTGTCTGCCTTCTGAGCAACCACTATGTGTGCTGAAGCCCTGCTTCCTGGGAGTGGCTGGGCATCGCTTGCTGATGGGAAGTAGAGAATATTGTTATTTTCCTCTTTGCTTCTCCAAACACAAACCTTCACTTTTGCTTTAGTAAACTGCCTTATCTAATTCACAAGTCATTTTCCATCTTATTCTGTCCCCTGTCTGGCTGGGAAGGGACATGATAGAGTGGCTTGGTGGGCACCTGGCACCCAGCCAAGGTCAATCCCATGGTGTAAGACAAAAATGTAACCTTATTTAAAATACAGTACTTAAATAGTGGAATTTCTTTACAAAATATGAATTTGAAAATTTGAAAGGCTATTGTCAATCCCAACAATGGAGCCATTCAAAGTATCAAGCCTTGAGATCAAGCAACGGCAGAGATATATGACAAAAAATTATGCAGGAATTAAAAAAATTAAAAAAATTAAACCAAACAAACGTAAGTAATTTACAACAGATAACAATTCACAAAAAATCTGCCACATAAATTCACATGTATAGTTCTGGCAAGAGGTTACCTAATTTACCTCCTCTCCAACTAATCATTTTAGAAAAGTCCACATTTCCCCCTTTTTATATGCCATGATTAAACATACTTCAGTAATCCTCATATTCAAATTAAAATGACATGCAAAGAGAAGTATACTTGAAACTCTAAAGCATCTAGATATTGATAATTCTAGCCCTGTTGGGTCCAGTCCTCCAGTCACCAACTTCAGCAGAGAAAAAACAATCAATGCAAAACAAGGATGCATTTGTTCCAAGCACTGACAACTAATACTTGATGGTTCACTTTGTGAAAAAGTGATACATACTTTCCATTATTTCACTAAACACTTAAGCCAGAAAACTGCCAGGACCCCTAAGTATGTGATTAATTTCTGGTTTCCTCTTGCTGTGTCTTAGAAAATGATCCAACAAAATGTAGAAAGCAGCTGTAGACTGAACATTAAAATATGACCACGAGAAAAATCAAATTCACTTTTAGTCTATCTAAAACAGTTCTCATAGCATTCTTTGCACTGATTCTCATAGATGTAGTGAGGAAAAATGTTCAAATACTTGTTACAGTAAAAAAACCATAATGGACAATCCATACAATCTATTTTAAAGTATGAATGCACTTCCAGATTATTTTAAAAGTGAAACTATAGTAACATGAAGAAGAGCATGGTGCCTCACCAGCTCCTCATGACCTCAGCACTTGCAAAAAAATTCTTTTATCCCAATCTAATTATTTGAGTGTATATAAAATCTATTAACCATAGCCTCAAGGTGCCATCAGAATTTCTTTTAAAAGTACTGGCTGAGACACTGCCCTTTTTAAAAGTATTTTTGAGGAATCCATTAGGTAATATAACATCCTGCATATTAAAATTCTGCAGCTGTAGATAGAAAGATACTTTTTCTAACACCAGAGGGTGAAAAAAGAGGAGAAAATGGTCAGGAGAAAGGAGCTGGAATAAACTTGACATTCATTCAGTGAAAAGGCTTTAGTGTAGGCAAGTTTCACCAGAAAAAAACACATGCTTCTGCATTAGTTGAAGACAGTTTCCTACATATCTGGAGATGAACTGATGCTTTCTAAATCAAAAGAGATGATGACAGAGGTGCACATATCATCAATATATTGAAGAAACTGCATGGCCATTTGTCTCACAGTCTTCTTTGACAGCTACACAAAAAGAAGGTAAGGAGCCTGAGCACTCCACAGGACCATGGATGAATTAAGAATCATGGAGAAATGGATCACCACTTCTAGGGAACTCTCTAATAGCAAGCTCCCTGTAAGAGCAATGAGCCAAAGGGCTAGTTGAGTGTTAGAGTGCTCTATGGAAGAACCCTAAGGGAATTCCCTCCACCTCTAGGTAACCAACAAGTGTGTTGCTCTCACCCAATGGAGAATGAACAAGTGCATCTGACTCCAGGTCCATTGCCAACAGTATACTGGCAATCAAAACTGTTATTACTGCCATTCTACATCTTGCTCTGAAACTTGGTTTCTATCCAACAATAATATATAAAACAGTACTGGTGTAGGCTTGCCATTACTGCATCAGTATCTTTCTCAGAAAAGTGAAGTTACAGACAAGGCATCAAAATACCAACATTGTTGACTTCTACTTTTTCAGTGGTATTAATGTACCGCTTTTAAATTCTCAGATATGAAAACTGACATGCCTAATACTGCAAAAGCACATAAACTAGCTCCTATAGTAATGACCTAAATATAGAGACACACTTTTATCTCTTCCTCAACTTTATAAACATGTAAAACTGATTTATTTTTTAAGTTTCAGAATGAATTCTTTGTTCATGTATAGTACTTAAAAAAATTCAGTAGCAGCAACAACTGAGGACAGATCTCATGCCCTTTACAAATGTTAAAGCTAGCTTAAAAACACATTGCCTTCCATGAGTTATAAATAGCTTGGGGCAAAATTTTCTAATTACTGATTTTCAATGAAACTTGGTGCTCGAATCACTTTCGAAAACAGAATTTCAGTGTTTCTGAAAGCCTCATCTATAATTTCTGTTCTCATACTGTGAAAACAGATCCATTTTCCAAGTTATCCTGGCAGTAATCATGGTCTCCACTTGATAATGAACCCTCTGCGAGGTCTCTGACACAAGAGCAGCAGACTTAAACAGAAAAGAGGACAAGCATCCTTCCGAAGTGCTTAAATTATGCACAAGACATCTAACACAGATCCTGCTGGAAAGACCTCTTCAGTAACTTCTGTCATTATTGCCACACTTCTCGGTGTCACTTTCACTGGTGAGCAGTGGACAGTGCCCTTTCTGATAAACACATACAGAACAGAAAATTACTTAGGCTTAAGTCATGACTTGCCATGACACATCTCTAAGAGAAATGAAACACTTCCATCATAAACTTTTTTTAGAAAGACTTCAACCCACAATAGCAGTTGTGGCCACCATTAAAAAAAGAATGTGAGTGAACTAGTAAATTCTGATCAGAAAAAAATTGGGATTCTTCACTTTCCATGCAGAAGCATTCAAAATTCATTCTCTGTCACCCTTCCACACTAAGTAATGTTACACAGTGATTTCTGAAAAGGTAGCACAACTGAGAAGGCTCACTTTCTTATCTCCACCAGCTCAAATACATTGCTTCAGTTAAGGAGCACTACTAGTAGAAAATAGAGGTTGGAGAGCAGTCATACCTTTATGTGCTCCAAAACAGCTGTTGCAACATTTGTATGAAGATCAATGAGCCTCTTCTTTTCCAGAAGTTCTGGAAGAGAGCTGAAGAGATTAAAAACAAACTAACCTGCTGATCTGCACTATTATTTGAATTGTGTATTGTATAAAGTAGGTACAAAAAAAAATTATAGAATCATAGAACAGTCTGGGTTGGAAAGGACCATTTAAGACTATTAAAATCTAGAATTATAGAATAGGATTGGAACAAAGAAATTACAAGTTATTGATGTAATGATTCTAATGACAAAAACAGAATAACATAAAGAAATTAGTCACATGTAATAGTAAACCACGTTTTTACCTCGACTAGCAAAAAATACAGGGTAATTCAACATTCCGACTGAAAGCTTGTGACCAACAACAGACAAGTGCCTTGCTAACCTAAACAAATAATCCACTACATGTAGTTCATTTCTGATACATATAGGTGTCAGTATCTGCCAAGTAACAATACTTGCAAAAAATCAAATAATATCAAATAATTATAAAATTATATTAAATAATAACATCTGTCAAATAAATATAGAACTTCTGGATGTCCTGGAATTTGACACAGGTACTTGTGCATAGAACACAATTCTCTATGTAGGGTTTGTGATTGCAATATTTTTTTCTGGGAAATGGGAAACAGAATGTTAAATTTACTTTGGAGAAAAATTGTTACTTAAGGTGTTATGATCTACATGATTTTCACTGTGAGCACTTGGCAATCACATTTATAAAAGACTGCTCAGGATCTATACATTTTCACATCCAAAAGCACCCTGGATTCTCTGTGTCCTACTCAGTTTAGTAACAAGCAGATGATCAGGCACTTAATGACACTGACTGCATGTCATGAAGGCCATGAAGTTAAGTCACCATACTGTCTTTTCTTCTTTAATCAATTATAAAAACTATGTAATACATATCTCTGATATGTATTTAAAAAAAAAAGAAAACCAAAAGACAGGAGATATTCTATGTTAGAACTTCTGGTTTCTAATTGCTAACAGATATTCCAAAGTTTTCTAGTCATTATAAAGACTAAGACCTAAACTGTGTCTTGCTGCTTTGGTGTCCATCATATGCTAGCAGGAAAAAGATAACCTTTCTCTGATAGACAACAGAACAGCAAAGCCTAGTTCAATTCTTCCAGAGAAACATGCCTAAATGGAAGATCCTATTGGTATCTGGACTTCTCAGCATAATTCTAAAGGCTAGGGCCAAAACCCAATGCCTTAACCTGAAAACTAGCATCTTGAGAAGTACAAAGCTTTAAAACTTTATAGGGGGAGCCTGGAAATATCTGCTTGATTTTTGGAAACTGTCTGATCCATCACACATCCTTTGTAATTCAGATAAAATTATAACTAGGCATAGCATACAAAGTAACTTTGGAAACTCACTAAGAGACAACTAACTAAGGCAGGCATGCTGGATTTCACAGTACGCTGGGCATATCATCCCATCTATCCTCAGAGTAATTATAGTTTCTTCTTCTTTCTGGTTGGGTCTTAGTGAAAGGCAGCAAACTAAACATCTTCCTTCTCCAAAGCATTAGTGGAATGAAAAAAAAATTTACAAGGAGAAACAATTCTAAATCTCAGACTTTCACTGTCATCCATGGTGGCCAGGTCTCCAAAAGCAGGAGAGTAAATTTCTCATGCAGAGTTGTTAATAACTATAATCTTGCCAACAGATGTTACAGGAACTACAGGAATCAAAATGTAATTAATTACACACTGTGCAAAGCAAGCAGATACTTAAAGAAGTGGATTTCACTAACAATTCCTTTAATGAAAAAATGCAGAGGTTAATATTTTTTGGTGGAAGAGTGCATGCAAATCTATGATGCACTTAGATTACTCAGCTTTGCTGAGGAAACACTCCAAAGTCACGTGTACAGGGCTCATACCCATTGTGGAAGTTACACGTGAAAGCACTGGTCTAGGATATTGCATTTAACTTTACCAGATTAAGAAGGCATTTAAACTACATTATTGGGTTCAATAGTCTACATTTAAAGCTATTGATTTCAAAGAATATTAAAAGTGCAATGACATAAAAAATTAGAAATGGTTACCAATTAATTAAAAAATAATACCTTATTGATCACTTACCTGACAGCTGAAGTTAGCTTAGCTGTATTATCTGAAAGCATACTTATTGCTCCTTCATCCTCCCCTTCTATACCCTGGGTTTTAAGGAAGGGTTTGGAAAGAGGAATAAAAACAGTCATAGTAAGTACAAATATCACATATGCAGATACAGTCAGTATATTTAAAATCTGTTTTCTCACAGTGGTATTAATGTCTGAATAGCATTTTTCAGTTAGTATGGAAGTTGTGTAACTGCATTATACACAAGAAGTTGAGCCTTCTCATAAAACATGGTACTTCTAGTTCTACTTTTAATATTGTATTATGGCTTAAATGCAGCCTGTGCTGATAATTTTTGTGTGTGGGATGACAGGGTGTGCTAAGTACCTATACAAGTCCTCCACATAATACCTTTACATAAACCACATACAGGTGCCAAACTTACCATGATACTTTTAAGTCTTTTGACTTCATCTTCTTGGGCTCTGTAGGATTCCAGTTCTTGCTGAACAGACTCGGCTACCTCTGGAAAAGGACTAATGCAATACTCTGCATTAGGCTCAGTTAAATCAACAAATTGAAACACTAGAGCCACACTATGAAAACCTTTTTGGAAATAACAATACACCAAGCATGCACCAGTATCAAATCAATGAAAATGACATCTCACTGTGGATTTACTTGAACTTTCTAAGATATATTCACTGCTTTTAATAATTTTATGTAATTTTGATAAGAACAATTTTGAGCTCTGTAACAAATAGCTAATATACAATTAACATGAGCAATGAATATTGACAATGATGTGGTGAGTTGACCCTGGTTGGACCAGACTGCACCAAGACACATCTCTACTCAGCAGGACTGGGTGGGGAGAAGATAAGAGGGAAAAACCTAAAAACTGATGGGTTAAGATACAAGCAGTTGAAAAAGGCAAAGCTTGTGTGTGAAAGCAAAGGAAAACAGAGGATTTTATTCTCTACTTTCTACTAGCAGGTGATGTCTGGCCACTTCCCAGGAAGCAGGGCTTCAATAGGCAGTGGTTGTTCCAGAAGACAAACATTGTAAAAAAAAAAAATTGAATGCCCTGCCCTTCCTACTCCTTTCTCTTAGCTTTTATTGCTGAACAGATGCCATATGTTATGGAATATCTCTTTGTTTAGTTTGGGTCAGCTGTCCTGCTTAAATCCCCTTCCAAGATCTAGCCTATCCCCAGCCTACTGGTGAGGGGGAATGTTGGAGAGGCAGCCTTGATGCTGTGCAAGTGCTGCTCAGCAGCAGCCAAAACACTGTTGTGTGACCAACACCTTTCTAGCTACCAATACAAAGCACAGCGCTGGGGGGGCTGCTGTAGGGAAAATCAACTCCGTCTCAGCCAGACTCAATACACCTTAAAACCCACCCCTCAAACTTATATTTTCAAATAAGCTTAAACCCAGAACTACCATAATATGAAGAATACTTAAAATTTGTATAGACTAAATTATTATAAACTGTGTACCTATACAGCTTACCTGCCCTTATGTTTTTGCCAGAATTTATCAGATGCAGTTAAATCATAGGACTTCTTATTCTTTTTCTTAGGTCTAGCACCTGCTGGAGAACTTTCCATTCCTGTTGATTCTTCCAAGTTAACTCTATTCAAATGGAAATCCTGAAATAAAGAAGAATCTTATGTAAATATTTGACAGTTTTTAATTATTGATTCAGCCTTTTATATTCAACCAAATACCTTCTAGAATATTTTCTAAAAAAATATTAACATATCTATTAGACCTTCATAAAAGGGCAGGAAACCGTTTAGTAGCTAACTAGATAATAACAACAGCAATATAAGAACTCCAAAATCAGTTACTGAAACTCACAGTTACTGAAAAAATACCAAACAAAGCAACAAATGTTAAGCAAAGACATTTGATTGTTTCCTATGTGAGCAATCTTCTGACACAGAACTTTAAACACTGTTTTATGTACAGAAAATAGGCTATTTAGCAAAAACTGTGCTCTAACAACTGTAGAAAACTAAAGTATAAAAGTGTTGCAGAGAAAAAGTGTTTCTAACGCCGAATGTCACTTACACAACTATAACAAATGTATCAAAGCTTCCAACAGCAACAGGATTACTATTCACCGTGAAGACTGCACTGCTACACCTTCACAGCTCTTTCCCTAATTTTTTTAGACACTGGTGAAATACTGAACGCATAATAAAGCAAAAGTTTGGAACAAAGCTGCTATTTCTCCATACAGCTTTTCTTCTTCCACAGAGGCATGGATATAGAAACTCCATCGCTCTGCTGGAGGACACAGTTATGCTCACATACTGTGTCACCACACTGCTCCCTGTAGGTCTTCTTGTTCTTTCCCCCATTACTTTTGACAAAGACTGCTCTGTATTTTCTGCAGGTTATATATTCCCTCTGGTTTTCAACAAAGATTACTAACAAGTATTCCATTTGCTGATTTTATCCTAGCCCTTTTTAAGAACATTTAAAATTTCAAAAGTGTCCTTTCCTTGGCAAACAGTGATAGACTCAAATCTTCAGCTATACAGAATCTGTCATGAACCTTTTAGAACCGATATTTTTTCTAGAAATAAAACTCCACTTTATTATGTTCATTAGAGTATACAGAAGCAGATAACTGTAAGTGAAACTGTCAAATAAAATTTTAAAATGTTTCTAGTTATCCCTTGGCATGGTCTTAAAATTACACAGTACAAACAATCCATGCCAGAAAAGAAGTAAAACTAGCTAGAAATAAAACTAGTAGAAGTAGCTACTCAAAGGAAACACAGGCAGTCAATGAGCACAAACCTCATCTTAACATGTGTAATGTTTCAGCCAAAGAAGAGTATTTTTCAAGTACATGTATTCAATAACAACTTGCTGAGAAAAAATTCATTTGACTGCAAATTTAGTTGTAATTTTTAATGAAGATCTATGTTTTGGCTCAATTTAACTCACCAGTGACCTGTTTTCCAAGTTAGTTTTGGCATTTACAAGGAGTTTTCCCAAAATCATTCTTATTGACTAGTGTTCGTCCTTTCAGTTCCCCATTTTGTCCTTATAAGCCTTTCTATCCATGCCTCCCATTTTTCTGTATCCACTCCTGAAAGGTTTTTTTATTCAGAAATAGGAATCTCTTCTCACAAGCCTGTTTATGTGCAGAAACACCATGGTAACACTTTCACAGTTACAATTCATGGCCTCTTAAAAGGCTACTGCAGTTACTTCACGAAATATTATGCTCAGTACATGAAGAGCCTGGCAGGCTTGCCTTGAAGGTGAGTAACTTCACTGGTTTTGAAATTAAACTTTTGCCCTTTCCATGGAATCACAGATCACTTGGTTACAATGTCACTAAACAAATTCACAATCCTATCCACTCAGTTAAAAATAAGATGCAACATGTAACAAGTTGTTCTAAAGAAACTATAGAAGCCTGATGCAGTAGATGTAAATATCCAGTGATCCTCGAATCGTTCTTCTAGAGTTATTCTAGTACCTCAGCATATTTGTAGCATTAGTTGTCCTCAGCTTCCAGTACATCTTTGATCACTCGGCATCTTGATGCACTGAAAGTCCTACCCCAACACATGCCTGAGGCCACCAGCACTACCTTCTTTACATGGCAGATGAGCTGGAGTCAAACAGATGGAACTTTGCACGGTTTTACTACGTAGCAAGTGAGCATTTGCTGATTTAGCAGGTGACAAGTTGAAGTTAGTACAGGCCTTGGGCAATAGTGTTTACACCTGTAAAAACTGTAATTTGGGTTTCCATAGCCTACTCTTTACTATTTTTAAAAGAAACGTAAAAATTCAGAGCTTCTACCTGCAAGTCTCTAGACAGTGCATATTATTGGACAAAAATCAGTGCAAACTGTAGGTTTTTCTCTTCTGTTTCCTAAAGAAACTAGGCCAAAAATTCTTTATCTGTAAAAAGAACCCTTAAGAGGAAGGCACGTGTCATAAAAAATTAATTACATAAAATAGAATTTACGAGTGTCCTAAAACATCCCATTAGTGCTGAAATGTTTTCATCGTAGTAATGCAAATTTCTGGCCAACACTCCATGTATGACTATACACTTCACAATCAACTTTGTACACAAACACATATGTGCATATACCTGTTTCATGTATTCCTCTAACAGTCTCAATAGTAAACCCAAAATGTTTCTCAAAGCTAGACATTAAAATGATTTTCATCAATAACTCTCAGTGCAAAAAAGCCTCCAGATACCAATTATTCTTACTCATTTTATTTAGTCCATGCCTATACACAAAATGCATAAATCCTAGGTAAATAATATTAGCTTTCATTCAAGGACATTTCTAATACTGGTATTACAAACTTGAGGAAATAAAGGCAATTTAAGGCTATACGAATTTCAGAAAGATTATTTTAAAAATCTGTTTCAGATTCCTCCAGTAGGGTCATATACTACTTGGTATCTCTGTATTGAACACCTACACCACCTTGTGGAGAAAAATAGGAAAATGTGTTTTTAGAAATTCTAACTAAAACCAAAAGTGGTTTAAAAACACATTAAAAGCATTTGTTTTTCAAAACTGAATTGCACTTCATAGAGTTTGGATATTACATAACACAAAGATCAGGAACTACTGAAGAAAAAGCTAGGATTGCTGAATTACCTATCTTTTGATTTCAACTTTTAAAATATTTTAGAAATTATTGCTGAGTAAACTTTCTAGAGAAAATCTTTCAAGTTGTTTTTTACTGAAATAACTTCCAAATAAAACAGACAAAACAGATTTTGGATTAAGAGATAACCTGGTAGTAAGTTTAACAAGAAACTGAGTGAAAAAAAGTTTTGGTAACAAAATCAGATTTATCCTTACCAGAACATCATGCACTAAAGCTTGGTATGTCCAAGTATGATGTAGAGGAGTTGCTAAATCTATGTTTCTGTCAACAAGGACTAATAGGGGCCTTTGGAAGCTGAAAAGATGACACTGTGTTAGTACTTCTTTAAACAGAATTAAAACACCCCAGTAACATTCTGAGTGATATCAACCACCTTCCACATCATATTTCAAACCAAAAGCAAAATTGCCTACTGCTGAGCTCCTGTAGCCTTCCGCAATGTAACAGGGGCTCATCACTGCCAGAAATTCCAGGAATCAAATCTTAGTAATGATAAAAAGATTATTTTATTTTGCACTAAGTGAAATTACCGACATATAAATACTGAGCAGAAGTCAAAACACTGAATAGCAACCAGCTTTTTAGGTATTAACTAATACATTTTTGTGTGGATACACATTTGAGTTCCAAACAACTGTTTGTGTAGGTAATATTTGACCTTAATCCCCAATATGAACCTCAAATATAAAATCTCTCTTCCCAGGGTCTTTAATTTCATTTTTCTCTTTGCTTGTATATAAGGTCCATGAAAAAAAATTATAAACTTCTGAGATGTACTGTGGTAGTTCTATCAATACTCAATTTTGTGGTAAACGAATGCATTTGTGCCTAAAGGTCTGGGGTTATGGCTACATGAAAAATCTATAGTGAAGATAGGAAGACTGTGAACCAATAGAAAACTATTGCAACCATTTCCTTCAAGTTATCCCTACAGCAAACACGCCCGCAAAAGTATATTTGCACAGAATAAAAGCATGTAAGTTCCATGCTCTGTATTTCCTTGCAGTAAGTACTTTCACTTAAATATACAATCTCAAGAACCTGATTCTGAAAACCAAATTAAAGACTTGAAGACATTTAACTGGTTAAAGTTTCCAATGCTTCCCTTTCTTTGCATTTTAATTTTGAGGGTAATGATGCTATACCATCAGGAAAACAAGTAATGCCTCTGAAGGAAAAGCAGTGGTTACAATTCTGTTCCCATAAAAATGAGGCAACTGGTATATCACAACTATTCTCCCTCCTTTCAATCTCATTCTATTTAGTCACCCTTGAGTTTTTGTGCCTTTTCTCCAAGTTCTGCTCTTAATTTGATATAAAAGTATGATGACTGTTTTATATCCAGTTAAGAGATTATAACAGCTTCACTTCAGCTACACTCTTGTTAATACACCCCTCACCTTCTCATGTACAGTATAAACTCCCAAAATACACTTTCCTCAGGCTGCCTGTGGAATACTGAACTGTCTGGTGACAACAGTACAGAGGGATGCCACTGAGAACACATTACCGGATGCATGCAAACATCCACAAAGCATTCAAGTGGTCATGACTTAACAGACCTTAACCATCTACACATGCAAGTGGTAGGCCTTAAGCAGTTCTCCTCTGGTATATGTAGGGATCAGCTGAGAAACACCTGCTTTTGACAAAACTACAACTGGTAACAGAGTGCACAAGTGAGAAAATTGGTCTTTTTTTCTTTTAATGGACTAAAGGTTGCTAAAGATATGTTCAACTGGATATCATAGTCCTGTAAACAGTATATTCGCAGAAGCTTGGTTTAGAGGGTGAAAAAAATTAACTGGCTCATTAAATAATTTTTGACTTACTGCCCTAGGACCGTACATTTATTAGCTATAAAAGTTTTAAAATGGGTTATGCTAAGAGATTGGAAAACTCCCTTAAGAGAATATAAATTGTTTTAATATAGAAACAAATTCTTGTAAATACAGTTTTCAGTACAGTGGTGACTTTATCCTAATGAGATATTTCAGACAACTGAAATATGAAAAATAAAAATACATAGTTGTTACTAACACAATACCTGAACTGGCCAGCTCCAAGTGTGTCCCCTGTAAAAAGACTGTTTCTGGCATCTCTTAGATTCTCTCTGAGCTTCTTATCCAATTTCTGAGGAGTGGAAAAAAAACAAAACCACTTTAAAAAACCAATGGTTTCCTAACCTCTTTATATGATCAATATTAAAAGATTTATTGTGCTGGTTTTGTAGTTTATAATGTCTTAGGTCCACTGCACATGGGAAAGAAAGAAATCGTACCTCTATTTTCTCCCTCCAGCATTTATAACTTTATTCAGGACTACACTGAATATATTTCCTTTATGCCCACTAATCTCCTCCCAGACAATTAACACAATTACCTTTCCCTAAACATGCAAATAGAAAATACCAGTAGGAGGCACCAAGAGGGAACCACAGCAGAAGCAGCAAATTGGGCTGCCAGACACTGCCACACAAGTGTTTCATAAAAATGAGATTATCCTCAATATGAATGCATGCACACTGAATGCTTAGGTTTAATCAGTATTAATGCTTCACTGACAGGAGATGTGAGGGGGAGGGAAGAAATGAAGCACAGTGACTCCTAAAGAAGACAGTGCTATAGAGGTTGTTCATTGTGATTTAGTTTGGTCATTTCATCCCTATTTGATGATCGAATTCAATGTCAGTTTAGTCTGATTTAGTAACAATGTCTTGTACTTACAGGATTTCCCAGTAAGAGAAATAAAAATTTTTTACTGAGACACATAATAAAACACAAGGCTGGACAACCACTTTTTAAACTGTGTAGATGTGTCTTAATTATACTGTCAAAAAACCTTGATAAACTCTAGATTAGGAGTAATTATTTATATGTAAGTTTCTCATCCTCTGATTCCATAACATCACAACTTCTACAGAAGAGTTCAATGGAATTGAAATCAGAAATGAAAATTAATGTATCTCATTTCCAGTTTTATTTCCTTCATAAGGAAAAGGATATAGTAACACTAGATCTCTGCATAGCATTGAGAAAACTAAACATGGCATTTGGAAAGTTTTAAAACAATGATAGGTGTTTAGAAAAACAGGTCTTACCACTGCCACCATTTCAGCTGCAGTTCCTCTTGAGCATCTGATTATAGGAATAGCGCCTAATAAAAAAATACATTGACTTCTACGTGCATTATAATTTTCAGATTATAAATTAATGTATTTTTCACTAACATTCTGGCATTAAATCCAACCTTACATAAATTTTTTCACTTGCAGTCTTTATCTATGAAACAAAAAATACTATATAGAAATATTAGATAAAGTTTTACAAAAGTAAGTCTCATACAAGACCACGACAAATAAAGTACACACTACAAAAGACAGCTAATGTATTGTGGAGGGGACAAACCATCTCATAAAGAAGCATTAAAAGTTATTTTCAAAAGGTTAGAAGTCCCTTGAAAACAACAGTACGCATTACATCACCACCACCACAATATATGCATTACAACTCACTGCAGGGTAATGTTACTTTCACAAGCACATTTTCCATTTGCTTTTAGGTTTCAAAATATTTAGCTACTGTTTCTCACTTATCCATATAAATATTAAAATTTCAAATTTTTCCAAAACCATAGAGTCTAATTGACTGAGTAAAAGACATTCAATTTGTGTCACACTAACACTTGAGAGAACTGAATAGGTCCACGAGAATCTCTCTTGAACACATGGCCCCATAGCAATCCCCAGCTCCCCCTGTAGGAAAGCTATCTCAGATTGACCAATTTCAGTTAGAACTTAGATTAAATGTCATCACTATGAAAAATGTATGAGCTAAGTATCGAGAAAGCTCACAATAAGTAAAGTTAATGTATCTTCCTATTCCTTGAGTTATTTCAGTTAGATCTTTGAACAGTTCGTGCAAGGAGTTTTTTCCTTTTTCTGTGAGGGTGGGGGTTTTTTTTGAGAGCTACAAATCCAAACTCAAAGCACTACATTGTAAACCAGGGTTTTGTAAAAACAGCGATTCCAGACCTTTGCACTTCAGTATTCTTCTCCCATTGATACTGAAGACTAAGACTCAACTCATGAAAGACAGACTTTACTGTACTTTGCAGTGATATAAAGCAATAATTTGAGCAAGATCATTATCCCACCCTGTGAATTATTGAGATTTTCGTCACAGATTTACTTCTGCCTTTAATTTTCTATATGGAATCACTAAACTAGTTGTCTCACTGAATATGAAAAATATGCAAGAATTTGGAAACTTACCAAGTGTAACAAAAAAACAGAAGAGACTATCAACAATAGTGTCCATTATCGTTTCCATTTCTGTGTCCGTTATATCTGGTCTGTTAATGGCTAAAATAGCATGGGAAAGAGTAAGGAATAGGGTTAAGTAAGTTTATGCCACTTTCACACTGAGAAAGCAATCTTCTTCTTACCTAAGGGCTGATAATAGCCAACAGCTTTTGTTGCAGAAGAGATCAAATCAGGAAACGCCCCTCTTAGCACATCTACTAGTTCCTGCCCCTTTTTTTTTGGAGCAAAACATTGGGAGAACTTAATTATTGCTTACTGTATCAGGTCAAACAGAATTATTTCCATTTCTCTCTGACTGCATACTGCAACTTTTGGATTGTGTTAGCATTGCATTATCAAAAACCTCCTAGGAAATCACACATTATGGAAGAGAAATGGCCATACACTTGGAAAACATTTTTCAGGGAAAAAATCCTCAAAAATTACTTGTGCAATTTAAAGAGAATTATAGTATGAAGTTATCTGTGATTAAAAATTTTAAATCCCACCTCTTGTAACAGAGATTCCTTTTCTTTTTTTGCAACAAATTTGCTGTCAATCTCTAGATTAGGGATAATTACCAAGTTATAAAAAATTTCACATGACAGCTAAGACAGATTTCCCTCACACATTTAGGTCAGAATAGGAGACACATAGCAAGATTTCTCTTAAATATCTACCACTGACAAGAATATAATAGCCAACAGGAAACATCAAACCAAATCTCATCACAGATCTCCAGTCAAGCACTATCTCAGGATTCACGCCATAAATCCTGTCCTTGTCAGTGTTATTTTACCTCTAAAAATTACTCATATAACTACCTGTCTTTTCCTCTTTCTTCAAAAATGAATCTCAAAGCTCCAAGCATTATAAGATTTCCATCCTAAATTTATGCATGGCCAGCCACAACAGTTCCCTAACTTTAAAGGTGCTTTTTTTTCCCCCAGCTTTTCTCCTCTAAGAACTTTTAGAGGGCTGGATTTTAGTGGCAATTTCTATCAGCAACTATACTTCGCAATCCAAAGTTTTGACTAGGCTGTTAGGAGGACAGTAGCAATAGAACGTTCAAGTTTCTGAAATATCAACACCAAGGATGGGAGACTGTTTGCAGTATCTGTATTTTTCTGTAACATCAAAGCTTTGAAATTAACTGGGGCTATCATTCTGTAGTTATCTCCCACTAATGGTTTCCCAGTTTACAGGGGGGAAATAACCTTATTTTTATTCTCTTATCTTTTTCAAGTTTAAAAAGTACTCATTTATGATGTTCCAGTAATTTGCATACTGCCAGGGCCTTCTACTTTTGTGTAACATGCACATTTTATGAGCAAATTCCTTTTCTTGCACCACAGCAATCAACACAGATATTCAATATTACTGCTCATTAGGTCAACCTTTGAGAAACTCCATTAATAATATTTCAGTAAAATGTTCTATCATGTTTTCTGTATGCTCCTCTCTCTCCACTGTAGTAAGTTTATGGGGGAATGCATCTATTACAGAAAAGTAAGTTTAGGTCTCCTACATTTTGTTGCTGTTCTACAAAATTCAACCAAATGGTAAAGAATGGTAAAGAAGCCTTCGAATAGTGTAAAACAGGATGCCCCAGACATTGATTTTATACATTTATAGGTAATCTATTCTAATATTCCACTATCTTTAATGTTGGAAAGTGCTCCTAATATCGGATCAGAAACTTTCTTTTTGCAATTTAAGCTCATCATTTCTTGTCCATTACTAAACAGAGAGAATGTACTGTGTCCTTTCTGTTTATGAAGGTCTCTCACATAATTGAAGAATTTTATCATGCTTATTTGTCCTGACATGACCTCTCTGTAAATGAAGTCATACAGCCAGGAAATCAGGAAACTGAAAATTAACCTGTTTTGTTATATTTGTTCCTAGTTCACACATTCAGCTATATTCCTGGCCACACATGACAGTGCTGCTGCAAGAACAGTGGCCATCTTTCATCACCCTTTCATTACATTGACTTACAGAGATTATGAAACTACATATAAACTGGCAGTTTCCTGCTAGGGGTATTCTCCAAAGGCAAAACAGACCATTTCTTCCTCACCCCTGCACTCCTACTACCTCTCTGTGTCAGATCTAGAACTCATAAAATGAGACAGATCCTCTTAGTGCTCTGTTGGAAAACTCATCACTCTCCATGGGAAATCTGATTTCTGTTCAAAGCTTGGTAACAGCCCACTTTCAGACTGGTTTAAATATAGTGTGGAGAATTTCAGTGGCCCAAGAGAGGAAAATAAGCCAGACAGACACTGACAGGTGCAAAACATGTTCAGTCATTTTAATGTCATTCTTTGTGAGCATAAGGAATCTTATGAGAGCCAGTCAAGTACCTTTACATGCAGATGAACAAATCACAAAACAATTACTATTAAAACTCTTAACAGCAGGTTTCAGTGGGAAAAAAAGTCTGCTTTTCAAACAAAAATGTCCTTCATTCTGCCAATAGAATCGATCCACAGTGTGAGACACAACTGAGTATTACAGATCCAGTTTTAGAGAAAGGCATTGACTTTGGTAACTGGGCAAGAGAGGAAAAATATCTCGTTGCTAAATGTTAGGCATACAGAAACTTCTCATCTCTACCTGGTCACTAGTGAATATTCTATGCATCCAAATAAACCAGGAATTAACTGTGTGACACTGTGTCTAGACACTGTGACTACACTAAAGTAATGAGGAGGTGTTGCAAAAATAGGGTTATCTTGACTTCTGCTGCTTCCCTTGCATTGCATTTTTAGATCCCACAAATGAACTGGTATTTTCTAAGGAATGGGTCAATTAAACATACACACTGCAGCTCCAAAATTACTAGTTCAGATGCAAAAAGAGGAGAAGATGAGCCAAACTACAGCAGAAGCAGCTAGACAATGTACGCTGTAATAGCTAGCCATTTGAGTAAGAGGGGCATGAGAGTGGTAGTTCTCTGTACATTTTAATATATTGAATAAGTCAGAGGAGTACAAAAATCAGAACAACGGAGGGAGGAAAATCATGTGGGCAATTATGATGAGTATATATATTGACTTGAGCTGACATAGCTGTAAAGGTAACTGAACTAAGAAAGCTGCTTGGTTTTCCTGAGAGGTTCCAAACCAGGTCCAACAAGTCTCAAGAAAAGAAAAGAAGAGCTCTGTGAAAGTGACTCCACTTGCACCTTTGAGACTTCATGAAGAAGCTGACATGCTTGGCTCACATGCTTGCAGAAGCAATCAGCATTTCTTATTGTGTAGAATGCCCTCTCCCACCCAATGTCTATCTATATGTGAAAATAATGTGCATTTTTTCCTATATTATTGCTTGTATAAAAAGCATTAATACCCATACATGTCTATATCACAGTTTTGCTTTGTTATTTAAAAATACATATTTATTTTTCAGTATCATAATAGACAAATAGTAAAGATGCTGAAATGAATATCTAAGAACTGCTTCATTCATGACTTTATGCATCTAACAGATTATCCTGAATGTTGAGCATAACAAAGAAAAATAAAATCACTGCTAGTTATTAGCTACAACTTCAAAAGTAAATTTCAACTTCAGACATTATGGTAAAATTTTTATATAAATTTTACTTACCACGATAGGAAACAAGTTCTTTGTTTTGGTTACACAATACAAACATGTCATCTTCTAAAGTAATAAAATTAAGATATTGATCAAACACCTAGAAAATAAGGAATAATGTTCCGAATAAGCCAGAGTGAAGCATAAAAAAAATGTGATTAACTGCTACTTCAGTTTGAACATTTTACAGATGTACCTGTTGAAAGAAAGAATGCAAGATATAATTTATTAATTAAAAAGCCTGCCTAAGGATTGAGTGATTAACACAAAATATTAGAGTACTGAGAAGTGCCAGAACAGTTCACCTGTTTCTGTGGACAAATTTTAGGTAGCCAAACATCACTGAAAAAACATGTATGGAGGACATTTCAATATTATAGGTTCATTTTTTATGAATATAAAGGACTATGACATGAGCAGCACTAAGCTCTTCGGCAGGAGAAAGGAAAGAGGGCAATATCTAAACAGTAAGACATTACAGCTCATGAATTCTAACTGTTCTGTAACATACCTGTACCTTCAGGAAAAAAATTAAATCTTTCTATAGAATAAACTATTAATGGGGTAGCAAAACAAAAAAATAAGATTTAAGAAAGTTGGTTTGCAGTGCTATACCAATTTATTCCTGTTGAGGATCTCAGGCTTAAACAATACTAGTAGAGTTCATTTCATTTCACAACAGGTTCTTAGTCTCATGCCAGTAGTACTAACTGGAGTGAGAAAAAGTGAATGTATTTAATTATATATGAAAGTAATTACTTAATTTACAGGTTTTGGTACAGGTATGCAACAAAAATAAAAGAGTAAATACCTGATACCTGCCTTTAAATTATAAAGGTATAGGAGTGTACTCAGTAAGAGTATGTATGTATGAAATATTACTTAAAATGACAACTGCACTCATACTGCTCTTTTTATGCGCCCATCCCAATACATATGCACTGAAGGCACTCAATCAGCTGATGAGATCAGGAATACTCTGAAACCTCTTATCACAAAAGTCTTGCAGCACTTGGACTTCTGACTAAGCTGAAGTATGATACTAACCTGCATTACTTAGATGACTGTAGATTCCCTTTTATTCCCTGTGTCCCAGACAATAAGAATGCAGTGACACCTGTAATGGGGACTGGGGAACTTTCTTACCTTAGCCACTTGAGTTACTGCATTAGCACCTATAGCAGCATTTGCAATATCTTCCAGTTTACTTCTTGAAATGGCAGAAATAAAGTTTAAATAATAAGATTCATAAAGCTGGTTTCGAAGATCCTAAAAGAAAGGAAAACCACAACCCTTTTCCTGAGTAAGTACTAATATATTTCTGACTAATTAAAAAAATAATCATATTCTTACTATGTGGTGTTACTATTATTCACAGTCAAACTAAATTTTCAGAAGTGCCTGGCTGACTGTTCATACAGCTCTGTACACAGTATTTTGATTACATATCCAGATACAAACAGTGTAACACAGAACTGCAAAAAACAGGAAATGAAATTTAAGCTAAAAGACAGCAATCACTAGTTCACACTTTACCACTGACCAAAAATACCCTTTGCTTTTTTCCTTCCTTTGGCAAACATGTGAACCTTTTATCTCCTCCCAGAGAATGTGAAAAACTAATCCAAGCCTCCCACTCAAAGCAGTGTCAAACAGTGCAGGTGGCTCAGGATTGTGTTCAGTCAGGTTTTGAACACCTCCACAAACTCTCCAGGCAATCTGTTCCAGTCTTTGGCCATGCTCATTAAAATAGCTTTTCTTATGTTTAAATGGAATGTTTGTACCCACTGCTTCTTGTCTTTTCACTCCTCAAACTCTCTCTCTGAAACACACAAGACATATTTACCCTTCTACTTTCTGGGAAACTGAAGTTTTGCATGTAAACATTTTGGGTAATAATTTTATGACAAATACGTGCTAACGTGTAAAAAACATCAGCAAAGGTGTTAGACATGCACAAGAATTCTATACAGACTCACACTCCAGTGAGTGCAGGGTAACTTGACATACTCTGTTGTGTCCAGTCATTTGAAACATTAAGGATACAAGTTACCTGGCACATTCTGTCAATATTTTCTTCTGTTGGCATTACAAAGTAAACCGCTGGAACATCTGGAATAGCATCTCGATCTGAATGCAAAAGCCTGACAGGAAGAAAAAATACATCTTTAATGTGTTGCTTCTCTGATAGGTGTAAAACTATAAAAGTTAAAGAAATTATTTATTTGTACAGATAAATGTAATTTTCTACAATTTCTGCCTATATTTAGCTACATTTTCAGCAAGAAAGAGACAGGTTAAAAAAAGAAAAAACAACTGTTGTATAAGTTTTGGCTGAATACATTAATAGTTGTCTTCAAAGTTTATTCAAAGCTGGAGAAAAGGCTTTAGAAATCTTCAAAAACAAGTTTTTCAGTCAGAGCAAGCTAAAATACTGCATCCACAAAGTTCATATATGACCTGTTGACATGATAAAAAAACCCTGCATATCTCTTTCTATTAAACTTGCCTTTCCTGCTTACGGGCAAGGTGCTCAGATGTTTTTCTCATATTTCTGCTGATATGTCAACATGTTAAACTGTGTTTCAATTTCTGGCCTTCACAAAAGTTACTAAACTTTTGAAAAAATAAATATATCTTCAAAGTTTCTTCATCATTATTACCACAGCTGAGGAATGGCAATGAACTAAATAAATGTAATCTGGAGAAAGAGAAATGGGAAATCTTTTAAAATAATACTTAGAGATTCCATATGCTTGACAGCATTAAATTTGACAGAATTAAATTCTATGTGTAAAAAGTCAAGCAGAGAACATGCACAGTCCCATGAAACAGTTTGTGCCAATATAATTTTAACATATATGATTACAAAGGGATTTGTAGAGACAGATTCCAAAAGAATACTTCTTGGATAATTTTTATTTTTGAACAAGAGCCTCCTGTACTTATCAAGAAATTCTACTGAACAGTGTTTGGAACTATTTTTCACTCTCTCATTCTGAATAATGCCATCTGATTTTAGGAACAAGTCAGGATACAAACTTCACTTTAGTAGTTATCTATTCAACAACTTTTCACTGGTTTGTTCATGATTTAGGGAAATATTAATTAAAGTTCTTTCTACAAAAAGTATTGCAATTTTTTAAAAGTACTTACAGATGCAAAGTGATCCCCATATCTCTCAGCTCTTTCACTGACAGTAGAGGTGAGATTATATCTTGGCCAAATCTGTCATAAATGAGAATCTGAAATAGATACACATAACCTTATAAAGTGCTGTAAAAAGTGGATACTGCAGAATATAGGATACAGTGGATGCAGGAATTCAGGTTTAGGGAACTATTACTCCAACATGAAAAGCACTTAAACATCTACCAATTTATAATAACTCATTAATTTGTCATGGACTTCCATTTGTGCTTATCAATAAATAAAATATAAAAAAGAACAAAAAGAAGCAGTGATAAAGGGGGAAAAATAATCATCAAGCCCATCTCCTGAAAACTGTCTTTACAAACAAGTCTGCCATCAGAAATTTGTGATTGCATGTTCAGAGTTTTTCTGACTGCATTTGGGAGAAAACAAAAGAAGAAGAGAGGGAAAAAAAGAATTAGTGAAAAAAGACAACAGATGAAGAGACAGAATATATGCTTTGTAGGTGCAACAACTTCTCATGAACTACAAGTTACATTCTAAAGGTAATAAACCTGGTGTGAGCTCAGCTTGTTCAAGGCTATCAATAGCTCTTCCCTTTGTATGGGCTTTTTTCTGACTTTGAGTTTAGCTGTAAGGTATCACGCAAGCTTCTGCCAACAGTATGAATGAGACCTAAGTATATTTACAAAATATCCTCCTCAGTTACTCATTAAAATAAAGAAACAGTTAGTCATTCGGTCATCAATAAACCCACATCTGAATTTTCCTCAGCAGTTCTGACAATCAGTTCTGTACATTCATAATACAGGAAAAAATACTTTGTACAAGTTAACAACATAGAGAAGATGAACTCAAGTTATTTAAAATCTGCAAATCTGAACTTTTCTGAACACTATAAAATTGTTATATTCCTGTTCAAATAGTTCTTACCTTCCATACTGGTTCTCCTGTGCTGTTTTTAACAGGAGGAACATTGAAGTTCAGCATACGTTTCAAAGCCACTAGAAAATAAAGCCGAATAACTCTTTACTCTCTTTACATTTCATCAACAGTGATTAGCAAGATTTTATTATACATTGTATCTGAGAGGAAAATAATCATAAAATATAAATGCAACAAGTCACATTTTCATTATTTTTATGCAGCTTTGACGGATGAGTGGTTTACATCAGCTAGAATTTATGAGCTCCAGAAGACACTGTAAAAGGAAAAGAAACAAGTTCCAAAGCATCGACTCTCCTTAGTTATACACGATATCTATATATATGTAAAAATAAATATATATGACATGGTTTGCCTTAAAAATAATTCCAGTTATCTTCCTGAAGGTACATCCTGGACAATAGGAACTAGTTTACTTTATTCCCTGATCTGCATTTCCTATGCCACTGGAGTAATGCTATACACACAAACAAAAAATATCTTTATGCCTGAATAAGACCAACACACATTTTAAAACATTTTGAGAACTCAGTTGAGGAAATTGCTGCTTTAAGGGGTACAAAACTCCCTTAATTTGCAGCAGGAAAACTCTTTGAAACAGCAGTGAACTTTCATTTAGCTTCCCATTCAACACTGAAACCAAAGCAGATTCCTTCACCTACCTCTAATTTATAAATCTATTAAGTAATTTATTTGATTCACCAAAACACTATGCGCTGCTCTCTTACCTCTGACTAGCAGCAAAGGACTATTTACATCAATATAAATTAGTGGGTATTCTCTTCAAACTCATAACTGTCACAAAGTTTTTCAAAGAGGAAAAACTTCCAGCAATCAGAGCAATGCATACCACTTTGCTCATACATGGCAAGCAGTAGAAACAGTTACATTCTGACTCTGGGCAAATGAAACTTGTAAGCATACTCAGTGCAGTCTCCTGGGATTTGCAGTATCACAGCTAAAGCTAGAGAGGACTTTGGGAGACCTCCAGTTCAACCTGCAGCTCAAGCAGTGTCATCTGTGAGGCTAGGCCAGGCTGTTCAGGGCTTTATCCCGTCAAGCCTCCAGGTGTGGAGATGCTACACGCTGTGCAACCTGTGGCACTGACTCTTTTTGGGGGAAAAAGCTTTTCCTTATATTCAGTTTGAACATCTCGTTTATGTTATGTAATTTATGCCTTTTACCTTACTAGTCCCTGATGACTTCCTTCAACTGTTGGACAGCTTTCCTGCACTGTAGTCACAAACCTGATGCAGTATCTAGACATGGGTCTCCCCTGGGGCTGGGCAGGGTGAGATAATCACTCCCCTCCATCTACTGGCTATGTTCCTGTGGATAGGGCCCAGCATGCTACTATGCAGGGGCTCACTGTAGGCTTGCTATCCACTGAGATCCCTCACAGGCCTTTTTGGCAGAGCTTTCCAGACTGGCAATCCCCCACACTGTTGCCTGTAGGTTGCATGGGGTTCTTCCTTTTTAGGTGAAGGAATTTACATTTGTCATTGTTAAATTCCATAAGATCTCTGCTGGCCCATTCCTCTTACCCATCTAGGTGCTTCTGAGTGGCAGCTGTGCCCTCAAACAGGACAGATTCCCCTAGTTTGCGGTCACCTGCACACTTAATCAGAGTACACTCTGACATGTCCTCCAGGTGACTAGTAAGAGATTTTAAATAGGAGAGGTCACACACTAAACTCATGTGGTGCTCCAGTTGTTACTGGCCTCTAGGTACACTATGTCTGATTAATCACAACCCTGAGCCTGATCATCCAGCTGGTTTTTTATTTATCTAGTTGCTCATCCATCCAGTCTGTAGCATCCTAATTTGGATACAAGAACAGTGTCAAAAGCCTTGCTGAAGTCAAGGTTGGTGAAGACAGAAAAGGCAGCATTGTGTACCTCAGCCTTATCTGTCTATCACCACTGAATGATCAGCTTCACTTACCAAGCATCCAACGTTTTTTCTTATTCACATTTTTGCTACTAATGTTGCAGCATCAGCATTTCTCATTTCTCTAGACATTGGCTGCATGGCTCAACTTCAGCCGAACTTTGGCTTTCCTAAGACCATCTATCCATGCCCAGGCAATGTCTCTCAAGTTCTCTTTCACAGCCAGCCAGTCCCTGCTTCCTCCTGTGTACAGTCCTTTCAAACCACATTACTAGCAGTGAAACATGACTATGGGAAGATCCAAGCTAGCAGTGACTGCTGAGTCTTCCTGGAAGCCAGTCTTCCACTTGCTTCATACTTTTTTCTTTTCTTCTTTTCTAAACACCATGGAACAGTCCTGAAGGTTGATTACAGGCTGCTCCTGGATTCTTTGGTCCCTCACTGCTTGTGATATCTTCAGCCTCATGAGAAATTTTTTTAAAGCCTATATGGTTATGTATTTTGGTACTACTGGAGCTGAAAGAGCTGCATTACAGAGTTTATCATTTAAAGTAAAACTTAACATGAGCTCTCTGTGAAGGAAGACAGTAATCAGACTAGCAATGTGCTGTGACAATCATGACAAACATTCAGCAAGACTCTGAGTTTCTTTTTCTGTACTCATATTGCCATTTCATTTACATTTTTGCTGAATGTGCCCTGGGGCAAGGATCATGTTTTTACCATGATTGCACAATGATATGCTTTGACTGGTTATGAATCTGGATAAAGGTCACAACAGATGGTGTACACACATGGCAATACAAACTCTAAATGATAATAAATCTCTTTCTTTTTCTATGTATCTTTTAGTTGCTGGATCTATCTTCTTGCAAAAGACCTCCCCAATAGAAGACAACATGGGTTCAGTGGTAAAGGCTGACTGAACTAATCAAGTAACAATGGTCAGCAACATGAACGGTGGGAGTGAGCACACCTTCAGCAGGTTTGCTGTGTGGTGAGGTCACAGAATCATTTAGATTGAAAGAGACCTCTGAGATCATCAAGTCCAACCTTTGACTGATCACCACCTTGTCAATTAGACCATGGCACAAGAGCCACATCCAGTTAGTTTCTTGAACACCTCCAGGGATGGTGTCTCCACTACCTCCCTGGGCAGTCCATTCCAAAGTTTAACAACACATTCTGTAAAGAAATTCCTCCTTAATAAGCTGGAGAGAAGGGATGCCATCTTGATGGATTTTGACAGGCTTGAGAGGTGGGACTGTGCAAACCTCATGAAGTTCAACAAGGCCAAGTGCAAATTCCTGCAGCTAGGTTGGGGCAATCTCAAGCACAAATATAGGCTGGGTGGAGAACAGATTTAGAGTAACCTTGAGGAGAGTGACTTGGATGTGTTGGTGGATGAGAAGCTTGACATGACCTGGCAATGCGCACTTGCATCCCACTGAGCCAGCTGAACCCTGGGCTGCATCAAAAACAGTGTGGCCAGCAGGTGGAGGGAGGGGATTCTGCCCCTCTGCTCTGGTGAGAGCCCACCTGGAGTACTACATCAAGCTCTGGGGCCCCCAGTGTAATAAGGATGCAGGCCTGTTGGATCAAGTCCAGAGAAGAGCCACCAAGATGATCTGGAGACTGGAATACCTCTCCTACAAACACAGGCAGAGGGAGTTAGGTTTGTTCAGCCTGGAGAAGAGAAGGCTCTGGGGAGACCTTAAAGCAGCCTTCCAGTACCTAAAGGGGGCTACAAGAATGCTGGAGAGAACTTGTCACAAGGGCTTGTAGTGATAGGACAATGGGGAACAGCCTTAAACTGAAAGAGAGTAGGTTTAGATTAGATGTAAGGTAGAAATTCTTCCCTATGAGGGTGGGTGAGGCACTGGAATTGGTTGTCCAGAGAAGGCATGGATGCCCCATCCCTGGAAGTGTTCAAGGCCAGGGTGGATGGGGCTTTGAGCTGAAGGTGTCCCTGCCCATGGTAGAGGGGGAGTTGGAACTAGATGATCTTTAAGGTCCCTTCCAACCCAAACCACCCTAAGAACATGGTGGAGCACAATAGAAAATATGAGAATACAGAATATGAGCTGAAAGAAAATTAGCTTTATTACAAAGGTAGCAAAGAGAAGAAAAACAAAGGATTGCAAACGAACATCAAACAGCACTATCAATGGCAGACGGCCACAGGAATGAGATTTCAGAAAGTAGACTACTGGCAGAAAAAGATGGACCATACTAGTAAATACTTAGGGTCCACACAGAGACTCTGTCTGAAATTTTTAGGGAGATGATCTTCAACATTTCATGCTAAACAAATGCATTAGGAACCGTCTATATTCCAAAGATACCTCAGTTGTCAAGGAGAAAGTGACACAATTTACAGCTCAAACTACTGACAACAACATTGGCAAGAAGGGAAATAGAGGACTGTGGACTCGACATCCTCTATGCTTTAGGAGTATGTTCAAGGCTCTACAAAGCTGCATCGAGACAGAGAAAAAAGTCAATTAAGGCCTCTCAGCAATGTATCAGAAGGGACTGAAAAACAAACCCTTTACTCACAGAAACCTGCATCGTTAGCTGTTAATCTCGCGTTCTCAATTTCTTGGGGGTCAGCACACGCTCGGATGCTCCTGTATTGTCTCAACACGAGCATCCCGGCAGCAGCAGCTTTATTTTTGCACCATTACACGCGGTTTCCCGCTAGTCCTTCTCAGGGGCCGAAGGCAGCCCTGACGGAGGGTGGGCACCCAGAGCCGCGACAGGAGGCACCGCCGCCGCCCCGGCCCCGACAAGCCCCTCCCGGGGCGCCCCCCGGGGCCCTGGGCGAGAACCGCGGCCCGCAGCCCCGCGGGGGGGACCGCCCGGCGGCCCCCGCTCCGTCGACGCCCACGCCCCGGGCCGGCCCCGCTGCCGCCGGGGCTGGGGCCGGTACTGCGGCGGGGCGGGCCCCGCGGGCCCCGCTCACCTGTCTGCTTCTCCCGGATCCCCGCCGCCATCTTCCCGCCGGGCCGCCCGCCCCCCCCCCCCCCCCCCCCCCCCCCCCCCCCCCCCCCCCCCCCCCCC
>JAWWEU010000158.1:36778734-36798750 GCA_035583155.1 Acropternis orthonyx | reverse complement strand
CTGCGCAGCCGCCGCGACACGTGGCGGGCCCCGAGCCGGAGCTGGGCCGCCCCCGCCCCCGCCCCGGCCCCCGCCCCGGACACCGCCAGGTGTACCCGGCCCGGCCCGGTCCGCGGGGAGCCCCGCGGGAAGCGCTGCCTGCCACTTAAAACAGCGGCCCCTGCCTTCCCCCGGCTGAGAACAGGCCCTTTCCACTCTCGCACTGAAGTTTCAGGGAGGTGACTGGAACAGCTTGGATGCATCCAGCTCTGCCACACCGGACTGACTACGTGAAAGGACTGCTGTTTCAAAACCAGGCAGCTAGCTATAAATAAGGTTACCAAGTTTCAGTGCGTTACCGCGAGGGTAGATAGCTAGGAGCTGGCGTGCCCGTGCCGCAGGGAGCACATACACCCCCCACGGGGCTCTCGGCGCCCTCACAGCCATCCCACGGGGGAAGGGCCCTTTCGGATACAAAGGTATCCAGATAAACATGCTAAGTACACCATATACATTAGACAGTGATAACACATCTAGGGCTAAGTCCCATTAAATCAACAAAATAAAAACACTTAAGAAAGTTACATATTTAACCCTTTATTGCACTTTGAACATATACATGACATTTCCCACATTTATTGATTATTTCAACATTGATGTCATGTATAATGTTGTTTGAAGATATAGCAATTCAGGCACTGATCTTGTAGTTGAAGTGAGAACTATTTACAAAATACATTTTCTTGCATAACATTCTAAATACGATTAAGTTTAAAAAGAACACGGTTTATGCAATATAAAAATCAGAGGGTTGCATTGTTGGCTTGGTTTTATTTATAAACATTAATATTTTGAAAATAACTTTCTGCATACATATGATTTGACACTTCAAAAGTTCAAGCATTTTAATTTTTCTTTTGTCCAACTAGGAATTCCCTTAGGTACAAATCAGTATAGCTTGAGCTTTAAAATGTTTTACCATATAATACAGAATCAAGATACAGTTTAAAATATTTTGTAGCCTCCAACATTGCATTTCCTTTTACTTAAGTCAGATTTTCTTTGACACTATTTTCAAAATGCATATGCAGAATGTGAGTGTGAACTAATGACAAATGCTCTCAAAGCCCTCAGGTCTTCCCATCACAAGCCTGACCATCTTAATGAAAAATAGGCAAAGCTGCAGCCCACAAGGGCTTAAGACTTTAAGCATAAACAAAATTCTTCTCCTTTTGACTGTATTTCACTCTTAAACCAGTTAGTTAAAAATGCTAACAGCTTTCTCTGGTAAGTGTCCTTTGAATGGGTGAAGGTAAGTCACAGAAATGTCTTATTCCCTTGGTTTTTAAACACAGAGCTAAAATACTTGAGTGTTTTTTATTATATGCACATTGTTAAGGAGACCATACTAAATCCACTAATATATTATTGTTTAGTAGAAAATTATCAATCTAGAAAATAAATAGCTTATTTGATATGCTAATTCCAGATGGAAGCTTAGGGTTTGATGCAGAAACTGTGAGGTGAAGTTCTTTGGGCAAACACAAAGAGGACTGCAATAGTTCTTTTATGGTGCTGACAAATCTTATAAAATACGCAAATTCTATAAGAATATATTTAACACACAACTGATGTATATGCAGTAATTCTTTCTGTGTTACAAAAATACTGAAAGTAAGCAACTTCCCTATTTTCCAGGTGTGCCTTAGGTTATGTTTATGTAGAATGAAAACTACTTGATAATACTGCACTTCAGTGACCTGCTGTAACAATGAAAAACCTGATGGTTGTTATAGCTATGTTAATTGCCCTTATGTTTTCAAGACAAGGGAGACCTTTCTGCGGTTTGATGGATTGGCAGTTAGCTTATTCAATGAAATTCTGATGAACAGATAAATTTTAGATTGGTCTATATAAATAAATGCTGAAAATGCAAAGAGGAGAGGAATAAAACTTGAATATATCAAGATTTACGTTGGAATGTGTAGATAAGAGTTGATCAAACCAACAAACTTGTTCTGAATGCGTACACATCAGTAGTAGAATATGGGAGCAAATTCTGTGTAAGAAAAACCCTTTGAAGTAATATTAGATACTACATGATTTTACGAATTCAGTGTTTGCATATAGCATTGTGGAGCAGATAGTTTTAAAGTTAACAATTCCTACAGCTGACATAAAGGTTAGTTCTACCTTTATATAAAATCCTTTCAACTGCTGAATTAAAAAGTAATAAGCAACAGAAGGTGTGAACTCTATTTTTGTAATCTCAGGTATGTTTTTGAACCCTTATATTTGCATTATCTTATTATTTCTTTCTCCACTGAAGGTTTTAAAATGCAGTTCATTTAGTTCCAGGTTCTGAACAGTTTCCCTTGCCACTGCAGATGCTGAAAGTCCAAGAACTGTCGATTAAAATTATTCAGAGTTTCCTACTTCTGTAAATTCTGTAACTTCTCATACAGAAAAATAACATATTACAGAAGACATTTATCTCTAACTAGGCAAGAAAAATGAACACTGCATTGGGTACACTACTCATTTTTAAAGTATAGTATCTGTAGGAGACTCTTTGCTATACTTTAAAAATACAAACATACAATATTACTCCTTTTTATGCAAGCAGATTTGCACCAAACCATTCTCCTTATAATGGTGGTAGACCATTCTGAAGGCTAAGAATACAAAGCTATTGGCAGAATGAGAGTCAAAAATTTTGCAGAGATAAAAACATAAAATATTATTGGAGAAAAAAAATTAGAAGACAGTAAGAAAATGCCTAGTATATAAACAAGTCAAATTACATTCTCCAATGTGAGCTCATACATTTATTTTTAAGGGGACTTTAATATGCTTTTGACTCAGAACCAAAAAACACTGCCAATCACTGTGTTAATTTCTAATATTCTTAAATTTTTACTGACAGGAGTTTGATGAGATTGTTTTAGCCATTTGAAGTAGTGTGAAATGTCTCATCTAAGGGTTGCAATAATTTCCTTAGACTTTGAAATAAAAAAAATAGATTAAGTGGTATATGGCATGCATGCTTTTGTTACCCCTCTGCCTCTTCATCTTTAACCATTTATAGCCTAGTCTCAAATTCAGAGTCTTGCCTCTCACTTCTACTGTTCTTGATCTGCAGAAAACTGCTAGGTAATTAACATTTAGTAATACAATTCATTAATTAGAGGAATACTTACAATGAACCATAAACCAGAACATGATATCAGATTAGTATGGATTATCATTTTTTCAGAAGCACCTATCAATTTCTAATTTCTGTGGTTGTACTTTCTTGCCAAGTGTATTGGGTTTTTGTGGCCAGATTTTTGGTAGTGGGGAGGCTACAGGGGTGGCCTCTGTTTGAATCTGCTATGTCTATGGAGCCAATGCCAGCCGGCTCCAGGACAAGCTTCCTGCTGCTGGCCAAGGCCGAGCCAATTAGGAATGATAGTAATGCCTCCAGGATAACATATTTAAGAATGGAAAGCAAGCTATTGTGCAGCTGAAAATTGCAGCAAGGGAAGAGTGGAGTGAGAACATGTGAACAACAATGTGGACACCAAGGCCAGTGCAGAAGGAGAGGTAGGAGATGCTCCTGGCACTGGAGCTGAGGCCCCTGCAGCCCGTGGAGGACCACGGGGGTGCAGAGATCTGCCTGCAGCCTGTGGGGGAGTCCATGCCACAGCAGGAGGATGCACGAAGGAGGCTGTGACCCCACAGGAGGCCCGTGATGGAGCAGGGTCCTGGCAGGGACCCGCAGCCCATGGAGAGAGGAGCCCATGTTGGAGCAGGTTTTTCCTGGTAGGACCTGTGGGGGACTGATGCTGGAGCAGTTTGTTTGTGAAGGACCGCACCCCATGGAGAAGGGACCCACAGGACAGCAGTTTTGTGAAGAACTGTTGCCCGTGGGATGGGCTGATGCCTGAGAGGTTTGTGCAGGACTGTCTCCCGTGGGAGGGACCCAGGGGAGCAGGAGAAGGACTCCTCTCCCTGACAGCGGCAGAAACAACTGACCATAACCCCCATTCCCTGCCTCCCTGCACTGCTGAGGCAGAGCATGTAGAACCTGGGAGGAAGGAGGGGTGGGGGAAGGTGTTTTTGATTATTTTACTTCTTTCTCTTTTGCTCTGATCCTGTTAGTAATAAATTTAATTAATACCCCCACTTTGAATCTGTTACACCTGTGATGGTGATCAGTAAGTGACCTCTCCCAGCTCTTGTCTCAACTCGTGAACCCTTTGTTGTATTTTTTTTTCCTTTCCTCTGTCCAGTTGCAGAGGGGAGGGAGAGAGCGGCTTTAGTGAGTGTCTGGTGTCCAGCCAGGATCAATCCACTACACCAATGTATTCAAAAATAAAGCAATCCTGCTTGTATTTCCAATTAAAACCAAGCTATTATTAATATAGCATATAATTACTTTTCAGTGTTTTGAAGACTGTGGATACGCATAGATATATACAGATATATATCTATCTACAGTCATTTATAGCACAACCTGTTATAGTACAGGTGGTCAAACTGACAGGGGGAAATAGTAATTTCAAAACAGAGACCTGCATACATTTAAAAAAGTGTACTTAAATGTCTTTTTAATTCCAGTTTTAGCATTAGTAACATTACAGTGTTGTTGTTGTGTAGGAATTTCACTACTTGTCTTTTATGGCTTAATGGTATATATACAAATACTGCAGCAGTAAAATATATTTTATACAGTTGAAGTTGCTCAGAATGCACTTGCAATTGACAAGGAAGAATTTAGAATAAAAGCTAGGAAAGTGTCGGGCCCAGACAAGCTTGATGGCAAGCAAGACTGCCTGTCATTTAACAAATAGCTTCAGTGCATATTCATAGGAAAATACTGACTTCAATGGAAGACAAATTTACATGTACTAATGAGCAACAAACTTCTTTATACTGTCATACTCAACAACACATAGTCTAACTCTTACATTTCAGTTTGAAGATTTACTTCTAGTATTTACTATTTTGGCTCTATGTGTGATTAAAAACTAATATATGTAGAATGCAGAAAAGTAAAATGCAGAAATGTGCAAGTGTCAAAGATTTTGTTTACCAACAGAAACACAAGTTCAACCCAATTTTGTTCTTGTGCTGTATTATTTTGCCTAGGCTTTCTCCAGACCTTAATTAAATTTTAGTGCACTAAGCACAATGACCTTAAAACTCCAAGTATTTTAACTTTCCTAGGTTTCTATGAACCATCAGAATGTAAATGAATACATGGAACTGAAGAACTGCATCACAGTTTCACTCCAGACAAAGCTCTACAGCAATTATCTTCAAAATGTACCTGACTTGCCTTTGAAAAATAAGTTACTGAAGTATGTGATACAATCCACATACCTGTTACAGAGTTTGGCCACATTCATACATGTCTACACAAAAGTAGACATTTAAAGTACTTCTGCAAGAGACTGGTGACTCTTAAAGTCAACTTCAAAAGGAAAATTATTCAAGAAATAAAGTGAATTTTCTTTTGAAAATTGTTTTCCATCTTACAAATTCTTACTTTTAGCATACCTTTGGGGGAAAAGCGGGAAAAGACTTGAGAGCATGTTGTCCAAAAATACAGTAGCAAGTTGGAAGCAGATGTTCCTGCAGAAAACTGAAGTTTCCAACATCCAGTTTAGTAGTAAAAATACTTATTCCCTTTCAGCTCTTAGTGTATTTCTGATGGTGAGCTCCATTTTGTTTTTAAACTGCTTGTATGTCTTTGTTATAGGGAGCTCTAAGCAATTAAGTCCTCTGTTTCCAATGGGATACCTTATACGCAAAAATTTAATAGTAGGTTCAGGATCAAAACCAATGGATGGTACAGAAGAGGACCCTGTTATGAACAGCAGAATATCCTCGAGCGTCACTACAGACTCACCACCTAAAAAAACAGGAGTAGGTTTTATCACTGATTGTCTGTTACACATAAACCACCATCCTGCATGCTAAGTGTTAGAGGCAAAAAAGCCACAAGACGTGAGATCAATATGACAAATAAATATGCAGTTATATGGTTAAATCAGAAAAGGTTGAGCAAGCAAATTCACTTGGCTTAGTTCTGAAAAATCTTAAGGTAATAGAAAAAACTCTTCTGCAACAAAAAGATAGGAAACAGTGGTCTTTAAGACTTTAGACAACTATCTAACATAGGATTTTCCTGTATCATTTAGTTTGTGTTTTGGTTTCTTTTTTAACACACAGGAGTTCTAGTTCCTGTCTTTCAAATGTTTACTGTTTGATTATAATTGGACAACAGTTTCAGAAATTCTAATTAGTTCAAAAGAGGGGGAAGAAGAACAATTAGGAACTGACCCTGATTGCAAAACCTTGATTTATTTATGCCACTGAACTCTATACATCAAATGCTGTATATAGACGACCAGCTAAATACCCGGAACAGGGACTGGGGCGGGGGGCTGGGGAGGAACAAAACAAAACCAGAACTACTTACTTTCCACATCTTTCAAATAGGCCATCCAAAAATCCACACCTTTATTTTCACGTACTGAGGAATGGATTGCAAAGAGATCACAAACAGTTTCTGCTGAAAGTCTTTCGGGTTTGTGGCACAATATGCTACAGAACGCAACTGGATGCATCTGCATTTTCTCTAGAACACCAAGAGTTTTCAAACCTTGCCTAAAACTAGGAGGGGGAAAAAAAAAAAAGTGATCAAACATCAGAATTCTCCATTTTATAAAGCTGCAAGACTGGACACAATAAACCTTCCCCATCCACAGTCTCCAAGTCTTGTCAATAAGTACACAGTAATACCATTTTATCTTGGAAAATGCATTTAACTCTCATTTTAACAATCTAAATGTTTCTATTAAGCTTTTTGGGCTTAGAAAGAAATATCAGTGATATGCAGAAATTAACTAGATTTCCTGGTACTCTGTAGATTGAAAAAACTTCACTAGGTACTGTGTACTGGACAAGAATATTTCAAGCAACTGGCTTTGCAATTTGGCCATCACGTTAAATCATGATTAAAACTTTACTTAAGGTGTTTACTCATAATTTTTTACATATTGATAGGCTGAATCAATAAAATTCAGAATTAACATGTTGAAAGTGTACAGTCAGGGGTGTAGAATATTTAACAGCTAAAATAACCAACCCTTTAGTTACTCTCAGTCCTGATAGTGACAAGCAAATTCTTGTTCTACTCACTTAGGCACATTAAACCACATCTCCAAAAATGCACAAAACCACATTACTCCATAAACAAACAGGTTTATTATTACTTTTACTTTTTAACTGACATATGATATATATTGTTCAAATATGCCAGAGGGCCTTGACTGAAAGATTAATTCCTCTGAACTTTGTTAAAAAAAAAATTCTCACATTCAAAATTAGTTTTGATAGCTCTTGGAGATTCAGTTGATTCAAAACTGTCAAAGCTAACACTATACATGTGCTAAGTATAAATCCAGCTACACTTGTTAGAAAAATTAGCATCCAATGGCTCTTTACTGAGCAGATGAAGAATTGGAAGTAAGGTCAGAGACCAAAGAATAGTCAACAGCTGCAGCTTTTCTAGCTAATGAGGTCACTACCTCACAGAAACATCAATGCAATGCTTATGTTCTAAGCAGGTCAACTTGCACTTGTCGACATTACGGCCCTCCTAACGGCACTCACAAACTCCCTGATTAGAACTCTGTGAAACTTGTTTAAATTTGAAATATGTGTTTAACATTTCTAAAATTTAAAGAGATATTAAGAAATTAAGAATTTTTGGAGTCTTTGTGATGCTTTAAAAACCTCAAAAGTTTTAAAAAAAGTTTAAAAACTGTGAATCTGACTCTTCACAAGGTCAAAAAAGGAATGTGACCAAGAAGTGGAACAGAGCAGATACGTAGAGAAATAATTTCAGCCTTTCAGTTTAAATAACTAATTAACAGTTGCTAATTAACCCACTGAAAATTACAGTACATTTCATTGGTTTAAATGGAGAATAATAAGGACATGAGAAAGTTAGTTTTAGCAACATATTATTTAGTATTTCAGTGAGGAAAAACCCAAGTAGTATGAAAACTCAAACAAAACCAACCTTTCTAAGGGTGAAGCAATTCTCTTGATTACATGATGAAACAGTATGTCATTCACCAGCATGTTCTTATCACACAAAGCTGTTATAGGTCTTAAACATCCAGCAGCAGCAAGGAATTCATAGCAGTCATGTATCGTAGCCTGCAAGCTGGACAGACTATTTGCATATTTTATCTATATAAAAAGATTAAAGTTAGGAATTTGTTTACTACATGCATGTATATATGTGAAAAATAAACTTTTTAATTTCAACAAAAGTTCTATTCAGTAAGTCTTTATCTCCAAATACATTCTCAAACAAGAAATAAAACTAAACTTATTGCATATTACCGTTTTTATTGTTTGTGCTACATCAACATCCACAACATCTTCCAAAGTTGGCTTCACATTCTCTGGACCATAGACAAGACAACTGAATAGTGTTTTGGAAAAGAAACCAGGAGATGGACCACCATGAACCAGAGAAACCGCAACCATTTTACCAGCTTCAAAATAAAGATTTTCTTTTACAGCTGCAAACAGAAAAATATATACTATTTACGCATAGAAATGTGATCCTCACTTTTTAAAAGAATGTGTCATAATGCAATTTCTTCTTATTTTAGGAGAGGCAACAACTGAGGTTTGCCATCTCCTTATAGTTGAAAGAATAAGACCACACTTTTACACAGGAGAACCATATTCTTTTACTCCAATCCTCCTCTTCCACTTTGTACCCAATGCATATTTAATTCTTAAGCATAAGAACTCAAAGAAGGTAACTTGGGGTCTTTAGGGAGGATGCTATAATAGATAATGTCTAGAAATTTGAGAAAAGGAAAATAAGTAGCAGAGAAAGTGAGTCAGGAAGAAAGAAATTCACTAGAAGAGAACAAAAACGTTAATTAAAAGTTCCAAGTCTCATTATTTGCTGTATTTTTACCTTGGTTGTCATCAACTTTTCCAACTAAACCAATTTTTTTTTTAGTTACTACAAATCCACACCCCAATACCCTTTAGAATTGAAACAAACAAACAAAAAACCCGAACAATTTCTATCCATCAAGGCGATACTTGTGAACCAACACTCATATTGGCTGAAGAGTAAAAAATGTTTAAAGTTGCATAGTTCGTGATGTATTTTTGAACAAAGCATTTAATTACCTTGAAAATCAAGGGACAAATTCTTTGTAGAAGAGCCCTCAAACAATGATGAATTCTGAAGGTGAAGCATTAATAATTGGAAGAATCTGTGTCTTGATGCAGCAGAAGTATCGGTCTTTGATCTATTTTTGCAGTTTGTGAAATTTATTTCAATGGTGTTTGTAGGACTGAAGTTGCGCTGTCTAAATCCTTTTAAAGCACTATTCCAGATATTTTCTGTGTTGATGTTAAGCCTTGTTGTTTTTGTATTAACTTGTACCTTTAACTCCTTCAGTATATTACAGACTTCCCTTCTTCGCTCTTTTAAATGCCTGCAAGAAAATTGCACGCATTTTCCGATGAAACCTCTGATTCATAATTAGGAACAGTTATATAGGAAACATTCTAATAATCTATTAAGAAGAACACCTCTTTAAACACTGTGGTACATTCAGGGATTGCCTAAATTATATCAGTAAAATATTTAGTGTAAATTTTTCAAATTTTAACTCTGTAGTTGCAAATTTTAAACTACCTCTAAGAACTAGAAAAAAGGAGGTAGAAATAATTACCTGGGCATAAAATAGAGATTTACATAATTCAATGACACCAGCACAGTACCAAACAATTCTCACACCGTAAGTCTACATTTGAACAATGAAACAAGTGAGAAATTGAGGAGTTTACTATTTTTTTAGCGTTAGAGACATTTTGCAACCAAATTGGAATAATCTTTGTCACTATAATCAAAAATACATTTGAGTAGGAAGAAATTTTGTGGTACTCATTTAAAAAAATAAGACCTCTTCTTTGTTTTCTAACTTCCAACCAAAACTATTTCAAATACCCTATCTACTGAAAGTAACTAATTCCCTCATCAGAATGTTTAGCACATAAAGTAGAATTCATAACTTAACTACTCACAGCAAGGTGAAGAATTTTACATTAAAACATGCATTTTTAGCACTGTTTTTCGTACAATCAAGAACTATTCCTATATACAAGCGCAAAAACCTTGAACATTCAGAACACGTCTAATTAGAAGAAAGTAATTAGGATTCTTTTTATTCCCTGTTTTCAAAAGAATAGTTAGCCATGCTTTGGTGAGGAAAAATATACAACTCTAAGTTTTGATCCCCTCACTACCTAACCTAAAAATTCTCAGTAGTTATCCTTCTTTTCTCCTCGCACACCTCTAGCATTTATAAACAAGCCTTTATCAAGCTATGACTCCAGGTTTTCAGTGTACTCATTCAATTTTTCCAGTGATTACATAGACATATACACACACACACACACACACATATATATATATATATATATATATGCATATCACAGCTGGTACAATCCAGGCCAGAAGATTCCTAAAAAATCTGGATGACAACTTTATGGAACAGGCCTAAGAGAACTGACTCAGAAAGATGCCCTCCTTGATCTGTTGCTTGTCAACAGACGATCTCGTGTGCAAAGTGGAGACTGGTGGTGGCTGTCTTGGTTGCCTTGGCCACAGCGGCCATGAAATGACTGAGTTTAAAATATCTGTTGACAGGAGGAAAAGTGTCAGCAAAACCTCAGCTCTGGACATGAGGAGAGCAGACTTCAGGTTGCTCAGGGAATTAGTAAGGCCAGCCCCCAGGAACACTGGTGCTGGGATCCATCAGTGCTGATTACTTTTCAAACATCACCTCCTAAGGGCACAGGAGCAGACAATTCCCAAATGTCAGAAGTCAAGGAAATGAGGCAGAAGGTTGGCTTGGCTGAAAAGGAATCTTCTCTTGGGAATTAGGCAAAAAAGGTGTACACCCAGTGAAAGCAAGGTCAGGTGACACGAGAAGAATACAATTTCTCCCTTGTAGGGACAATAAAGTTTTTTCAAATACGTTAATATCAGTGGGCAATATAGAAATATTGGCCCATTACAGGATGAGGATGGTCACCTCACAAACATGGACAAGGCACAGGTGTTGAATGCTTCCTTTGCCTCTGTCTTCAACTTGGATGATGGACCAGGGGGGTCTCAGTGCCTGGAGCTGGAGGACCATGACTGTGAGAATGATCAACTCCCAGTCACCACTGAAATTGTGCAGGAACTGCTGCTCCAGCTGGATCCCTACAAATTTATGGGTCCTGATGGGATTCATCTCAGAATCCTCAAGAAGCTGGCTGATGTTATCACAAAACCTCTATCAATGATTTTTTGAGTGATCTTGCAAATCCAGAGAGGTCCCAGCTGATTGTAAGTTGGTGAACATTTTCGTGATTTGCAAGAAGCACAAGAAGGAGGACACCAGAAACTATAGGTCTGTCAGTGTCACTTCAGTGCCTGTTAAAGTTACGGAGAAGACTGTTCTGAGAGGTATTGAAAAACTCCTGAAAGACAACAATGTCACTGGTCACAGCCAGCACGGCTTCAGGAGAAGAGAGTTCTGCTTATCAAACCTGATATTCTTTTATGACAAGGTAACCCACCTAGCTGATCAAGGGAAGCCAGTCGATGTAATCTTTTTGGATTTCAGGAAAGCTTTTGATACTGTCTCTCACAGGATCCTTCTGGACAAACTGTCCAACACACAGATGGATAAACACATCATGTGGTGGGTGAAAAATTGGCTCACAGGTCAAGCACAGAGGGTAATAGTGAATGGGGTGACATCAGACTGGTGACCTGTCACTGCTGGGGTTCCACAGGGCTCCATCTTAGGCCCTGTGCTCTTCAACATCTTCATAAATCACTTGGATGCAGAACTGAAAGGGATACTGAGCAAGTTTGCAGATGGCACAAAACTGGGAAGAGCTCTTGACTTCCTTGAAGGCAGGGAGGCCCTGCAGAGAGACCTCAAAAAATTAGAGGACTGGGTGATCACCAACCATACGAAGTTCACAACAAGGGAAAATGCAGGATTCTGCACCTGGGATGGGGCAACCCTGGATGTTTGTACAGACTGGGGAATGAGACCCTGGAAAGCAGTGCCATGGAAAGGGACCTGGGGGTCCTGGTCAATGGCAAGTTGAATCTGAGTCATCAGTGCCCTGGCAACCAGGAGGGCCAGCCATGTCCTGGGGGGCATCAGGCAAAGCATCACCAGCCGGTCGAGGGAGGGGACTGTCCCACTCTGCTCTGCACTGGGGCAGCCTCACCTTGGATATTGTGGGCAGTTTTGGGCACTGCAGCCTGAGAAAGATATTAAGCTCTTAGAGATCATCCAAAGGAGAGCAATGAGGACGGTGAAGGGTCTAGAGGGGAAGCTGTAGGAGAAGAGGCTGAGGTCACTTGGTCTGTTCAGCCTGGAGGAGATTGAGGAGAGACCTCATTGCTGTTACAACTTCCTCGTGAGGGGAAGAGGAGGGAGGGGGAGGCACTGATCTCTTCTCTGTGGTGACCAGTGACAGGACCTGAGGAAATGGCCTGAAGTTGTGTCAGGGGAAGGTTTAGGTTATATACTAGGAAATGGTTCTTCACGCAGAGGGGACTGGGGCACTGAACAGGCTCCCCAGGTCAGTGGTCACAGCACCAAGGCTGACAGTGTTCAAGAAGCTTTTGGACAATGCTCTCAGGCACATGGTGTGACTGTGATTCTGTGACTCCTGAGGATGACCCTGTGCACAAAGAGAGTGTTGGACTCTATCTTTGTGGGTCCCTTCCAACTCAGCATAACCTGTGAAAGCTATTTATCTATCCATCTCTCTCTCTCTATATATACACACATACAGGTACAACAGACCACCCCCCACTCCTCCGCCCCAATTTTCTGTAGGAAATATGGTATAAAGGCATGTCCTAGATTACACTTCAAGGGAAGGAAAAATAAAAGAAAATACTTTTGCCTCAGGGACCAGTTTCTGTTTGACATCAGTGGAGACAAGGACATCGTCACTCTGTTGGATGCTGGACGTTCTAGGTGTGAGCAAGGTGACAGGTTGTTCTGGCACATGATCTTTGGTGATCTATAAACCAAAACAGTATTTTAAGAGCTACAGTTGAAGAATGCATTTAACTCTCCTTATTTGAAGGTAGCAGTATAGTTTCCCCCTACTTCAGTACTGAATTACCTTCATTACCATTCAGTGTCTGAACTACAATTTTAAAAATAGTAATTTGGTATTTCATTACATGGTTGTTTCAGGTTTTTAGTTGCATCCCACAGATGAGATGGAAGTCCTGACAGCTACAGTAAGTAACACCCAAAAATATTAGTTTCTACAGACGTGGTAAGTTTTTATTACAGCAGAGGAAAACAAACATCTGTAAATCAGATTTCTAGAACACTGCTTATTGGTTATTCCATTTTTAATAAACAAAATTTTGCCATTTGTATACTTTAAGTTACCTCTAAATTCTTAAGTTTCCTATAGCAAGGATCTATTTTCATCAAATCCAATTAACTATAGCAAATTAGCAAAGTTCATGGCTTACTCAGAAAACTTCAATCACTAAACTTTACTTCAGTTTTATTCAATTTGCAATTTATTGTAAGAAGTTTGTTGTACAGAATAAGCCATCACCTCCTCATGTTTAAATATTATGTAATAATCAGTTTCTGCTTGAAAACAGAAAATTACACACTGGAGCAGAAAATTGCGTTGAGATCCAGATGACTGCCGAGGGGACTTTGGAGATGGCTCTTCCAGCAAACAAGTTGTCCCATTTGTCTTTTCAGAGGTAGCCCAAGAACGCTTTTTCTTTTTGCTGTACTTCCCTGTATGATTAAATTATATTCATTTAGTATATTTGCTAGCTGTAAAGTACATTTACATAACTTAAAGTTATTGTGTAAGTATTCACTATCACATTCATAACTTTACCTGATTTTGCAAAGATACTTCTGCATTCCATGCACTCCCAATTTTCCTCCCATGACTTCATACATGAACAGGCCAAATGAGTCCCACGAGAACCACAACACTGACAACGCTTTATTTCCCATTTACTAAAATTAAAAACTTGGATATTAGAATTAGACAGAAGAAAAGTTAAAACAAAGACCATTCAATAGTAAGTGCAACCCAGACACTAAACTGACAAAGCATAATTTTTATCAGTCTGGTAGAACTGATTATAATCAAAGGGATCTTTCTTTACATAAGATGTACTTGTATCAGGCTGCAACAAAAAAAAATAAACTACTCATGTTCCAGCACCTTGCACTGACTGAAGGCAGTGAGTTAGTGTGCTCCCCTGCCTCGAAGTCAATAGTTTGCAGGCAATATCTTCTCCTCATGTTGCTAGCAGGAGATCTTATGGGTATCCACCAGCCAGCTTTTCCAAATGGTAATTTTTTTTAAAGGAGAGCTCTGTTAGGAAACATTCAAACTACTCACATGTTGAGGGACAGACATTTTAGCAGAGCCTGTTGTGATAGGGCAAGGTTCCCTTCCAATTCAGACCTTTTTATGATGCTATTTCTTACATTCTGAAGAAGATTCTTCATTAATGACAGTGTTTAAATATCTGTTACATTTTTGTCTAGATTTCTTCAATTTTGCATAAACATACAATGGAACAATGTGACTGACTAGTTCAAATATTGGAAGCCTAAGGTGCAACTTTTAAAGGCAACGTAAATCCTGAGGTGCACACACACCCTGAATGAACCAAGCAATGCTTGGTCAAGACCACATGAAGCAAAGCTAATGTCTACAGCGAGCAACCACCACAGTGCTACAGAAACAAGTCTTCAAAGTCGAGCCTCTGACAGCTTTAGCATAGTCATGCCAAGGGAAGATAAAAATTTCAGAAGCACACAAACAAGAATTCATGCAGAAAATTAACTCATTAAAAAAATTAAGCAAGTGGTAGAGTAGAATAAAGCCTTTCACGTGATCATTCAAGTCTGTTATTACACTATCAGCAGCATTCTAGCTGCCACTCGCATGCAAGCAGGCTAACTTGCAACTAGATTGATTTTACTAGCTTTTACAGAAATTTTCACTTAAGTCTAGTACTTGAATAATAATTTCTTGTAAAGGCTCTAAGTATTTTAACACTTATTAAATTGCTGAATTAAACTCAATGAAAGACATACAACATTCATTTATGCACATGCTCATCTACATGTTATGTTGATGCACAAATTCTACTTTAGCCATGTGTCAAATGAGACCAGGGACAAGATAATAAGATAATCCATTAAAGTTGGTTTTCTTGGCTTTCATAACCTGATTAGAGAAATTTAGTATTGAAAAATGATTATATGGAGTAAACCAAACACTTTATTTAGACAGTACGTGCACTTCACATTAAAACCTGATGCTAAAACGTATCAAAACATTTAAATAAATTATAATAAGAATAAAAAGCAACAACCAAAACACACTAAAGAACTATTCTATTGTAAGTTATATTTTCCTGCTACAGGATCATACCTATCAGGTTCATTATGGTCTCTTCCTTCCTTGCAGAGACATCTTTTAACATCACAGTGTTGATAACATTGCAGTAAGTCTTGATATGCATTCTCTTCAAGTTCCCAAGATGCATCCCTATAAACAAGGCAGAAGATCACATATTAGAACTCTATTTCATGTTGTTGAAATGGGTTATATATTTTTCCAAATACAGAGTATGTAATAAACACGTGAATATTTCAACCATGCAATGTTCTAAGGAAGACAGTTAAGACAACGGAGAGGGGGAAGAAAAAAGCCTAGTAACTAAAATAATACCGTAAAATTCACACAGACTTCTTGTGTACAGTTACTTTGAAGTATTTATTATTACTCACATGACCTCAGTGCATGTTTGCTTTGTTTTGTATTATTCCACTTTCTCTCTCACAGGAAACATGGCTATTTGTTTAGGAAACCTATTCAAGTTACCACTGAAAACAGACTCATGAAAGGTAAACTCAGTATTTTCCAGGCCAGTATGGCCAAGTTCATCTAATATTTTGACTCTTCTTCCTCTCAAAAATTTTGAGCTACTATTTCAAGACACTAATAGTTATCAAAAATGATAATTCAAACAAAGAAACATCATCCTGATCACTTTCAAAATATGACAGAACCTCATCAAGTGGTGGAACATCCTTATGCAACACATCTTTAGCAATACACCTTGGCAGAAGATAGAAGCCATATGGCTGAGTATTCAGTCAATTACAATTCTGTCTAGACAGAAATCCAGAAAATTAAAAAAGAACATTTCTGAGCAACCTCTATGTTAAGGCAAAATTCTTGTATTTAAGAAGTGCTTTCATCTTTTAATTGGATTTCTAGTTGAATCATGGCATTAAAAATGACTTTTCAGAGCTTCTTGTTTTGTATTTGAGATAATTTGACCTTTGCCAATTTTTATGCATAACTAAAAGGAAACAGGCTACTCCTTACCAAAATGCAGAATTCTACAACTGAAGGTAGAACTAGAGTTTCACATATTAATAGATACAGTTCCACAGAATAAATTAAAAATGTTTTTAACACCCTATCAAAGTTTCTGCAGAACAGTGATTACTTACAAAATTACCTACCTTTCTGGAATGTATATGCCCATTCTCAACATTTCCTTCTGAAATTTGTCCTTGTTATTACACACTGTGCACCTAAAGAAAAATATCCCAGCACTCAAAGCTTGATACTGTGTCAAGAAAAAAAAAAAACACAACAAAAAAACCAAAGCAATTATTGAATTACTACCATCCTTAAGATGCCAATAAATAATGTCTTAATATCAAAGAACATTACATTCAACAATGCTACCCTGACATGGATGTTAAAGCTGACATCAATCATGATGTCACTTGACATCGATGCAAATGGTGAGCATTTTCTCTTCCTTTAAAGGAAGGAGAATCACATGCTGGAATAAGGTTCATAAACAAAAGCACAATCCTTTCCAAGTCAACCTCTCCAGATCCACAGTAAGTTTACAAAAAGAACATTGTAACTTTTTCTAGCTCTGGACTTAGGCAAAGAGAACTGATGATGGACAAATGACATTTTTAGCATTCTGATTCTGCACATAATGACTCGCAAGAAATCAACTACCTAGGTAGAACCTCAGTTCCAAAAAATAAGTGAAGGTATAAAGTGTGTATCCCACATGCAGAAACTTCAGGGCAAGGGGGAGAAAAATAGCATGAAAAACCCAAAATCCTTTAGTCTCCATAACACAATTTTACCATTGCCCTTCTAACCTAGTATATTTCCATACCAACTACCTCCATTAACACTAACCAATTTCACACAGTTTTAAGCAAATTGTTCTTAAACAGAAAAAAAAAAAAGTGATCTCCATGGATGCAAAAAGATGCAAAGAAGTTACCTGCAAGCACTCTCGATGAAACCAAGCATTTTTACAGCAAGGACTTTTCAATACAGTGTACGATGGAAGCTGATCAACCAAATCCAGGCATATTGTACACTGTGAAGCTCCTTTAGATTCTTTATCCGTAAGAGTTTGGACTGGTTTATGTTCCCAACAGTAAGATCTAAAAATAATAATTTATAGTTCCCTTACCAACACAACACAAAGTTCTTAATAGCAGCTTGTATGGTGCTGTGTTTTGAATTTGTGATGAAAGCAGTGTTCACAGTACAGGGATGTTTCAAATCCGGCTAAGCAGTGCTTGTGCAGAGTCCAGACCTGTTCTGTTTCTCCCACCCTCCCAACAAGCAGGCAGGGAGAGAGAGCACAAAGAACTGGAAGGGGATACAGTCGGAACATATGACCCCAACAGACCAAAGGGATATTCCATACCATGACATCAAGCTCAGCAATAAAACTGGGGGGAAAAAAGGAAGAAGACGAGACCGTAATTGCTTCATACAATGAAGCCCTGAATTCCTGGGGATGGCTGAACACCTGTCTGCTGATGGGAAGTGGTGAACGAATTCCTTTTCTTGCTTTGCTTGCGTGCACAGCTTTTGCTTTACTTAAACTGTCTTTATCTCAACACAAGAATTTTCTTGCTTTTGCTGTTTCAATTCTCTCTGATCCTGCTGGGGGTAGTGAGCAAACAGCTGTGTGGTGCTCTTCTGCGTATCTGGGTTAAACCACAACACACATAAATAGATTATGTATCTAACAGAGCAAGTCAAAAGAATGATAGTAAGGAAGAATCATGTTGAAAACTGATGCTCTGTAAATTTCAGAGATCATATATGCCCTTTCTCTCAAAACTTCTTCTGGTCCAATGTGTTTTCTGACATCAGAACTTCAAGTTCTTCCTGTATTTCAATGTTACCATGACATTAAAGAAGAAATTTTGAGTTTGCATACTGATTCAGCAGTCTAGAGAGTGTGATAAACTTTATAATTCAGCAAATTTTCAAGGACATAAGACATCCAAGAAGTGCAGCTCTAGAAGAAACCTTTCTGAAATTGCACTATCTTTACATGTGCTTGACGTGAGTTGTTTTTTTAAGTTGAAGGGCCCGCCAGAGTTGAATCCATCCACCCTGCAAACTCAGTTCACAGCAGGCAAAATAATGCACTCAAGTATTTTCACTACAGCCAAGATGCTTGACAGATGATAGTAAAATAAAACATTTTTTAAGACATTTGATATTAAATCCCTTTCTCCTGCAGTCCATCTCCAATAAGCTTTGAAACACAACAGAATTGCATAAAGTGTGTTTTGACTGCTGAGAGACATAGGCAGCCAAACCTCCACCATTTCAACAAAGGCACAAGAGATGGGTAAACAAAAAATCAAAATCAATTGTTATGCAGTTTATTTCACAGTTTAGAACTTAATGCTCAATTTTATAAACAATTTAACTACTTGTAGAAGCATTAAGTTATATATTTAAAAGTGTTGAGAATTCAGTTTATAGGTACTAGGTATGCAATATAACTGTTTGGCCCTTCTGTCTTCCAGAGATACAGTATTTTTTTTCCTAGATAACCCAGTGTCATTTATAATTAACAGCCTATTCAATAACAAGCTATGAAAAAACCCAAATTATCTCCTATATAAATATAATGAATTGAAAATGGAAAAGCAACAAAACCCTAAAACTCACCTGAAGTCTTCCATGAACTGGAAAATACATTCCCTTTGTATCCCACATGGAAAATGGTAGCTTCGTTTGCATTTGGGAGCTACACATCCAATCGAAGCACCCTTTTTCTTACAGATATTACATGTCTAAAAATAATTTTAGAAATAAAAGAATATTAAGACCTAAAGTCCAAGTAAAATTACAGGAATTAAACCAATAGAAAAATTATAAAAAGTGTGTAAAGACAGACTATCAGCTAATACATTATAACTGTGACAAGACTATTGTGGTTTAGCTCTGTTTCAAAGAGTAAATATATATAGTTACTTCAGACTTTATGTACTGGTTTATATGCATATTGTCTTGTGACACAGAAGATAAAATATAAGTTATTTTACCAGTACCTACAGTTTAGTTGCATCTAAAAAATTATATACGGCTAGCTTGAGGCTCAGCACAATGTCATGAGGTATTATGAAACTGTAATTCACTCTTCTTCATTTATTTGCCACATACTCAGGGAATAAAAATATCTGCAAACTTTAGAGGCCTAGAAAAGCTGACTTTAGTTGCGGGATGGACTGTCGTAGTGCATCCCCACCACGGTCACAGTGTGATCTGAGAAATGCTCTTTAGGCCTTGGCCTTGACAAACTGCACCTGGACTACGTCTCTCACCAGCTTACCAGAAACACTGTTCTCAGAAACTAACAGGTGTCTAATGAGCTCCTGTTTTTTAACTAACAGGTTGGGAAACTTCCTTTTCTTGCCTGAGTACCAACCCAAGAGGAATAATACCTTTGTTACTGAACCTGATGCCAAGAATTCGTGCCCCCAAAAAGGCGTAGAAAACTGCACAAAGACAATTTGGATCTCTATGCAGCCGAGGTATTTATTA
>JAWWEU010000158.1:36744070-36778634 GCA_035583155.1 Acropternis orthonyx | reverse complement strand
CTATTATCTCCTTGTAAATTAGTGTAAACATACCTTTGTAGCCCACTAATCCCCAGATCCTGACTTCTAGCTAAACAACTCCCAGGAATTTTGTTCTAACTCTTCAGGGTCCTAGGTTTTGCCCCGCTTCAAACCTTCAAAGAAAGTTTCTGACTCAAATTGCGACCAGGATGGAAAATCACTATGACTAAAGCCCACTCTCTTGTGACCCTATAAAGAGCGGTCCAAAGTGAGACCCTTTGAGCTCTTCATTCCTAGAACATAAAGCGCTAATGTGTATGTCTCAAACACTAATAACTGTACGGCTACATAGTCAACCAAAGACTATTAGGAATACAAGATGAGTTGTTGGTAGTAACCAAGGACTATTGGTATTAACACACTGTGAGAAAGAACAAGACTTGGCTGGAAAAGGGAGGCCAGGCAGAGAGAGGGCAACACTTTGCCGTAAGAAAGAACCACAATACAGTACAGTGCAAGCACAGGAACGAGTGCTGGGAAGTGGGCATTGACTACAGGGTGGGATTAAAACCAAAGACCTCCAAAGCCCTCTGACCCATTTCCGGAAGGGCCTGAAAGAACAGACTGTGCATGATAAATAATTTACATAGAAAGCAAGAAATTTATCTTTGGGGCAGAGAAATCCATCTTTCTGGTAGAGAAACCTGTCCATAAAAAGTACCCTCCCCTCCCGAGCCCAGACAGTGCCCCCAGTACATCTATTCAACTGTATTGACACTGCTGGATCAACACTTATCAGTGGGATAGATGCTGAAAACCAGGACTGACATTCCCTCAGCTGGATAAAGGCTGGAACCAGGACTGATAGTCTTTCTCTATTTTCTTCTTTCTTTAATCCTCTCTTTCTCTCTCTTTTTCTCCATTTCTTTTCTTTCTTTAATTCTTTCCCTCTTCAATTTCTCTCTTCCTTTTCACCCTATCTCTTTATCCAAAACTCACTGCTGTGTACTTACATAGCAGGTCAAGGACAAACAATATATACTAATAAAACTTTCTAGTTGTTTGTGGACCCTCTGACTTTTGTCCTTCCTTTTGCCCAACAAGCATTTACAAATCTTAGGTACTTCTTTCCCCTTCAGGGTGGGTCATCACAACTTCTGCAGGTTTTATTTTCCCTTGGTGGCTTCCACAAACGCAATATACATGTTACTTAAACGTAAAATTCAGATTCTTGAATGGGCTCAGCACACTGTCCATTGGAGAAAGAAAAGAAAAACCCTGCAGGCAATACTAAGTGCACCTAGAAGTTACTTTTCCCTTTAGATGATACCAAAGACATCATTCTTACCAGTTTTGCAGCTCTATTTACTTCTTTTCTAATATCTGTGATTAAGAATCCATCTACACCTTCATCATCTTCCCCTCTCTGCCAAATGCCACTTGACATCAACTGCAAAACAAATCAAGTATTTTAAAACATTCACCTACCTAAAGATTTAATATTACATACACTGTGCTTGTCAAGTAAGAGAGAAGTTTAGTCTAACAAAGTTTGTATGCAAACATTTTAATGATTTAAAAACTGATCCAAAACATCTACATATTTCTGTCTAATATGATGGTAGGGAATTGTAACCAGTAACATGAAAATAAATATTTCATAACATCAAAGTATTGTGTAATACTGTAGAGTCCAAGATGCTGTATTTTGCCTTCCTTTCTGAAGTATACAGACTATTCAGATAATTGTCAAAACAATTACTTTTAGCATATAATCTTCAGAGGAAGTAAAATTAAATTAGCTTAGTTAATATGAATGACAATTGTGATGTGGAGATAATGAAGCACAGTAGGAAGTAACTGTGCTGAAGTGTCACCTAAGAGGAAAAGTAATTCACTTTAGAGATTTAAATAAACACAGAATCAAGTAACCAGGCAAATCAAAAGAGCCTGATGATAATTTAGATTAAAGTTAGTTAGGTAGCTACATCACAATCTTCAAATAACTAAACTGTTTCACAACTTGATGCCTTCTATATTCTTTACAATATAATTTTAAAATTTCAACATAGCACCATTTTAAGTACAGTTTTATCAATATTTTAGTCAAATAAATGTAAAATTATATACCAAAACCAATTAAATGTATTTTTCCAACTGTGAGACATTTGCCAAAGAAAAATGAAACTGGGCCACTAATGGGCATCTTTTGAGAACTCTTTTCTCACATAAAATACACCATATTTAAGTAAAATCACAGGGTTTTGTTTGCTTGCTTTTGAAAGTAGAGACACAAACGGTAGAAGATACTGTGATGGGCTTCCTGCAGTTAAAATATCTTAAAAATCATAAGGCTCAGTATTGCAAGCACGCCCTTTGCTAGCTGTTCTGCTCTATCTGCATAGGACTTCTTCCTATCATTTCATATGGCTTTATATATGAGACAAAAGTTTTGCAAACAGACCTGTATTTTCCTCCAACTGCTTAAAATTTATTTAAGAAAATAAAATTCTATCTTTTTGTAACTTCACAAAGCCTCCACTCTCCTTAGTCTTTAAAGGATTCAATATCTGACCTACTGCCATCCGCAATCCACACTCTTTAAAGAACTTGTTCAGAAAACATACTCCCCAACTTATTCCTGATACTCTTGAGACTTTTTTCAAACTTGGGGAAAAAAATTCAAACTGTATTTATTAACAAACAAAAAACTTGTCTTTTTTTTTCCCCCCTCTTTTTTTATTTATTTTAAAGACCTGCAAAAATTTAAAGTTTGAGGGGTGGTTGAAGTGTACCTTTATATGAAGAACATGAATCTTGAAAAATGTCAAGTGTGATAATTAATATATTTGACTGCAGTTTATAGTCATAATTTTGTTTAAATTACAAACTTTTCCCATTAGTGATATTGTAGCAATATAATCAGTAGGGTACATACTACTTAACTGAGGTACGATTACTGAGTGTTATAATGTTCTGTGTAACCTCAGAGAATCGTTCACAGCCAAACAAAAACTAAACCAGAAAAAAGTGAGAACCTTTCTCTACTTTTTAACAAAAGCAGTGAAATTTTTACATTCCAAATTTTGAAACTACATTTTTCTTATAGAAGGGAATATGTAGGTGCAAACTGTTCCCTTTCTCTTAACGTGCACCTTCACTGCTATATGCTAGGATAGGTTGGAAGAATTAATGAAGCAATTAATTTAAATGGACCATGAACAGAATTTAGCTTTGAATAAAGACTTGTTGGGATTTACTTATTTCACCTGCTTCACCTGACAAGTACAAGCCTTCAAGGAAAGGTCACAGTTCAAGACTTACAACAACAAATGAGTTAGAATGACTGGAGAGGTTATTACTATTAAATACTTGTTGCACCTTTTTTCCCCCTCCCAGATAAAACAGAAAAATCCAACATCAACACCACAAACTTACCAAACAGTAATAATGAACAGTGAGTTTGTATTCAACACAGGTTTTTTTTTCTCCATACTTTTCAGGGCAGTCATCTGTCCGTCCACAGAGAACACAGACTAAAACATAGAATCATGTTTATAATCACAGTGAATGTACTGGAATTACTATGGATCAGCTACAAAGCAGTTTTTATCTCTTTAATCACATGCATCTTCAAGCAATTACTGGATAAAGGACAGTAGATAACCCTCTCCTTAATGTTGAATTTTATAGTACATACAGAAGAGGGTACTATTTTTTCCTTCTCTAGTTACTAAAAAGAAAATACTTCACCAACCAGCTGATCCAGGAGAGGTCTATCAGCCAAGCTCAATTCACAAGCAGACTGTGCTCCCAGCTGAAATGTTCTCCCTCAAACACAATTATCAACCGGCCAAGTGTCCATGTGCATTTGAAATATGTCATCTAATTGCTTTTAGTATTGTACATAAAGTCATCATATTAGAATCCATGAATTGACTTAACCATTTCTTTGCCTACCTATGGGATAACCTTGGTGAAAAGCATGTGAATGGTACCCTGACAATGCCCTGTCATATGCTATCACTGCTTTAAAAACATTCAAGGGTTTGGGACATCGGAATTAACTAAAACCTTGAGGATTTCCCACTTACTGAAGTTGCTAGCCCACTAATGTACTGCCACAGACATTTAACAGCCTCCCTTTAATTCCCAATAGATATATAAAAGATAGATTTAAAATATTCTAACAGCAAGAAGAGTCATAACAGTGACAAGAACAGCAGCACTCCTTCAGCCTAACAAAGTCCTGAATGGTACATCACAAACACAGCTCTGTGATCTGGCAGCTGAATTCACAAGGTTACTTTCTTAAAGCATCTGTAAAAAATACTCTTTTAAAATATTCCAATTACAGCAAACAAATCCAAGAAAGTTTTTAAGTTATTTCTTTTTAATTTCCTGAGACATGTGGTTCCAACACAATTTCACAGAACTGTTAGGGTTGGAAGGGACCTCTGGAGATCATCTAGTTCAACCCCTCTGCCAAGGCAGGGCCACCTAGAGCAGGTGATACAGGAACGCATCCAGGTGGGGCTTGAATGTCTCCAGAGAGGGAGACTCCATGACCTCTCTGGGAAACCTGTTCCAGTGCTCTGCCACTCTCAATGAAAAGAGGTTCTTCCTCATGTTGAGGTGGAACTTCTTGTGTTATAATTTATGGCCATTACTCCTTGTTCTGTCATTGGGCACCACTGAAAAGACTGGCACCATCATCTTGACACCTGCCTTTGAGATATTTATTAATGAGATCCCCTCTCAGTCTTCATTTCTCCAGACTAAACAGGCCCAACTGCTGCAGTCTCCCCTCATAAGAGATGCTCCAGACCCCTAATTATATTTGTGGCCCTCTGCTGAACCCTCTCCAGTAGGTCCTTGTCTTTCTTGTACTGAAGTTGCCAGAACTGGACACAGTAATTTGATTACTCAAAACCCACCTGTTCTTTGAGCCCAAATAAAAACAGTTATAACTAGCATTATATTTACAGATTAAATATTCCTGAAACTATTTAACAAAAACTTTACTTACATGTGCTTTGAATGTCAAAATTATTTGGCTTACTCATCCTGAATTCTTCTATCTGTCTGCCAAAAAGAAAAAGAAACAAGGTCTTAAATACACCCAGTGCATTAATGATGATTATATACCTATTTTCCCTTTTATTTAAAATTGAAAAAAAAGAGCATAAACTCAGTAAACTAAAAGCAGGAATTATAATAAAAGAATGTTAGAATTCTACTGTTATTGTGAGAGACAGGGGTTCAGAAAGCAGGATGTAAATGGCCTAGGAATAATTATTCTGGGCAACAAAACATATAGCAATTTTAAAATATTTCTCCAAACTAACAAGCAATATATTTTATTTTCAGAAGAGAAAATAAAGTCCAATGCAACAACTAAATATGTACAAACATAATTGTACAGAAGAGTTCTTCCTTGTTTTATGCAGCAAAAATACTGGTCCAAGGACAACTTCTGTAGTAGCTGCAACTTCTGCTTAAATAAAGATTGTACTAATATGAAAAACTTGGAAACTAAAAATAACTGTGTAGAGTAGTGATGTAACTATGAATAGCCTCCACTGTTCGGAGAAAATGCAGGATCCTGGCCTACTCAAAGAAATCCTGATCCACAAAAAAGCCGAACAAACAAAAAAAAGTGAGGAATCCAAAACTGGGACATGCATACAGGGGAATTTACATCCCTTAGAACTATCTATTTAACATTTTGAAGTGGAGAATAATTTATTTATAAACACCGACCTAACTCGCATTTCTTTCAACTATCACATGAGCTGCCCTTTACTGTGTGCCATGCCATGCATTCTAGACTACCCTGGAAAAAAACCAAAGAAAATCCCTTATTTCTTCACTGCAGCACTAAGACAATCATTCTTTCTCAAAAACCTTCCAGGAACATACCTGTAGATCTTTGACTTGCCTTCCCTTAGGAAGCTGAAAGCATTAACCAAGTTCCACAAGCCAAGAACCATGGGTGATTGCCTGCAGATCCATGCATGAGCTCACGTAGGCAGACTCCTCCTCACAGGCCGAAGTGAGCAGGGGAGAAGCCGGTAACAATTCCAAGGTGCAAACCACAAGCCTGAGAGACTCGATGGTCTGGTATTTAGTTTTGATGACTGCCAGGTCTCACCTTCAGGAAGAAACCTCACGCTAATCCAAACTACTGCAAATAAAGTACTGCAGCCATTTTATTGGAGTTTTAGGATAGGAGTTGTACTGAGAAAGAAAGATAACTAAAAGGGAGACAGAAGGCTCAGGCATAAGACAACTGATCTATGCCACTGCACTTTTAGAGAACCAGAGTCCTGTGCAGGAAAGACCTTTGCCAGAAAACGGTCTAAAAAGAAAACAAACCAAAAAGAACCGTAACACCAACTTAGGAGAAGAGGCTCCCAAAAATACCACCGCACCAACAGTCAGATGAAATAACCGATTACAGTTTTCACAGAAACATACTTCCCTCTTTCTAAATTACAAAGGAATAAATATGCTTAATCAGGTACAAAGGGAGTAAAAGACAAGCACAAAGCTCACACACATTCCCTTTCTTAGGGATTTCCCCAGGATGGTCACCATCAGTTTCACAGTCCCCAAAGTCCTAGGGTAATACAAAAACCCTACCCGTATGTGACCGCACAAGACCAGATTTTGTTGTAAAAAGATGGAAAAAAGACGGAAAAAGTACACATGTGGCTGGAGACAAGAAAACCACCTTCCTAACCTTCGCTGGCTCCAGCCAAACAGGGGCCAAAAAAAAAAAAAAAAAATCGCTATACCACCCCCATCCGCAATTGCTTTTACTTGGCTTGAATTCTTTCAGGGAAATGACTCTGAAGTTCAAATTTACAAGTTAAAAGATACGCGAGAACAACAACCATTGAGGGCGCGTGCACAAGCTCTACAGGGCTTCTCACGGGAACAATGCAATTGCGCACCAGCCTGTTTGCAAGACAATAACGAACATATTATCGCCAGCGTCTATAACAACCAGTGTAACTAAAATGCAACTGCTTCGCCTAAACAGGCTGGAAAAGTCCTCGGAATGGGTATTTAGGTTTTGCGAAATTCTGTGACTCTTGGGTGCTCCGGGACTCAAGGTGTTTCAAGGTTTTTAATTGCAGGATGGGAATAGAAAAAACCCACAAACAACCCCACGAGGGTCGGTACCAGGCACAGGAACAAAGGAGCTTTCCCGGAGCCCAGCCCGAGAGTCCCCGACAGGTCCTGCCAGCGCGGCCGGGTCTCTCCGGGACGCCGCTCGCCGCCCGCCCGTGACGGGGAGGGAGAAGGTGCCAGCTACGAGCCCGCCTCCTGCCCCCGGCCAAACGCCGGGCCAGGCAGCACCGACCGCCCCGGGTAGGCGCCCAGAGGCTGCCGCCTGCCGCTGCCCGCAGGGCGAGGGGAAGGGGCTCCGTCCAGCCCCGCCGCCCCGGCAGCTCACACCGCCCCCCGCCCCGGGCCGGCCGTCCCTCAGCACTCACCTCCCGCACCAACCGACGGCGATTCAAACAGCAACATCCGGCGGGCGGCGGAAGCGGCGCCGTCCCCGCTGGGCGGGCCGGGCGGGCCAGGCGGGGCGGGGGCGGAGCGCGGGCCGCGGTCCCGGCTCAGCAACTGCCCCGGGTGGGCGTTCGCTGGTGGCGCACAGAGGTGGGATACGCAGGCGGGACAGACAGGCGGGAGACAGAGCTTATTGGGAACCTGGTTAGGGCTTGGGGCAAGTGTGCCGGCCAGCGGCTTGGTTTCACACAGCTGGCCCGTCCCGCTGCCCCCCTCTTCTGTGCCTGCTCGTCCACGGTGTACCTTCATCACACCCGTTCCTCCGGACATCCCGTAATGCAGTTTGCACAATCATACAAACACCCTAAAATATCCCATCATGGGTTGCTTCTTTCCTGAGAAACTTGTGACGATTTTCCTTCTCGGTCATCGGTTAGAAAATTCCAGTTTAATCTCCAGACTGAACGATTCCTTCAATGGCCCATCAGTGGCCCGAGATTCCCGGCCTTTGTCATTCGTCTCTTTCGCCTCCTGGTTTTGTGTATCGGGGGCTCAGCTACTTCTGTGTGCTGCCCAAGTCTTGCATGTTAAACAGCTGTTAATCAGATAATCCTTTCAGTGCACGCTTCCGAAAGAAAAGAGGGATATCTATCTGAAACAGGCTGAAAGGTAGAGACAATTCTAAGTAATTATTTGCTCGTTAAAAAAAAAAAAAAAAGATTTTAAAGAAATTACATTGCTTTCTCTAAATGTTCCCCAGTATGGTGGGAGTTCCTTTTTATCCAATAATCGACAACCTACGTCCTATATGAAAAATCCAGAATAGCTTCCGTTCTCCTATGTATATTCAAATGTATATTTTCAAGAAGTGTAGAATATCATTCTTGTCTGTACCCTCTCTGGCTTGCTGACTATTCTAGTATGAAAATGGAACTGTCACACTGCCGGTGGGAATGACAAGCCTTAATGTTGTCTTTTGAGAGTCTGAACCCAGTCTGCCACATTCTGGATAACTGTCCGAAGTAATGGTCTACCGAATAAAGAACGTTGTTGTTATTATCCTGCCTCCATCTTTTTTTAATAGATACCATTATTTCCTTGCTGTATGCTGTTAGGTTCCAAATACTGAGTATTTCATTTTGGTTCAGCTGTTCTGTTAGATTTATAAAAATAATTATCTCAGGAAAATACCTGAACATTTTTGTTGTCTTTCAGTCTTTATCAATCATTCAGGTAGTCCCCTACAGAAGGGAGGAAAAGCTCTAAAGGAAGAATTAACACTTGAATGTATCTGTGTGTTTTCCTGGGGTTTATGGAATTTTATTTTTTTATTTAATGAAACAGCCTCAAGCATTTTTCTGTATTTATGTAAAACTCTGACAGGCAGCACATCCTCCTCTACACATCTGAAGTATAGTAGGCTGTCTAAAACGCCAAATCATATGTGGAGATAGTCATGGCATGGCTTATAAAATTTTTAGGACCTATTCCTGATGGCAGCATGTTAGACTCAATTTGCATGGTTATATATTAATAAAATTAAAAAAATTAATAAGACCCTTATTATTTAATTGTTTTTAGATGAAAGATGGCCTGGTTACCTTAAAACTTTTATAGATATATTTTTTAAAATCATGAACTTTTGTTCTTTTGTTCTCACATAACCCTATGAAAAGTACTACCTCATTATTTACCACAAAACACAAATGGTTTTTTAATTAGTTCTCCCCTGTTGTATTTTCTGGTTCTTGTTTGAATGTTTTGATATGAAGTTTTTTCTGAATTTTCTCAGTGTGTTTTGAGCTCAAACACACCACCTCTTGGCCACAGGAATTTCCTCACAAAACAGCAATATCAGGTCTCCTGGTAGTGGGTTGGCTCTGATAATAAGCAGATATGTGAGCAGCAGTGCTTAGGGGTGGTATTTCTCCTGCTGTGAGACAGTGGGGCTTCACCCTGCAGAGCTCATCTGCTGCCTGCACTGCTGCGTTCATTCCGGGTCAGGAGCTTCACGTGCCTGTACAAGTGCAACAACACTGTTCCACTCCTCAGCTTTTCAGGTGGGATATGAGCTAAATTGCTCACAATTTTTCCTTCCCAAGCTAAAAGTTGAAATGGTGCTTCTCTTTTGATGTATCTGGACACTGTGGTACATGGCTAGTGCTCTGCCCGGGACAATTCCATTGCATAGATGAACCCAAGGGGGAACAACCTTGATTTCGAGGTGAAAGTGATTGCACACACTGTATCAGTTACCATTCCTGAAGCTGATAAAGCTCTTAAAATTATCTATCTATATCTGATGACCAGTTGTAGTTTATATATCTTTGTTTCTTTACTTGATAGTTTGTTGAGATTTTTAGGTTCATTAAAAAGACTTAAAAAGTGTTTCCTTTTTCAAATTGTAGAGTCAGAAAAACTCCTACTTCTCCCAGTCCAAATGAACATCAAGCCTGTAGATGCAAATGTGGGGTTTTACTTGAATAGTTCATGTTTTGTTTTATGTTTGAAAGTTATATTTAAATGTCAGCTAATACTTATCTTGCAGAAAGCATTTTGTAGAGTCACTGATTGCAGATTGTGGGTGATGCTGATGATACTTCATGAAGTATTTGATTAAGATGCAAATAGCCAGCCACAACATCTTTTCCAAGAGTAAGATACATCCTGTATTTTAAAGGACGGAAGAACACTGTTAGGTCTTAAAAAGAGGTGGTCTTACATAGTTTTCTCAACTCTCTGAATTAGTTTCTGTGAAGAGAAATACTTCTGGTCCAGAGGCTTACAAAATATTCCAAAAGAAAATTGTATCTTATTTTGCACAGTAAGTAGCTTTAGGGAAAATAGTTATTTGGAAATATGTTTGCATGTTCTACTACCGCTTAGTTCTTTGCATGTTGAAGTCTTCCAGTATTTTTTAAACCTTTAAAATAGGTTAATGTTTCTTGAGGTGTTTGAGCATACAAATATTTAACATAATTTAGGAGATAGGTAGTCTTACGTACAAAATTCCTAATCCACCTTAGGCAAGAATCTTACCTAAAAAGGTTAAGTAGAATATAAAACATTGTCTTTGAGCATATAAATAAAGACTTATTTTAAAGGTGGGCAGGGCTTGTTCTTTTAAGGGCTGGTATTTTCTGTTCAGATTTTTATGGAAATCTTACATGTTTTGTAAATAAGCAGAAGTAAGCAAACAGCTGAAATCTGCTGAACCAAAACTATTACAAAGTCAGATACAATATAGTCAGCTTATTCACCCAGTAATAACTAAACAAATTCATGTCAGTGCAGAGTGAAACAGAGTGAAACAGCCATCCAGGAAGACTCAGATGAGGGAGCAATCAGTGGACACAGCAATCAGTCCAAATTCAAATCTTGAAATTAATCAAAAGTGCACATTAGATTTTTTTTTTTTTTTTAATTTACAGAAAGTTTTTGTGTGTTCCCTCCTTAGCATGTTACTTCTGCCAAAAAGTCATAGAGAGCCCTACTGCAGAGGTGATTAATACTAGTTTTTCTTTCTTGATGGACTAGGACTTATTATTCTTTTGCTGATCTTCAATGAGAATGTCAGAAAGAGTGCCAGATTTTGGGAAGCATGGAAGCATACGGAAACACATCCCTGAATTGTCATTGAGGGCTAATCAGCATTCAGAGTTGATTCTAAATTCCTTTCACCAAATATCCAGTCAATCATATTTTCTTTTCCTTTTATATTGATGTTCTGAACATCATGCACAACTAAGATGGTTAAGTTCTTCATAATTTTTACAGACACAAGGACAAACCTTCACGCACCAAAAAGGAATCTGCCCTGACAAAATAGAGTTTTTTTGTTTCTTAAAATACATGCTTTTTTAAGACCATTGTGTTTAAGTGTGACAATCAAGTTGCTAATTTTGCCTTCATGAGCAGTGGTGGATCATCCTTCAGTCCACCCTGCAAACATATTGTTTTCATCAGACCCAGGCAAGACAGAAATACCGGTCCAGAGTACAGTAATGGTCCTGTGCAGGGCAATTGTCTTTGAATTACATATGAATAAAGATCCCAACTCCAAGGTCCAGAATGCCCAAGGCTACTTTCTCGATTTGTAACACTTCGTGTCTTTTAAAAAGATTTAGATGCTAATAAGGAATGTCATCACCAAAGATTAGTTCTGGAGTCTGACAAAAGCAGAAGAAAAACAGTGATGGTCTCAGTGATCTCTCTGCTGATGTATTTCATTTTGGTATATATTGGGTTTGCATTGTCAGATTTTGGAAGGAGTTGGGGGCAGCTACAAGAGTGGCTTCTGTGAGACGCTTTCAGAAGCTGCCCCCATGTCCAACAGAGCCAATGCCATCCAGCTCCAAGGCCGAGATAATCAGTGATGGTAGTAATGCCTATGTGATCACATATTTAAGAAGGAAAAGTTATTCTGCAGATATAATTGCATCCAAAGAAAAGAGGAGTGAGAATATGTGAGAAGAACAACTGTGCAGGCACCAAAGTCAATGGAGAAGGAGAGAGGAAGTGGTCCAGGCAACAGAGCATAGATTCCCCTGCAACCCATGGTGCAGACCATGGTGAGGCAGGATGTGCACCTACAGCCCATGTTGGTCAACAGGTGTGCAGAGATTCACCTGCAGCCCATGGAGAAGACCCACACCGGAGCAGGTGCGTGCCTGAGAGAAGGCTGTGTCCCTGTGGGAAGCCCACACTTCAGCAGACTCCTATCAGGGACCTGCAAACCTGTAGAGAGGGTGTTGCCAATTTTAGGAGCTCTCTAAATACAGACATAGAGTCTAATTTAGAAAGGAGACATTTATTCTGTGCAAGGGTGCAAGGTGGAGATTTCCACAAGTCGAGCACATCAACTATCAAAACATTTTACTATTTATACATCTTAACAAATGAAGGCATTATTGTTCATTGGGTGCAAGTCATATAGTTCACTTATAAATTAGTATTGTATCTTCTGTTGGTTAATGATTTGCTTCTCATGCTAATTAGCCCACATGCTCAGTCTTTCTCTTTTGAGTCGGTGGATTTCTTGAGTTGGGGGGCCGTGAGTTGGTGCTTGTGATCTCCCCCTGCTGGAATTGCCTGTTACCTGGTTGGAGCTGATTTCAACACAATTGCTAAGTTGGCTTTATTAGTCTCTTCCTTATCTTGGGAGTTCTGACAAATGTCCTTGTGGCCTGTAAATTCTGCATGCTTTGTGTCTGCTCTCAGTAGTACACTTGTATTCCCAAGATTTGTTAATCTCCCCCTAGGTTTGAGATAATTTAAGCATGTCCAGCCTTAAGTCTTGATAAGGCAAACACGTAATTTGTCTAACACCTGAACATCACTTAGAGCTTGCTTATTGCCTGCTAGCTGATTCATAGATTAAATCTCCTTTCTTGTTGATTAGGCTTGAATGTATATAAAGGTGAAACATCAAAGAACATCCTTTCTTAAGAAAATTTTTACATATTCCACATTTTGCAACAATAAGGCAGGACCATGTTTTATAACCCTCTTCTCATTGCTTATAACTCCCTGGGCAAATTGTTAACTATTTCTGACTCTTAAGATGTTAGCATCAAGAGGAGTCCATGCTAAAGCAGGTTTCCTGTTAGGACTTGTGACCCTGTGGGGGATCCACTCTGGGGCAGGCAGTTCATGAAGAGCTGGATGCCATGGGAAGGACTCACACTGGAGAAGTTTGTGGAGAACCCCACACTGGAGCAGGGGAAGTACTCCTTTGCCTCTGAGCAGCGGCAGAAACAGTGTGTGATGAACTGACCATTCCCTGTCTCCCTGAGCCACTGAGCAGGGAGGGGCTGGGAAGGGAATGGCAGAGAATGTAGAGCCTTGAAAGAGGGAAGGGTGGAGGGAAGGTGTTTTAAGATTTGTTTTACTTCTCATTATCCTGCTCTGATTTTGAGGTAATAAATATCCCCAAACTGAGTCTGTTTTGCCCATGGAGGTATTAGGTGAGTGTTCTCTCATGGTCTTTATCTCAACTCGTGAGGCTTCTATTATATTTTCTTTCTTCTGCTGTCCAGTTGTGGAGAGGAGTGATAGAATGGCTTTGGTGGGTGCCTGGCATCCAGGGTCAACCCACTACAAGTATTAATCAGGAAGGTATTGGGGGGGTTACGATATCTACATTTTGTTTGCCTCAATAAAGAGTCTGTGCACTGCTCTTATTAAGTTAATGGGTACAAGGAAGGAAAATACCAAATGAACTAACAGCAACCAAGGAAGCATTATTCACTGGTGACAAATGAATCTGAGTCTTGATTTTTGTATTTATTATCATTGTCTTCTTTTGTATTTACAGAGAAAGGAAATTTGATCTTTAAACCTCTCTAATATTTCTTCTCAAGGGCTGAGATGAGGTTAAATTCTCTGCTCTGAAATGGCCAGACAACCTGAAATCTTGATAGTTTTAATGATTATGATGTATTCTGCACCTGAATTTAGCTGTGGTACACTTACATAAGGATTCTGCGTTTAATTTACTGTCCTCTATTCTATTGAGGAAGACCTTCTTTGGAAACCAGAAATAATTTAGGTTGAGATCTTGTCTCATAAGAGTTACCTCATTGCAGAAATTTAGAACTGAAACTCACTACCACAATCCATGATTATCTGGACTTCTCATATTCTGCAAATTATGAAAGATCTGAAAATTGTCTAGACAAAAGATTAAAATCAGCAGGAGATTACTTAATAGCTTGAATACATTCTTTTATTGGATTGCTATCAAGGGAGAACAGCCTTTATCCTTTTTAAAAATACCAATAGTTACAAATTAAGAATTTTATGATAAAATAGACAGTTTTTTAACTTGAAGCATGGGAAATTGTTCCTATTAAAAATTCTGTGCAGACAGTTTTCCTTTCTCTAAGGTATGGGTGTAACAGGAGAAGAAGGTTCTAATATACAGCTATAAGACCACAGTATTAGAACTGCGCACTGGGGACTATCTCTGTGGCACAATTTAAAAGGCAAATAGAAAAGTCCCAGTACCTGACACTGATATTTTTAATACATTAATAAGATGGGTTTCTTACAGCTCTGTTTGCTGCATCATTTACAATGAAAAATATAGTCACTGTATTTGTTTCAAGCTCTGCATTTGTTGTGTTGGTCTACATCTCACTTATGAACAGTCAGAAGTGAGCTCATTGTCATATCAAACTGCTTAGTCCAAATTATTAGTTAGATGCTGCAAAGGATGTATATCCTAAGTGACAGACCCTTTGCTAGGCTGGAGTTAGCTCATATGAAGACCTCAAGCCACCTTGTATCTCCATTACTTGAAAATTTGAAAAAAAGAACTTTTCCTCTATTTGTTTTTTTTTGGTTTTGATAATCATGTCTGGGAGATAACTATTTTATGAAATTCCAGCATTTTTTATGTGGATAGCCACAGAGTCACTCTCAGTTGTCTAGAGCATTAATTAAAGATGCTTTGTACATCCACATGTGTTGACAAGGACAGCATGTAGAATACTACTACTTTGTCCTGGAAGCAATGTATTGAATGGTGAACATAATGGCTTTGTGAGAAGGAATGCTAGTAGCTAAAAATTTATTCAGTCCAGGGAATTTTCATAAGTAGTCTTGTCAAAGGAAGATAGGTTAGAGTGGGAGAGGGCTTAGATATCGAAATTCTGTAAATCAACTGTGGTTGATTAAAACCAGCAGAGGGTAAGTGACCTTCTTTAATCACATGTACTGTTTATACTGCTTTTAGGAGATCACTCTGTTTGCCAAGTTTACTCACTCAAAGTAATCTTTGGGTAGTTTCACCAGTGAATGCTTTCAGCATTCAAATTTTAGCTCTGAAAGCCCAGTTCACTGTGGTGCTAATCCTTTGCTGTGTCATAGGTGCTAATGCTGTGCAGACTATGACTGACAAGGCAGTGTTAATCAGATCAAGCTAGAGTTGAGCCCCAATCATTGTGCTTATGGAATGATGTTTATTTCTATCAGTAACTGTTATTTTTTTCATAGTTGTGGACCAGTTAAAGATTTATTGATAGCTTTCCAAATTATGTGTTATGTATTTGACTTTACATAGAATAGAGCAGTATTTGTGTACATTGTGGAGTCTGAGTAAGCAGAACATATTCTGAAGTCTGAGTCTTTGTATTGTGTCAGTGGGCTGCAAACATGGCTACTTGTAATGACTAAGGTGGTGGCTGCAGAGATATGGCTCCCCCCTCTAACTTATGAAAAGGAAAAATACCATTTCATTTCATTTACCATTTAATTTCATTACATTTAATTTCATTTCATCGTACCAGTCACCTTTATTCTACTGGTGATCTGAGGCAAAGACATCCACGGAGAAAGATTGTCTCCCTCATCCTGATTCTCTGGGGGACAACCCTGTGGCTGGAGAAGCTGAGGTTCTTGTCCACATTCTGGTACTGGCCAAAATTGTCCCATTTCCCCCTCTCAGCTTCCCCAGCTAAGTGTATGAAAAACGATGTTGACTTTCTTTGCAGAATATTTTGAGCATTGTTCTTGGAAGAGATGTGGGCATTACTGCCAACTGATTTTCTTGGTTGTTGTTAATCTCTTGTTTCTTGGCTTGTAACAAAGTTTGGAAATGAGTTCTCTCCTAAAACAGAGTAGAAAGTAAAAATTACAGAAAACTACCACTAGATGGAGTCAACGATTTTCTAAATTATTCTTCTTGGCTTGATATAATAGAGTTGCAAAATGATTATGATCACTGAGTTAAGTGGAATATGATAATTTAAGTAGCTCACCTGTATCTTGTTATAATTGCATTATCTGTTCTTTGAGTTTTACAGTTCTATGATTTTTCACCTCATCCAGAAAGATTTTTTACAATTTGATGCTGAATAATAATATTTTAATAGAATTCTTTATCAGACTTACCTGTATCAGTGCTCACTTTCCCTATTCATGTTTCCAAGTTATTCTTATAATTCTCTTCAATCCTGTCATTTCAAAGGGTAAGTTCAATTCTAATGTTTTCATCCTTTTTATTAATTAGAAATTGATAAATAGGGTGAATTGCCAGACTTCCAATTTGTAGTTCATGTTTAAATCAAAATACTGTTATGCACTGTTCTCAAAACCAAAAATCATGAAATCCCAGTTTTTAGGAGTAAATTGTGCTAAATTTGCAAGCACAAAGATTCATCTGTCAGAATCTGCAAAGTTCACCTTAAACCAGGATTGTTGTAATAATTTTTTCATGTTGCATTACTTGGTATAGTCTAACTTCCTTATCTGAAGACAGCTAGCCAGTCAAAAATGTAATTTATTTTTATTCCATAAAATAAAACTTGTTTTCACTAAGGAGTTGTCCAGACATGCCAGTTTTCTTCCAATGGGCCACTTCTGAATATATCACTGAAGTTGTGCAGAATATACAACCATTCTTGACTTCATTTTCTGAGGATTTTGGCCTGCAGACAGGCCCATTGTCTCTTTTACAAAATGAAAAAAGGAGATAAGGTTTCCCTTCAACAACATTTCTTTTCTTGGACTACAAATATGAGGCAGATTTTTAGTAATTTGTTGAAGAAACCACTTCATTTCTGGCAAAACAAGTACATGGCAGTACTTAAAAGGAACTCTTTTGCCTTTTAGTCAGTATAATCACTGGTTCATCACTCTTTCACCAACACTGAATCTTTTCTAATGTAACTCTTACCTTACTGTGTTTCTTCTTATAATAGCAAGAAAAAAACTAATAAAAATAAAAATATCTTCTTACAATTAATGTTTCTGTTACCAGGTATATTAGTCAATGCCTTCAGTATCCAGCTTCCTAGAATATTCATTTATATTAATAAAGTAAGTATTAATAATACCACAAATAGAAGATAAAAATTTTGGATATGTATACTGCATAGTGAAAAAAACACACAAACAGAAAAGTATGTATTATTTAAATATTATAGGAAAAACAATGTGAAAAGTATAATTTTAAAACCTATTGCTGGCTGTAAATATCAAAATTATAACTATTTAAATAAAAAAGATGATTTGCATTGTATTTTTGATTATCCTTATTATAAAGTGATATTGAAAAGAAATCAAAGGATTTATGTGAATCCCTTACTTGCTTGCTTTTCATCATCTTGTGTTTAGTGAGAAATATAAAATTGATGAGGAAGAAAAGAAAAAGAGACTTTTTTGATACCACAGCCTGTGCTTTGTTATATATCTAAAATTTGAGCTCTATTATTCCTTTATAGTATTACTGTAGAACACAAATAATCATATTCAAACCTATCTATAGGCAGCTTCTTCTCTTCAGGTTGCTGAAAGTCAGACTGAGGATTTATTTAAAATCTTCTAATTATTTTTCATAGAATCATAGAATATCCTGAGTTGTAAGGGACCACAAGGATCATCGAGTCCAACTCCTGGCCCTGCACAAGGCCATTCCCAAGAGTCACACCATGTGCCTTAGAGCATTGTCCAAATGCTTCTTGAACTCTGTCAGGCTTGGTGCTTGTGACCACTGCCCTGGGGAGCCTGTTCCAGTGCCCAACCACTCTCTGGGGGAAGAACTATTTCCAAATACCCAACCTAAACCTCCCCTGACACAACTTCTGGCCATTCCCTCAGGTCCTGGCTCTGGTCACCACAGGGAAGAGATCAGTGCCTGCCCCTCCTCTTCCCCTCACGAGGAAGTTGTAACAGCAGTGAGGTGTTCCCTCAGTCTCGTCTTCTCCAGGCTGAACAGATCAAGTGATCTCAGCCACTCCTCGTATGGCTTCCCCTCTAGACTCTTCACCATCTTCATGGCCCTCCTGTGGACACTCTCTAAAGCTTAATATCCTTCTTATTTTGTAGTGCCCAAACTGCACCCAATATTCAAGAGGAGCAGAGTAGAATGGGACAATCACTCCCCCTGACCTGCTGGTGATGCTTTGCCCAACGCACCCCAGGACACAGTTATCCCTTTTGGTTGTCAGGCCACACTGCTGACTCATATTAATTTTTGGTTAAGTATTGTCCAAAGAACAATTATTTTGCAAACTAAATTCAAGTTCTTTTAATCATCTACTGCTGCAGGGCCATAGATTTAAAAATCACAGTTCGATTACTTTCATACATTATGATGGAGCTAAAACTTTAATAGTTTGTGATATCTTTTCCAATCTAAACAAGTAAATGGGTTTACATAACAATTGTGTTGAATAAAGGTCACACACTAACAAATGAAATAGAACACATTATATGTGCTTAATTTTGTAAAGTTGACAAAGATTATTTTTAAAACATATGTAGGCTCAGAGGCAGCTATATTGTGCATCTGATGATATAGTCATCTCTTGGAATAGTTTGGTTGATTATCCAATCAATTTCAGAATTATACTGTAAGGGTTTGACGTGTTTGTTTTATGCATTCATAGCTGTTATCAAGAACTTTAATGGCTTACTAAGCCCCACCTGTGAATAAAGCTTTTTCTTTTGTAAAACTGGAAGGATGTGGCAGAATAGAAGCAAGAAGAGCTCTTACACCTCCTCTTGTCAGTCCGAATGATTCACTAGTCATGGTAGGCTCGATGCTCTATATCAATACAATTAAATAATCAGTACCTGTAAGTTAAATCACTTCTCACACCCACTAGTAAAAATATGACAGTAAAGCTATTCCCACTATAGTTTTTTCTCTTTTCATTGAAAGTACCTGCATATAGTTTAGAGACTACAGCTGAAAGACATAAAAAGATATGTAAAACTTCTTCTCTGTAGGTAATAAACTAAACAGAAGAAAAGATACATTTCTCTAGAAGTGCAGTATGTAATTTTTACAAGGACAAGACACTGAAAGATGGTAAAGTATCTTTTGTTTATTTAATTGTAGGCCTTGTAAATGTCATTAGGATCCTAGACAAGCAGTATTTTTGACTTGAGAATTAACTGTGATGCAGTAGTTATAAAATGAACAGATAAAACATTTTTTGTTAAAAAGTGTAGTATTGGTTTAAAACTTAAACTCATTCAGTAGGAAGAAGGTGCTTATTTTTATTATGAATTTCATGGCTAAATCTTCTAATAACCTGCATTGAGTCTTGGCAGCTCAAAAGTTCTGCTAATTCCATGTCAAACCTGTGATCCCTATATTAGATTTCCATTAGAAACACAGGTGGCAATGAAAGTTTTTTGCTACCTGTTGACAGAGGTTTTTATCTAAAATGAAGTTGTTACCAATGTGGTTGATATAAGCATTATGATTAATAAGAGTTAGTGTCTCTGAACTTGTGACTTTTTTAATCTACTCTCAACTATATTCAGGCACCACGAGAAGTCCAGCTCACTGTCTTTTTACTTTGATTCTAACAGTGTCTTTAAGAAACAGTGAGAAAAAAATAAGGTTAATCTCTATAGGTTTGCGTTCTACAATGATTTGTGTCTAGTGGTGTCTGTAGCTCCCCAGCCTTGGACTGTCTACATCTTAGAAATGCAGATAAAAGATAACTCCTATCTTCTGTTGTGTTTGAATAATGAGTACCTAAATCATGTAGTTAAGTCGTTTTTGGCATCAGCAGCCCTGGCCTACAAAATAAAGCATTTCAGGGAAGCTCTAGGTATGAAATTCAGATGCTCAGTCTAGACAGATAGTACAATCAAGCATTAGTATTTTGACACTGTGAGTGACATTCAACATGTGTGAAAAGCGATTATAAATATATATATTTCACATTTTCTTTTGGTAACTTATGTTGTCATTTTAATGGAGGAAGGTTAATGAAAACTTTGAAGAGATGCAAGTGACTAGCAGCAAGGAAAGACTGGAAGAGGAAGAATTTCAAGTGTTTTTTTTCAAGGTTTTGTTGTAGGAAGGTTTCATTTTGCCTTGTAAAGTCTTGTATATATCTCTGACACCCTGAATCCTTTTTAGTATGAGAAAATATTTAACTCTTTTTCAGGGAAAGTGCTAAGTTTTGCCCTTTCAGATTTTCTGTCCTTTTTCCAGATTTAGACTGAGCACAAATGTCTAATTAAAAGGCAGATGAGTTTCTGTTTCATATTGCGGTTTCTCGAGCAAGGAAAGTATTATATGAAGAAGTTACAGGGCAAAGCAAGAAATTTTGAGGAATACATCTTGACAAACTCATTTTCTTGGCTTGCAGTGAAATGGACTGCAGACTTCACGTGCTGAGGTCTGAAAATAAACATAATAATTTGGCACTTATCTATGAAACTTAAGGAAATTACCTTTATTTGATACTATAATGCAATGCCATTTTAGGATGCACAATATATCTTCACTATTGATAGAGTCATGGGAAGGGGGGTCACCACATGAGGTTTTTGGGACAGATAGCTTTGTTAGTATTGATACAGTATAGGAGATGTACTTGGGCTGCAGGAAACTTTTTTTTGAATGGACACCTAAAGTAAAAGCAGAAGTTTGTGCTAATATTAAAACTGGTGCTTTTATTACAGAGTTTGCAGTTAATCTTAAATGAATAGGCAGAGTTAACATATCTGCTAGATTACTGCTGCAGGATGTCTGCAGAGTAGCCAGATGGTGTGGCACTGGTTACTCCAAGACTGCAAAGAGCCACTTCTGCCCAGTCCCTTCACATTTTCTGAACCACAATTCTGTTGTGTGTCTTCTAGTGAAGTATAGGAGCCACCTAGCCTGCATCCATAATGCTTTCTGAGACTCTTTTAGGGACCAAGCCATTCATATGCACTCTGAAGATCTTCAACATGCCCTGAGTCCATCCTAAGGCCTTCAGATTCTGTGACATACCATGGAAATATGGATGTGCTGAAGTGGCCTGTGTTCCTCTATGAATATGGTGTTGTTCTGTAGTAGATTTCAGTGCAGGGATGGTAGAAGGGACCAGAGAAGAGGAAAATGCAGAGAATTTTTTTTCATGTCTATCACAAAAGACATCTGGGGGTATTTCAGAGTTCTCTCAGCTGAGTTTATCACCTGACTGGCAGGGAGATTCACAGGTGTTTTATGTCATCTGCTGTGCACACTGACCATAAAAATTGGGATAAAATGTCTTGTGATGAGTAGATGTGAGGGATGGCCTGGTGTGCCACAGAGAAGGCTGATTCCCACAGCTGAAAGCTGCTTTTGACTTTTTTCCCTTTTTTTTTTTTTTTTATTTTTTTTTTTTTTTTGTGTGTGTGTGTGTGTTGTCCTGTCCTGGGAAAAGTGCTTTTCTCAAAAATGATGCTGATGTTAAACTACCCTTTGACACACCTTGGGAGAAGGCAGGAAAAATAGATCTGCCCAGTTCGTCAGCTATAACCTCACAGAGTGGCTTAACAGGTACCAATTGTATTTAAAATATGTGCAATTAACCATGACTAATAAAGTCTGTGTGGTTGGGTAAGGGTGTTAGATATGAAAGACTGTTAAAACAGGTGATGTGGAAATGCTGGTAAGATGTGCTGGAGTGGAGGCTTCAGAGGGCTGGGGCAAGGGGCACTCTGCCTTTCAAAGGCAGAGTCTGTAGGAGGTGTGGGTTGCAGCTACGTTGAGCCATTCAGGCCATGCATATAAAATTTGGCAGGCCTGCATCCAGGCCTGAGCATACAGTGTTCTTTCGTTTGTGACAATACTGCTTTCTGCACCGATGCCATGCATCTCCCCAGCATGTATGTTACAGCTGTGGCAGCATGGGTGGCCCAGGGAACCAGTCCTAAAAACACAAAACAGGCAAGATAATGGACTGTAATTGGTGAATTTTGTGAATGCTGAGCAAATGGCAATGGGTCTGTGTTTCCTTTACATGGGTAGATGTCTGTAATGTCCCACTTCCCAGAGTGGCTTAAATTGATCTTTGGTCTTGGGGCAGTTTTTTAAATATTTGTCATGATTTTTCAAGCATTAACATAAGCAACATTTACATCAGTATGTGACTCATATCAATAATTAGTTCCTTACTCAGCTTAGTGAGCACTCTGCTTGTAATATTTAAGTCAACTATTTCCCTTCTGAGACAGAAAAAGTACTGCGAGTAGTTCTGCTGTGCAAATTGTGATTTGAAGTAATTCTTACAATTTATTTATATATAAGGAATTTTTTCCAGTGATTGCCAAACTCTAGGAATGTTCTATGTCTGAGCCATATTTTGTATGCATCTCTTTGTCTTCCTATTCAACTGAACTGTTTACTCAACAGTTAATATAAGCAGAAGGATACAAATAAAGTTTTTAGCTGGAGTGCCAACTGATTACTTTTCCAAGAGAAAGACATCAATATTATTATATACGGTTTTAAGATGCACAACACCGGTGATATTTATGAACACATGGTAGGTGTGTATAAAAGAGTATGTTTGTGGCATTTTATTGAAGAATCTGAGGTGGGTTGTCATGGAGATTAAAAGCTTCAAAATGCTATTCATTGGTATTAGTTGTGTTTGCTGGGCATAAGGGTATTCGTTCTGCTACTCTGAAACTTTCGTTGTAAAAACAGCTACACTTCTACTTGTTTTGCAAAGGCTGTTCTAGCAGGATGAGTAAATAAACACCTGATGAGGACATTAAAGAAAATAAACTGTGTTCTATTTTTGATTAACATCACAATTTTAGCTTTGAAGCCATTTAACTGTGTAGCATTTCAAGCTATTTATAAGGTAGAAGAAATTTGTCAACTTCTCCAAACCTCCCTACCACCCACCAAGAAAAAAAAGATTCTGGTCACTGATAAATGAAAGTATTTTCTTTAGATGGAAATGTTACAGACATGAAAATCATCAAATATGTTTTGCTGGTATTTGTTTTTACAGTAGCATATAAATTTTCAGCTTTCTCTATATAAAAAGCTACAAAATTTCTCGTGCTTTTTCCTTAAGTAATTAGGAAAAAAACTTATAGACCAGCTAACCCGTGAAAAGCATAAGGTGTTTTCTGCATGAGGTCACTGAGGTGTTGCCGTTAGTATGGTTGTTTTTTTAGCCAATAAATCAATGAAAATGCTGCAACAAATGCTGTATACATACACAACATCACATACACTCTGAATGAGTAATACAGTTTTCATAACAGACATGAAGTGAGGACTATTAACTAGAATTATATATATTTATATTTAAACTGACACTACAGAATTCTTTTGAGTCTTGACAGATCTGTGGAATATTTAAATGGAGTAATTGTAGTTACCAGACGTCCTGGGATTAACCTTCTGGAAAGGAAGTGACATTTTGCAAAGAGAAAAATGAATTTATAATGTGAAAAAAAGCTGAAAATGAGGTTATGGCGTGCCTGTTTATAACCATTCCAGAGGAAAATATGTTTATATCAAGTCACTAATACACTGTAGCGATATACTTCACTTACACTTAATTATAGAGGGGCTTTGCATGTAACTCACTGGGTCCTATGTTTCCTGAAACAGAATAAGCCATACTGAAAGGAAACTTAACAGTTATTTTATTTTTGTTGAATTCGTATTTAGGAGTTGATTCTCTGCTGTTCGTAATTTCACCAGGAATAACTTTACTAAATTCAACATACTCTATGCTAAAAAAGAAAAACGCCTTCCAAAAAAGAACAATGGCAACTTCTCCCTCTGTGGCACAAACTACACCCTTTCACTTATAAGAGGGACCTATTCTGTCAGACATACTCAGATTTTCAATTAGAGTAGTTTTTTTGATGGTGAATGCTGCCTGCTGAGCATTCTTGCACTGAATAGAATCACAGAATCACAACATAATTTAGGTTGGAAGAGACCTTTTGAGGTCATCTGGCCCCACTCAAAGCAGCACCAACTTAATTAGGTTACTCAGTACCTTGCCTGATTGAGTTTTGAGTGGTGGCGATGCCACAACTTTTCCGGGAAACATGTTGCACTGTTTGGCTGTGATGAAAATTGTTTTCCTACGACATAGTTGGAATTTCCCATGTTGCAATTTGTGCTCACTGACTCCCATCCTATAACTGTGCCCCCTAGAAGGACTTTGGCTCTGTTCTTCCGTACCCTCCTAGTAAGTAGTCAAAGACAGCAAGAAGGTCACTAAAATCTCCCCTTATTTGTTCTTCTCAGGACTGAATGAACTGATTCTTTCCGCCCCTTCTTGTACACTGTGTGGCCTGGTGGCTGGCTGGTACAGCCAGTCAGTGTTCATGGAGATTGTTGGTTGGTTTCTAAGAGAAGAACTAGAAAAAATCAGAATTAAGTGGAAAGAGGTTATTTCAGAGGAAGGAAGTGGATAAGTGTTTCTTTAGGAACTTGTGGAGACTCTGAAGTCGAGTGTACATCCAATGCAACAAATAATGCCATCCATGGCAAGGAAAATTAAGACATAAGAACTTATGAAATTACAATTTAAGAGAAACATGGCATTCTTGTGTATTGAAGTAACACTAACTGATGATTTACTTATGTACTCTGATATTGTCTGCAGCACAAATAAAAGTGAAGCATGGCAGGTGACAACTATGTCTTTCTCCATTATAGAATTTTCATTTAATCATGATTTTTACATTGTAAATAATAAATAAAATACTTTTTTTAAAAAAAAGTAGCATAGTTATCATATTTTTCTCACCATCCCTCAATTGGTCAGGACACCATGAGTAATTTTCTTCTGTTAAGTGCTCCAGACTAATGAATCGATAATGCATGACCAAGATGAGGTGCAACTCACACATGACTCTCCCCTGTTACATGCTATTTAGCAGCAAAAATCTGAAGTTCCTACCATTGCTTTTACTGTAACTATGGTTATTAGTTAATTTCAACTGCTATCACTAGGGGAAAAAATTCTGTCACTAGTCTCTTTTTAGCAGCAAAAATATCTTCTTTTTTCCCCCACAGCAGAATCCTCCAGCCTTCACTGAAAGCTACACTGAAAGCTATTGCCCAGAAATAGTACCTGCCACGATGTTTCTCTCTCATAGTCTCTCTCTGTCCTTGACCAGGCAGCAAAAGAGGATTTAAAAAAAATACATTTCCACTGTAAATTGCTCTAATGAACCATGCATCTTGTTAAATAAATATATGCATTTCTTTACAAAACAGGTGTTACTTGAAGGTAACTACATGCAATCCAATTACAGAATGATTACCCCTCCCTTGAGAAGTAACCATGGTAAATGAAGAGTAAGTAAAAGAAAAACCCACAAACATGCAAAGCCCCCTTTAAAATATTTTACTTCGTTCTTACACTATCTTGTGTCTTCATCAAAGTAGCGTCAGCATCTTGTAGTTGTGCATTAAGTGAAGTGTATAATGAATGGTTCATTTCCTTTCTTAACTTCTCAGCAGGAGAGTTAAATGTGTACTCTTACATCCTATTTTGGTGGAGTTTTATTTTTTAATTTTTTTAGAAGATTTATGCAGAAAGTGCCTGAATTGCAGAAAGTTGTCAGTATGAAGGACTCAGGAGATAGAGAATTATAGAGCAGAACATTATTATGTATCCTAGTAACTACTCTTTTGATCCTGTCTTGGTCTATACAACCACAAAGGTGCAGAAGGAGGAATAAAGACCTCTTTTCCTTATTTCTTGAGTCTGCATGGGCTTCTGGAAAGCAAGGCAAGCATTGAAGGGTTGAACTGCTGGGAGTTCTGCTGGACAGTGGGATCTTCTCAGTGTGTGGAGGAAGGTAGGTAGTGTCATCCCAACCATAAGCTGTCCTACGGGTTTTCTTTCTGGGAGCTACACACAGCAGAGACAAACCATTCTGGGAGGGGGTCTGCAGCAGAGGTCTTTGCTATCCAGGGGACATGTACTACCCACCAAACAAGAGGTGACAGGTGTGTTTCTGAGTTCCTCTTGTTTGAGGACACTTTGCACAGATATTAATTCTTCATTTGAGATGAGAAGCTGGACAAGTATGGGAGTCAAAGAGTTGAAGGCTGGATAAAGTTCCACAAAATGTCTGCATGCCCAGCACCTGGATAGTAGAGGAGTTTTAATAAGATTTGTGTCTTTTTCTGGTTCTTTTTGTCTTTTGGATTGTCACTGTGAAGGAAAAGGAACACTGTAACAAAACTAAATAGAATCTTTAGATTGAACTTAATAGATGTCCCCTTTCCCCCACTTTATTCTTATTTTGCTGAATATTGGGTGAATAAAAATACAAATGAGAGAGGGAAATATTTCCCTAATATGAAAGATAGAATTACAAAATGAGCATTCAACTTGAAGAGAATGTCAGGGAACAACAGTACCTTATACTGCACTCTGAAAAATTGTAAAAAGTACAAAGGTTCGTAACATATTGTAAAGAAAATTCTTTAGAACTTGCTCTGTTATCTTGGAGGTAACAGACACACCATATGCTGTGTCTGGCAGTTGCTATGGCAACTACTTTTAAAATTTAAGCATGGGGAAACTATTGCCTAAAATCTCCATGACTTGGGGCCAAATCTTGCTTGATGCTGAGCACCAAGGGGAGTAAAAAAAGATATAATGGAAATACTAAAATATCTCTTTTGTTTGCTTCTGAAATTTTATCTTGAGCTACTTCTTTTTTGTGTCAGGAAATTGCAGGCCCTGGACTCGTGAGAACACTGAGAAAAAGATGAATGGGAGGATTGCAATATCTTAAATTTAATACCTTACAACCTGTTTGCAATGAAAAATAGGAAAAACCCTTTTGTTCATTGAGGCATTCTACATAAAATTTGTGATATTTGCCTGAAAGTAATCTCTGTCACTGTTTTATGGGTTTGAGAATTCTTTCTTAGAAGTCAAAGAAGTTTTGAAGGAAATGATGGGAAGGTAATACATTTTAATAGTTTGCCAGTACTTATTAAAAATTTGCAAATGCAGATTTGTTTCCTTGGAAAGGTAGTTTTAACTTTTGTGTAATGTTTGCCCTATCCCACCAGCAGTTTGCATAATTCACTTCTAAGGCAAAAGAGGCTTAAAATACCAAATAAGGATGCTTCTAAGGAAAAAGCAGTACAAATAAAATTAAGAAGATTTTGTTGTTCTTCACCTGAAAAGGTCTATTAGACCATGGTACAATTAATGCTGTTGCAAACAAGTTCAGCACCTCAGTAACTGGATTTCTGTGATCAAATGACATCATAAATTCTACCTTGCCCACAGGCATTTTACAGGGCCTCCTAGAGGAGTCTGCAAAGGGGGGACATAACGTAGCCAGGAAACAATAGTTATGTACTGTAGATCTCAACAAAAGTACCCATACAAATTGCACGTGTATCTTGGAGTCATTCAGTAATGGTCTGGACCAAAGTCAATGGACTGGGTGGTGCTTTCTCCATAGACATCCCAGGCTTTGTTTGAGGGGCTGCCCATGCTGCTTACCCTAGACTGATACTTACTGGATTAATCATTACCAAAAAATGTCTCATGTTTTGAGCACATATTGTGTAATGCTGGCTTTCCAAAAGTATTTTTTTTAAATTGCATTAAAAATTCTGAGATTATATGAGTTCTTTGCAAGAAAGTGTTATTGGTCTCAAGTGTATTTATCTCATGCTGTTTGTTCTCACTGGGGTGAGAACTTTCTGTAAGTTCCCCCTCCAAAATAATGCATCTTGTGAGCTATTCTCCTGTGATTCTGACTCTCATAAACTGGTACAAAATTGCCAGTGCTATTATTCACCATAGAAAGAGTTAGAACTTAAAACCTATTTTAGGCACTAGTCTACTCAGGGCTCTTGAAATTAATTATTTACATTGTAAAAGAAAAATATGTGTTTTAAATGCACCCTGTTCAACTACATGAATCATTATTCTATCTTTCTCACTTCGCCTGCTACTCATTAATCAAGGCACCTTAATTTAACTTCTTGAAAATTTTTTAGAAGGACTGCAGCAATAGAAAAGGTTAAATTGACTTACAAATAATGTGACATTGACTAGATTATGAAAATGACAAATACATTCCTTATATGAGAAATTATTATTATGTAGGGGACCTGAAAGAGTAGCAGAGATTGGAAGAAATTGAAGGAAAAGCTTTCTTCTTTGGCTGCCAATGTCACTTACGTTTTAGGCAAGGAAAAGTGAAAGGATCAAGACTGTACTGAAAGAGATTTGATTTAATTTGGCAAAACTAGCTGTTAAAATCACAGCTGCTTTCTGGACTTGCTGTTAAAAAGAGTTTTAGAACATTTTTGCCACTACTTCCTCTCTGGGCACATGGTGACCAGCTCTTTCTCCTCTGTTCCCTGTCCGCTCAGGTTTGGACCTGAAAGTCACTGCCCTGTCTGTGAGAGCTGACTGTTCCTGTCCCTGTCCTCTGACTCTATCCCTGTACTATCTGTCCTTCTAGAAAGGTCTAATATTTACTTGGCAGACCATTTCTGAAGGGGATACACATGATTTTGCCAGACATCTGACAATCCTGGATGCCATGTTAAGATACTTGCTTGCAAAACCCAACTTGCTGCTGAGTAGACGCTAAGGCAGTGATGTTCACAGTATAGCTGATAGCTGGTGGAAATGAAATAATCTGTATTGACACATTTGGAAGTTTCACATCTTTTTCCACTTAACATGCTAACGTGATAATTGCTAGACTGATGATTTTTCCAGTGACAGGTCTCCTTTTGTCAATATTTAGACCTGTGTATAGAAAACTTATCTATCACACCTGGCTAATTTTCACTTAATTTAAAAATAAATGAAACATGTTTAGTTTTCAGGGTTAGCAGAACAAAACAAGGTTTTTATAAACATTTTTCTTGAAACATCCTTTGAAAGATAGGAAAAGATAATGACAAAAAGTATGTAAAATCTGACTCAGTGGAAGCTAGACTCCATGAAACAATAAATTATTTTAATGTTTAAATAAAACTAATTGAACACTGAGGTTGAGACTTCATTTTGCTTACCATATACTGCAAATGAAGACTAAATTTAATTCCAAATAAAATTGGCAACAAATGCCCAAGCATCACTTAGTAGCACAGTCCAGGATACAGGCAAATTTGTAGCCAAAGTGATTCTATATTCCACTAAACATTTCTTCATAGGGTTTAAATATTGAATCTCAGGGCTTTATTATTAAAACAATTCACTCTTCTAGGCTTCTATCATGGCATTTCTTTGCTGTGCATGCAGTGACTTTCAGTATTAGTGATTAGGTGACAATTTGTCAGTGAAGGAATATAGGCTGTAGTATTTTGAGTATCCTGACATAACTGTAAACTGAATTAGCTTTAGTTTTCTTTTGCTTTGGTGCTTTTTGCAGGACCGATCCTCAGGAATGAGCACGACTAGACTGTTCTGCAAGAATAGCTATCATGACCTTGGAATGAATCACTTCACCGTTACTTTAAAAGGTTGAAGTTACAACATTTCTTCTACGTGCAATTATCATTCTTACCATAGTTCTGTTTTCACACCAATGTCTTGCAACTGTGTTCTACTTATTGGGGTGGAAGGTTTATTGCCTTATTTTTGATACACCACTTCTGTCAAGAAGAATTGTATTCACCTACTTAGAGCTCTTATCCATGGCACTTCTTGAACAGTTTTGCTTTGTTGTGGTAAACACTTCCAGTCACATGACTGAGAATTCACTCATGGTCAGCTTTTGCTTAGTCTGAATGGTTATGAGATCTTACAGGTAATACAAGTGTTTCACAGGGATTATACCTTCCCTATATCATAATTTTGGATGTCATTAAGTTAGCTGAGGTGCTTTTCTTCCCCGCCTTTTCCTTCAGATAATGAGGACCCATCTTTGGGTTTTGCATTCAGAGGCTTTTGTCTCACAATCTGAAGGATGGCTATTATTGCAGAAAAATGCTGTTGTGAACTTGCAACATGCACTTACACATAAAAGGGAGTATAGTTCCTACTGTTTTCCACCGGGTCATCATAATTCCTAATTCTTCTTTAACGTCAAAAATATGGAATCTGAAAAAAAACTTTTGTATATTTTTATGAAATCCATTTCTGCACAACCATGGTCATCAGAGCAGCTTTGTCTTCTAGTTACATGCTTATTAATAAACTCCTGCTGTTCTTTGCATTATGTGGAGAAACTTGTGCTGAAACATGGGAGCTTGACTGTGTGTCACATGGTGCTTCCTTGCTCAACATCTCTGAAACTGTTTCTGTGTGTCTTAGAAAAAAATCTGATATTTGCCATTTGACTGTATTCACATTCTGTTTTAATACCCATTTAGTAATTTTTATTTAGCAGATTTTATTTTACATATTATCTCTTAATATATGATTTTAGTTTATCTTTCAAATTGTTGAGGTTGCATATGAAATTTCTCAAATACCTTGCCTTTGATCATATATCCAGTATTCTAGATGCAGCTTTTACTGGTTTTTAAGCTTAATATACTTCACTATTATTGTGTAGGCCTTTAAAATCACAAAATGTGGGTAAGTGGAAAGAAAATGTGCTTTTGCAATCAATAGTCTTGTTAGAAATATTCTGAATTACTCTGTCTTGCAAGCCTTGTGAAGGATTCTGTCATTCTGCAGAAAGATTATATCGCAGCTTTCCATAACCTGCAGACACAGCTGAGTATCTGATTTCCTGAGTGGTAGTGCTTTCTTTTTATCTACAAAAATCTGGAAACATTGCCTTAATTTCTTTTAATTCTCAAGTTCCTATCCAGACCATGAGATTTAGATGGCTTATCTTTTTCCAGAATAAAAATAAAATTCCCCCAATTCCATATAAGTGTCAGAACATTTTCAGACTGTCAGTTACTTGAAAAGGTCAGGATTATAATAGATTTGTACCCTTTCATATGACAGTACCCATAAACTTCTGGAACAATAAAACTGAAGTGCAACCCATGGATCCAATATTGTCATCTTCCAGATTTTATCATAGTCTTGTGATATGTGGTGCATTTCTGTATGTTTCAGCTGCTGAAATTATTTGTATAGCGGGACAATCTGAGCATTTGTTTTAATAAAAATATAAATTCATAGACTTCATGTTTCTTAAAAAAAAAGTATTATCTAGATTTTCACTAGAGTTCTCAAAATGAAAAGTAAATTCTAAAATGTATTATTAAATGCATAATTTTAAATCCTTTTAATTTTGGCCCCAAAGCAAAGGAAAGGGGGTGTTTTATCATGCTTGAATGCTCGTGGCTGATAATATTGTAAAAAAGGGCACAATTTTGCCAAATCCATGTCATTTTTGGAACTACCAAATTTCTGTATAGGCTTGTTCTTGTGTAGGTATATTTACACAGAAGGGGAACGTTAGGACACTGGTAGGGAAATGCATAAAAACAGAGAGACTAGCTTTGCCTTAAGACTAGACAGTGTTATAATCACCCTCCACAGCTTTGAGAAACAGGAGCCTTGGTTTTGCATTTAAATCTGTTTGGCAATATGCACTATGTCTCCCAGCCACTTGGCTATTTGTCGAATTTGCTGTATTCAGGGGGTTTGAAATACTTTAAAACAAATTGAGCTGAATGGGCATTTTTAAACCATTTCCTGATTGGTTGTCTTCTAGCCCCTAATGTGCCTTCCTAGGTCTTAGTTATTTCCTTTTCATAAAAAAATAATTGCTCTTAAAAATGTCTGCTTGGATTTCTTTTGTAAAGAGAGCCGAACTGAGGAGCTCTAGGCAGATTAACTGGACTTGCATCGTTTAGTAGGCTCTCTGAGCTTTGAAGAATGCTTCAAAAGTATGGAATAAAGCTCTTTTTCTTCCTATTTTTACATGGGCTAACAACTTCCCAGTCTTTTAATTTGCTGTCCTGTTGCATTAAAGTTCATTATCTTTGTGTTTCAGTTTAGTAATTCTGTCTGAGTTCCTATCCTTTCTCTGTTCCGAGTCCCTGCTGAAAATGGCAATACAAGTAACACAGCAGAAGCTTGTATACAGACAGAAGATATAATGAGAATAACACTTCTCGTGGGAATTAAATACTGCATCAGAGGGTTTCATTTGTAAATATCTGCAGTGGAAAAGCATGTTTTAAAGTGCATTCAGATGTACTGTTTGGAGTCTCTTCTCTTTAGTACTATGCCTGCACTGCTAACACTACAAAACAAGGGATGCAGTTTGGGCTTGACTGAGGGTTAAATATGTAAATTTGGAGCAACAAAGTCAGAACATGGTTTTAAGGTATAGTAAAGATGAAAATGACTTTAAAATACAACAGAAGCACAAAGCAATTTGCAAATATCAGTTGATAATAGCTTTATAAATTAATAATTTATATTATAAAAAAATTTATATTATAAAATTTATGAAATTGTTTCAAAGAACAAAGACTGGAAGTGACTTATCCAATGTTATTTGGCCAGGAGATCATCGCACTGGCTGTGAACACACAGATCGTGTTCTGAGTGGAAAGCCTGACCTGTCTTGTACCAGTCCAGAAGGCTTTTACAGCATAATAAAAAGTGGGGAGAATGGATATGGATCATTCACACATGGTACTGCTAATTCAGCGAAAAAGCTATAACTATTTTCATAACTATATGGAGTTACAGCTACTAACTGAAAGAAAAAAGAATATACTGTGTGGAAAAAATTATACTGGCTCTTGTATGAGATTTATTCCCTATGGCCTTGAAAGGGACTTCCATCAACTCCTTTGCTTTTTCAAGATGAAAATTGGGAAAAGCTTAAAACATCAAGATAGAAAAGAAAAAAAAATTTTTTTCTTTTAATAAGAAAGAATGCAAAACTTCAAGAAAGGTAATCTTGACATTCACAGAGATCTTGTCATTTCTCTGATGTCAGTATCAAAAGAAGCTGATAATTATCTAAGAAAACACATTTCTCTTAGCTACTTTCTTTCTCATACAAAATTTCTCAGGTTAATCACAGCAGCAGATCTGCAAGGGTATGTACTGTGTACCTTCACTTTTGCAGCACATTGTCTAAATGCTATGAAGATTCATACAGGCAATTATAGCATTATACCTTCTCTGGCATGACTAAACTTACGTTGGATAGGCTGCAAAGGGAAAAATCTAGCAGTTATCTTAAACATGTATTGCTTGTACAGTATAATTATACCAAAGGAGAGAGTTACCTTTTAGCTATCTATAGGTCACATGTTTGGCCATGTTGTATATCATTTAAAGGGGACTATTGCAGGCGTTGAAGGTGAACAGGCAGCTTATGGAGAATTGTGAGTGCATTTCACTTCTGTCTGATTAGTGTTTATTTGAGACAAGTAAACCTCTGCATTATTATTGAGTTCTTCAGCCAGAACGGGCTCTATTCTGTGGAGCATTTGTTCTGATTTTGATCTGTACACCACTCCTCAAAGAGTGTTAACTTGTGAAGCCACTGGAGGACTTCTTGATGAGAATTTAATTTCTAACTGAAATGCCATCAAGATCAGTTCTGAAAATCATCTAGATGATAAAAGAAATCAAAAGGCCTTACTGCAAATGAAGTGGTGATCATTTTTTCTTTTCTACAAGGAATAAAAGAAATTCTAATACAGTACTGCTCTTTGGATTCTCTTTAAAATTTCCTTCAGAATGGAATAGGATAATCCTGTCTACAACTTTCTTTGGTTGGGATCATGCAGTATGATTCAGACAATGACATCTTCAATTCTACTCAACAGGATTTATCAGCAGAATAGTGCACAGCAACATTTATTCATTTATTTATTATGTTCCATTTAACAGATTTTTTAAAGGTCTTATAGCTTAAAAAGCCATGTGTTTTGCCCATTATGTTTCCTTCAAAGCTGCATCCACTAAAAATGAAAGGAGCTTGGAAATGCTAGAAATTCAAAATTTCTCACATACTAATTTGCTCTCCTTTGGATTTTTCATAAAGACAAATCAGGCAGCACATTTCTGTGCCTTAGTTTCCTCAGCTGGAGAAGGAGAGGGAAAAAAAGAAGCTGTGCTAACTCCCACATATACTGGGAGGATACATGCACTTGATAGGCTTGAATGGAAAGCTTTACATGAGAATATTTGCAATAACCCATGCTTTATTTTGTCTGGCCTTTCATGAAAAGCAACACAGGGTTAATTCTGGAAGCTAATTCTTGGAGCTATGTTGTTGTATAAATCTAACCTTGGTATTATTCAGTGCTATGTTCTAAAAAACCCACACTTTTTTTTTCCTCTCTTCGCCCGCCACGGGGCGGGGGGGGGGGGGGGGGGGGGGGGGGGGGGGGGGGGGGGGGGGGGGGGGGGGGGGGGGGGGGGGGGGGGGG
>JAWWEU010000158.1:36719908-36740977 GCA_035583155.1 Acropternis orthonyx | reverse complement strand
CACACACACACCCACACACACACACACACACACACACACACACACACACACACACACACACACACACACACACACACTCACTCACACACTCACATGCTCTCTCGCTACATATTCATAGTTTTGAAACAAAAGCAGAAGAGCCAGTAACTTAATGTCATTTATTGAATCACTGTTTTTTCTAATCATCAAAATATAACCTCTTCCTCCCTTGCCAAATCCTCATAAATATTTATTAAAAATAAAACATTTGTGTTGTAGAAAATAGTGCTGTTCAACCAAAGTATCTCTATTCAACACTAATTCTCTGAGGGGGAGAAAAGAGAATTCTCATAGCTTGATTCCTTTTTTTTTATTTTAAATTTTATTGCGTATACTGGACCTGAGACTGATTTTGCAGATATGTATGTGAATTCTAACAAAGGCAACCATCTAATATATGTAGAACTGGTTTGATATTCAAACCAGTTCAGCTAGGGCAGCTGAGATTTGTTCTCTGTCATTTAGACACATCCAAAACCACCATGTGATGCTCTGTCAGCACCAGGTATTGCTTTATTGCAGGCAAGCACTTCCAATTTGTACACAATATTTTTAACTTGTTGGCAGTGGGTGGAGACTGAGAACAGGCTGGCTATCAAGGATTCACTATGGCATCGTCTAACCCTGGTTCCAGTTTTCTATTTTGCTACCACTTTTGTCAGTGGAACCTGACTGAAATCCTAAAATAATCTAAAAAGATAACAGTCCTTTGTATTTGAAAGTACCAGAAGTTCACTGTTTCCTATGATTGGGCAGTGAAAGAAGGGAATGGTTGCTGAGCCTTTTCTTCTGCAGCTTACAAAATGCCAGCCTTACAGCCACATTTACAAGCTTTCTTCATAGTGCAATGATCCTGCTGCATCAGCACAGGACAGAAATCTAGCTTCGTCACCACTAGATGTCATCAAAATACCAATAAACAGGCTTTAGACATGCACATTTGAAACCACTAGGTCTCTCTAACCCTATCACTCAGCATGTTCTAATGTGAAGATGAAATAAAACAGCATTTGAAATATGAAAGAACAGTTAGGAAATGCAGGAACAGCATGCCTCGACATCAGGCATTTGTGCTCCACATGCTTATTCCAACACATTTGATCAAAAGAGACTGTTCACATTTAATTCTTAATATATGTATTTTTTCCTAAATAAGACACAGGTTTTCCATGTTGCTCACTCCATCTAAAAATAAGTCGGTGCTACAGTTCTTCATGTTGCTGAGGAAGAGAAGGGAGGTGTCTATTGAGGTACAATGGTATTCAGTTCTTTGAGATAAGCAATGGAATGTATGGAATATTATTTCACATAAAAGCTTGCATGCAAAAAAGTAAATCTACATAATATTTTCATGGAAGTGAATCCTACTGTTTTCATTGTTTGTTGAATAAAAAAAAATGATTAAAATTTTTTAGATCAGCTCGGTAGTAGTTTTAATTTTGAAATGACCTTACAGGCTTTTATTAAAAGCATGAAAAGCTATGTGCCTCCTTAAATCCACAGAGCAACTCACTACATCTGCTAGCAATCTGAATGTTTTATTTATTTGGTTTAAAACTAGAAGGAAGAAACCTGCTTCTGATCAGCTCACCATTTAGTGTGGAATGGTTGGCCAGTCATAGGAAACATGGGCAGACTTCAGCTTTCAAGAGGGAAATCCATGTACTGTCCCTTATACAATTTGTCTCATTTATTTCTGATTAAATTATTCATTCTTTTTCTGACGTTCTATCTCAAGACAATATGGCCTGTCAAAATACAGGGTTTGGAAGCAGAAAGTAGCACTCATTTCCCAGACATGTAGTCCTTCTGTGTTAAATCTTTAAGCAGTATACATTAATCTGAGGGATTTGTTGGTAAATTATGTTCTGTATTTTGTCACCCATATGACTTGAACTGTTCCACATATTTGACGATTAAAGGGCCATATATATTGTTAATGGGAAATTGCTACTTGATAACAACTGAGAATAATTAAGAGACAAGCAGCAACAAAAAAAGAAAACTCTGCAAATGTATAAAACATGAAATGCTGTTTCAAAAACAGTATAGTAAGAGCTATCTAGTAGTTTATGATGAAGAGGAGACAGGGTTTTTTTAATGTCCATCAGAAATAAATCAGTGCTATAAATGAGTTACAGGAGTTGCAGAGCTTTCTTGAAAAGTGCCAGGGTGGCATTCAGCCAGTGCCCAATACCATAAGGTAACTCTGCTTCACTGTACATTGAGACTGTTTAATACTTTACAGAAAATTCTGGCCCTATGAATTCAGGTACCTATTATGAGTCCTTCAGAAAAAAGAATTCCAGAGATTTCCCTGAAGCTTACTCTTAGAAATGAACAATTCACTCCATTACTTCTGTGCTGAATTCAGCAAACAAATAAATTACTTTCAGCAAAAAAAGAGCCATTTGTACAATTTAGCTTCTGAACATCAGTGCACTACTAGAGACAAAAACCTGTGATGGTGAGTATTAAAATTCAGTAACTACTCAAGATTGCAGTGTTTAATAGCACCTGAGCTTCTTATTTTATGTCTTCCTGATCCTACTCATTTAGTGACTCCTCCCAGAGAAGGAGGCAGAGCTTCCTGGGGACAGTTCTAGGAGATTGTACTCCTATAGCTTGGTTGATGCTTGCAAGAAAATCCACAAGAGTGCCTTCATATTTGCTGATGGAAATAGTATGCACAGCTCTTAAGCCCATGGGTAGCAAGGCTAGTTATTTCTCTATGGAAATAACAGAAGAAAATATCCAGTTCACACCTGACTGTGGGTTCTGCAGACCTAAGGATCATTCTATTAAAGTCAAAGCCCATTAGCAGTGTGTAAACAACATCTTAGACACTGAATGTTCATGTTGAATATATTTTTACATGTTTTCAGTTCTCATTCAAGGCAGAAATGTCAACACTTTTGCCAGACAGTAAAGGGCAGACATTAAAGGGTGCTACAATCTTGAGGCTGCCATCTGTTATCCTTGAGTGCCAGTCCTGATGGAAAAGAGAGGTGATACTTAAGAGGGATGACAACGAAGAGGCAGCAGGAGGGATTGAAGGGGAGGAGGCTTTGTCAGGAATTTCTGTTGCTCTTTCACGTTGAATTGTCACTAAAATCTTGCACAGAAATTATTTTTGGTCTTTTTTTTTTTGGGTTTTTTTGTTTTTTTTTTTTTTTTTTTTTTTTTTTTTTTTTTTTTTGGTTCCGAAGATGGAAACTGCTGTTCTCTCAAAATCTGCTTGGTATCTTCTGAAATCTCAGTGCCTTATGCATGTGATTCAAATACAAATAAGGATTGATGGCATTTATAACATCTTCTACAGAAGGCATATTGATGGGGATTCATGAGTCACAAACAAATTGCACATGTGAAAGCAAACTCTATTGGAACACATTGCACTTCTATCCAGAGGCTGTTTTAGGAAGCTAAATACTACGGCTTACTCAGTGTGGGGGAAAACTGCATTTTAAATGGTAGTGGAATATATTCTCTGACACAAACAGATGAAGAATGTTTTTTTCCTTTTCCTCTGTTGCCAAAAGAGGGAGAAACACTGTCATCCCAGTAGGATGGTAAATCTTTGAGGATCAATGAGAATATAGATTATGTTGTTTTCTTCCCACTGGACTTATGCTCAGATGGAATTCCCAAGTCATTCCTAGGTAATTAGGGATGAGGAAGTCAGAATCTGTTTTATATTTTCTGCCAAAGATCACTGGTTTTATTTCCCTTTCTGACCAATCGTTTCTATCCTTGAAATATCAAATCTACATTTACATCCAGAGGCTTTTGGTGGGATTCTAGATTCCTAGCTGTGATGACAGATATTTGGAATAATTTTGCCTGAAAAGCAGTAATTATTTGTCAGATAGATATACTAAGTATTCATTCAGCTAATGAAGGTGGATGATTACCAAAAGACTAACCACATTCTAGAAAGCTGGTGTGTATTTTGAACCTCTACTGTACATTATGAGATAGACTGAAATCCAAAATAAATTATACTTCAGTAGACTGAGATACCTTAATACAAGCATATTTACACTGGAGTAGCTGAAAGCAAGGACAGCAAATATGAAAAGCATCAGACCAAGATGTTACTCAGATCAAAATTATGAGACTGTCTAGTCCTCCAAAATCAACCATTAAAGATCAAGGTTTTTATCTGAAAGCATCACTCAGAATGTGAGTTAAAATATCCCCCCAAGATAGGCCATGTGGAAAATGATGCCAAACTAACTGGTAAGTCAGTAGCAATCTGCAGATTTTTTCTATCTCATTGCAGACTGATCGTATTTTTAAAGTGAAAAACTGGGGTGTTGTGTTCAGGGGTTCTCAGGGAAACATTCTGGCACAGGGAAAAAGGAAGCTGGCCAGAAATTCAGAAAAAAAAAAAAAGAAAAGAAAAAGGGAAAAAAGGGGGCACTCTTCATTTTACTTTCAGTGCTAAAATAGAAAGCTGTGACACTGTAGTAAGGACAGGTTGGGATAACTTTTTATCAGTGTCACCTCTTCCCTGTCTTCACTCTCAATTTCATTCATTCACATCTAACTCAAGCCTTGTCGTCTTACGTCAACATGCACACCACCAATTCTATATGTGATTTATTTTACTTTTTCTGCTGCTCTGAGTTTTGACAACATAATTGAACCATTTTTAGCTCATACTTTTAAGATCTCCAAGAGAAATTATCCCATTTCATGTTATGATTTCCTCTTCTTCCTGTTTGATCATTTTGCACTCAGGACCAACATTTCAACACTGAAACTTCCATCACCTGACACTTTGAGGCTCAGGATATTATTCTTCTCTCTTTTCTGTCCTACATTCACTTTCAAGATCAAAGCTTTTCTTTTGATTGAAAACTCCCTTTCCTTCATAATAAAGCCCACACCTCACCATAGCCCTGCACCTCACACGTGCATACCCTGCACTACCTGCGCTACGTACTGACTGAAGAGTCTGAGCATATAGCTGCAAAGGCGATGATGAGTTCTTGCAGGCAGGGAGGTTGCCTGTGTTAGCTACAAACAGACTTTGGTACCTCTTCAATCTCCCCAAGAGAATAGTCTGCAGAACTATTACAATATCTTTCACAATATTTAATCTGAATTAATAATTATCAGCTTGATAGAAAGAAGAACATACACTTTATTACTAAATTTCAATATATTCCTGAGCCAAAAATAGTAAGCAGTAACAAAATAATTCAGAAAACCTGCCTAAGCAATAACGGAAGAGCAATGCCAAACAGTTACCCCAGCAATAACTTGGAAAATGTTAGACTTTAAAAAGAAAGTAGCTGGCAACCCATCACAGTAAGAATACTACTATCAATTTATAAGTGGTCATATATTGTAAGCTCTCAAAACTCAATTTTCAGGAAGAAGAGATGATATTCAACAAAACTGATGAAAACATTGTTTCTTAGATCACAAACACCAGCTCTTCTAAAATGGCAGAACAACCATGTGAAACATGGAAACTTTACAACATGGAAAACTTTAATGCTTTGTAGTTCAATGGAGATAGAATCCATTAAATTTAAGCATGCATTACACCTTTACAGCCTCAGTACCTGAGTGGAAAATGCAGACTGTACAGTTTAAATCTGTACAGTGAATGAAAATCTACAAATATGGAATTGAATTCAGTCAAAATCATTATGACTTTAATTCTGTAAGGTTTTGGTCTGTTGCTTCTGGTGATCAGTCTTGGAAGGTACTGTGTTTAATTTGCATTTGTTTTAATATATTAGTGGTCCAGAAGTAGGTTGGAGGTTGAAGGAAACTGATGAATTTTCATCCCCAATAAGTTATAATGGTTTAATCATTTAGTAGGGAGGACTCTAAGCAATTTAAGAAAGAAAAAAAAAGGTAGAAATAAATATAAGTTGACTTCAATACAGGCATGTTAGTGTGGTGAGGTTGTGGAGTCACCTCTGGAGGTAATCTTAACATCTGACTGGACATAGTCCTGAGCAACCTGCTTTAGCTCACCCTGTCTGAGCAGGGGGTGGGACTAATGACATTCCAACCTCAACCCTTCTGTGATACTCCTAGCCTCATTTCTCTCATTAGTGAGAAACATCCAAATTTTCCTACTAAAACTCTGTTGCTGCAAAGTAGGATATAAAGGATATATCCTGTTTATAAATATGATCTTGTTACCACCAGGAAATAAACTGTCAGTTAATTTAATTAGTTAAAAAAATAAAAACACATCTCAGATGAAAGCTATCTTGGAAGTAGCCCAGAGGTCAGAAACTGAAATCTTTGATGTATGCTTGATTATCTCAGTCTTCAACATATGTCCTTGCATGATGCTGTCTGTAAGTTTCTGAAAATGATGAAGACACTCCACATTTCTAGTGGGTGTAGGAACAGTGAAAACAAGCAAGAAAGTGAACTTCCTGGATAATGCAGTGGAAATAGCATCTTTATGCCCATCTGAAACTTCATTTAACCAGCTAAGGTTTACAGTCAGTCTAACATTACAGTGCTAAATTCATTCAGAGGCTCGACTGGCTTACTGCAATTGAAAACAATATTGCAAGCATTAATGTAATTTCTGAATTTGACACTAGGCACAGATACTTTGGTGTATTATAGGTCATTTGAGTCTAAGCATTTAAACCTGCTATGTAAGCTACATAAAAACAACAAAAAATTTTGTATGCAAACCATAAGATGATTAAAACCTCAAGAACTTGTAAAATAATTCTGCCAGTATTAAGGAATCTGTGCAAGAAATTGAAGATTTGAAAGAGATTAAAATGAATACATTTTCACTAATATTTTGCTAATTGAACAAGTTTGTGCCTGAATTTTCAGAGCATTTTAAATAACAAGCATAGATCCAAGTCATTTAAGCCACTGCTGCGATCACTTGGCACTTCTATGGATCTGCCAGGATGACTCAAATAGGTACCTAAAAATGTGGCCATTTTTAGCAGCCATTACCAGCCATATGAAAATTTTGGTGTAAGTGTTTCAATTACCATCACATTAGAACTTTGTGGTAGATGCAGTTCTCACTGTCACAATTCAAATCCATTATCCTTCATCTACCATTTCCAGACACGCCCATGTCCTACAGACTTTCCTAGTTACATGATGGATGAATCAGTTTTCTTCTGGCAATTATTCTTCCTCACAGTTGATCCTTTATGTGCTTCCAGAACAGAGTGTATTTTATTCAATCAGGCAAAATGTGTGCACAGTGTCATGCACCATTGACTTAAGCATACCTATTGTTCAGGAGATTATATTGCTCAATTCTCAAAGCTTCTTACTAAGATCTAGTATGTGATATTCCTTAGTACAAGATGAAAGGTAATATCTAAATGTTCATGATTTGGCTGTGTTGGGCTGGACAAAATTGAGATTTTGCTTCAAAGTGAGCATAGGCTAAGAATTCCTTAGGACAGTCTTTTACAGTATTAGTAAATTTTTAAAAAGAATTTGGCATCTAACACCTGACTTGAGAATTGCAGTCCAGAGTTTGAAAATTTAGCAAATTTAAATGCAAGTCAAATTTTAATATTAAAATAGTAAGGTATTAGACAACCTTAAGTTTAGATATTTATTAAAATTAGTGTCTTTTATGTGAAGGAGCATGTGTAAAATGATAATATGAAATCACTACGTTTTTGTTAGCCTACTCCTTATCTACTTTTCAAACAAATTAAAAAACATTTTGATTTTGACTTCTATGATCCTAGATTCTCTACTCCCCTATATCTTGAAACACATGTAAGTCAGTTTTCATAAGGGCTCTTCCTTCTGTTTCCTGTGGTGCCAGGTATGTGACTAAATATTGTCAAGAATGTATAAATTTGTTTAAGTAACTTCAATGAAGAATTAATGGGAAGATAATGCAGATACCTCTCAGTGTTTCTGATAGAACAGATACACATTCTCCATCAGAAAAAACACTTCCATGTTAGTAACCTCATTATTATGACTTTCTCAAATGATGAGTAAACCAAAGACAGGGGAAGAAGTTTGGTGTGGTTTTATTTCCTGATATTACTAATATTTTATAATATATGGCAGTGATGAATAACCTTTCATGTATGTTTACAAAGTAGTGGCATAATTGTTCATGCTTGCATGATAATTAAATGTGTTGATGTTTACAATTAGATATAATAACATAAAGATGGTCTGAACATTTGCCAATGTATCTTCTATCTGGATCTTTTAAAAAATAATATACAGTAGCAACTAATTAGGTGACGAATCTTTATGACACTTTACAAACGGTCTGCATGATACACACTCAAGCAGACACAGATAACATTTACATTCTTACCTTCCTTCACAGAATAAGGTGGATAAAATCAGTACGTTTTCAGTACAAGTGCCTTACTTCAGTCTAAGGCACATTATCCTTGCAGAACACCTGACTGGGTTTAAATTGAAATACAATCTATGTAATTGTGAAGTATTTTATAATAAAGTTTACATTATCTGACATTATGAAAAGGAAATTTTCGTAGTGCTCTGATTTGTATGTATATTTTAGACTAGTAACATGAATCAATCAGCTCCTGTAGAGGAATGACAAAAGGGGTCATTTAGACATCTGAAATAGAATTTGCATAAGAATAGATGTTTTTTGTATTTCGATAAAGGTGTTTCTTGTTCACTAAAACTGAAAACTTTGATTTTTTTTCTTGCAGTGACAGTATAAAGGACAAAAAGCTTTAAGTATTATCACTTCAAAAAATGCGCAACACAATCTTTAACCATTGCAATTAACCACAATTTCCTTACAGAAAAACATAAATGAATACTAATATATTTCTGTTTTTAAATGTTCTTTGGGAAAGCTTGGCTTAAGTTTTAAGTTTTCAAGGACTAGGGATTAATTTGACCACTGTACATTTCTAAAGAAACAAACAATTTATTAAAACTGACCTGTAGGAAGCTTAAACACAGCAGGAACTTAATAACCTTTGTCCATTGCAGCTTTACAGAACCTAGAAGAGGGGGCAGAGCATAGGTTCTGCTTAACACATCTGATATACTACAGTTGTAAAACTGTAACCATGAGCAGCTAATCTAATTTAAAAAAATAAATCAGAAGTGATTATTAAGCTTCAAGGGAACTGTGAACAAGGGTTAGTGATGGAATATGTGGGACTTCCATTCAAATAGTCAAATTAAGTGATCAGCTGCTATTTAGGAGCCTTTTCAATATATTTTATACCCTGGGGAATCTAGATCCAACCAAGAGCCATGGCCTGTGGTTGTTCTGCCTACATTTGCAACAGCTTGAGGTATGCCATCTCACATGGCTTAGGGAAATTGCTGCCAGCATAAGCCAAATAATTTCCTCCCTCTGGTCCTCAAGAATAGCTGGAAAGTGTAATCTCTCATTATCAAACCTTCTGCTTTATTCTGTCCTGCTGTAGCTCAGTGTCACTGGCCTTGTTCACAGTCATCTCATCTTTATCACAGATACATTTTTTAATGTGACAGAACTGTATTTAGTAATCATGAGCTTGACAGATATGTGTCTGTAAAATAAAAAATTACAGAGGGTAAATTTGGAAAGTTTTCATCAGTTTAATGCAAAAATGTATACATTCTTGCCCATGTAGGTTCACACATTTTAGTTGAACAGATAAATCCTTGATTATGATGTAATCCTATATATTCTTCATTTTAATGAAGATTCTTTGTATTCAGTGTTTGTTCTCTCCATTCCAATGAGTACTTCAAATCTAATCTGTAAAATCAAACCTTGAATTTTAGATTTGTCAGGACTGTTATTTTATTGCTTTCTTATATCTCAGTAAGTCTATCCAGTGTAAACAGATTTCACAAAGAGTGCTCACTTGCCACTGCCATAAACGAGCCCAAAGGTACAATCTTACCATTCATACGCTCAATCTGTGGCATACTTCCAGCCAAGAACATTCAAATGTAATTACTTTGCCTTATTCAAATTACTTCACCTGACTCTAATCAGCAACAGGAATGGTCTGTCTCACAACATCTGAGCAATCCAAAAACATTAGGGTTTATGGCTATCAGTACTGAATGGTAATATCGCTATTGTTCAAATTGGCAAGACAAGCATACAAACAACTGAAAGCCTCATGAGCTTTTGGTGATTGCAAAAGCTCTCGTCACCTTCTGGTCTGTGGGAATATATTACGTGAGTGTAATCAGTAGAAACAGGATCTTGCTTTCCGAGTAGTAGGGGGAATGGCAGAAGGCATGCTCCAACATCATGAAACAGACTCGTTAGGAAGGACAGAACCAAAGTGCTGTTACTGGAAAAGCTGGGGAAAACACTGCATTCAACGTTTTATAGCAAATCAGAGGCAGAATCAAGACTGAAGTAAATGTTTTTGAAGAGCAGTTCTATATCCAAACCCTAATAATTCTGCATAAGGAAATTTACACACCTTTCATTTTTCTAGTAACTTCTGTCTAAAGAGAGGATATTAGACATTAGAGCATAATATAAATATAATGCATAATGATGAGAAAAACAGGAAGAAAAAAAAGATGTATCTGAATTTATATAGCCCAAAATATATGCTAAGAGGTGCCTCAAAGGGCCATTACAAGAAGTTGGTCTCACACAAATGCAATGCTCTTCTCTTTGAACTGCCACACAACAGTTTTGTTTAAGAAGATATGTGTAGAAGAAACAGCAGAAGCTTCACAAAGTGTTATCACATCCCTTGAACATTGCATTCTTTTCCCATCCAGATTCTGGAACCTGATTTTATTTATCCTGTCACAGATAACTTCCAACTCTAATTCTTTTCAACAAGCTCCTTTAATAATAATTGGGAAAAACTTCTCTCTTGCTCTGACTGATTTCCAGTATACCCTAGGTTATTTTCCTGACAGGAACAAAAAGCACCAGCGCACCTAGAAAGAGTTTAAGATGAGTGGGGAGAAAAGAATGACTGGATCAGACTGTCTTCCACACTGCAATCATTGCACATCAGTTATACTATGTATATCTGTTCTTTCTACAGGTTAATGGCTACCTTGCATTATACACTCTAGTTTTTGGAATAGAATTCAATTTAGTCGATGATGGTTTTATAACTACCAAGTTAATTTACTGGACTTACTCCACTCTTCCGTGGTTTTACTGAAGGAAGAGATTAAAGCATGGGAATAGTTATATGATTGTCACATATTAGTGTTGGGAATTCTTGAGAATACCAGCTATATTCTGTCTTGGGAATTCAGTGATCCATCACTATCAAAATTCCATGTTCTCACATTTCTTATTTTTTTAAGTTGCACACATGTAAACAAATATAGGGACCTGCCACCCATAACAACATCATCAACACATTGTGCCCAGTATTGTAGATGCCAACCATGAGATTAACTAGTGCTGTTCAAACCTCTCCTATTATGTCAGTCATTTCAAAGCTACTATTGTGGAAAAATTAGATATTTTATATCAAAAGTCATTTGACCAACACATTTGCTTTCCTTAGCAACTGTGCAGAAATGTGATGTAATAAAGACTTTGTTCAGTACAGAAAAAATTACAAACTCTGATTAATAAAGACTACACAAATCGTTTTAATATTGGGTTTCAGGTTATGCCTGAAGTTTATGCTTTTTTATGCTGAAGTTTACTGGTCCCTATGACCTTTGAACCTGCATAGATCCCTGGGTGAAGATACATATAATTCAGAAATGAAGTCTACGTTATTTATCTCTGTTATTCCAAAGTTCCAAGAAGAACCTTGTTTCCATGCCGCAAAGAGGGCATAGTAGTCTCTGTTCCCAATATGCAGGTGATCTGTACAGACTGCCAGACCACAAGTCTGGCATGTGTGTCACTATGACACTTGCAATATCATTATATGATGCAATATTTTGCAGTGACACTCACTATATTTCTCAGATGGCTACATTTCTCTGAGAGTTTAAGGTCTATTATGAGCTAAATTTTGCATTGTGGAAATGGGTTTTATGAACAACCAACCCTGTAGACAAGAGATTACATGGAGACTTACAAATTCAGCTTTTGTAATCAACTCTTTTCTACCTGAAGATATGTTTGATTTTTTTGTTTTTAACATATTTTTGGACTTACAATTTTTGAGCATGTTTTTCAATGCAGGTATTATAAAGGAGAAGCTGAAACACTCAAAACCCTATCCAGTCTTGGTTTAACCCCATCCAATCAGCCTACTTACACTTAAACTATCCCGAAATTTATTTTAAATTGATGATTTTGTTGAAAGGCTCATTTCTACTAACAATGACAATATAATTTTAAACCTCGAAAAATTCCCTTGCATCTTTTTACTTCAGTTTTTATTGTGAGCCATATTTAAGATGGAGGTGGGGCCAGTATTAAAAAAAACAAACCTCTTTTTGGTGTTGTTTTAATTTTATTATCTAGGTCATTATTATAAGCACCACAGCAGCTGTTAAAAACTCTTGAGTATTTCCTTTTGGAGAAGTGTAGAAGGTAAATAATGTCTAGAAGAAAATAAAAGGAAACTCTTTTTCAGTGTTGAAAGTGATTAGAATGGTATAAACTAGGCCTTAGCTACAGATACCTGTCTGATAAAGCTGAGACATGAAATCAAAGAAAACAGACATAGAAAACTCATCAAGTAGGAATTCTGATGGGACAGTCAGCCAGCTTTGTCAGAGCCAATGGTGGAAGCAAAAAGGAAAGAGAGATTGATGTAAAATGCTGAGAGGAATTTTTCAGAGGTAAAAAAAAGCAGGAAGTTATCTGGCTCTTAATCGCATTGGAATTAAGGGTCATTTGTCATATGAGAAAGACAGGTGGGAGCACAAGGAGGTGCTTCAGTCCTTGGTGAAAACCAGAGTTACAAATTCATTCAAAGCCTAGAAGTGGCGCACTTTTTTTAAAATCACCTATTCCAGTTATTGTAACTTGATTTTGGAGGAGGGAACATGGATTTAGGTGTTCACACAACACTTCTCTTACTGAGATTGTTAATTCCTTGTAAGAAAATTTGAGCAGATGGCAACTTTTCTTTGTTTTATCCTGAACCTAGACAGGTACTCAGTCAGTGATGGTTATTTATTTCAGTGTCTATTAGAATGTAAATTTTATCATCTTATCTAGCTTTATTACTATTTTTTAAATCAAGCAATACAAACCTATTCCGGTTGGGTTCTGGTTTCCTAAATTACAATTTGCTTTTTATGCAACCAGCCAGTAATGACACTGTCCCAGGCAAATGACGAATAGCTATTTTGACTTGACTCTTAAAAATGCTGTTTTCATACTTCAGAGTGAGTTGAACAGAGAAACTCTACAGGAATTAGTCTGAAACAGGCATTTTCCACAAACTCATTTTGTACTGAGGAGTAAGTAATATACCTACAACTATACTGTTACCATACCATTTCATTAAAGACATGTTTAAAAAGGTCATACCTGTGCTCCATCTTTCTCTTCTCCTCTCGGATATATATGTGGGCTAAATTTTCATAGAACTACGCATTTGTTCCTCAATCTCTGCTAAACTCCGTTTTTTTTTTTTTCTAGGTAAGTGACTTTTTAAACTCTTATTATTACTGTTTAATAGCACTTATTCTTTCAAATACTATTTTTCTCTCTTACATACTTGAATGACAGAAAGCTACACCCACTATCACATGACCTAAATATTCACTTACAATGACATATTTTCAAAGAAGTGACCTTCCATGGCAGACTACAAAATTGATAGTAAAAGCTATTCTGTTGATGCTTCTCCTTTCCTTTGTTCCTTTTTCCTAAGGAAAGTAGATTGAAAATGCAGCAATTATTCTGCCTGGATATCGAAAGGGATTTCTGAGCAACCTTGCACAATTGAGCTGGCACATGTAAAAACTGTTTCTGACTCACTGAGCTGGCATATACTGCTAAATCAGCATTGGCAGGACTCCAGGCAGCCTGTCACCAGCACTGGATATTGCAATAAGTACCAGTACTGAGTATTGTATCCAAATTGGTTTTATTGAATTGTTTCATTCAGTGCTGCAAGGTCTGGCTTAAGAAACTAAAGCCTAGGACTAAAAATAAAGAGACCACAGTGAAACTAACTGTATGCCAGCTGAGCTACAGTAACTGAGTATGCTATTAATAAAAAGACTTTGCTTAAATTCCTTTCAATGCCCATATTTTCGTACTCAGACTTTTAAATATTTTACAAAATTATCAATTAGTTTGCAGCATATCTTTATGAAATAGTTCAGGAAATAAGAACGTAGACCAAAACACACAAAGATTGATTATGAAGTGCAATTCCCATGATTTTCTCAGCAATCTTTTCTTTTCTGGGTGAGCATCCCTTAGAAACTCTTCTCTGTTTTATGTAAATAGGTAAGTCTTGGTATTTTAGTCAGTTAGTCAATTTCTCAGTATAGTTTAAACTGTACCATATTTTCTTTCACCGTCTGCAGACTAGGGACATCCACAGAGACAACAATTACAGTTCAGCCCTTCATACAGATTTACTAAATCTGTGATAATTCAGTTGAATCTGGGCTATATGCTTGGCACCCACTTTGGACAAGATTTGCCCCACTTGAACTTAGGCACACACCAAGGAACTTCCAACATACTTGATGGAAAAAAAAATAGCTAGGTCTGTAGTAAGGTTCATGTACTAAATATTGTTGAGTTTAGAGAGAAAGAGAAGATGGTAGAGGTAAGAATATCAGGAAATAGCACATTAGAATAATGGAGCCTGAGATCATGCATCCTGGATGCCAGAAAGCCTGCATGTCTCTGAAAAGTCTGTGAGATATTCATTGCTCTTCCTGTCTGTGTTAACTGGACTAAAGGTAATCTCTGTCACCTTTGTAGGCTTTAATACTCTCTTTGATTGTGTAATAGACATACTCATAGGCTTTTGGAAAATATAAATTAAAAAACAAGAAATTATCTGATCAACCCTTCTCTTGCAAAACAGAATGAACGGCATCTGAACAAATCCTGTTGCATCTTAGGAAATCTGGTCTTAAAAGTCTTCAGGAATGGATTTAAAATTTAAAAATGGTCTGACATTCTAAAAAATTGTTTTGGTTGACATCTAAAAACTGTTTATTTGTATATGCCTACATTATAAGCTCTCCAGTCAGAGCATGGTCAATGTCAGCTTCTAATAACATGATGGGAAATGCCAGAGTGCTTGATTGTCCCTATCTGCAGGTACTTTGGAATGGAATAAATCTTCTGTCACAGAATAACTAAGTATACCTGGCTTGAGATAGTGGTGAAATAAACGTAAAAAGATAATATGGGTGTTAAGAAAATCGGTCCAGAAATGAAAAAATATCTACAGCTCTACATAGTAAGTTCTGAAAGTTTTGTCACCCTATCTGTATCTAGCTGTCAAGCTAAAACATACTTCATGATTTCTGACTGATGCACAACCCTGCATCTTCAAGTTGTATTAATGGAAAGGAATCTGTCAGTGGGTAGTCATTTTTACAGCAGATTATCTGTATTCATAATATCATAATCAAAATCCCCCTTCCTCCCACTTTTTCTGGTTTTCTTAATGTTAACTCAGTGGTGAAAAGTTTCCTTTAATCACTTCATTGCCTTCCCTTTCTGGCTTTGAAAACGCCAGGGTCTTCTGGGCTTGTTTGGATGCCATTATAACGTGCTGAAATACTCAGTGTTGCTCAGAGGTTAATCACTACCAAGTCTAAAAGGAAAATGCTCTTTCTACCTCCTACAATCTTAGTCATTGTTACCTTCATACTTATGAAGATAAATTATACCTAGTATTTCATGTAAATGTGTAAATTTACAATCAAACTTCTGCAAATGGGGTTAATGCTTACTTTTGATTAATATTATGTCACTTTATTGGTTTTTGATTGAACCTGGCTGATAAAAACTGACTTTGGGGTGATATTGAGCTTGGGATGAACTAAGCCATCATACCTGTCTTTAAGGTTCATATAGCTACTAGTGATTCTACAATCTGCTGAATCTATTTACAGCCATAGGCTATTATACTTTCTATTTACATGGTAGTTTTTAAGGTCTAGTTTAACTTTCCTGCAATTTCAGACTAGTTTTTCTCATCACATCCAGCATAGGTGAGGTTAATAACAGATTCGCTTCCTTGCTGCCCTTTTTTAGCTGCTTTCTTCCAACAGGTAATCATATATCAAGTTTCCAGATCTCTGTCCATTTTACTTCCTCTTTTCTGGACTCTGGATGTACATAATTTTCTTTAACTATCATTTTCTAAGACTGGATGGAGTCCTCTAGATGATACCAAGCACACTGAAAGGATAATTTAACATGAACAGCAAGTATGAGATTGCAGATCGTGTTCTGCAGATGGTTCTCCCTCACGTGGTACTGCCCATGCCCAGTCTGTATAACCGATCTTGGCTGCTAATATGTAATACTTTGACATTTGCTCCTTTTGAGAAGTAGCCTCTTTACAGCATCACCTTTTTGGTTTACGAAGAACCTTTTGAATGCAATTATGGTTTCCATTATACTTGCAACTTGTCCTAAATTGTGTCATCTTCAAATGTGATGTCTGTTTTATATTCCATGATGTAAATCAGTAACAAAATATGGATCTAAACACAAGACAGATCCTTCTGGAACCTGCACTGATGTATCATTCGAGTTAGATAATGTGGAAGGATTTTCAGTTCACTTGGTAGTAGGTTTATTACTGTACAGTAATTTGCTCCGGAGGATGTTATGATGCATAGTGCAAAAAGCCTTATGAGGTCAATATAAATTAACTTTCTTACTATATTTACATACAAACAAGTTTACACATTTTTTTCAGCAACAGCATGGATATATTCAAGCAATGTATTTTAACACAAAAAGTTACAGAACGTAAATGAATGCAACTATTTCAGATGAGCATTACTTTACTCAAAAATACAGTTAAATCCATATATATTTTGATAGTAGAAAGGCTCCTCTGGATAAAAAGAAAGGAGTATATGAAAATCTGCGTTGAACTCAACTTCCATGTCTTTACAGTCCATAGATAACCAATGGAGTAGGTCTCAAGGTTTCTGAAAGAAAAATGCCAAGATTTTCAGACTCTCCAGCTGCAGTCAGATTTTCTCTATGGCATCATGATTTTTTTACATCTTCAGCTTATGAAGATGTGCAGGCTGAGATCCCTTGAATTAGTTGCTCTTCTAGAACTGACAGATTCAAGGAATTTAGTTAGCAGGGCAGCAGCCTTTCAATCCCTGCTGTGAGGAACCAGCTTTGGTTATCACTTTAACAAAAATGGTTTCTATCCTTAGTGGCTGTGTTATGTATTCATTCTAAGAGCTTTGCTATGGTTAAATAATCATCAAAACTGAAATACTTTAATTGCTTTGAAGAGATAGGTAAAGGACATCTTCCTATGTCCATGAAAGAACACTGATAACGACCACAGATAGCACACTAAATACCTTTGCAAATCACTCTGTCCTGGATTATTCAGTGATTTTGCTTTGGAAATCTTTGCAATTCCTGTGACCTATACAGGTCAAAAAACCCCATCAACCCACAGCTATACTTTTCCAAAAGCAGAACAAAGAAAAGAAATAACATACCTTTCACAAGGCGCTTGGTTGTGGGAGAATGCATGACATATGGGGAATGGAGAGAGCACCTCAGAAGGTGGACCTACAAGGATGACGGCATTGCAAATATCCTGGCCTCAGGGGGATCTGGCAGAGTGGAGATTTTTTTTGGTTCAAGTTTGAAGTTCTGTGTTTTTGAGTGCTTGTTGTTAACAGTTTAAATTTAAAAGCCTTATTGTCACTCTCTTCCTGGTTTCTCCCCTCATGGTTGTTCCTCTTGTAGTTTCATACCCTGTTCTCCTCCATGTTGTCTTCTTCCCTTCATGGTTTTCTCGCCTTTTGCCCTAACCCTGGTTTCCTATTGGCCCTCAGTTCCCACATTTGGCAGTCTCCCATTGGCCAATCCTCGCCCTGATTTGCATACTCTGCCTCTTTCCGCCCAATCACCGCCCAGTTCCAGAGCCATCCCTCAGAGCCCTTTATAAGCCCCTGCCACCCCTCAGTAAAGGCTTTTCACCATCTCACCCCTGCATGGTGTGGAGCATGACAAGAGTCATCATCTTCGGTCAACCACCATCACTTGGCATTATATGCAACCTTATGATACAAATATCATTCTCTTTCATTAATTAGCTGAGTGATTTTGGTAGGTATGCCTGCAATCCATTCAGTTTTAAACCATCTGTAAATTTAGAATTCATTGACCAAAGGACATCCTACTCATGGATTAACAGCAAAGTTAATAAACATAGAAGAAAATGCGATGAATTACAAGTATTCTGATAGTACCATGCAATTTACCCCAAAATTGTAATTTGTAAGCAGTATTTGGGGTAACGGCTCCTTTGGAACCCATCACTATAGCTGAGGAGTATTATATAGTATACATATATTAAAAAATCTTGCTTTATCTAGCAGCAGAGAGAGGTCTCTTGGCCAAGAAGATCTTGTGAAACACCATAATAACTGGTTAACACTCATCTGGAAGTTTTAAAAGGGTGTTTACATAAATAAAATGTAGTAATTTCAGACATAACGAATATGTTATAGTTGAGATCAGCTACGGTAGCCTTGCTAACACTTTGATCTTATGTGTGCTTTCTTGAGAACAAAGAATGTTTTTGTTAGAGATAGTTCTCAGAAAATGAGACACAGCTCTGAATGGTGACAGCAGTCATTCATGGTGCCATACTAAGAATATTGTTTCTGGTGACAATAAATTACATTTCTCTTCTTTAAAACACGGTGAATATGGAAGGGTTGAGCATGAGGGAGGCCTAATATGAAGCACCCTAGGAGAAACACTAAAGTAATTTGCAGTGCATTTTCACTTCCAGTAAGTATAAGTATTATTCAATGTATTACAACAAACACAGAAAAAGGAACATCTAAACAGGAAAAAAACACCTACTGAGTGGGAAAATTCAACAGATTTCTTGCTTTCATGTTTCCAGAGGCAGAGAAATCAGAAACAGAAAGGATGCAATATATTGGTGCAAAAATTGAGTGTCTTCTTGGCCTTTCTTCAGCAGGATATTCTGAGCTTTATTTAATAAAATACAGTCACACATATATTATGAACTAGAAGTTCTCTACAATTTCAGTCTGGTTCCTTGCTCTGGCAAGATATTGGCAGATACTTCAGGGGAAGTCACAAAAGGCTCCACAGTAAGCATACCGGAAATAATCTAACAAGAGGAAAATAAATTTTTGTTAACTTTGCTGACTTGTTCATCAATGTGAAATTTTCTATGACTTTCAGATCTCAAATTTATTAAGCACAAGTAGTATCTCACAGCAGTGTGTTCCCTAGGTTGAATATTTATGGCATATATTCTCTTCTTCAGCTTGGTCTACGCTTTCCTTCTTTACTCTAATGAAACTGCTGATCTTTCACATTACTCAAATTTGCCAAGCCATTTACACTTCTTCAGTAATGTGTGTTGAAAACCTTTTCTATTATTGATGTAATCTTTTTTGAGGTAAGATTGTCAGGACTAAAATCAACTTAACGGGAAAGCAGACTACTAATTTATATACTGTCAGAATTATATATTTCTTACTCTCCATTTATTACAAACTGTTTATTTGCATAGCTGACTTACATAGAAGCAAGCCCCACCCCCACAAATATATGGTTCCATTTTAAATGAAGGTACTAGAGACATTATTTCATTCAGGATCTCCAAATGCTTCTTGTTTCCAGGTCATCTCATTTTAACATCCTGTGCCAAATACTAGTTTCATTCATGCTGGCAGACATCTAACAACATTTTAATGTAATATCTGTGCTTTCTATTGATCTAATATGATGATATCCAAATAGTTCCCTGTGCTAGTTATTGAATGATTATCTGTAGAAATCTAGAAGTCTGTAGGTATTACTTTATCTCAGCAACAGTAGATGTGAACTTATTTGAGAGATTGAACAGACACCCTTTAGCTCACCCTGTTAAATGCTATCTCCATTCAGAGGCACTCTATGTCTTCTTTTAAATTATATACAATTTATTTTTTCTAAAATCATTCTGTACATTTAATGAAAGTAATTCAAATGAGGAATCTTGAGTTCTTCCTAATACAGGTACTGGTATGTGTTACATGTGAAAGGTACCCTTCAGGAAAAGCCTTGTCCTTGGTTGAGGGTTCTGTCCCACAATAATCTCTTGCATTCTTTTTTTGATGCATTGTTTTACCACCCACAAAATCACTGAGAATTTAATCTGAAAAGTTATGCTGCTGAAGATGACAAATGGGAGTTCTGCCTATTAATATTAATTAAAATTCTGAACTAGTACAGAAAGAAACAACAGAAGATTGAAATTGCAAGAGTAAAAATTGCAAGAAACTACATGAACAGGATCAATAGATTTGACAGAATTGTGATAGAATGATCGGCAATGTCAAGGCATAGTTTGGGCACCTCTGTCCTAAATCCCCACTAGGTCTGGAAGGTCTATAAGCTGGCAGCTGAAACTCTACTGGAACCAACACAGATTCTGTTTGCCATTCAGTTATAGTGCATAACGATCACTGAGACCTTTACTTTGCAAACCAATTACCTGGGACTATAGTGTTCCATCCATCTTCCTTAGTCTAATTTGCATTAAGAGTTTACCTCTATATACTCAGGAAAACATAAGAAGAATTTTTCTTCTATTTGTGGTAACAAGAAACAGTTTTAGGATCATTTACTGCAATCACAAGTATTATGAGATATGAGGGGAGTCGTCCTTATATCTGCTACAAGGTGAGTTGTGGTTACTACACAAACCCATGCTGAAGGTTCATACTTGTGATCGGTTTGATAAACCCAAAAAAACTCAGATTAAGGCCTCAGTTTAGTTAGGCCCAAAGTCAAATTCAGCAGGCCTCAGTTTTGTGGCCATGAGACTTTCCTTAGATATAGAGGGACAGGTATCACCTGACTTAAGCAACCAAAGAGGTATTTCATATCATCTGACATCAAGTCGAGTATAAAAC
>JAWWEU010000158.1:36688881-36712191 GCA_035583155.1 Acropternis orthonyx | reverse complement strand
AACATTATAGTCCTTAAACAGAGTGAAATTCTTAAGTTATAAACAGTTCTCTGGTCATATGCAGCATCCAGGGTTCAAGCATTCAGAGATCTGCACTGCCAAGGCAATTCTTCCATTGCTGACAGTGGTCCCTTCCAACAGGTGATGCACCATGTTAGCTGGTTTACATTTCTTTTTCAGCACCACACCAGGCTATCTATCCCAAAGAAATCTGGCAGCACATCGCAGTATTGTAAATTGCAGTACATAGCAGTACAATGGCAGTGCATTGCAGTGCATTAGATTGCTGTACACCCTGTTTGAAGACAGATTTTCAGAGCATACAGAAATCCTGAAATGTGTCTGATAAAAAATTCCATCCTGGTGTTGCTGCTCTTTGAGGCAGATCTGTACCTTCTCTCAAAAGCAAAAGGATAAAGTATAACCAAAAAAAGATGAAAATTTAGGAATTACCTGCACTTTATTTGCTACTGTGATGCCACCATGGAAACTTGCTGACTGGGTAGCTGCTCTTCATCTCATAATGAAACTTAAGGCTTCAAAGCTATATTACAAATATTTTAATTGTGATCTTTTGATACAACCTTTAAAATAAAAGAATTGGACTTTCATTCAGAGCTGGAAGTCCAAAACTGATGTTCAAAATAATTTACATCCATCTCTGATAATAGAAGTTTTCTTTTACAGGGCTTTTTCAAAATACTTTGCGTGTAGTGTAATCAAAGACTCTGAAGGATTACATTTTTCTCAGTTGTTAATAAGCAAAACCTTGTGCAAATTATAAATCTTCTTTGGCTTTCTACTTTGATGGTTCTGAAGACCTGCAATATCATTTAAAGCTGCTGAGTACATGGCTGGAATTTATATCTTGCTTTACTTCACAGTTTAAGAATGAATGACCCTTCCTAAGACACCAGAACATTATGGTCTGAAATAACTTCTATTTTGAACAGATTGTGCTTAGCAGTCTCATGAAATGAAGAATAAAGATCCTCCTTTCCTCTTCGATTTTTTTCACACCTTAGTTTTTTCTTGGACCTATCATAATTATAAATTTCCTTTCAGAGTACTTCCAGAATATTACAAAGGAACCACACACTGGAGGAGCAAGTCTTTTGCAGACATTTTTTTCTCACAAATACTTTATACAGTCTCTGACACTGATGCTACAAACAGGTTGGGGGAGAGTGGTTTCATTTTCACCTTATACCAATTTTGGACCATCTAAGATCATGAAAACAGGAAAATGGAAAACATAAAGAGATAAAGTAAAAAAAGAAGCTGAGGACAGAATTTCATGAGATTTACAGAGAGTTTTGTCCTTTAATTTTGATTTTAAAGTGACAAAATAATGCCTGGTTCTGTTCTGTTCGATCACAGGAGATCTCAGGGAAAGAATAAAGTGTTACGGCTGAAAGATTCTGGACCAGTGATACTGATGAACTCCCCTTTTTGTACTACATTCTTGTTACCTTAAGTATGAATTTACAGTGGAAGTTTTGAGGTGGGAAGGCCATTGTCTATTTGTGCCCATATCCAGCCTTCCTGCAAAGAAAAGATGGTGTAAAGAATCACAAGGCAATTATGAAATAGCCAGTGTGTGCTGATGTCCTTGCCAGTCCAGACTGCTCCTGTCATGCTGCTGAACATGGGGCAGAGTGTCCTCACCTGAACCACTGTGAGAGGAATGTCTCTAGTGGAAAACATGACACAGGGAAGAGCTTTTTCTCCCTGTCCAGTTTATATTGAAGATTAATCATATTTTCTCCCAATCTAATGTCAGAGGTTTGCTATTTGGCTTGAACAGCAAATTATTCCAGAGACTGATTGAAGCCTCTGTTTGTAGTTGAATGAATTTTTAGAAGGTGAACCAACGCCTTTTAAAGGCCATTTCCTGCCCTGAGTCATTCACATGGGATTCATATTGAATTTCAGGAGAATTAAACAGTCTTATCTGAGGGCAAAATTCACCCCACAGTTTAAAGACTGTGAACTTTGTAAATCCTTAAATGCAGTCAGCTTACATGTAGTAGAAATGGTACTCACCCCAATGTAATGCCTACAGTCTTAAACATTAGAATCTACAAATCTTCATGTTGAATATTTTATTGAAAACACAGAAAAAAGAAATTTACATTTTAAGTCTTACTAGTGTATGAATACAGAGCACCCAAAGAACCTGGTTTAAAAAAGGAATTCTTAATAACAGTCACATGATGATACTAAAAATCTTTGGAGTATAGTGAAAGACATTCTCATCTGTCATTCATAAAGTACTCAAAGTTTCAACAGCAAACATGTGTACTATAAAAGTTTTAACCTTGAACAATTGGTATACACAAAATTATTGTATTTTGGAAGTGCAATACTGGTTATTTGGCTTCCTGAAAAGTAAACCAAAACAAATATTTTCCTGACCATAACAGTCAGGATTCAGTTCATATTTTGACGAAACAAAAGTATGTTTACTCCATGTACATGAAGAAGAGAACATAATAATCATTGCAAGCATTACTATGGCTTCATAATTTAAAAGATAATTTGACATGAAAAATGGGTAATAAATAGTTTTCCATAACTGTTTAGTCACTGACTGATTTAACACAATGCTATTATTTAGGAACTTAAATTTTATGTATTTTCCTATTAGTATCTTAATTTTCATGCCCTTAATTCACACTGAGACAAGTCAATTGACTTCCCCTCCAGAAGAGTGCATTCTTTTTCCTCACATACGCACAGACTCCCTGAGATGGCAATTGGAGAATGTAGAATTGAGCCTTCTAGGAATTCATTGCAAAGAACAGAAAAGAATACTTGAAAAGAATGACTTATTCCTTGTACAACTCCATGCCTTCACTGTTGAGGTTTAATACCATGCACATTGCCATTGTATAATTTCCCAAGGGCACACTGACTGTGTCTAAGTTGTTTTTGTCTTTTTAAAGCCTTTGAAACAATACACAGTGTGTGATTAGTGGAAATAATAAAATGAGATATCATAGAGTAATGCTTGTGGTCAGTGAAACATAATCTGTCTATGTTGTTTTAGATGCAGTTGTGAATGATCCCTGATCAAATAACAGTCTTAGAGGAATTTAATTTTGGCTACAATAAGATATAAAGGTAGGTATCGCATGAAGGGATTTAAGATCCCAGGATTCTTAATGAAAAAGTATTCCTGTCCATAGCTGTACTAAATTAACACAAGAACTTGTTTGTAGACATTCTCTTTTCCACAGATATTTTTTTTTACGGGTTGCAGGTGAAAACAATTCCATGTATCAAGAGTCGTATGTATCTAGAAACACATGGATAACAGCAGAAATGCCTCTTGCATTTAAGATTTCTCTTCATCATGAACTGAGTCTGATTGTATGAAAAGCTTCTTTAGAAATCACTCCTGTTGCAATGCCTTTCAGAGCAAGTGGCTTCCACCTGAGCCAAGCTGTATTTCTTGTGCTGATGGCCTCCCTGGCAGTCCTTACATTGAGGGCAGGCAGTTGTTATGTCTGTTCAACTTGTGGAAGACTAGTTAACCTGATGACCCTGACCAGCCATTTACAAATTATCATAGGAGAAAAAGAAAGACTGTATATCAGGTATTGCTCCATTGTGAGGTTCTGAAGTCACTGCCCAAAGCAAATATCCCATGTTTTTCTGAAAAGTCAGTATAATGTAACTCCTTACCCACTTGTTAAAGAATATGTGGATCATTAATACCCATACTGAATTGAAATTTATCTGAGTTCCAAATCTATGATCCTGTATTTCAGATTCACTGCTAAGATAGAGATCAGCTGAGTTGAAACCCTGAAACTTTTTTCTCAAATATAACTTAGACTTGAGTTATAGTTCTAGGCAGTCTTTCTGCCACCACTCACTTCTCCACACTGTCATTCACTCTAATCATTGGATGTCAGCCCTTTCTCTGCCTGGGTTTTGCACAGAAGTAAAGTGGTGGTTCTAGTTTTCTCCCACAGTTATGGCACCAAAAAAGATAAGAAACACTCTGCTGGGAAATACAATAGAATTTTCATTCCATTTCATTTCTATTCCAGCTCTATCATTTCTGCTCATGGAATTGAACTAATTAACGCTGTTGCAATAAATTTTCTTATTTATATCTACAACTTGCAGATCTTGTATGCATTGACATTTTTCAATATTTCCTGTATTTCATCCATGTTTTTTATTTGTATAATCAGTATTTTACAGCCTATGAACTACTTAACTATATTTTAATGAAAGTATTTAACTGTATGGGAGGGTTTCTCACAACTATACCTATTATAAGATTTTATATATATATATATATCATAATTATATAAGATAATATTGAAAACTGATAAATATATGAACATTACAAAACAGCAAAAACAATTTCACCCCTTTCAGTTACAATGCAAGATATCAGATGCTTAAGTTCATCTTTGTCCTTCTGCTTCATTTTCATTTTCACGTATATTTTGACATAAATAAATAAATGTGTTTTCTTTCACATGTAAAGCTTTTATCTTTAGAGAAATTAAAATAAAGTTCTGTCATTAGGCTTTGGCTAGTGTCCAAATGTTGTGTAAAATATATAAATGAAAGTTGAGAGAAGAAATTACTCAAAGGTTAAAATACACATGAAATTTGTATAACTCCTTCTCTGAGTCTGGTATTGATAATTACTTTATAAATTTGCTTCAATTCCTTGTGTAACTCAGGTTTTGACCAGGTTTTCCTTCCTGTGTAGTTCCTGCTCATGTTAAGTCTAGTCCTTTAGAGAATAAACAGACTAGTCAGCTTTCCTGAAATGGGGACAGGAATGAACTTCAAGTCAGCTTCTTTGAATTGCATCTGTAAGTCTTCAGCATATGTTTTTTGGAAAAACCCCCCATATTTATAATCTCTCCAAATTATTCTAATTAATAAAAATAACATGCAATTTATGCATAAAGTGTGATAAATAACAGAGATTTGAAGGAGTGACTTGGCACAATAGATAATTTTCAGTTGTTCTGATGACTATCAAAAGGGACTTGGGTCAGAAAGAGGAGGAATTAAGAATTGATACTTTGACAAAGTCTGCACAACTTCTGTTAGTCCAGCTACTTCTTGGTACATCAGTATTGTTATCCTCCTTATCATCAGTAAATAAAGTAGTTCAGCACTCTGAGAACTAGTGTTATATAAAAAAATGCAAAACAAGCCTCTTTCAATTATTTCTAAGCACTACCATATAGAGATTTTCCCTCTTTGCCAACAGCTGTGTTCTTCATGGGATTTCCTTTCCTGTGTCCATTTCTGAAGATACTGATGCCACATACTTTTGGCATGTTGTGCATCTCTAAATGGGACTGTAGCTTGGTATATTTACAATGCATTGCTTGAAAGGATATTTGAATATGATCTTATTAAGATGAAATATAATTAACAGCAGAGAAATGATGTCTATTATTATTCTAATAAAAAAGATTAAATTCTTTATGACAATGAATTGTTATGTCTGTCCATTTAAGTATCACAGCTACATTACTATGGTGTGAACTGTGAATATTGAGTAGCCATGACTATCTGTGATCAGAAGTAACTTCACTGTTATATGTAACAGTTACACTGATCAGATTTAAAGCTGGACAAACCCTTTTAACCCAGCCAGGCAGAAGCTTGCTTAAAATTTTATGCTGTTGAAGAGACAGAGAACACTTACAGTATTATTATATAGGTTTATATATTATTATATAGGTTTATAATTTTTTCATTATAATGTATTTAAAAACATCAGTGGCCAAAATTAAGAATTCATTTTAATGAGCATTAAAAAAAAGCCAGCCTGACCAAAAAAAGCAGCTGGTTTGCAAAGACAAAGTCAATCTTTCAAAAGCTATAAGCATTTTCCTAGAGCATGAACTCTTAGGTAAAATGCTTTATAAATAACACACTTATCTGATATTTAAAAAGTAGTGCCAAAAGTTTCACATGAATATGTTTAAACATTGAACTGTAAATATTTGAGTATACTATGCCATAATATTTTTTTTATCAGCAATTTCTTGTTAGGTCTGGCTGCTAATGAAATCAATGAGAATTTTACCATTCTCTTTAACAGTGATCTTTTTTCCAAGTACAGTTTCCACATGCTAAGGTACTTGTTTCTCCATAAAAAAGGACTGAAATAAAACAACTCTTCTGGAGACAGCTTCCAAAGCCAGACAAAGCTTACCACACTCTACACGCAATATTGATAAATGGAAGAGGGACACAGAAAGACCAGTTTTGCAGTATTCTTGCCAATCCTGCTTCCCATAAAGACTTACTGAGTTCTCACTGCTAACAATCCCAGTCACAGCCACCTAACAATTTGTTCCTGAGTACCTATGATGTACAGAGATTATAAAAAGGTGTTCTATAAAAAAAAAGTTTTCTGGTCTTGAAAAACAGACCTACCAGGAAGGAATACCTATACAGCAGAAATTGGAACAAACAGCAAAAAGCACAGAGCCTTAAAAATATTTAACATACTGTAGCTGTAACTAAAACATGCCACACATTCACCAAGTTAGTAAATTCAAAAAGAGTTTTTATAATTCATCCTTATTTTACTGCAAAAGAGCCTCATATGAATGACTAGATTTTGAGAAAATTAAAAAGAATCCTATGAAACTCAACAAGGACAAATGTAAGGTCTTGCACCTGGGAAAACATAATCCAGGAGTGAAGCACAGTTTGGGGTCTACTGGTCTGGGAAGCAGCTCAGAGGAAAAGGTTCTCAGTGTCCTGGTGGACAACAGGACAATATGAATGAATGGTGAGCTGCTGTGTCGAGGAAAGCCAACAGGATACTGTGTTGACTCAACAAAGCCATCATCAGCAGAGATAAAGAAGTCATTATCCTACTCTGCTCAGTGATTGTCAGGCCACACCTGGAATACCGTGTTCAGTTTTGGTCCCTGCTATGCAAAAATGTCGACAGGCTGGAGATTGTCCAGAGAAGGGGTGCAAAGATAACCCAAAGGACTGGAGAGCCTGCCAGATGAGGAAAGGCTGAGAGAAGTGGGGTTGTTTAGCCTTGAGAAAAGAAGGCATAGGGGAGACCTTATCACCTAGTTCCAGGGTTTAAAAAGGGGCTACAAAGAACACAGAAGCTCCCTTTTCCACAAAGAGTCACATGGAAAAGATGAGGGAGATTTCCATTGGACACAAGTGCAATATTTTTCACTATGAAAACAATCAGCCATTGGAGTAATCTTCCCAGGGAAGTGATGTATTCCCCAACATTGGACACTTTTAAAGTTTGATTGGACAAGATGCAGGGTCACCTTGTCTAGACTGCAGCTTTTTCAAGAAAGGTTGGATCCTTGATGTTCCTTCCAACCTGGTATTCTATGATTCTTTTATTAAGTCACAGATGTGTATGCAAAAGCCGAATCATATTTCTTAGTAATTCCAAAGGGAGATACTCTTTCAATTGAAGCCAGCACAGATTTCCAAAGAACCAATTGCACTTCTGAGTAGCAAACTTTGAGTTTTCTTAGAAAAATATAAAGGCCTCAACACTCAAAGTTCTGATTGACATACAGCACTTCACAACTCATTTCTGAAAATGAAAGTAGCATATTTTATTTATTTTCCAAGGTATTACAGGAGACATTCTCACAACAATCAGTAATACATTTCCTGGTTCATATTTTTGGCTATAATTCTAATTTGCATCTGTTTAAACTAGATCATGGGGTTAGCCGTCCAAGTCCTAAAAAATGCAACATGACATGAATAGGAGAGACTCCAAATTGAATATAATATCAACATTTATCATAATCATATGGAATTTGATGAAAGCAGCTTGATATTATTACAGACATTATTTCATTGCTAATGAAAAAATATATTTCTGTTCATGTTTATAGGAAAAAAAAGAGAAATGAATACAAGTGAAATGGAAGGCAGTGCAAGCTCCATCTCAATTAATGAAAAATAGAACACAAGGTTATTATTGTATTTGTTTTGGATGTTGCTACATGACTGCTGATTAAGTTATACTGCTCAAAACAAGGCGAAACATCAAAACATGTAAATGCTTGAATATATCCAATGACATTTAATAAGGCTTTCAAGCATGCAGCTAATTTTAGCACAGTGCACAAAGACAAGAAGACTGGAGTATCAAAACAAGACTTGGCTAGAAAATGGTTGAGGGATTCAATGGGATCTGAAAACAATACCCTATTGATGTTTTTAGGGGTGTTTTGATATCACCCATATCTTTCTTCTTATTCAGATTTTGGTCTTCCATGAAAAAAGGTTTCTATCCTGTCCTTGGGAAGACAGAACATTCTGAGAATCCCTCTGAAGCAGACCACAGTGGGGACATACAAATTTTAAGTCTCTAATTGCTGATGCATTTAGGAAGAAGGATTGTATATGAGGCAAAATATGAAGATGTGGTGATAGCAATGGATGGAAGGATCAAGAAATGGGGGAATGATGACTGAAAAGATCCAAAAGCATCCTCTGTCCTCTCCTTATATAAAAACAGTATTAACAAATTCCTGTTACAAAGTAATGCAAAACCTTAGGCAGTAAAGGGCTCATATAACCAGTATTTTGATATCTGGCTTTGAGCTGGAAGGAGATTCCCTGAAGTTGCTGGGCAGTAGAAATCTCTTGGCTGTGGTTACAGTTTAATACAGCTCTCTCTCCACTGACAAAAGGTACACAACTTGTATGGCTGAACTTCAAATGTAACCCAATTTACTAAAACATTCCTTGTTTTACTAAAATAGGTGGCCCCACTTTTGAGATGTCTGTACCAGATTCCCTTCCACCAACAATCATTATGTGAAGAACACAGCTGCTTACTCCACCTGAGATGAGTGCTTGTCCTGCATGTTCTATCCTGACTAAAGTATCGGTTCTAGAAAGATGTTTTGTGCAAAACCTTAAATGGAGATGCAGTTAAAATACATTGAAATATTGTTGTATCGTCTTCCTAGCAAGCAAAACGAATTCCCACTGAGAACAAATGTACATATTAAATTGAAAAATTGAAGAATGCAATTACAAACAGAAAATACATAAAAATAAAAGAATAAATAAAGAATTTTAAACCCACAGAAACAGAAGCATAGTGATGAAAAAGAATTGGTAGTTTGTGTGAGCGGCTGTGAGAAGTAGAGATGAAAAGTTAAATCTGTGGATGCTCTGAGTGCAAGAAGAGCAAGTGCCAACACACAGAACAGAATGTCCGTAAGCTGACAATTTCCCAACAGACTTGGGATGAAACTGGGATTACAACCTTAGGAGTCATTTTTGAAATTGAGATAGCCAAGTTGCAAACATGGAGTTGACACTTACAAGATACTGGGTTTTTGTCCGGCTTGAGGGAATGCCCTTTGCCCCCCCCCACACTCCCGGGGCTGGCTCGTAGCCCCTTGAAGCAGCAGAGACACACAACCAGGCAGTGATATGAGCAGGAACAAAGAGGACTTTATTCAAACAACCCGGGCTTATAAACCCCTGGGGAGGGCCCAGGGAGCAGGGCTGTGATTGAGTAAGGGTTTGGGTGGAGGGGCGTGGTCAGGGAACACAGGTAGCCAATGGGAGAGGGGGAGGATCCATACCCAATGGAATACACGGACTGGGGGAGGAATGGAGAGGGACAGGTGAGGTGACCAATAGAATAAAGACAGGGGCGGAGCTGGTTATAGGGGCAGGGCAACCTGGCAGTGTCCCAGCAAACCATGAGGTCACTGCCCCGGGGGCGGGATCACAGAACCCAAGGGAGGGGTTTTGCTACAGTGAAACATGAGAGACAAATAGGTTCTCTGCTTCTTTTGGCCCTTGATAGGATTTCTGCAGTGATGATTCCAGTTCTAGAGAAGGTTTTTCCATCCTTCATAGCTGAGCCTATTTCCTACAGTTTTTGTAGCTTATTGTTAGTACACCAGACTTAAAAAACACAGTGATGATTTTATGGACACATTCTCAAACTTAATTCACTGAAACATTAGGAAAGATGTTTGCTTTCTCTTCGTGAAGAACTGAGATAGTTTTCCTCCTGCCAGATCCTAGCCTTCCTTCTCATCCATCCACCAATGCCTTTTTAAGTAGTACAAATGCTGAAGTGGGAGCTGACACTCAAGATTTGCCCCCAAAAAGTGAAGATAGCACTGCAGCTGAACCGTACAGCTATAGTATTTTTGAGGTAATCACTGTGTTTAAATTTATCTTTGCCTAATGAATAAAGTTAATAGCATGGCAGATGGGACAAATCCACTTCATGGTTTAATGAGAAAATGCATAAATATACAAGATCTGATGTTATAAATGTTGAAATGAATCCACATGTCTATTATTGAAGTATATATAGGAGAAGCTGGTCAAATATTTCAAAAGACTGCTTATAAGCATTTGTTCAAATTTTGAACAGCTATTCAAACTATCTTTATACACTTCATTATTTGCTGTTTACAAGCACTTAACATTCCTATCAACATTCTGAAAGTACTATTCTTCAGAAAAAAATAAAGAAAAAATAGCGAATAGTAAATAGTTTAATTTACTTCCTTTTAAGTAATTTATTTAAAAAATGTAGATATTCTTTAAGGTGTAGAAACAAACTATTTTTACACGCAACAAAATATAAACAATTCATTAAGAGCCGTAGCCTGACCTTTGTTAGTATAAATAGTTGTACAAGACTTTCTGATGGCAAATGAATTTGAACACCTCAATATCCAATGTTTAGGACTGTCTAGGCTGTGCTCAGTTGAGCAACAGGAAAATTAGCAAAAGTGGCTATGCCACCATTGTGCTAACAAAGCCCTTGGGTTAATAGAGACTGTTTTGACCTTATGGCACAAATTGAACCTCAGGATTCCTTTAATTTAGGCCACCCTGCAATAGCCTCTGGTAGTCAGGGATTACTGGATGAAAGCAAAATAGGTTTCTGTGAACAGAGATTAAGGAGACCATTCAATTCTTGACTGCATCATAGAGTCTTTGGGTGATATGAAGAAATATTACATTTTCTGTGTCTCCTGCTCCTGTATGTTGGAGCAGCAGTAACATTTATATACTTTTAAAATGTGATATGAAATTAGTTTAACTTATTTTTGGAAACTTTGAGCATAAACCTTCAGAAGTACATTATCAGTTTTGTCAGTGTTTGGATGGTCTGTGACAGAAGAGTCCCCCTAACTCACAACTGACTGCTTGGGCTTCAATACATGAAGAATTTTTTTGTTTCTGCATGTCTTTCTAGCATGTAAAATATAAGAAGGCATCTACAACCACCCTTGAATATATGTTTCCTTGAAATAATAGTAATAAAAAAATGGCCTGTGAATGGATTTGCACATATGCATGGATTATTTTTGTGGAATGAGACATCTCCAAAGTCCAGCTTTTCTGATGTGTTGCAGTCAACACACTTTTCAGGGAAAAATTGGATATCAGAGAACTTTGATATGTTGGATTGTGTGCACATTCTTAAAAATACAGGGCTATATTTTGAACAGTTTTATCATTTAGATGTTTACTTGGTTACAAAACTGTCAGTTAGAGCAATACTCAATTTTGTATTCCTCTGTACTGAACCAATTGCTTTACTCCTAATAACACAAAAATTGATTATAAAGTTTTGAATTTCATTGTTTTTCATTGAATTTTAAAACATATCCTCATTGGTATTTCATCGCAGCTTGTATGCATGAATTCCATAAAAACTGATTAAAAGCTTAGCCAACTGAAATTTTTTCTACAGATTGACAAGCTATCCTTACTTAGTTAGCACATACCCTGTTAAATATAGCCAGAAATCTCAAGGTAATTTTCTTTTTGTTTGAAAAAAGTAGCACATCATATTATGTAGAGAAAGAAAAAGTAATATCTGAATTCTTAACAAAGTAGATATAATACATTCTGTACCTAAAGTAAAGGAAAGAGAAGAGGTGGTGTTCTCAGATACATCAAATATTTATGGACTAACGGTAACACTGGCAGTAGTGACAGGTTGCATTCAAAATGCTTTAGACTTCATTCGATTATTTAGTTAACATATGTCCAAAATTCTATGCACTGGTATCTAGTGTGGAAATTTTCACTTTAATGTAACATTGGGATTCCTGTTGTCTTTTTATCCTGGAGTGAAATACATACAATATTTTCTGAGGCTATTTCCACTCAGTGTCTCTGTCATGGTTAAGAAGGGGGAGAGTGGACACCAAAGAAAAGTCTAAGTTTTTGGAGTCTGATTTGCAGATTTTGAACCTGTTATCAGTTTATGAAGATTTATGCAAAAAAATTTTGTGACTTTGTCTTTATTACCTAAACTCATGCTTGTTTGATTTCACCAAAAATACTGTCTCACCTGCACTATGAAGAGGAAGTACTTATGTACTTATCTGCATGCACATGAAAGTTGGTTTCACTTTTATACTTTCAATTTGTTCCCTGCAACAACTGAAATAATAAATGTTGCATTGTAGTTTCTTTATTTGTCACATTATATGAAACAGGAAAGTAAGATAAATTTTACTTGCTTCTTTCTTCAATTACTAAAGCTTAGCAATATTATTTATGAAATTTTGCAGGTTTTACACTGGAATGGCTTATATGTTATGAAAATGTCTTAAACCAAAGCTCAAATTGTCATATATTGCTAAGAAAAGCAACTTAAAGAAATTAAAAAGAATAATAATGCAACAACAGAAATTATATTTTATAAGCATCCATATATGCTGTGTATAAAGAATAATAACTTCTTTATTATTTATGTGTTGCCATAAGTGTGCATAGGCTTCAAAGTCAAGGCTTACAGAATAATTAATGAACCAAACAATAAATATTTTCAACACACTCAGAAGACCTAAGCTATGGGGAGCTATGAGAAATCAAACATGCTCTGAATGGGGTAAACATAGCCCAAGTGCACAGCTGTTCTATGTGCTCACAAAAAGGTAATGCATTAAATAGTTAATCTTTCATTAACAGTGTGTAATCAGTTGGCATAATTTGCTCAACACACAAGAAAACTGGTGACTGTTCCCTTGAGAGTGTAATTCCAAGCTTCAGCCTTATCAGTCTTTGAAGAAACCTCACCTCACTGTCTTAGATAGAAAATATGGCAACTGCAATTTTGTTCTTCCTCAAAAGGTAAAAGAACCAGAAAAAAAAAAAGGGAAAAAAGGGAGATATCAAGACAAACTCTTCACCTTTGTTGGGACTGATTGAAGGATCAATACTGAGTTATGAAAGACTTTGCAGATTAATCTGTGGATTAATACACTCAGTCAGCAGCATCTGCCATTTCAAAGGAGCAATAAAAGGTTAAGGGAGCATGATCAAGCAGGAACATTCTTCAGCTGTGATTCCTCCTTTGGAAAGATGCCTTTATTTGCTCTCTAAAGGAGTTGAGTCCTGGTGTTGATGGTATAAGGAGAAACAAGGAGGAGTGAGATGGGGGATGGGACTCCAGGAAGTCTCTTCCACTAGTTACAGCCACTAGGGTTTAATGCGATCTATAAACTCATCTGTCTGTTTACATACCAGCAAATGATACGTCTCTCTGATCCACTTACATTTTCAAGCCTAATGTATACACAGGGCACTGACGTTGTGTATACAAGACACAGAGATAGCTGGGGGCTGTGTGCTATCCCTGCTTTCACAGCACACTGTCACTCTTATAAATAAAGCATTCGCTCTGGAAAAGAGTCTGAGACCTGGAGAGCCACATTGCGTGCAAATCCAGCTCACTGCCTGAGCTTCCTCGAGGTTGAAGCTAATCCTAACTGACATGTTACAGTAAAAGTACTTTATAAAATCAATATTAAATTCACAGCCTTTGACATCCTGGGACATCAAAGATAAAGGGGAAATAAGCTGTGGAGTAAACAGTCCTGCAGCTATGCCAGTTGCTCAAGGAGAGAGGCAAAGGAAGACACAGGAGATCATGGGGTAAATTAGTACAGTGCTAGTCTTGTTTTTATACCAAGGTCTTGACATCAATGAAAACATTATAAAAACAGCACGCGAACTCTTACAAACAAGGAAAAAAATATTAGGAAAAACTCACTCAGTTACAAATTCATCTAACCTTTTAAGGTTAAAGAGATATAAGGCTACCTATGCAAGCCACAATATTAGCTTCTTTTTTCAATAAGTTTTACTCTAGAGTGATAAGACAATAAAAACCTTAAAAAACCCCAGTGTATCACTGAACTAAAGAACTGGGCTAGAATTTGTCTGCACAATTCTAACCTGATAGTATCATTCCCGCTTTCTGTGATGTACACCCATGTGTATTCTACAGTTATCCAGGTCGATATAACAGTCAGCCATCACAGTGTTTATACTATGGGTTGAAACACAAACTGTACTGAGTCAGGAGAAGAGGTGTTTGAACAATGATGGAACTACTTACCTGCTGAATCCCAAATTCCATCCCTCATATATAGAATAATAACCAGGATTGATACTTTAAAAGATGATGTTGGCCTTGATGAAGGGTAAAAGGAATACCAGGATCAAATCAAAACCAGAAAATATCCCTTCTTCTCTCTCCTTACCCTCCCCAAGCCATTTCCTATTGATGAATAAACATAGTCTGTAGTCTTGATGCATAGTTGTGTAAGTCAAATGAGTAGACAACACCTTACTGGAGAATTGCATTGTGAGAGCTGAAAATGTTCCTTGATATTTTTGTGGCTTTCGTGTAGTCAGGTTTGTGGCTCTAAAGGCCCTTGTTGGTACTTGCATCAGCCTTAAGGATTGACATCTGATGTGCAAACACTTCTACTCAAAATAGGCATTGAAAGGGTGGAAAAATTAATATTTTGTGCAGTGAAATATGCTAAAATTGTAATTTAAAAGCTACAATATTTGACTTTTCACAGGAAATTGCTAAGGAATTTGTACTCATGAGAAAATGACACACTAACTTGTTGTATCATATAATATGGCTACCAACCATTTCCCACTGGTTAATATTTCTGATGAGACAACTGTTAGGGTTTAGGAAAGAAAGAGGAAGGTAATATGCTTGCTAGAACAAAATATGGAAAAGAAGACCCAATAACAACTGTTTTTATGTAGTTAATGTGTCTTCAAGAAAGAAGTCTCATCCCTGGTGCTTAGGAAAACAGGGAATATCAGCAGTATTTAACCCTGAAGTTAGCAAGAGCTAGATACCTAGAAATTACTCTGAATAGCCCGGTTACAAATACTTGAGGACAACAGAGTAAAATTAAAGGGAAAGGACTGAAGGAGTGATGCTTGAAAGGGATAGACCGACCAAAGGAAGATAGATAAAGGAAGAAGCCACCTCATCTATTTGTACAGGATGACATACACATTTTCAGGCATGAAAATGAATATAAGTGTTTCTAGCTCTTACAGCTGATGTCAACATTTAGGAGATGATAGTTAGGGGATGGGGTGTGATGTGGTGTGCAAACCCCATTAGTAAAAAAAAAAAAAATCATAGCAAAGATGCTGACAGAAAGGTCAATTCTACCATCTTCTGTTCGCACGTGTCTGTGATGCTGAACTGATTTTATTAGGATAAATAAAATCTTTGCCAGCAAACAGAATGGAACCTTTTCAGTAGCCATTACAAAGACCAAACTAACATTTATCCTAAGGCTAGTGCCTTCATCTGGGACATAAAAACGCCCTCTCTGCCTCCTCTAAATCTACTGCTGGGTCTCAATGACCAACAACCAGTAACGGTGTCTTTGGCTGCCTTTTTTTATCTTTCATGTGCTCAGCAGCATGCTATTTATGGAGTTAGGAGAGAGCCAAAAGCTAAGTTAAACAATTTATGCATTATTTTACCCTTGTAAAATAAAAAACCAAAAATGTTGACTGCCAGAAGCCAATGCTTTTCAGCTTGCTTTACTCAGGGGCATAGAAGATTCAGTCCAAAGCAATCCGAAACATCAGAAGGCACTGAGTATGTCTGGCTCTGTGGAAGACCCATGATGAGAGATCTGAGGATGATAGATAACTTGAAAAGTACTTCTCATACCTAAAGGAAACTCAAGAAAACAAAAGAATTTTTGAGAACAGAAGGGAAAGCAGGTATTTATTCAAACCAATTCAAGATTCAAACAATTAATTTGAGCTTTTGAGAAGGATTTAATTTGTGTTGCTTAATGTAACTACTCCTTCATCCCCCCACAAGAAAAAGCATTCCTACAGTTATATTAAAACACTTCTTTTGTGTTCTGTGATGCTTTGTGTGTTATTATAGAAATGACAAAACCAATTATTTGCATGTACAAAAATAATATAAAATGTACCAGACATTTGATTTCCTTGAGGTGTCAGCACTGCTCATCTTACTGAGATATAGCTCATTTCATAAGTATTTTTATTATGTTCTGTCTATATATTTGCACACTGCACATACCATAATCACATCTGAACAGCTCATAGCAGTGTACTAAGCAACAAGAATAACATTCATTATGGATTATTTGCATTTACATTCCCCCAAAAGAGGAGGCATATACAGTCAGTGCTTCATTTTTGTAAGGCTTATTGGATACTTTTAGGTGTTGTTTTGTTAGGATATTTTTGGATGGATCTTTTTGTTGGATATATTTGCTTTCTTTTACAAATTTCCATGCTACTGTGCATTTACATTAGAGATGGCAGTGAAGAAGAAATAGGTCTCCTATTTGGATGGAAGTTTTCTACAGCTTCTGCTTTTTTTCTTTTTTCACTGCAATCATTCCATGACAGATCAGTTCATTAGGATATTTTGGTAGATTTAATGAAGATTCATTGGTGGTCAGTTAATAGACTGCAGTCTGCCCAAGAGGTTGAAAGTTAAATATTTCCCTGTAGTTAAGAATAGTTTGTATATGAAAGCTAAAAGACTCTAAATAACACTGTTTTACAATCTGTCTGAGGCAAATATCACCTTGACGTCTGTTCTTTGAGGTCCAGAATAAGGTTTGTTTAATGTGCAATCATATTCCCTACCTGCAACGTTAAAATTGTACAATAATGATTGCATGTCAAAGAAAACATTTTAAATACAAATTGAGTAAGTACTTAGAGCATCACTAGCTTGAGTTGCTACGTTCATGCTTGATAACAGTTTGATTTTAATTGGGCAAAAGGTTGGCTAGATAATGTCTTTGACTATGTAGCAGAGAGGAGTACCATTACATGTTGAAGCAATAGAGAGGAATTATACTTCTGCTTGTTCCTTCAGGAAATAACACTTCAAATGAAATGTCTTCTGCAAAATGTCCTGGAGGGTATAACAATATGCTCAACATAAAATAGATATGCAATAAATATTCAAAACATTACACAGCATTACAAATTCATATAATCACAAATGCTTAATTGAATTGTTCACAAATAATTTATTATGGTCTCTCAAACTACTTTTGTTATAATTAGGTACAACCTTAAAGTAGTAAATCCATAAAATAAAGACTTTAGCAAAAAATGCTAAGTGCACTTAATATTATATTTCATTATTGCTTGCGTAATATTAAGGTCTAGTGGGTTCTGTCTCTTATCTTCCAAGTGACTTTTGAATTAATATCTTAAAGTTATTTCTTGACCAGCAGGAAATTACCAAATAAAAAATTCCTTTAGCATGCGGAAAAATTACTGTCTTCCTCTCCTTTGCATGTCCAGTTCGTTGTCTATACCAGTAATGAGAGATGAGACAAGAGATATGGGGTTTTGACTGATATTGCATAGTGCTGTTTTTAGCTCACCAAGCCATGGTTATTTATGGTTCATTTCCAGGCAGTCATGTGTAATAATTTCAGCTATAAAGTCCATGAACTGCAGTGGACTATTGTACGGATACCTTTATACTTCATATTCTGATAAGAACACAGATGGAACCAAAGTGCAATTTTTCATTACTACAAATTGGTACATAGAGAAGTGGTCCAAATTAGGTGACACATTACCATACCAGTTAAAAAGTCAAAATTTGCATATCATAATTATACATTCATTATTCAAAAATATGTAAGATAGCAAGGCTATACATAGGGCATCACAACTGTACCCCACTATCACTGCATGCTAATTAAATAACGTGAATCTGAACTGATATTCTTTGGCTGAGCTGTGTGTAGGAAACCTATATTAATAATTATACTATTGAATAACAATTATCCACTTCTACTGATACAAAAGCTTGTTTCTTCCTGAAAGGGATGAAGAAAATACAAGCAAGAAAACATTTTTCATTTTGACTGAAATAGTCCCTGTCTTTTCATGTTATTTTTAAATAGCCCTTTTTTAGGTTGTGAAGAAAATATTATCACTTCATCACTGATGACCAGTTAAGTCATAAGTCTCCAATGTGCAGATTGTTCATTGATGAAACATTAATGTGACCTCAGATATGCTGGAAAATTTAAACTATTTGTGAATCCCTAACAGTGAATCTCATTCTAAATAACAGCTCTATGGTAACTGCACTTCTATAACCTAAAATTTAGCTAACAGTCAACTTTATCAGTATAATCATAGTCAAATAAAACTACACCATAACGTGTTGCCTGTTTCAGTCTGATATTCAATTAAGAAAATAAAAAAAATGCCAATGACTCATTCTGTGTTTAAAAAGAGCTCACAACTTCTCAAAATCATTATTTAATTCATTTTCTTGTCCGTGTTTCCTCTTTTATTTGAAGCAGGAGCAAGGCTCAAAGGGTTAACGAAGACACTGAAAGATTTGCTCTACAGAATATTTTGCTGCTTTGCCTATGTGGAAACATGTAAATGTTAATAGCTCATTCTGTTCTGTTGACTGGACCTAAGGAGAATACCAACCAGTTACATTCCAACCCACCTAATGATCGTCAATAAAGATAAGGTGGACATTTGAGGGGCCAAGGGCCAAGGAGTTCTGCAAACCTCAGCAAGCAGGTTAGCCAACAAAGAAAGTTGAGAAGTTCAACGTGAGGAAGAAGAGAGAACAACCCCTAGAGTGAGGATGAAGACTGGAAAGACCACCCAAAAGTCGTGCCAAGCGAAGATTCTGGAAAACTCCTCCCCAAGCTCCGCCTAAACCATGCCTATACTCTACCTTTATGAATACGATAATCAAGTGTTGAAATTACATGAATATGTATGTTAAAATGATGTAATCACAGATGCAAACTATATAAATAACCTCATTTCTTGCTGAAACTTTGGAGTGGGTTTGTGCAGTGTGAACTGCCCCGCTCCTCAATGTTGCCTAATAAATACCTTGCTGCTTCAGGATCAGATTGTCTCTAAGCAGTTTGTTTATTCCGAGCCTTTTGGCTTCATAATGCAGAATTATTTCTGCATAACCAAAATACAAAGTTGAGAAGTCTAAAAAAGTCCTTTCACAACACATATCGTTGTGTGGGTATTGTAACAGTGCATACCATTCACCCACATGGGTGGCACCACCACCAACACTTGCTGAAGCAAGTGCTGCTGTATTTGCGTGAAGGCTGTAACTTCCTCCCAAAATACTGATGCATTAGCCACAGTAAAAAGACAAAGGGTTTTTTAAACAAAAACCTCAAAGCATTACAGAAATATTAAGTCTAAACTATAAAGGTCAAAATTTCCGCCATGTATAGCAAGTAATACAGATTTTAGCTTTCACTTGTTTTAAGAAAAAAACCCAACAAACACAAAACAGAAAGCAAAACAGTCTGCCCTTCCACAGTTATCTCAAAAGCAAAAGAGTGATAACCACTTGTAAGGCAGCAGAATCCAGGAAACCTAGGCATAGATTGCTGTTTCCAGAATTAGCAATTGCCAGTCTTGGGTTGAAATCCAGTCTGCGTCAGCAGATAAAGAGAACTGCTTCTTTACATCTGTCTAGTGAGGGTGGTTTCCATGCATTTTGTTAGAAATGTTAGAAAATGATGGTCACAAAGAATACTCATTAGGTCTCAAGTTTTCTTAAAAAAACACAGTTTTTCTTAAATGTTTCTTTAAGTGCTATAACATAAACCAGTGTGGAGAAAGATGTAACTTTCTTAAACTCAAATTTGAATCACTGAGAGGCATGTTGAAACCTATACTGACATTTCTTTTGCTTTCTTTGTTATATATACAAACCTCACTGGTTTTAGATGCTTTTAGAGCTGTCTGTATGACTTTCTCATACTCATCAATCTCTAACTGGACTAAAGTTTCACACTGGCACCCACACCTTTTGTATCAGATCCTCTCAGTTATGAGTATTATTTTCCTGCTTTGTTATTTTCATTTTGCTTGAAAAAACTTGTTATGCTTTTCTGGGGTAACAAAACTTCACTCATTCTAGTGTAATAAAAGTGTTAATAAAACAGGTTTAAGGAGCTACAAGGACACATCATATTAAGCTCTTTTACTGAATTTCAGGTCAGAGTTCCTTAATCTCACTCCCACTGTGGCAGTTTCATAAATTTCTTTGGCTTCATACTCACTGTCTGAGTTCTCATGATGCTTCAGTTCAGGGCCCGCTCCTGCTTTCCCAGAGGTCATGACATGTTGGGCACAGTCCTTCTCCAGCTCAGCTCAGACGGAGTGGGAGGGCGTGGTCCTTCATTCTCTAAACTCTGTGATGGTATGAAAAAAATTCGCCAAAAACTTTTCCCATTGAATTAAAACTGCAATGAAGACTTAAGCCTAAATACTGTGAAGTGTTGTTTTGTAACCTTTTTAGGCTTGCACAGGAGAGAAAGACAACAGCAGAAACTATTCTCTTCAGGGTTTCTTTCTTCATTGTGGTGAAGAAATCCTTGCTTTTGTTTAATTTTTGACTAGGATAATTAATGACTTTTAACTTCTGGAAGTGGAATTCCTCTTTAAAGGCTTGTCATACTCCATGACTCAAAAATAAATACCTTTGAAAATTTTTATAGTTATACATTAAAGTAATAATTGAATTAGTAGGAAAAAAATATACTTAAATGGACTGTTTCAGAATACAGGATCTGAGATACAGAAGCCCCTGTTCTGTTGTGTAGTAACAGATTAAACTGACATACAGAAAAACTGAATCTTGAGAAGCCTGGGTTTTGCATTTGTTTCTGCCATTTATCTGTTCACTGTGATTCCAAGTCATTCTGCATCTCTTGTGAATTCTCCCATGTATGGCCTACCTTGCCTGTTTAAATTGAAAGATCTTGGGGAAGAGGGTTTGCTAAATTTCAGTTCTGTGGCTAAGCCAGCAAGGCCCTATAGACAACTGAGATTTCTAATCTCTCCGGCCATAAAAAAAAGGAAAAGTGCAATGCTTGCCAGAATTAGGAAGTTGAAAGTTAGCCTTAGATTTATTCCTTAAAGAAAAAAGTTACTGCAAAGAGCAGTTACTTCAATTAAAACTAAATCTTAATATTACTATTTTTCTCACATAAATTTAAATCAGCTATTAACTGGTGAAAATATTTTGTGAGGAATCAAGCCCCTTAGTGTCACAGAATCACAGAACCATTTAGGTTGGAAAAGACCTCTGAGTTCAACTTTTGACCAATCACCAGCTTGTCAACTAGACCACAGCACTGAGCATCAAGTCTAGTTGTTTCTAGAACACCTCCAGGGATGGTGACTCCACCACCTCCCTGGGCAGTCCATTCCAATGTTTAATAACACTTTCCATGCCTGATGTCCAAAGTGAATCCCTCCTGGTGGAGTTTGTGGCTATATCTTCTCCTGTCACCAGTTGCTTGTGAGAAGAGACTGATTCCCACCTGGCTACAATCTCCTTTCAGGTAGTGGTAGAGAGTGATAAGGTCACCCCTGAGCCTCCTTTTCTCCAGGCTAAATAACCCCAGCTCCCTCAGCCACTCCTCATAGGACTTAGTCTCTAAATCATCATCCTGTCTTTTCATTTGTAATGTTCATGTCATGTCATCTTCATTTGTAATAGTTTTGTTATTCTCATCTGTTGTTCCTTATGGTAACATAAACTGTTCCTCCATCAACATTTAAAATATAGTAAATGTAGACAATAATTAAAAATAGTGGATATTAATGATTACTGCCATTTCAGATAATTAACTGAAAACCATATCAATAATGCATTAATTTAGAATGTGGACATTAAGAAAGACAGTTCTATATATAAAAAGGACAGCAATACAAGATGAGATCTCTCTTCATATATATATGTTTATTATTTATACAGATGTACAGATAATTATCCACAGCTGTTATGGATGGAATGAAAGAGAGAAATGTGAATAATGATACAAACACATGATGTGTAAGTGACTTACCAGAGTTAAAAAGTTAAAGGAAAGCAGTGTGCTCTTGTGACTGAGAAGGCCAATGGTATCCTGGTGTGCTGTAGAAACAGCATTGCCAACAGGTCAAGGGAGGTTATCCTGTCCCTCTACTCAGTCCTAGTGAGGCCACATCTGGAGTACTGTATCCAGTTCTGGGGTCTTCAGAGCAAGAGCGACATGGAGCTCCTGGAGTGTGTCCAGCAGAGAGTGACAAAGATGATTAAGGGACTGGAGCATCTCTCTTACGAGGGAAGGCTGAGGGAGCTGGACCTGTTCAGCTTAAGAAGAGAAGACTGAGAGGGGTCCTCATCAGTATCTATAAATATCTGAAGGGAGGGTCTCAAGAGGATGGAGCCAGGGTATTCTTGGTGGTGCCAACTAATTGACAAGAGGCAATGGGCAGAAACTGATGTGCAGGAAGTTCCACATGAATATGAGGAAGAACTTTACTGTGTGGATGACCAAGCACTGGAACAGATTGACCAGAGAACTTGTGGACTCTCTCTCACTGGAGCTATTCAAGAACTGTTTGGACAGAACTGTGTGCCATGTGCTCTGCTTGAGCAGGGAGATTGGACCAGATGACCCATTGTGGTCCCTTCCAGCCTTACCCATTCTGTGATTCCGTGACCCTGTATGGAGTACAGTGATCAGGATCTTCCTAACCTTTATGACCATATCAGTAATTGTTTTTTTATTTAGTTTATGGGTTTTTCAATTGTTGTACTGATTTCAGGCATAGTATAGTTTTCTATGAATTCCTGTAGCATTGAATTCTATGTGACAGACTTGCCTGTTAATTAAATTTCCTGAAACATCACATTCTCCATGTCTAGTCACTCTGAATCTGTATATGTATTTGAGCTAAGTTTTTACATCCACATTGTTTGCCATGTGCAATTTTGTTTTGTTTTATTTTAAAATTTCTTCTCCGCGGGCACCCCCTTGTCGCGGGGGAGAAGCTTGCTTGCACTTATGAGGTTGTGAGCTATGCTGGCGGTGGTTTGTGCCTCCGGTAGGGTCTCCTATGCTAGTCAGGTCTCAACTGAAGGGTCAGACAAAGTGTGTCCATGGG